>CM063175.1:35765000-36965000 GCA_031835075.1 Saguinus oedipus | reverse complement strand
GAAAAAGTTTGATAGGAAACTGACATTTAATTTCTCTCTTTCTCTTTCTCTTTCTCTCTCTCTCTCTCTCAGACAGAATCTTGCTCCGTCACCTAGGCTGGAGTGCAGTGGTGCAATCTTGGCTCAATGCAACCTCCACCTCCTGGGATCAAGCCATTCTCCTGCCTCAGCCTCCCAAGTAGCTGAGACTACAGGTGCTTGCCACCATTTTCATTTTTAGTAGAGATGGGCTTTCACTGTGTTAGCCAGAATGATCTCGATCTCCTGACCTCATGATCCGCTAGCCTCAGCCTCCCAAAGGGCTGGGATTATAGGTGTAAGCCACCACACCAAGCCCTGACATTTCATTTCAATCCACAAAGGAATCCACTCTTCGTGGTCTAGAAAAGAGTTCCACATTTGGAGAAGACATTTCGTCTAAAAAGACTAGAAAATGGAGTCCTTTCCCAATAGTTATTGACTTGCCCTGAGTCAGATTTCATGGTTTAGGGACCTGTTCTGCATTGATAATGACCTGTGCTCCTAACATACTTTGAATAGTAAGTCCTTTAGTAAGCACCCATGTCTAAAATGTGTTATTTCATGCTAACAAAGCATGCCCTCCAAAATAAGTTAGATAACATGATTTGTCTCTGAGACAGGTGTTTCTTTACAATGTCTCCTTTTCATTCATGTCTCCAAAAAAGAATCTGGAACTCATTTATTCATGAGAGTTGTCATTTTCCAGTAGATACTGTATGGACTGGTTCACAGTTCCACACTCTGATTATCCCACGTTTGGATGAATGAACGGATGGATGGATAAGTGAATGAGTGGGTTCATGTAGGAACTCATTAATAAATGACATGTTTGTTGGGAGGTTAAACATGGGTTTGGATCAAGCTGAGGATACTTCAGCAGAACTTGGGACACAGAAACCAAAAGGACTCACGAATTTTTTTAAACCCATGCCCTTTGGTAATTGTCAAGGATGCTCACCTGGGGGCATTAATGTATCTGCACAAAAGATGGATGGTGGGTGCTGTTTTATTTCTTGTACCAGAAAGACACAGGCAGCATTGCTCACAATACGCAATGATGCTCCACTCTGTCCATGTCAGTGGCCCCCAACTGAACTGACTATTTCTCAAGATGCTTTTTGATGAACTATTCCTTGACTGCCCTAAAGGGGAGAGAGAGATCCATATATAATAACCTTCTGATTTTTCTTTTTCTTCTGTTGAAGAAGTACGATTTTAAACTATCACTGAACCTTATAAATATAATGCTTGTTTTCAAGGACCTCAGAAATTCTACTTAACCCCTATTCAGATGTGGAATTTAGTGCAGCTGCAACAAGTAAGCTTTTGTTGAGAAGGATCAAACAGGGCTGACAATGCTCGATTCATGTTAAGCAGAGAGCAGATCCCACAACAAGCTCAAATCATCTGAGACCCAGTGTCACACTGAAAGGTGAGTTAAGAATTTTTCAGGTGACCACTGGGATCCTGTGCCTGCCAAGGAAGAATACGGTTTTTTTTTTTTAGCACAGTCACATTTGCTGTAAATTCCCCATTTGGAGGAATGGAAGTGATGACACATCAGAGTCTGAAAAGCATTGCGTTCTTTACGTTTTGAATGATGGTTATCAGGTTCTTTCTTCACCTCTGGTTACCAGAGCCAGTGCTGAGGTGATAAGTTTTCTCCAGCCTCTGAGCAAGACACAAGCTCAAATACAATGGCTGCAAGATGCATTCTGTCTGGGAGGCTAAGAAGGACAGTCTAGTGCAGGGCAAATTGCAACGGCCTGGCCTGAGTTCCAGGATCTAGCGAGACTGGGTTCTAGTTCCAATCTTGTTACTAGATAAGTATCTTGCTTTTAGCAGGATGCCTCTGTGCCTGAGAGTCTGGGACACTAAGGTATGTTTTGAAGGGGAAATAGCAAATCTCTACAGGATGTTGGTTGCAATATATTTAGGAATTTTGCTACAACATTTTTAGCTTCTCCTTAAAAATGTACCAGAGTCGGTTATTCACATGGTGTAAGAGAAAACAAGTCTAGCCGGGTGGAAAGACTGGTCACTAACACAAGCACAATTACCCAAGAGCTGTGTGATCAGGCGACTTCCCTGAACCCAAGGTCTCTCATATATATAATTACCATGAGATCTAAATATCTAAAGTACTTTCTTTAAAAAAAAAAAAATATATATATATATATATATATTTTATTGTACTTTAGATTCTGGGTTACATGTATAGATCATGTAGAATTGTTGCATAGGTACATACATGGCAATGTGGTTTGCTGCCTCCATAACCCTGTCACCTTTATCTGGCATTTCTCCCCATGTTATCCCTCCCTAACCTCCCTACCCAACACTGTCCCTCGCTAGTCGCCCCAAAAGCCCCCACTTTGTGATGTTCCCCTCCCTGTGTCCATATGTTCTCATTGTTCAACACCCACCTATGAGTGAGAACATGTGGTGTTTGATTTTCTGGTCTTGTGTCAGTTTGCTGAGAATGATGGTTTCCAGATTCATCCATGTCCCTACAAAGGACATGAACTCATCATTTTTTATGGCTGCATAGTATTCCATGGTGTATATGTGTTTCTACCTGGAAAATCTGGCTTGATGATTTTATTTAAGTGATTCATTCACATAATCTCTAGGAAGAGACACATTGAAAATATATCTTAGTATAAAAATACTTTTTGTGGCTGGGTGTGGTGGCTCATGCCTGTAACTCCCGCACAAGAGATGAAGACCATCTTGGCCAACATGGTGAAACCCCGTCTCTACTAAAAATACAAAAATTAGCTGGGCATGGTGGTGCACACCTGTAATCCCAGCTACTCAGGAGGCTGAGGCAGGAGAATCGCTTGAATCTGAGAGGCGGAGTTTGCAGTGAGCTGAGATTGCACCACTGTACTCCAGTCTGGGCGACGAAGTGAGATTCCATCTCAAAAAAAACAAACAAGCAAACAGTTTTTGTGTCTGTTAATCCTAACAATTTCATTATCACACTTGCAAATGTTGCATAATTCTAAATTTCCAGAATTTGGTTAACCCTTCCCCTTTAAAATCGCTCTTAGAGATCATCTTCACATCGAAGGTCTCATTGAAAGTAGAAATACTTATATTATTGATGCCATGATTTTAAGGTAAAACTGGTAAGCAATAGAATTTCCATGTTCTCAGATATTAGAGAGAAATTGACTCTTGGGCATGCATGGGATGGATTCTTGCTAGGCAACTTGAATACGACTTCTGTGTTTGTATGTGGAGATGGCTGGGGAAAGTGAAGATGCCATGTATTTCCATAGTATTTTCCCCATTCCAATGGCCCAATGCATTCAACACACAATTATTGTGATGTAGCTCACTGACTTCTTCTGAAATGATATATTCTGCTCTAGCACAGAGCATTAACATAACAGAAATATGAATCTGATTTTATTGCTGAACTCCAGGCTACTTTAGCAAGTAGAGAGAAAATGTTAATATATGCAGCAGAGGTATCTTAAATAAATATCTGTCATATATAGTTAAACTTGTGGTTTCCTGGTGTTAATTATGGCACAATCAGAAGAGAGAGAGAGGAAGGTATTTATTGTAGGTTGAAAAGCCAAATATTAGCTTTGTTACAAAGTAAGTCAAATGAAGTAGCAATTACATATTGTTTTGATCATGCAGAGAATTCCTTAAAACAGATAATTTCTTGTGTATATATTATTGATCAGCATGAAATAAATCAAATAAAAACTTTTGATTAAATGGCTATTATAATGGCATTCTGGAAATGTTCAAAATTCATTCCTTAAGTTCTTTGACATATATCTTAAGTGAAAAATGTTTCTGCCCAATAATCTTTTCTTCATGATATCTATCACTCAAATTTCTGTTTAGTTCTAACAAAATAGGTTAAGGAAAGAAGGAAAGATTTTTGTACCGGGTAACAGGCATTCCTGGGAAAACATGAGTTGTTAGTAATTACATTATCACAGTTGCCACACCAATCACTAAGGCAGTGGCATTTGGAGATCACAGTAACAGTGTCTCTTTAATAATTGACTATTTTGCTTTGGATATAATTTGAAATGATGCCTAAAAATCTTTTCACTGGCATGTAGGATCACTTCCTTCACAACCATTATGTTAAATTCTGCTAATTATTTAGAGACAACTTGAACATCCTTATTTTTGATGTGACTTTTGAAGAGAGCTGATGGAAAAAATAAAGAAATGTGTATTTATATATATGAATTTACATACATTCATTCCTTCTACATATTTTTTAAACACAAAGATCTTATATAACATCTGAGGCTTAAAGATAGCCACCCCTACCCCAGAGGTGTAGAATTAATCTGGAGTTAAAGTCATAAAACATGAAAGAGAAATTCAAGGAGGTAACCTTACAATGAGATAGGATCAGAAAGTGGAATGACCTCCCAGAAAAATAATCAATAAACTGGAACCTTCCACAGAAAAGGGAAGTGGGCTTGGAACAATTTATCTGATATGTTTAAGAACTGTACTTTATTAGGGATTCCTTTTTGCAAGAAGTGAGATGATTTTTAAATTGTTTATATGTAAGTTGTTAAAAATTTAAAGGATAATAAATGAATTAAGAGCTAATTTCTTAGGGGTCAACTGGACAAATGATTTGCTACTCAGTCATGGGCTGAATCATCCCTACATCCAGGGATGCAGTAGAATTATCTGTCCCCGACCCTTGAGTTTGAGGGTAGCCCTGTCACTTGCTTTGAGAAATGAAAAGTAAGCAGAGGTGACGCATACCACTTGTGGAATTTAATTGTTGGTTTGCCACTGTTCGTCCATCTCTTCTGCTGTGTGGCCTCCAGGGAGCCTGTGTAGCTTGATGGAGTTACATGGGTCATGTAACACAGAGGGCTCAGCCAACACAGGGAGGACTGCTGCCCCACATAATCACCTTGACCCAGAGCAGACTTTGGCTGCTAAGAAACGTACTTCTATTGTGTCAAACCTCTAAGAATTTGGGGATGTTTACTATTGTTGTATAACCTAGCTTATCCTGATTAACATAGATTAGCAAGCAAATTACAAAGGAATATTTGATGGTACACCAAAAATATATACAATATTTGCCAACTGAATATAAGCTAATTTAAATAAAGTCATATTTGCAACTGATGTGTTAGCTACTTGCAAAACATGAGAATCAGCTGGAACGCTACTAAAAATGGTGTAAGATGCCTAGTTGGAAATGAATATACAAAATAAACTTCATGTATATAACCAACAATTAATATGAAGGTGTGGTAGAAGAGAAGGGCCTATTTCTAGGCATACCCCCAATTTAGAATGTACCTAGGAATGAAATTAATGAGACATGTACATAATATATATAAATAAAAATTTAAAGCATCAGTAAGTAACTCACAGAAAACTTCAAGAAATGGAAAAGCATACTATGTTCATGAATAGAAAAATGCAGTATCATATAGATTTAAGAATCTGACATGAATTTGTAAATTTCATGTAACTCAATTAAAGTATCAAGAAAAGCTTATTCTAGAGCACATATGGTAAAATAAAAAGTAAGAATTCCAGGAAAATCTAGGAAAGCAGACTATTGGGAAACAAGTAAGCTCTAATGCTTAATAGAATATCTAATAAAACTATAATAATTTAAAATTAGTATTGCTAGTGGTTGAATAGGCAGGAGATAATTACAACAGATTAGAAATTTAGACATAAACACAAATATATACAAAGATTTAATACATGACAAAATAGTAATTTTGTCATATATTAAAATATATATTAATTTGAAAAGGATGTAATAGTCACTAAATAATAAAAAATTATCACAAAAAATTGTATCTGTACCTCACTTGTTACAGGAATATAAATAGTCTACCATTATATATATATATATATATATATATATATATATATATATATATATGGTCAAATTTTTGAAGGTTAAAATAAAATCATTAAAATACTATAATGAACAGATACACTCAATAATCTCAAAGTAGAAAAGGTCTTTTTAAGGTGACATTAAGCTCAGAAGATTTAAAAGATATTTTACTCACATAAAAGTATTCATTTTCTAAGTGACAAGAAGTGACAAAATTAAAAAATCAGTGACAAACTATAAAAGTATTTAACTCATGTCAAACAGTTATCTTTAATATAAAAATCTTTATAAATCAATATAAACACCAACAATCCTATAGGTACATGAGCAATGGATACCAACATTTGGAAACAGAAACACTCAAAAAGATACCAAACAAGAGAAATGTAAACACACACCATCCTGGGATATTACTTCCATAGACTAGCAGGGATCAGAACTGTAGCTTGTAAGCAGTGGTGGTGAGAACATAGGGGAATAAGAGCTTGCTTCCGTTTCTGATGGTGCAACTGATGAAACCTTTGTGGGACAATTTGGCAATGTGTCCATGTTTAATAAAAGTGTCCATATTCTTCGAACTGTTAGTTTAACTTTCATAAACTTGTCTTACAGATACACTCACAGGACTGTGAAATGAGTTAGGTCTAAGCATAGTCCAAAAACCAGTTTCCATAATAATGAATAATAATGATGACAGCAATGATCACAGTAATAATACTGAAAAATAACTTCCATGCCCATAAAGAGAATACTGGTTTAAAGAAAGGACATTCATAAAATGAAATCCTAGGCAGCCTTTATTAAAAATGAGGCCTTTCTGTATTTACTGATATAAAATGAGCTTCAAGATGTAATAAAGTATGAAATGTAAAGTCCAGGTTCAGAGCACTTGGCATCGTGTGTGTGTGTGTGTGTGTGTGTGTGTGTGTGTGTGTGTTATGCAGTTATTTTGGAAAAGTATCCTAGAGCTTTGGTGATCACCGTTGCCTCCAGGCACAGGAACTGGAATACTAGGTTCAGAGAAAAGAAGAGGACTTACCTTTCTACCTTGTGAATTTTATACTATGTGTTTTTTATCATCTAAGATAAATATTTTCTAAAAGAAAGACTGGTAAACACAGAAAATCAAGAGAAGACTCAGATTTTATGAAAAGGGCTGGTTTCCTAAGTGTGTTAACAATTCTAACAAAATTCTAACAAAAAATTGGACCTTGAGGGTTTATTGTTCACAGTGATCTGACTGTCAGATGATAGAGCACTACTCTGCTTTCACCTTTTCCAATAGGTCTAGATTATCTACTCTTTCATGTAGAAACTTACACGTGTGTGTGTGTGTGTGTGTAGGAAATTAGAAATAGACTTATGCTTGCACAATATCGACGTGAGCCTTCTAGAAATAGTCAGCTGTGAACGTCAAAGTAATCACTGTATGACTCAAGTAATTATGTACAAGGTGAGGCAATGGATTTAAAACCCATTCCACCCTTCTGGCTCCTCCACCCTTTGCATCCCTGTAAAAGATTGCTTGCTCCAGTGTGTGGAAGTTTTAGATCAGATTTACGTAGGGTAATGAATTCAGAAATCATAGCTTCACTAGTTTTAGTGATGAGACTGTAGTCTAAAGCATTTTGGCATTTGAAAATAAAGTGGAAGGGGAGGCTTGGGATGAAGATGGGTCACTTTGTGGGAACAAAGAAAGCAAATAGGGAAACCTGCTGTGTGCTGGACACTGGGTTAAGCCTTTCACAGGCCTCTCATTTATTTCTCACAACACTAATTAGTATGCATTATTAATACCACTTTACGCTTGAAGAAACTGCAACTCCGAAAAGTGCAGCCTTGCAGCTGGTTAGAGGTGAACCAAGCTCCCAGCTTACCTCTTGTAAATTACCCTGCAGCAGAGGTTTGCTCATTAACTGGTATCTCGGCTCAATACTTTTCCCATTTTCTTACCTCACACTTCTTAGAATATTATTTTTCCATTGTGAGTAGAATCTCACCTATGCTAGGGAAAATTTTCATGCTAAGAACTCAGAAAAGGAGCTCAAAGTCAAATGTGGACACTCTTCCAAAGAAGAGAATGTCCAGTGGGTGGTCTCCTAAAATCACTGTTTGCTTACATTTTAGGAATTCACAGCTTCCCCATCTTTTCCTGACATACAGTAAGATTTTATGTTTCCTGTTTCTTAAGCACCTGACCTAGTGTTACTGTCAAGCTTTAAGTCATTTCTCAACAGAATGGTTGGTGCTGGGATGAAATGTTCTTTATCCCTGCTCTTTGAGAACTTCTGGAATTTTCTCAGGCTAATATTTTTCAAACTGTCATAACCTCTAAAGACAGCTTTGAAGTATAGTTTCTGGTTTGGAGATGGCAGGTTAGTTCCAGGTCCTTTTGGGTCACCTCCATGCATGCACAGAAGAGTTTCAGGTCCAAATTACAATTTCCAAATACGTGTGCATGCTTTTGAACTAGCGTTTTCTTCAACCCTAGTTTAGTTTGTTCAGACTCACCATGAGTTTGGCTTTGTTTCTAATGAGGAAAGGTGCCTCGGTTAATTCTAAAGTCTTCCATTTAGAAACAGAGTTCCAAATGTCAGGCTGAGTCTGGAAGTGATTACTCACAGGAATAAAACATGATCAGTACGTCTGAATGAATGTTCACAGCTGTGTTTTTTATTAAAGAAATTCAGTGAGAAGAGTTTTAACGTCGCACTATAGTTGAAAATCTTAAGGTGCATAACACTGGCAATTCCAAATTAGAGCTCCCCTGGCAACTGTCACTCTGTGACATCACATTTTATCTAATGAGGCATAAAAATGTACATTGTGCACTCTGCAGCTCCTTCATGTGCACGGGAATGAGAGTTAAGGGGAGCCTGGGAGTCATCTCCTTGAATTCTTAGCTGTAATGTTTCACCTATGCAGTTTTCTTTATTTGCAGCTATATTTTCTGTTTCTCATAATTCAGTAATTCCTAGGCATTGCATACCCTATAAGTGCCAAACAGATATTGGTTAATTCCTCCTCCTGTTCCATCTATCCAACTGCCATTAATTTCTCTTCCAATCTGTAATATCTTCTGGGGCTATTAATAGTATCTATGTTTATGATTGTCTGATATGTACTCATTTTATGAGCTGTGGTTTAGTGGCTACAAAACGTTTTACAGCATCTAGTGACAATCTCTATTCAGTGGGTCTGGATTCAACTGTAGTCACTAGAGTCTTATTACTCTAATGAGGAAAGGTGTTTCATGATTGTGGCGTCTTTCTGCAGCTAGGAGACTAGAAATGGAGATTAGACAGAGATCCCAGTGGCCTCCGATTCAGATGGTGGGTGTAAGGATTACGGCTCTGCTCAGATGACACACCAGTCCTTGCCTAAGACTTAGCACAAACCCCACTGAAAAAAAGGAAAAGTCAGTAAAGATTGTGGACTGTTGGGTGGTTTTCACAAACGCTAACTCTGAGTTTCAAAAAGTAACTCTCTGCTTGCAAATGCTCTTCCATTCAAAATGTGTATTGAACAAACATTCATTCCTTAATCCCTTCCCCCAGACAAAGCCACACAGATGGGCTGATTAAAATCATAGGTCTGTATTAAAGGAAAATTATTGCATTAGAGGAAGCATTGGGGGAAAGTGGGCGATGGGCAGAGAAAAAAATAACAAACAAAAGCAGACACAGTGTCTTGCTTGGCAAGATATTACTCCATTATTCTCTTATCATCTAACTTCTGGAGTGGGAGAACACAGAATAATAGGAGGTACAGAGTTTTCCGTAATAAAACACCAGGTAAAACTCATTCAGGAGCAACACATCTAACAGGCCATTGTTTCATAGCTTCACAAAAGGATGCTCTTTTGGTCTTCAGCCATGCTCTGCAATGGTTTGCTCAGGCAAAAACTACTACATAACACAAGATCATGTGCACTGTGTCCAGATTCCTAAAACAAATGCCTCTAATTAGTATTTTGAAATGAAGTACCCTGGGCAGTCCGACATCCTCTGGAAAACCACTCACTGGAAGAGTTCCGCTATCTTTAAGCACACTGAGCCTTTGGTCTTTGAGAGACTGTTATTCCCAAAGTATCTCAGCTTATGTAATCCAAAAAGAATGCAGCTCAAGTGACAATGATTTTGCAGTTTATGTTGCAGAAAGCATGACAGACTTTAACATGATGTAAAGCGAAGCTTAATAATATTTAAGTAAAAATTTTAAAAAGTGGTTATAGTTTGCAAATTTTCCTTTTTTTTCTATTTTTTTTTCTGTTTTTTTGTGTGTCTAGTTTGCTAATTTTCTACAGAACATAAGGCCCCAACATTAAAAAGCAAATGCAACCACTCATCCAATAAGCTGGGCTTTAAGAACAGGGATGCACTTTGTGAGCACAATTTTCTTCTATACTATGGGAAAAATTTCTTAACTTGAAGCAATTTTCAGGGGATAGGAAAATGAACCTAGGAAAGAGGACAGGCAAGTACAGGAAGGAATGCTCAGGGCAGAGGCCCAAAGTTAGGGCTCAGAAGTTTGGGGCAATTACTCACTTTATATTCGGCATGAAGGGGTTTTACCTAGTGTTTTCTTATAGAAAAATCCATACCTCCTAGAATTACAGCACCAAGGAGGGTTCAGGGCAGAGGCCCAAAGTTAGGGCTCAGAAGCCTGCGGTTCTCCGGGTCCAGGAACCAGGATATTCTGCATGAATGAACTCTCTAGGGAGAATGGAATACCCTGTCTTCCTATCACAGTCTATTATTGCAATTGGATTAAAAATGTGGGTCCTCTCTTCTCTTCAGAAGCCTTAAGATCTTAAAATTAGAAAGTGTCTCTTATTTATAGTCAGAATCCTTTGCTGGAGACATTTTCTTTCTAGCCTCAAATGATTGACAAGGCTGCCTGATAAAGAGGAAAGTCTTACAGTCAGACACGTAAATATACGTGCAGTCACTTTTGACCCCGTGATAGCACACAGGCTACTTAATGTTGCCTGGAATTGATTCATTCATCCCCAAGATGGAGATGATGCTCCCCACTTCATGCATTTTGGGGAAGAATTTGGGGGAACAGGAAGGATCTAGCAGAGAGGTTGGCATATAGTAGGTGTTCCATAAACGAGTTTCTTTCCCTCCCTTCTATCTCCTTTTCTGGAATGTGAGAAGCATAGTCTGTATGATAATAAAATATTTGGTTCTAGAGACACAAAGATCCTGATATCAGCGTTTTCACTCTGTCCTGCAGGGTTGGCTATTTTTACCAAGGTTAGATAAGGATTAGGCATTTGGGCTGGGCGTGGCGGCTCACGCCTGTAATATCAGCACTTTAGGAGGCTGACGCAGGTGGATTGCCAAGGCTAGGAGTTCGAGACCAGCCTGGCCAACATGGTGAAACCCTGCTTCTACTAAAAATACAAAAATTAGTTGGGCATGGTGGTAGGTGCCTGTAATCTAGCTACTTGAGAGGCTCAGGCAGGAGAATAGCTTGAACCCAGGAGGTGGAGGTTGCAGTGAGCTGAGATCATGCCATTGCACTCCACCCTGGGCCACAAAGGGAGACTCCGTCTCAAAAAAAAAAAAAGAAAAGAAAAAGAAAAAGAAAAAAGAATTAGGCATCTGCATGGTTCCAAATAATAGGCTAAACACTGAGAATATACCAAGCCAAATGTGCACGGTTCTCCTCCCATGGAGCTTATCTTGGGAGAAAGTGAAAAAGGGTTTCTTGTTTAAGAGGCTATGTAGGAAGTTTAATGAAAAGTGTAGAAACATCAGTGTTCAAAGCACTCAAAGGAGCCAGGAGGGTCTGCTGGGTTTGAGGTGGTGTCTGAAGCTGACCCCACAGGTTCTTTCCCTCCTCATTCTCTGAGGCTCCCATTGGCAGTCTACCCAAGAGCCACCACTCCCTAAGATCATCAATTGACTGGTGGCTAGTGGTGAAGCTCAAATGGGCAAACGTCTGTGAAAGAGCTTTAATAACTTATAAGATGCTGGAAAGAAACGGGATGTCTAGTTTTTAGGGCTTTGCCTCAGCCCTCTGCATTCTAGAGAGGTAACCTCATGAAGCCTTTCTCCTTGCCCTGATCTCAGGTGTAAACTGACCTGGCACAGGAGGACCCCCAGAGGCAGTTCTGAAACCACTAGCCAATTTCATATTAGCCGACAAGTGGCTAAAAATGTCATTAACATTGAAACATAGCCACCTTAATTCTACTCATTCCTCGAGAGCCAAAAATTCTACATTTTACCCCTTCCCTCTTGAAGGCATATCTGTTTATTCAGAGGTCTTACTGGAAAGTTTGAGAGCGTGAGATATAAACTCTCATGAACCTCTCTTACATTTGTTCACCTCCTTTCAGGAATAAAATGAGGGTATTTTGGAGGGGTACACGACACAAGAGCCTCTCTATACATTTTTAATCACGTGGCCCAGGTGACAAATTTCTTATTTCATTACAAAAGCCACTTGGCAGTGGCTTCTTAAGTGCTAGAGTTTGGAATTGGAGACATTTTCCAACAATGTGTTCTTACTTCACAAAACCTCGTGGCCTGTCTGGTGCTAGGATTTAAGGAATGCTGGAAACAAAAATCCTCTGAACCTGGTAACACTCAAAATGTTGTCAGTGGCGCTAAGGTTCTAACGGAGAAAAATACTCAGCATCTTAACATTCTATTGTAAACATGTGATTAAGGATTGATTTTCAGGATTTGAGGACTCCAAAATTAATACACAGAAGAAAGCATGTTGAATAAAGTGTCAATGAAGTACACCAAACAGAAAATACACTTCTGCCTATGATCAATGCCAGCCAGCTGAAGACTTACTCTGTTTCAACTCAACAATATAGGAACGCTTAAAAGCATTAAATATCAAGCTCTAAAATGAGGGGGAAAAATTAGAATAAAAATCTATACCAAAAAGACTAAAGTCTAGAGGGAGAATCCAAGTTCTATTTAATTGTAGTTTTTTTTTTCTTTCCCTTATAAAAGCTTTATCAGTAGCTGATACGTCTCACATGCATAAAGCTGTTAATCACATTTAGGAAATTTACATGTCGTTAACTGTATATGAAATTCATTTAGGATGGGCAAGTTTACCACTCTACATCAGTCTTGCCTCATTTACTCCATACTTAGCATGAACACGAATTCATTCTAACATGAATACATGGGGAGGTCTTTTTTTTTTTTTTTTTGAGACGGAGTTTCGCTCTTGTTACCCAGGCTAGAGTGCAATGGCGCGATCTCGGCTCACCGCAACCTCCGCCTCCTGGGTTCAGGCAATTCTCCTGCCTCAGCCTCCTGAGTAGCTGGGATTACATGAACGTGACACCATGCCCAGCTAATTTTTTTGTATTTTTAGTAGAGACGGGGTTTCACCATGTTGACCAGGATGGTCTCGATCTCTTGACCTGGTGATCCACCCACCTCGGCCTCCCAAAGTGCTGGGATTACAGGCGTGAGACACCGCACCTGGCCCATGGGGAGGTCTTAACATGAAAATAACCCTTTCCTTTCGAAGGAATGAGGACTGTGGTGTAGTTCCCAAACTGTTTGGAAAATGTGTGATTCTGCAGCTCCCAACCTCCAATGTACTAAAAATGAGGAAAGCAAAGCGTGGGCTTCACCATTGGATGTAGGCGCTCAATACCAGGGTAATGAAAGTAAGTTCAAGGTGAACAAAAGCCTACGTTAGCTTTTTATTTTGGTTCAAGTTGGGAGCAAATCCCAAAACGTCTTTCTCTTTCTAGGTCGAAGCAGAATGCTTCACCTCACTGGTCTGCAAGTGTCAGGTGCAACTGGCTGTAGCATTGTTACACTCGACTGCACTGCATGCGGTTTGACTCTTGTTAGCAGACAACTTGGTATTTTTAGAAGTGAAAAAAAAAAAGATCACATAAAATAGATGCAATGATCACGGCATTCAAGGAAATGCACTGAAGACAATAAAGCAATCGTGCTGGTGCCGACAGACAAACCCAAACACTCAGACCGACCCTGTCCCTTTGGGGCTTGGGATCACGTGATGGGGGCCTTGTACCCTTTGCCCCTCTTCAATGAGGGATGGATAAGAAGTGTGAATGGAGAGCTGGGGCTAAGGATTGAAGGGGAAGGACGCAATGAAGAAAGAGAAGTTCAAGGAAGCTGGCCCTGCAAGGACCACTTCTAAACGTAGCCTGAGTTCTAAATGATCAAGTAAGAAGTTTTCACTTTGGCCCTGAGGCTATTTCATTATGGGGAAAACCTTGCTGTTCAGAGCTTCCAGATTTGAAGTTTTGAAGCTTCTCTGCATTCCCAGCTGATCCAGCAGGGCATGAGGCTTTTGTTCCAGAAAAACATAAGGCATTATTACTGTGCTTCAGAGATGCACGATGTTGCCTTCCATGCAGAATGGGCTTAACATTAGTACCCACTAAAGTACCTTATAAAAGGTTGCCGTGAGCATCAAATGCATTAATACGTAATGGCAGCTGCCCGTAGTCCAAGGTCAGTGAATGTTGCTGTGGCAGTTCTGGCGGTTATTATTTCTGTATTTCCATAGTTAGAATTGCCCTCAGATAATACAGCGAGTGGATTAAAAGCCAAATGGGGGTTATCTTTAATTTGCCTTTTCTATCAAAACCGAACCTACAGGGTTAGGGAACATTTCCCACCTTCCCTACATTTTTACACGGTTGCTATCTAATTAAACTGAGAATGAGTCAGGGAAAACTTTAAGGGAAAAAAGAAGTCACAAAGGTCAGTGTGAAGACTGAGCTTTTCATTTTATATTTTGCATTTAATTTTGTTGGTAAACATGAAGAAATGCTCCCACCCACTTAGGCTTGGCAGTGACACCGGTGATAAAAGGTGTGAGCCGAGCAGCTACGTGTGACATCTTATTTTATTATTAACAACAAAAGTGGCAGCACGAGGACCTTTCCTCCTGCCATCTGCCTCTTTGTGTCCCTGTGAATCTGTTCCTTGTCCCCTCATTCCCTGGAGAGAGATGATTATCTGTGAGTTATTTCAGCAGTGCAGAATTTCTCTCAAAAACCTTGGAACCTGGGACAATTGTCTTAATTTGTCAAATCCCAGGAAAACATCTGAATAGAGTGTGCTATTGTTAGACTTTTAGATCTATTGGGATCTGAGACTGTACCTCCCAGGGTTTTCTGCAATCAACATATTCAATAGCATTGGGACCATGTTTCTGTGCCAAAAACGGTGCAGCGCTCATTTGGGTCATTTTTGCAGTGTATGATGCATCAATGGGCCACACTGGCCCAATGTGATGCGAATTGTGAACAGATGAAGGTAGCTGGATTTACTAACCGTACTGAAAACCTGAATCAGTTTGACTGTTCAGACGTCGACTAAGTTTTTTTGTGTTTTAAGTGACTCCGATTATGCCATGGAAGCATGATTGTGACTTGTTACTATGGCTCCCATGTTCTGGAACAAAGACAAAAGGCTAAAGATACTGAAAGGCATTTCTAGGTGAGGATTGTGAAAACTGACACAGACCAGATTTCTGGCGTGGACTGTAGAAATTTGTACATAAGCTCAGCTATGATCCATGTTAACTGTCACTAAAGCAGAGGGGATGACAAAAGGAAGCAGAGGCCATGGAGACAGGGATCTGTTTGTCACCCTTGGGAATATTCTTCCGAGTGCACACTGCCTGGTACATCCTGTTCTTTCTTATTCCAAGCCTCAGAGATAATTTTTTGAAAAAAAAATTGGAAATGGAGAGACAAGAGCACAAGAGTCAATCCAGAAAGACTCGCGGAGTCCAGTGTTGTCAGATGGGCCCTCCCTTCTTGAGTGTAGCGCTGAGCACATCAGCTCTGGGTCAGACTCCCCAGGTTCTGGGCCAGGCTCACAATTTAACTCATTGGCTGGCACTGGGCAATTCATTTGACTTCTACATCTCAAATTCTTGATCTGTAAATTAGGAATAAACCCTACTTCAAAGATTTGCAGTAAGAATTAAATAAGGTGATATGAAGCGCTTAGAACGTTAAACGGCCCCTTGTAAACGCTCAGTGAATGTGAGCTCTTTCTAACACCCTCATCGTGGCCGTTTCACTATGTCTCCCCCTCCACTGTCTCTCGATCATCTTGGGTCCATCTGCTCCTAACGTCTAGGCTCAGACATACCTCCTGGATCCTTCTGCCTCAGTACTGGAAGCCACTAATGCAGGTACCATGTTTCCCACGGTACCTCCTGCTGCAGTGGCTTTGGGGACTGCTGTAACTGTGAAAACAGAGTGACAGTCCATTCTGCCTAAGGGAAAAAGACTTCATGCCATTAAAAGACTGCCAGCGTGACATAATTCCCACCATTAAGATTAGCATCTCTGCAGAATCAGACTACAGTATGAGGAGAGATAACTCAGAGTAAATTAAATGGTTATTCCATAATTCTGCAATCAACTTGCAAACTGCCCTTTTACCTTCAGTAAAATACAGAGCGCTTTTTTGGGTGCATGTTTATTCCACAGATTACCCACATTTGCTGCTCTCTGGAGAACAGAAGAGCCTCCCTTGGGTACACTCTGCAGACAGGTTTCAAATTCTAGCAAACAGAGGCAGCTTTACTGCCATTCACAGGCACAAATTCCACAGGTTTCCTATCCTGCGTGACTGACAGCATTTCATCCAATTGTATTGTTTAAATCAAGCATCTTATGGCCTTAAAGAGGCCTCTACATCACCTGCTTCCAAAACCAGGTCCACAAACACACATCCTGTCTGTAGTCCCCTCCTTCACCCCATTACTAATTTTTGTCTCAGTTCTTTCCCCAATCGATATTTTATTTTATTTTTTGGACACAGGGTCTCACTCTGTCACCAAGGCTGGAGTACAGTGGTATAATCCCGACTCACTGCAGCCTTGACCTCCTGGGCATGAGCAATCCTGCCACCTTGGTCTCTGGAGTAACTGGGACTGTGGGCACACACCACAGCTCCCGACCAATTCAGTTTTTATTTTGATTTTGTAGTGATGGGGTATCACTATGTCACCCAGGCTGGTCTTGAACTCCTGGGCTCAAGTGGTCTGCCCATCTCGGCCTCCCATAGTTCTGAGATTATAGGTGTGAGCCACCACGCCTGATCTAACCCTGGCATTTTACAAGAATCACTCCACTCTTCTAGGTGATAAATCCTCTGCTGAGATACATTTAAGTCTCACATGGGCCCATCTCAAAACCAGAACACTCATTTGAGATCTGCTTCTAAAAGTACCTAAAACATTGGATGCACAGGACTTGCGGTGCTTCACGCTGGCAGTACCCTGGAATCACCAGCAGCATTTTCGTGAGGTGCCAGGGGCTCGTGATTCTCAGGACGAGAAGACAAGGCTTAGGTGTGGCTACTGTTGAAAACCCACACAGGTTTGACAAACAGTTGTCAGGCTGTGAATTACTTGGTTTTTCATCTTGCCAAGCCAAATAGTCTCATGGCCCTATGTGAGAAACTGCTTTTAGAATTTAGGGCTGAAGGAAACATTTTTTTCCTGATGCGGAATGCATTTGCTTTCATCTCCTACAGAAACTTATGCACTGTATCTTTTCATCATACCTGGTGGAAGGGCACTTACATTTAAGGTTCAGCCATAGAAAGCCATTTTGCCTCTGGCCTCTCTTTTCTGAGTTTGCTATCTCTTAATAAATTATTTGTTTTAGAGCTCCTTGTTTCTTTGAGTTCTTGGCAGAATTGCTTCTTGTCCCTGCTCCTCTGTTTTCCCAGCTACAAAAGGAAGAGTGAGGTGGATAACGACCATTCCTGTTTCCTGAATGCCGTATGTGCGAGGCACCATTGTAGGTGACTTATATGGGTACCCTTCAGGAAGGGGGGTACATTTGGATTCAGCTTCTGTCCCCCATAGTTGAGAGACTCATCAGTTCCTCTCAGGGATTTCTGTGCATGCTGAGGCCCTCATGGCTGCCTCAACTCTCGCTCTGTGGGTGTGGACCTAATGCTGTTGCTCCTTTGTCCCGGATGTGAAACTCAACTCTTCTTCAACTGTGCCATAGGCAATGTTCTCAACAAAAAGTTTCATGAACAAAATAGCTCTGCCGAAAGAATTAAGGAGGCTCTGCTGTTCACACTGCACATTCAATTGCATATGACGTCTTTTGGATCTGAGTAATTCTACTGAACCTCGAACAAGGGAGGGGTGACTACTGACCATTCCCCTAGAGCAGGGGTCAGTGAAATTTTTCTGTACAGGGCCAGATAATAAGTATTTCAGACTTTTTGGGCCACATAGTGTCTGGTAAACCTACTAATCTCTCCATTTTTCTCTTTTTGAGATGGAGTCTTGCTCTGCCGCCCAGACTGGATTGTGATGATGCCACCTCAGCTCACTGCAACGTCTGCCTCCCAGGTTCAAGTGGTTCTCTTGCCTCAGCCTCCTGTGCTCTTTTTTTTTTTTTGTTTTGAGATGAAGTTTTGCTCTTGTTACCCAGGCTGGAGTGCAATGGCGCGATCTTGGCTCACCGCAACCTCCACATCCTGGGTTCAGGCAATTCTCCTGCCTCAGCCTCCTGAGTAGCTGGGATTCCAGGCACGTGACACCATGCCCAGCTAATTTTTTTGTATTTTTAGTAGAGACGGGGTTTCACCATGTTGACCAGGATGGTCTCGATCTCTTGACCTTGTGATCCACCCACCTCGGCCTCCCAAAGTGCTGGGATTACAGGCTTGAGCCATGGTGCCCGACCTTTCTGTGCTTTTTTTAGACAGAGTCTTTCTCTGTCACCCAGGCTGGAGTGCAGTGGCATAATCTTGGCTCACTGTACTCACAATTCTCCTGCCTCAGCCTCCAGAGAAGCTAGGATTACAGGCGTGAGCCACCACACCTGGCTGAACTCTGCTGTTTTGAAAGCAGCCTTGGATTGTATGTAAATAAATGAGTATGGCTACATTCCAATAAAACTTTATTTACAAAAACAGGTAGTGGGCCAAATTCAGCCTGTGGGTCCAAGATTGGCAAGCTTGCCTTAGAGCATACTCTCTAATAGTGAGTATTAGAAACACTTTTCTTCTCATATGGAATTCATTTGCTTTCATCTCCTAGAGAAGCATGTACAATATACCTTATTTTTCATGGTACCTGGCTGAAGGGCACTTACATGTAAGATTCAGCCAGAGAAGTCATTTCACATTTTACGGCAAGTGGGTTCTTTCCTTTTTCTTGTTTTTCTCTTCTTCAACCCTGTATCCCATCTCTGTCACCACAAACGAGCCAAAAACCCTTTCTTCCTAAAGAAAGCAATTCTTTTTCTCCAGAACCTTGCACCAAATGGTACTTAAGCCCATGGGGTCTCAACTTCTACCCCCAATCATCAGGAAGATGATGTTTTTCCAAAGTTCTCCTATCTTCAGGATTCTGGCAACAACTATGTTGATAATACAATGTTTTCTGCCTCACTAACTTCCTATTGTCACACAGCCCTGTCAATCAGTAGTCATAAATGCTAACGCCTTCTAGGGCAGGCAAGAGCCAAGTGGGTAAGAGCACAGGGCATGTGGAAGCCTGAGTGGGTTGAAGAGGAGAGCTCTACCCAAATACCTTCCCGTCCATCTTCAGAAACAAGGGTGTGTTTGCCAACACAACAAACCTGTGGACCAAAGTCAGCCCCATGACTACCAATGCATGAGCTCTACTGTAAATATTTCTGTTTTCTATTTCTGCACATTTAAACTAAGACTCAAGGTCCAAGTGGTTTTTCCATACCCTCTAAGTGGGAGAGCACTTTAACAAATACCTACTGCTACCTACAATATGTCTGTGGTAGTGACACAGGACTGAAAAAGAAATTATTTAGGCAGTTAGTGAGGGTACTAGAGTCCTTGATAAGGTTTCTTTTTGAATAAAAAGCAGCCCCCAAATAATTTCTTTTTCTAACAAAGAGCAGCCTAAAAAATCAAGCTGCAGACATAAATAAGTAAGCTGGAAGCCTGCATGGGTAAATGCTGGCAGCTGTGCCAATAGGAAAAGGCCACCTGGAAGCCAGGCATGTTCAACATGGAGGCCCCCCTTCCTTTCTCTTTGTTGCCACGTGTGCAGTAAAAAGGCAGGCAACATGGCACCAGCCAGGTAGAGACCTTTTCTGCATAATAAAAGTTGAGGATGGGATGGCCAACTTCTTCACATGCTATGCACACGGCATACCTGGTTCAACTAATCTCTAGTGCCCTATGTGAATCAGACACCAGCTCCTCACGCTCAGCTATAAAACCTCATGCATTTCACCATGGAGCTGGAAGATCCATTCAGGAGCTCCTCTCTCTCTCTCCAAGAGAAAGAGTTTTCCTCTTTCTCTCGCCTATTAAACCTCTACTTTTTATTTTTATTTTCTTTGAGATGGAGTTTCTCTCTGTTGCCCAGGCTGGAGTACAATGGTGCAATCTCAGCTCACCACAACCTCTGCCTCCTGGGTTCAAGTGATTCTCCTGCCTTAGCCTCCCGAGTGGCTGGGATTATAGGCATGTGCCACCATGCCCAGCTAATTTTGTATTTTTAGTAGAGACGGGATTTCTCCATGTTGGTCAGGCTGGTCTCGAACTCCTGACCTCTGGTGAACCACCCACCTAGGCCTCCCAAAGTGTTGGAATTACAGGAGTGAGCTACCACACCCAGCCTAAACCTCTACTCTTAAACTCATTCTTTGTGTGTGTCCGTGCCCTTGATTTCCTTGGCATGAGGCAATGACCTTTAGGTATTTACCCCAGACAATGCTGCTGCCTCTGCAGGCGTTGGTGACCCTATAACAGACAAGGCACAGTTCCTGTCCCCAGGGAACTTACAGTCTCATAAGCCAAGAGACAAGTGAGACACCATTTCCGTGCATCACAGGAAGAGCTGCCATGAGAAATGCTTGGGGTGCTTTGAGTTACAGTGTCATCACTGAACTCAATTATATGGGTTGGAGTTGACCTCTTAGATGATGTAATGACTTTGATGCTCCAAAGAAAGGTGAGGTTTCATCAGAAAAATGTCATATTGATGCCAGAAGGCTGAGGATCTGGCAAGTGCCAAGGTCCTGGGGTATAAAGGAATGAGCCTCTTTCAAGAAGAGGCACAGAGTGTTGAGATGAAGGAGGGGAGTGGGGAAGAGGCTGGGTGGGAAGAAGCAGCCAGGTCCCTGTGCACCTGGAAATGGGCTCATTCCTAAGACATCGGAAGCCAACGACTGATTTTTAAGCAGGGGAGTGATGGTCTCAAATTCAGACCTTGAAAAGATCCTTCAGGCTGGATTCTAGATAACTGGATTAGAAAGAGGCAGGCTTAGAAACCAGGATCTGTCTGTGTCAGCAATCCAGACATGAGATGATGGAGGGCTAAGTGAAGGTCACAGCCCTGGGGGTGGAGAGAGCGGCTCAGAGTCCAGAAGTGCTAAGTTGAGAAGAGTTCAAGATTGCTTTGATTTAGTGAAGGAATGAGGGAAGGGAAGACGTCAAGAGTGATGGCCAGGGGCTTTACAGAGCCTTGTGCTTTCTGGTTCCAGCATAAGAATGTTGTACTGATTAAGAAAATAAATAGGGTGTTATAGAATTGGAATGTTAATGTAAATTGGATGTGCATCCTTTCTGGCAATGCTTCTGTACTCTGTACATGGTTACTTAGTTCCAGGAAAGCTTTGTGCTTTGGTTCTCTCTGGCCTCCCTTTCCTGTACTTTCTTCTCTCTTTTGGACCTATTTCCCCACTTTCCAAAACCTAAGGCCCTTTAGAGTCTCTGCCTTCTTCATGCTTCCCAAGAGGAAAGTCAGGGGGCTGCTGTATCCAGAGGTTAAAGCCAGGAATTTGCAGCCAGATGGCCTGGGTTCACAGCTCAGGTTAAGCAGGGGAGCGACGATGTAATGATCCCTCAGCCATGGGCGAGGCACCCTTTCTAAGCCTGCCTTTTTCCAATCCAGTACCTAGAATCCAGCTTGAAAGATCTTTTCAAAGTTGCAATTTGATACTGTCACTCCTCTGGCACTTAATAACAATGTAGCCTTTGGAAATGACCTAACCTCTTGTGCCCAGCTGGCTTCACTTTAAAATGGGGTGTGCAATGGTCTCTCCCTCACGTGGTATTGTGAATATTACATGACTCACCCCAAGAAGGGTGTTTAGCCCATGGTGAGGGATCAATACATGTTAGCTCTCATGTTGCATTCCACACAAGCTTCACTTTCCCTTGTCCCTATTTCACAAACTCATTCCCAAAGTTGTTACTTCCCCCTGTTACAACTCTCCTTCCTTGAGATGTATCTGCCAGGGATCTGAGAAACTATCTGCTATATGTAAAACTGATATTAGCTGATCCAGGAATTTTTCAAGTTAAAAATAGAATTTGGGGATCGGGTGCAGTGGCTCATGCCTGTAATCCTAGCACTTTGGGAGGCTGAGGTGGAAGAATTGGTTGAGCCCAGGAGTTCAAGACCAGCCTGGGCAACACAGTGAGACTGTGTCTCTACAAAAAATAAAAAAAAATTAGCTGGGAACAATGGCACACGCCTGTGGTCCCAGCTATATGGGAAGCTGAGGTGGGAGGATCACTTAAGCCCAGGAGTTCAAGGCTAGAGTGAGCTATGATTATGCCACTGCACTCCAGCCTGAGCAACAGAGTGAGATACACACACACACGCACACACACACATTTGGGTGAGGAGGAAGTACTGTTTTGCCCTCATTCTCTTGAGGCAGTGAGAAGGTAACAGCCCCTCTGTGCCTAAATGGAAAGTATCTTGAGTGCATAATACCAAGACCCATATGGCAGGTTTCTTATGTTACAATTTCTACAGAATCCCATTTATACACCGAAAAATTATTTGTTAGGCATTTTACACGACCTGACACCTGGACTCAACCTTCATGTAACCCCTATATTTGTATATATTGTCCAGGAAAATTGAGAGAATTATTTCTAGAACAGGAGGCCACTTCCTCCAACAGGTTCTGAATTTTCTTGGTAAAACTTTTAAATAATGAAACACAGACACACCAAAAAAACAAAACAAAACAAAACAAAACAAAAAACCCAAACAAAACCTTTGAGAGTACTAGTGCTTTCATTTTCCAAAATAGAGGCAATTACTGTTATTTGTGGTGACTGCAATCTATAAAAGTCACTACTAACACTGAACTAGGGAACACTGAACCATTGCTCCTAGGAGAAATATGGGCTTAGGTTCCTGTGAGCCTCTGGTCACACATTAACCAATCAATACATCAATCACCTTATACGTCAATCATCTTATGTTTCTGTTTAAATACACTTCATTAAACATACAATGTTGACTTATTAACACTGAGCTCCAGCCAACAGCATCCTAACACATGCCTGCAAGAGGTTTCTCTAACACACATATTCTCTTGATAATGCATGTCATAGCTTTCTTGTTCTTAAGAACATTAGATTTCCTTCACCTGTTGTATTAGTTCATTCTTGCACGGCTATAAAGACATACTTGGGACTCGGTAGTTTTTAAGGAAAAGAGTGTTTTTTTGTTTGTTTGTTTTTGTTTTTTTTTGAGATGGAGTTTCGCTCTTTTTACCCAGGCTGGAGTGCAATGGCACAATCTCAGCTCACCGCAACCTCTGCCTCCTGGGTTCAAGCAATTCTCCTGCCTCAGCCTCCCGAGTAGCTGGGACTACAGGCACGCGCCACCATGCCCAGCTAATTTTTTATATTGTTAGTAGAGACAGGGTTTCACCTTGTTGACCAGGATGGTCTCAATCTCTTGATCTCATGATCCACCCGCCTCGGCCTCCCAAAGTGCTGGGATTACAGGCATGAGCCACCGCACCCAGCCAGGAAAAGAGTTTTAATTGGGCTCATGGTTCTGCAGGCTGGACAGGCTTCTGGAGAGGCCTCAGGAAACTTACAATACAGTAGAAGGGGAAGGGGAAGCAAACACATCTTACATGGTGGGAGCAGGAGGAGGAGAAAGTGGGGAGGTGCCATACATTTTAAACAACCAGATCTTGTGAGAACTCATTCACTATCATGAAACCAGCACGGGGGAAGTTCACCCCCTTGATCTAATCACCTCTCACCGGGACCCTCCTCCAACAGTGGGGATTGTAATTCGACATGGCAGGGACACAAATTCAAACCGTATCAACATGACCCTTAGGGACTATATTAAACAGCAAAATCACTTACGCAAAGTGCAGGAATATAGAAAACATGGCACTAAGTAATCTGTGAAGGGGATACTTGCTCACAGCCTGAAAGCTGGAACGGGAAGGCAGAGTGTAGCCTCCTGGACCTCAGCTGGGATGCTTACATATTATGACCCAAGTTTTTTGCTGCTTTGTGCATGTCCGTAAATGATTGCAAACAGGCTGCAAGTATTGGTTTTGCAGTGACAAATAAATTTTAAAGAGCAGGTGAATTGGCAAATATGGAACCCACAAATAATGAAGACAGACTGGACTTTCATACATGTCTTATCTCCCCCCTAGTTTAAGTATTTGTGTCTCATTTCAAGGCTTTTTAAATTAGAGGATAGTCAGTAGGTTGCTCAGTTATGTATCAGGGACTAGAATTTAGTAGACCTCCTTGATTGATGGGAAGACGGCTCCCAGGAACTGGGAGATGGCAGTCAGGCTGACCAAACTGCACCTTTACTAAACGAAGCCCATGGATACCATCATGCTTTTCAGAGTTTGCCTCTTCATTGATTCCCATAACTTGATTGCTTCCCACCATTGTATGGTAAAAGAGTTATATGCCGACAAGCTCTGTCTTGGTACATAAGTGCTTTGCTCATTCCTGTGTCTGTTTCCTAAAGAACATATTTTTCTTTCTTTTTTTAAATTATACTTTAAGTTCTGGGGTACATGTGCAGAATGTGCAGGTTTATTTCATAGATATACATGTGCCATGGTGGTTTGCTACATCCATCACCCCATCATCTACATTAGGTAATTTCTCCTAATGCTGTCCCTCCCTAATCCTCCCATCCCCTGCGATCTCTCTCCTAGCACCCCTACCCCCTGACAGGCCCCACTGTGTAATGTTCCCTTCCCTGTGGCCACGTGTTCTCATTGTTCAATACCCACTTATGAATGAAACATGCGGTGTTTGGTTTTCTGTTCTTGTGTCAGCTTGCTGAGAATGATGGTTTCCAACTTCATCCACGTTCCTGCAAAGGACATGAACTCATCCTTTTGTATGGCTGCATAGTATTCCATGGTGTATATGTGCCACATTTTCTTTATGCAGTCTATGACTGATGGGCATTTGGGTGGTTCCAAGTCTTTGCTATTGTGAACAGTGCCACAATAAACATATGTGGGCATGTGTCTTTACAATAGAATGATTTATAAACCTTTGGGTATATACTCAGTAATGGGATTGCTGGGTCAAATGGTATTTCTAGTTCTAGGTCCTTGAGGAAGGGCCACACTGTTTTCCACAATGATTGAACTAATTTACACTCCCAACAATAGTATAAAAGCATTCCTATTTCTCTACATCCTCTCCAGCATCTACTGTCTCCGGATTTTTTAATGATCGCCATTCTAACTGGCGTGAGATGGTATCTCAATGTGCTTTGGATTTGCATTTCTCTAATGACCAGTGATGATGAGCTTTATTTCATATATTTGTTGGCTGCATAAATGTCTTCTTTTGAAAAGTGTCTGTTCATATCCTTAAGAACAGAGTTTTCATTTACCAGCTCACCTTCGCCTGGGCTCTGGACAGTGCTTGCAGAGAAAAAAGTCCTGAATTCACTATCCAACCTCCTATCAGTGGCTTGTAAACCTAGGAACCTGCTTTATCTTAATCACATGATACCAGCTGCAAGGGCAGTGACATGAAGATAAGGCTGGGTCCGTCTCGCTCCCTGTCAACAGGCCTAGCACCTTGTTCATTTTTATTTGTGACTAAGCGACCCCATCAATTCTCTCTTGCTGAGTTCCTGGTGGCAGCCTGTGTGGAGTGGTAGGGAATGTGAATCACTCACGCTGAGGTCTGAAGACAGTGGAATTTTATAACTTTTGCTTTGCTTTGTTTAAATGGAGGCATTTGCCATAAGATAAATCTACCTTTAAAGTCAGAAAAATAACTGCTATAGAGAACTGCCTTCCAGATGTGACTGCAGAGTGAGAGGTGGCCTGATAGGGATTGGGAGAATTGCTTATTTGGAAGAAAACGAGGTGGGAATGGGGACAGGGAGGCATTCTACCACTCTCGTAGAGCAGGAATGCTAGCAGACATCTAATTGGTGTTAAATGTAAGTGCGTAACAAAAATGGCTAAAATTACCAAAGGGAAAATGGAGGAGGAAGCACACATCTGGTCATCCTAATCAACCTTCGAGATGGGCTAATCTAGATCATGGAATCCAAATTATTCGAGAAACACAAGCCCAGTCTCCTTTCCACAAACATTACTTGGATTATTTCCCACTCTCATGAATTCTCCACTAGCTGGGGAGAGGGCCAAAGCATTTGTTTATTTCCTCATTCCAACTTATCTTCTTTATTCTGCACTTGCTAGTCCAAATAATGCCATTTTAAAATTACAGACATTGAGGGCAATAAAAAAAAATCCAGCCCTTGTTTCCAAAAGTGCTTATCACCTTCCAGGAAGGAGCAATAAATCCAGGGGACAGCAGCAAGATGAATAATAATTTTGGGGAGGTTATGGTACTCCAAAGCATCATTTCTATTTTGGACTGTGATTATCTCGCTATAATCATACCCCTGTGTTACATTCTTGCTCATAATAAAACTCCACATATTGGAGGGGAAAAGCTTTTTCTTTTGAAGCATTTTCAGCAAGGATTAGAAGTTTTTTCAAATCCGAGCCATGGCAACCCTAACAGGAGACCAACTGATACACGTTTGCATTCAACAATTTGAGAGGAAGTTAATTGGAATGAAGAGGGAAAAGTCAGAAATCTGCTACATTCTGCCATCTCCATAATTAAACAATAAAACTACTATATCATTTCACACAGACATTGTAAATACTAAATTAAGAAGCCCCAATGAAATGTCAGAGCATTTTCTTATGAGTTTATATCAGCCATACAATCATCACATGGATTCCGCATGCCAATGAGATAACATTCCACTGTGTTTATTTTTCTCCCAATTGCCTTCTGGAAAGTAATAAAATTAAATCCAATATGATATTAAATGTAAACATGCATGGATATTATATGTAAATACCCATTTTAAACTCTCTCTTTTTGGTATTTTCTGAGCATAATGTTGTCAAGCAACAGTAATATTCCGTTCCCCCACATGGCTCACCGTGACTTTGAGGATGTAGAGGAAAAACTCCCTGTGCAATTCCGCTTGACATTTATTTCATGATTTGTGGGAAAGAAAATACTGGGGAAAAAAACCCTCTACTTTTAAAAGTTACTGAGCTAAGAGTTTAGAAGCCATTAGAGTTTGATTTCCAATGTTCACACCTTGAATGGGTGTCTGCAGAGCATTTCTTCAGACTGCTTGACTTCTGGTGTTAGTTTTATTTCCTCATTTTTAAATCTGGCCCTTCATGCTAACTGGATGAATCAAACAAATGCACTCATCTAACCATGGATTGAAATGTCCAGCTAAGACTCTTTTCTTACAATTCAGACACTAAATAAGATCTTTCTTACTATATGAAATGCTTTAATTTGCAGAAAACTAGGCTTTTCATCAAGATGAAATGACCAGTCATCGTAGCTAGATCGGATGGGCCTGATAAAAGAGTCTGGCCCTGAAGGGACCTGCAAATGGGTCAGATGCGGTAGCCCCAAATGGAAGCACAGGAGCCCCCAAAGAAATACAGCAAAGGGAATCACAGGTTAGCAGGAAGAAGGGCATCCGATACAAGCCCATTGCTCTGAAGATGTGACGGGGGCCTGGAGGAACCGAGAGGCTTGCTGTCAGGACCCAACTGCCTCCCACCTCCCTGTAGCATCTTCTGCTGCAGAACATCTGCATCTTTGCACATATTTTCCCGTCCATCCAGAATGTGTCTCTGCTAATCAGAACCGTTCATTTTCTCTCTCTGGCCTGTGTGCTTCTGTATCTAGCAGAATTCTTGACACATAGAATTCCTGAAAATTATTTTGTGAAGGGATGTTTAAGCTCACAGCTAATGAGGAACAGATCTGAGATCATAACCTACATTTATTTGTGTGTGTGGTTTTCCACTTTTGTACTTCAGGCTTCTTCCTTTTTACACAATCTATGGTGATGCTTATAATTTCACCTTTGCCTGGGGACACTGAGCAAAAACAAAAGATGAAATGTGCAATTGGATTTGGTTTTCCCATAAAGCAAAGTGGCTTTTCTCTTTTCCCCCAGTGAGATATTTTCACAGTTTTTTCCCCTCAATGGAAATACTACTGACTATGGTTTGGATAAAAGCCACTGTCATACTTCCACGGGTGGGTCTACCAAATACTTCAGTAAGCAGACTTGAAAGGAAAGTTTCCTTTTGCCAAATGGTTGTTAGAGCCACATAGTAGCATAACCAGTAGATAGGGTGATCCTTTTTCTCCTAAATTTAACTACACATTAGGCTGAAATCATAGATCTCCTTTGAGTCCTGTTAAATGTTTAGACAATGGTATGAATCAATATGAATCCCTGCCTCCTCCCTCTCCCCAATAATAACGGAACCTGCTAAGTTCTTGCCTTTTTTGCCTTTTGACAAGTAGGTTACCTGAGCATGTTATAAAATAAAAAGAAATTTTATACATCAATATCTATACCTGCATCTCTGTCTCTCCATATAGAGAGGGGTGTGTGCGTATTTGAGTGTTTGTACATAATTAGCAGGCCTTAGGTGTCTCTGCCTCACTGTCATTAATCTCTAAACCAGGAAATCAAGTTAGACAGGGACAGAGATGACACTGACTTTTCAGGGAAGGGGCTTTTCAATCATATTCTATTTGTAGGGTTGTTAGCAGTAATTTGCAGTGATCTCAGTTATGTTTCATTACCAGTATGTCTTATTACGACTGTGTTGTTCGTTCACGTGTTGGTGACTAATGGGTTATAAAAGGCATTCGAATGCAAAAAGGAGGCCTCCTTTTCAGGTGCTTTGCCAAGGTAAATGTATCTGAGGTGGCGTGTTTGCAGCTTAGAATGATGAAGAAAAATGCAACATTCTCATAAAGTATGATAGGGAGGGACTTAGGGTAAGTCCATGCTGGCTGTGTTGGGTCTCAGTGCTCTTTAGGTCCCATGATAGACTGGGCCCTTAGAGAAGCTCGCCCGCTGCAGAGCTCCTCTCCAAGTCTCTCCATACACTCAGTTGCCCGCTCGGCTCTGGCCATATCTGCATCAGGCCAGCAGTTCTTTTCCACCCGTTCAGTAACTCAGGGGATACAGACATGGCTCACTACAGGTAGCTCTCCAATCTGTCCCTTCCAACTCACATCATAGTTGGATCACAGTAAAACCTGCAGCGCACTTCCTCCAAACTCATCACCCTCATCCCCAGTTTCTGATCCTTAAGGACAGAAAGGAATGCGGTCCTCAGGCCACGTGGGGTCATTTTATTTCCAGCTCTATTTGGGCAATAATGATTTGCAAAGTATGCATTTTGACTGTCATCAGCTTTATCTTTCTTTTCTCAACTCAGAATTCTGTTATTTTCTCCCTCTAACCACGATAGCTGGTCTGAAAGTGAGATGATGAGCCAATTAACTTGTTTGCTTTATACCTAGTCAATAACAAGTTTGACTATTTCTATTGACTGTGCTGAATCCATTGTTGACTTTTTGGGCATTGCAGAGACAAAAGCGTTTATTAGCACGGAAGGACAGCTTCCTGTGAGTTAACTGCAGTTGAATGAAAGAAACCCTGCTTTCTTGAAACTTCTGACTCTCAATCTCAAAGAGCTTGTAAGTCTGCCTAAAGATAAATGTAAGATTTTCAAGTTCTCTCACATTAGCAAAAACAACTTGGAACAATAATCATTTTAAATGAACCATCAGACGTGTCACTTCTGAAAAAAAATGCCAACCTCAAATTATAACTTACATAAACTTTCTAAAGCCACTCACTGAATAAAATGATATTCACACATGTTCTAAAATTCAGAATGAAAAATTTTGTTTTTGGAGTTGGCATCATTTTAAGGAAGCATTGAGGGAGAGAGCATGTGAAGATGGCTCTCTGCTTGTGTAGGAAGAGCATTTTAATTCTTCAAGCCGTGAATATCTTAAGGATACAGCCCTAATTAGTAATGCTGGAGGTTATGGCACATTCAATCAAGCTGCAGCATATTCATTTTGTTAGATCTTATTTAACTGACTGGAGAAAAGCAAGGTTCAGTGTGTTGCTGTCTTTCAGTTTTGATCAAAATATCAAAGCGTATTTCAGCCTGCACTAGTTATCTTAACTGATAGGATGCATAGCAAAACATATTGATCCACACAAATAGGTTCCAGATCAATTGTCCTTTTGAAAATAATGCTTACACTTAGAATGGGCCTCAGAAGTTCATTAAATACAAAGGTTAAAATTAATTTCCCCTTCACCACAATGATTAGTGGATTTCTTATACCTTGCACAGTTCTGAATCAATGCAAAATATCTTTGAGGCTTTATATGTTGCTCTTCCAAGCATATCTGTGAGGCAAGTAGGTGCAGAAGATGGTACAGCCCATTATTTTAGCACACTAGCAGATGGAGAGAACTGAGTCACAAGCCAGTTGGGTGAGTTGGCTAAAACCATAGCATCTAATGTGATTACAGCAATCCCCAAATAGAGTTCTCAACTCCTACGTCCCATCTGTTCCTCCAAGAGACTTAAGAAGCCAATTATCTGTTCCTTTGTAAGAAGAATCTATTGATTCTATTAGGCGGAATAGAGTTGGCCCCAGCAAAGTTTGCCTTGACCTTTCCACCTCTGCACTTCTCATTCTCAGTACACCCCCCTCCTCTTATCCTTCACGTTTGCTTCCCTCCATGACGTTCTCATCAGCTGTTCAAAACCTCCTGCTGTGCAGCTCCGAGGGAGATGTGCCTGTGTGCATGGTGGCATCAGGGGAAACTTGACAAAGGAAACGTGCATTAATCATTTTCCATGTTCCAAGGTTAGCTCTGAGTTACTTTGCTCACCGTTTTCTTATTTCAGCCTCACTACAACTTACTGGACAGGATGCTAGTTCATAATGGTCATGCTATCAGATGTCGGATAAAATGGTGGTGCTGGTGGCGGCAAAGTAGATGTATGTAGAGTCAGAAATCAAATTACTGGGCTCTAGCTTTAGCCCTGGCCAGAAAACCCATGCGGCCTTGGCTAATGTATAATTTTTCTCCCTGGACTTAGTTCTCTCACATGGAATAGGGGCAGGACACAGTCGATGAGATGAACACTAAGACTGTGCCTACGGTAACATGACAGGATAACGTGACTGACATGATAGTTAAGGCAGGAAGAGCAATGGTTTTCTCCGAGAAGATACATTTGCAAGGAGGTTGCTTTTCATCCTGGCTCACAGAGCCCAGTGATCTCAACCCTGGGCATAAATCACGGTCACACGCCCTGCCTTCATTTCCAGAGCGTTTATAATTTCCAGTAACAAGCCTGCTGATTCAGGGGGTCCCTTGCTGTATTTTTACAAGTACTAGTTCTTGGTATTTCGAGTGAAGATATCTAGTTCTAATTAAGAATCACTGCTCTGGCCAGGCACAGTGGCTCACACTTGTAATCCCAGCACTTTGGGAGGCCGAGGTGGGCAGATCACGAGGTTAAGAGATCGAGACCAACGTGGCCCCAACATGTAGTGAAACCCCGTCTCTACAAAAAATACGAAAATTAGCTGGATGTGGTGGTGCACACCTGTAGTCCCAGCTACTCGGGAGGCTGAGGCAGGAGAAACACTTGAACCCAGGAGGTGGAGGTGTTGTGAGTTGAGATCATGCCATTGCACTCCATCCTGGCAATAGAGCAAGACTCTGTCTCAAAAAAAAAAAAAAATCACTGCTCTTTACGGAGGGATTCAGACAATACAGAAAAATGTGTGGCGAAGGAGAAGCTTTCCTCAGACTCCTTAAGTAACATCATCTATTTGGTCTCAGTGGCTGGGCTGGGGAGAGCCAGGGAGAGCTGGAAATTATTGATTATGGGACACAAGTGGAATGCTGTCTGTGAGGTCCAGCCTCATTTGCTTTCATTTCATCCATATCTTTGTCCCTTGCCTCTAATTCAACCTGGATAGTTTTAAATCTTTCCTTAAAGAACAGCCATTAAAGATGATAAAATAGTCTGGCTCCCAGAGCTATCCAAGCCCACAAGTTCTAAGAGAAAATCACACAGACATCTAGAGTGTCTATCTTGTCTTTGGAGCTAATTAAGGATCCTGTGGGACACACTAAGTCCAGGATGTTATTTCCCCTAGATGAATGGACAGTCACTAAGGATGAGTGATTTTGGGTCTGCAGGCCAGTGTTAATCTGGCTGTCTTCAGGTAAATACTCCTGGTGTTCAAAAATGCTTTCTGTCTTCTAAATCAAGCAGCTCCTTGAAGCCGGAAACCCCAAATCAAGTATCTTCTGTGTAATTCTGTTGTTTTCCATGATGTAACCAAGGTTGTAACAAATAACTGGCCTCATTCAACTGATATTTAGGAGTTTGCTTGTCGACATCCCCCCAGAACAGAGTCATGTGTTGCTTTATTGCCTGGACTCTCATTCTCCGTGATCTTGGGCAAATATTGACTCTCACTGAAGATGATTCACTCACTAGTTTTGAAGGATTTTATGTTTTCTATTTCTTTCCTGCAGTCTTGTATCTGAAGAAGAAAATTTACCTAACGGCTTTGTTCCAAAATTCACAGAGAAAAAGTGACTAATCCCCTCCCATCCCTTTCTTACAGTATTTTTCTTTTGATACCATTGTGTTTTGGGGGAAAGCAGGATGAATGAAAAGCACCTGCTGCTTTTTTAGAATGGGTTTCTATACACGCTTGGCTTTGAGATCTATCAAAGAATAAACCTGTAATTTCAACTACTTGTAGTCTGACCCTACGAGTTACAAATGGGAGTCACAACGCCTATGGCAGGCTGTCAGGTAGCTCATTTTGCTGCCATTTCCTATTTTTTTAAACATTTTCTTAACATAAATAAAATGTAACACCGTGAAAAATGAAATTCCTGAACAAAAACCACATGATGAGGTGCACCAAAGAGCACTTACATTATTCACTTCAAGTGGTTGCTTGATGTGGAATCTTCACTATTTCAGTGTTAGGAGTATTTCTGAGGTTATAAACTGAGTAAGAAAACAAAATTGCTCTTGGTCAAGGATCAGCTTTTAGCATTAAATAGCTTTTGAATATTTATGGAGAGCACATAATACCACAGTGGTGTTTAAAGGTCTCACTAATATTTTTCTTTGGTTTCTCCTTTAATTGAAATAGCCATGGAATTGCAAAGTTCTACACAGAACTTCACAACGAGATAAGGGTAAAAATTTACAGTTTGTTGTTAACAAACCTACTCGAAGTCCTGATCTGCCATATTTGAGTTGTTACATCTTTCCAGAAAAGCACACTTTTCAAGATAAATGAGAAAGCAGACTTTTTCAGACCCTTTAAGAAACTGCTTTTTTTTTTTTTTTTGTAGCTGGCCCACCCAATTTTATATAGTCAATTATTATTTTAACATTCTAATTTTACTCTAGTGACTCCAGAGAGCTTTAAGGTACAACTCGTGAAGGGACAAAGAGAATCTGTTTTGCAAAAATCTCAGTTGCTTAGAACGTGTTACAAGGAACTAAGTTTGTTGAGTTGAATCCTACACAATGCTAGTTAATTTTCTAGTTTTGTGACCATAACAGCTACTGGTAATATGTGCTAAGTGGTGCCTGCCTTTCCACAGTTAATAAAGCCATATTCCATTCAAAGCTCATCCTTGACTAACCATGAATCAGCCCCACCACTTTAATTTACAAAGGACATTCATTCTCAAGGAATTTATGTAATTGTCTTTAGTTTCAGGACCACTATTAAAATTTAGGTCTTTTATTCTCTGTCCAGTGAATTTTCCATTACAGCCTAAATCCTTCTACAGACTCGTGGAGGAGTGAAACTGGCCACGTCTCCTCAGTCACATTTTTCTGAGTAAAACAGATATCTTTGTGCTGCAGATATCCCATTAAATGTGTTTCTAACTTGCAGTTAGGACTACAGGACACAGTAACTGAATCCTCCTCGCCCCTTTGTTTACCTCTGAAAACCCAGGCCGTATTTACTTGGATTAATCGAGACAGAAGGGTTGGGACAGAAAAGAATGGGGAGGAACACAGAACAAAACAAAACACCAGTGCTTTCCAATGTTCTGAGTCACATTCAGGGTTGTAAAATGACTTACAGCCCTGAAAATGTTGGCAGAACACTCAGCGTAGATCATGCATTACAGGCACATGATACAAAGGCTTTTTGGCTCGTGTCTACAGGCGAGCAATTTTCTAGGCTCTATTGCAGTTCCAAGTAACTCATTGTATTTGCTTTCCAAACTAAGTTTTTTGGAGTGATTAAAGGAAGCCTCCCAAAAGCATGCCTTCCACTGGGCACACGACTTTGCTGTTTCTCACAGGATGGATGTAACCCTCTGTTCTTGCCCAGGGTTTCACAGAGTATTTGTGCAAACACACATGATCTTCATTTCCTGGACTCTTCTCAGCTTAAGCACGCATATACAATGGGATCAAATTGGCCAGGGCATGGCCCGGTCAATGCTCTAAGCTGATTTCATGTTTGACTATGCAGTAAACCACAGGTTCAACCACGCACCTGATTTGCCCAATAAGTCAGCCAAAACAGTAATTGTATTTGGGTTGGTTCAGCTGTAACAACACAGGTTTTCTCGACAGTGTGGAAAATCTACAGCCTTATTGGATAGTAGGAGTTACATATTTTTTTAAATTATTTTATATTTTTAAGTTTCAGGGTACACGTGCAGGATGTGCAGGTTTGTTACATAGGCAAACCTATGCCATTGTGGTTTGCTGAACATACCAAACCATCACCTAGGTATTAAGCCCAGCATCCATTAGCCCTTTTCACTAAGGCTCTCCCTCCCCGACAGGCCCCAGTGTGTGGTTGTTCACCTTCCTGTGTTCACGTGTTCTCATTGTTCAGCTTCTACTTATAAGTGAAAATGCACAATGTTTGTTTTTCTGTTCCTGCATTAGTTTGCTGAGGATTATACCTTCCAGCTTCATCTATGTCCTTGCAAAGGCCACGATCTCATTCCTTTTTATGGCTGCATACTATTTCATAATGTATATGCACTATATTTTCTTTATCCAGTCTACCAATGATGGGCATTTGGGTTGTCAACAGTGCTGCAATGAACATACGTGTGCATATATCTTTATAATAGAATAATTTACATTCCTTTGGGTATATACCCAGTAATGGGATTGCTAGGTGAGAGTTATATATTTTTAACTATTTTTAAGAAGAAGTAAAATAGTGATATGAAATGTACATATTCAAAAGATAGACGTCAAGAGTATTTCGGTTTTTATATAAAGGTAGAGTTAGTCACATCAATAATTATTAACTTGGACAAAATGTTTGCATTAATAATGAAGAAGTAAGACATGCTAATTTGATTATTTTGTTACCATGATCTGTTTGAGACTGGTCTGCTCACTGATTAGATGATGGCTATAACAGGCAGGTAATTCTAGCAAAATCTATAGGAATAGCTCTTTGCAGGAAAAACAGCTAAGTAAATTTATCACAGGCTATTTTCCTAAGTACTCATGTTTGTTTCTTGGCTTACTCACTGTAGCCTACACAATGATTCTGAAATTATTACTTCTACTACTGCCATGAGGAATCTTAGAGATTCATTTTACTCTGCCTCCAGGACATAAAACCATGGAACCTAAGAATCTCAACATTCCTTTGTAGGTATCAAACTTCTTTTTGACTAGAACCTTTGATTCATTAGTTCCCAGTGAACCACACGACAGTGAGAAATCTGTTGTACCTTAAGCAATTTGTGATCCATTATGAGAACGAGTGATCATTTGTAAATCTTTTTTTGCTTGTTTTTGAGACACAGTTTCACTCTGTCGCCCAGGCTAGAGTGCAGTGGCACGATCTTGGCTCACTGCAACCTCTGCCTCCCAGGTTCAAGCAATTCTTGCTCCTCACCCTCCCTAGTAGCTGGGACTGCAGGCATTCACCACCACACCTGGCTAATTTTTGTGTTATTAGTAGAGAGTTGGTTTTGTTGTGTTGACCACGATGGTCTCAAACTCCTGACTTAAAGTGATCCTCCCCTCTCGGCCTCCCAAAGCGCTGGGATTACAGGCATGAGTCGCCATGCCTGGCCATTATTTGTAAATCTCCTGACCAACATTTCAATTATATCTCTGAAGCATTCCAACATTTATCATTTACATTATGAATAGTATTAATTTTATAAGTTAAAGATTACTTTTCAAGGACAGTGTGTGTCTGTGCGTGTGCGTGTGTGTGTAAATATCCTAGAGTTGGCTTCCCTCCTCTGTCTGTGTTTAGAGATCTGACCACTTTCTATAATAACACTAGAGACCTACAGGTTCAACAGCAGATTATTAGAGAAAAGGCTTTTATCCTTATTTTATTCAGAGAGAGAATACATTTTTTAATGTAAAATATTCCAAGTTCTTGTTTAAATTAGTGGTATAGTTGTGGTGATGAGATTGGTGATCAAGTCTACTTTCGTGATAATTAGCCCCCTTTTCTCTCCACTCTTCCAAAATAAGAAGAGAGTTTAGATTGAAATGCTTCCCAAGAGGCAGAAGACAGTGGCCTCAAGGTAAAAGCAATTTGAGCCTTCATCTCAGGCTGCTTCCTCAGCTGTTCATTCATTTTGTGGCTTGAATGGGGAATGCATCGCCTAGAAATGCAAAATATATGGAAAATAATTCTACCTCCAGCTCATTGTCCTTTTGGCTATTTTTCTCATTTTGAAGCTGCAAGGAGCTATTTTGGGCCTTCTCAGTGTACTTAACATTGCTTTAAAACAGATTTAAGTCTCCCTACAAGACTGAATTTCCAGTTCTCCATCCGACAGAGCAGTACACTATTAAAGCTCTACCAGGCGTTTCAATATGCATACCTTTATCTGACTCTTCTTTTAGTTAGAAATAATAGAAAATGAAATTGAAGATTTATGGTTACAGTGTGATTTGCTGAAAATACTGGTATAAAAACAGCTTTATGGCTACTTGGTAAAGATACAAATGCAATCCAAAATATTTCTAAACATAACGTACTTCCCTGGTTGTGCCTTGGGCCTTGCCATGCACAGTTGCATGTTTTAGAGACAACCCCAAATCCCCCAAAGAATACCAGTTAGGAAAAGACAGAAAAGGTAGCTGTGAATTATACATGCACGATTTACCCATTTTGTGGCTCATTTGTGACAAGTTGTTGAAAACAGAAGACTGGCTCCTGTGGCTCTCAGGTTCTGTGGCACCTGCTTGCTTTTTAGAAATGCATGTATGCTCATCAAGTGTCAATCAATTAAAAAGTAGATAAAGAAGGCCGGGCGCGGTGGCTCAAGCCTGTAATCCCAGCATTTTGGGAGGCCGAGGCGGGTGGATCACGAGGTCAAGAGATCGAGACCATCCTGGTCAACATGGTGAAACCTCGTCTCTACTAAAAATACAAAAAATTAGCTGGGCATGGTGGTGCGCGCCTGTAATCCCAGCTACTCAGGAGGCTGAGGCAGGAGAATTGCCTGAACCCAGGAGGCGGAGGTTGCGGTGAGCCGAGATCGTGCCTTTGCACTCCAGCCTGGGTAACAAGAGCGAAATTCCATCAAAAAAAAAAAAAAAGTAGATAAAAAATAGGTAACAAGATAAAAATACCCCACTCTAGCTTTGAAGTGGGAGACTCATTGACAAAATCTAATAAATCTATTAATTAAAAAAAATCTGATCACCACGCCTGAGTTTGGTACACAGTTGATACTCAGTATCTGTGAAATGAAGATGACTTTGCCTAAATGTAAAGGATTGTCATGTCACAGAATCGGCTGTCACTGGCTTATTCAGAACATACCACTACTCCAGTTCTATTCTATTTAAAAGTGATCTAGTTACTACTGTTTGCACAAAGTTTGATGGTTTTTTTTAAGACTGCATATGAATAAGAGTGAACCCCAGCACTTCAGGACCCCAGACCATTGAACCAGGGTTCAATGACTGTCAGTCAGACCCTTGCTGACCCTTCCGTGGCACACGTTTAACTATGTAACAAACCTGCACATCCTTCACAAGGTCAGCAAGGGTCTGAGAAATTCAGGAAGGCCCAGGCACACAGCCCACCTCAGTGGGTGTAGCTGCCACTCACAGGAAGAAGGAACCCAAACACTATTACAAAGATACAGGCACATGTATGTTCACTGCAGCACTATTCACAACAGCAAAGACATAGAATTAATCCAAATGCCCAACAATGATAGACTGGATAAAGAAAATATGGTACATATACACGCCATGGAATACTATGCAGCCATAAAAAAGAACGAGATCATGTCCTTTGCAGGGACATGGATGGAGGTGGAAGCCACTGTCCTCAGCAAACTAACACAGGTACAGAAAACCAAACACTACATGTTCTCACTTATAAGTGATAACTGAACAAGGAGAACACAGGGACATAGGGAGGGGAGCATCACACACTGGGGCCTGCTGAGGGGTAAAGTGGAAGGAGGGAGAGCCATAGGAAAAACAGCTAATGGATGCCAGGCTTAATGTCTAGGTGATGAGTTGATATGTGCAGCAAACCACCATGGCACATGTATATGTAACAAACCTGCACATCCCGCACATGTACCCCGGAACTTAAATTTTAAAAGAAGAATGAACCCAAATACTTACGCTAAACTGCTCTTGAGGGAATGCAAATATAGGAGCCAAGTTTGTTTTTTGTTTGTAAGACAGAATAGAACACAGATGGGCCATTCCTTAAATTTATAATGCAGTCAATTAGACATTTAAAAGGTTAGAAACAGGATGTTTTGAAGAGAAACCAACTGCAGTTTAAATGTGCCCCATTTCTGAAGGAGGTTTCCTGGCCCAAAGTCATAGGGATGACATCTGTTTTCCAGTTAACAACGTTTTATTCTGTTCTAAGTTTAGGTTATCAAAAGTTCTTTACATCTCTAGATTAAATCCTGAAATCCTCACTGGAGATGTATGACAACGTTTACAACACCATTGAATCTTCCTCTAACCTCCTGCTGTCCCCATCCTTGTTCTCTTTGCCACTGAAGCAATGACTTTAAGTGACTTTCTATTTCCCTCCATTCCCCCTGAGGGCTTTTGATACCGGAATTGAAGCAGTACAGAGGACCTGAGATGATCTTCCTCAGGATTTTAGCAGGGAAATTAAAACCCCGTTCAGTCATGAAGAATGAAGTTCTAAGAGCTAGGAGACTGGTGGAGCTTTCTAGAGCTAAGAAATCTCAGACTGGGCGCACTGGCTCACGCCTGTAATCCCAGAACTTTGGGAGGCCGAGGTGGGTGGATCACAAGGTCAAGAGATTGAGACCATCCTGGTCAACATGGTGAAACCCCGTCTCTACTAAAAATACAAAAAATTAGCTGGGCACGGTGGCGCGTGCCTGTAATCCCAGCTGCTCAGGAGGCTGAGGCAGGAGAATTGCCTGAACCCAGGAGGCAGAGGTTGCAGTGAGCCGAGATCGCACCATTGCACTCCAGCCTGGGTAACAAGAGCGAAACTCCGTCTCAAAAAAAAAAAGAAAAGAAAAGAAAAGAAATCTCTTTATGGAAAAGCTTTGGTTCTTCTGCTTTCTTCTGGTTTAGCTGTTGCTCTCGCCTGTTCTTCCTGCTCTAGGTTGTATCCCCAGACCTTGTTAACCCTGGGCTCAGACTTTCTGGATGCAAATGTTGGTTCCACCCCTGCTGTCTCCGTGGCATGGGCTGGTTACTGCACCTCTCTGCACTTCGCTTTGCTCATCTGTAAAATGGGAGGAGTAAATAGTGCCTATTTCACAGGGTGGAATAAGATTTAAATGAGCAACTATAAATAGATTGCTCACAGTAGTGCCATACAGTATGTTCCACTCATTTGCTCATTAGTTTATGGATTGAGCTTGGCATAAAATCCTTTGGAAAAGGAGGATCCATGTCTCAAAACAATTTAAAAACTTCTCAACCTTTGTCCTCCCCCACTCCCTGCTTTCCATGTTCAATACAGGTATCGGTTTCTCTACACTTCAGATCGTTAGGTTTGTCTCCTCTCATACCCATCATCAGCATAAAAGCTTTTCCCAAAGTTCTACACCCAGATTTTATGCTTCCTCTGCCACTTCGGGCTTCTGTTTCCATGGATACAAATATCACCACCAAGCAGGTAACTTCCATGTCTCGGTTTTGATCCAAATTGTATCTTTAAAAATCATTATAAGCAAAAATCATTTTAGTCCTTCCAATCAAAATAATAAAAAGCAGAATGGCAACTGCACATGTTACAAACAGTCCTGTGGTCTTCAAAACAACCTCAGAGATAGATCAGACTCATATGAAGAAGTTTTAAAAACAGACTTTGGTAATTGACTCAAATGCCCGACGAGAAAACAACTCTTTTCAATGAAAGCTTACTTTGCAAAAGCCCACTCAATCCAATCACAAGCCAGCTTCCTCCTTCTAAGCATCCCCTCCTGGGATGCATGAATTACTCTGCAGTTTCCCGATGACAGAGTTGTAAGTGTTCATTAGCTCCCACCACATTAGCTGGTAATAACTGGTAAGGGTATAGTAATACATTTGTGCAGTAGGTCAGCATTAAGGCATATAAAGGAAGAGACAGAGACGAAACAATAAAGGCAAGAGAAAAAAATAAAAAACATGTCACAGGTAGTTTGGCAGCAAAGAGCACAGTGATAACCTTTTCACCCTTTTAAGGCGTATTTTTCCATTTTCTCCTTTGTAGGCTCATCAGCTTCAAAGTTAATGTTTCTCTGACTGTCAACTCCCCATATTTTTACAGCCTTGATGGGCACATTTTATGCTATCAACTGGAATTCAGGAGGAGAATAAATTATTTTTAATATGGCTTTGCCTACTGCTAGTAAATATAAAAATTGTTAATATTTACCAAGTATCTATTCTGAGCCAAGCATTTTGCTGGTTGCTTTTAATGCATTCCCTCATTGAGTCTTCTCAGCAAATCTAGAGGAATACAGTTCTTTTAATCTTCATTTTACAGGCAAGGAACTTGAATCTCAGAGAACTTAAGTGACAGGCTCTGGTCACAGTTTATAAGAAGGGGAACCAAAATTTCAATTTAAGTCTCCTTCAAAGCCATTTCTCTCAATGACTTCTCTATAGTATCTTTCAATTTATACTAATTAATAATATTCATCAATATACCAGGAAGCTTAAAAATCAGGCCCCAAATTGGGCATGAGGGAAGAAAGAGAAACAAAATGCTGAATTTGTAAAAAAAAATGAGAAAATCAGCCCTTGATTTTTCAAATGTTAGTGAAATCCCATAGATTGTTCAGTGGGTCTGAATTCTTTAGTTTCGATTATCAAATCTGAATGGTGTGTGTGCCCTGAATATGCACACAAAAATTTGCAAATATATGCGTAGCTTCTTAACTATATGCATATGTACCGTGTCTCTGTAACTGGAACCAGGTGGCTCTTAACCAATGCACTATGTGTCCAGAAATGCAGGCTATTTGGCCATACCCACTGCAGGATGTGAGACGTTGGCTGCAGTGGCTGGGCTTTTGTGTTTCGATGCTGATTAATATGGCTGCCCAGCATAAATCACGGCTCTTGTACAGAACCCACTGCCAATTCCCTCAAGAACTGTGGTTAAAGGAAAAAGCAAAGACCCTCTAGAAGAGGGATGACTGACATAAATCTATCAAGGGCCTTTTCTAAGGAAGAACTGAGTCCCATGTAATAAATGTGTTCGTAGTTTATTCATGCCTACTTGAGGTTCTAGATCACAATCTTTGGCCATAACAGCATCTCATCGGAAATATTTAGGTGTAACATAAGATTTGAAATAAAATGTTTTCTAAGCGCTCTTTTTCAGAAGAACCCCTGTTCTTTCTGGATACAAATTCATATAAACACAGGAGAAAGTATTATTTCAAATGTTTTTTTTTAGCCCAGATACCAAAGGGTTCCTTTTTAACCAGAAACATTGAATTTATAAATTCTATCCCTTTTGCACAAAGAGGCAGTGCCCTTAGACTCGATTCATTAAATTAAAGGGCTCATGCCTGGGTCTTATCGAAAAGTAACATTTATGTGTTAATCCTAGATACCATTTTCTTTTGGGATGCACTGGGGAATATTTAAGAGAAAATATTTAATTGGACAAATGTGTTGCTTTATCTATAGTCAAGTGTTAGGGTCATTAGAAAAAGCACTTGAGAAAGATTGCAAAACCTTGAGCAGTGGCAGGAGAGGCCAAGGGATCAGGGCACTCGAAACGTGCTTTTGTTAAAGTTGCTGCGCTTTACTGCATTCATTTGTCCAATTTTACCATTAACTTGGAATCAACTACAAGGATTTTCTTGAGGACTATCAGATGCCAGTCCTTTAAAGTTAATTATAATCACTATGTGATATCAAAAGGTCATTTATACAGAATGATATCTTGGTCATTAGAGTTGATTTTTTTTTCATGTCACATTTACGCTTGCCTGGAAATGACTTGGAAGGGTGGTTTGTCATTGTTATTCAGGAAACACAAAACTTAAAGGACTGTCCACAGCACGCTGAAATATGCTGCTTGAGTTTACTCTCTGAGAAGTTGTGGTACATGAGACACAAAAACAAGCAAACGAATAATCTATATTCTCAAGGATGACAGTATTCTCATTTTTCACAAAGGCTTTAATATACTATCAATCAGTTGAACGTGGCTGATTACACGTTGCTTAATTTACATGAGTGAATTCTCTAACTTATTGGGCCTCTTTGGTTGAGTCATCAGTCTTCTTCCAAAATTTAAGTAGCTAGAGACAAATCTCCTTCTATCCCCGACAAACACACTCAGAAAACTCAAATTTGGCTTGAGGGTGGGAGGCGGATGGAGTTTTATTTCTTAGACTCCAGTCTGAATAGAGGGTGTTCTGGGGGTAGGCACACAGGTGACTGTCACAAGGAAGGCTCATGTGCCACTCTGGTGCTTTGGTAGTGGTTGGTATATGACAGAAGTTGGTCTCTTGAGTGACCCTTGAAGAACAACCACAGCTTTCTGGGTGGAGGAGGAATAAAAGGAAGAAGAGTCTGAGAAGTGGGAGTTAGTTCAGGAAGAATCTATCTCCATTCACAGTGAGGCTGACAACCCACATTCCCAAATTCCATGCCACCCCCACAGATTTCAGAGCTGTGTTTCAACTCGAAAAGATGAAAAGGCGGAAAATTCTCAAGAAGAGGAAGAAAGGGCAGCTGAGGCCACGGCTTTCCTTCTTTCTGAGAACTGGGTAAAGGAAAAGAAGACAAATGCTTAGGAACAGAGATGCCCCACAGGTGCTCACCCAGGGGACTTCCGGTTGTTTAGAGCAGGAAGTTGTTCAGTGTTTCCAAAAGACGCCAGACTCCATCCTCTATGTTCCTCTATGCTCTGCAATGTAGAATTGTCTGCTACTCCTGGGCCACCTATGGTTTTTGCATTAACAACTGGGTCTATTCCTGCACAGATTGCTACCCACCCACCATGGCAAAGCAGATCCAAGCCCCCACGCACACAATGTTCTCTGAAAGGGCACCAAACCACATGTGCAATTCTGAGACAAAGTGGAGAGTGGGTGGATGGCTCTGCAACCATATTCTAAACCTAGGGAAGTGAAAATTAACTTTCTGAAAGCCCTCTTTCAAAGCGAATATTATAATGAAGACTTCAATGTGGTTTGCTATGCTATTTTTTTTTATTTACAGGTAGAAGTTAGAATCCTTTCTCAAATACCAACAGCCTTGCTTTCTCACCAAGTTCAACCCTGTTCATCACAGTACCCACTACACCGAAACAGAGCAGGAATGATTGCTTTCCTGAAGGACTTTTGATACAGAACAGGTGAGTCCCAAACTGGAGCTGAGCCCATAAGAGTTCTTGGCTTCTCCAGGAAAGAATTCAAGGGTGAGCCAGTCAGTGGTAGCTTTACGGAAGCAGTAGTGTTACAGCTGCATGACTGCTTCTGCAGAGTGGAGCTATTCCATGGGCAGAGCATACCATCTCCCCCACCACCCTTACTTAAAAAATGAGATCTCACTCTGTCACCCAGGCTGGACTGCAGTGGTGCCATCTCACCTCATTGTAACCTCCACCCCCTGGGCTCAATTTGCCCACCTCAGCTTCCTGAGTAGCTGGGACTACAGGTACATGCTACCACACCTGGTTCATTTTTATATTTTTTGCAGAGATGGGGTTTCACCATTATACCTACTTTAATTGCATGTAGATTAAGGGTTAGTTTATGCAGGTATTTCTAGGGAAAGTGTAGTCACTTCTGGGTCCTTGGGTTATTGCCATGGAAAGGAGCAGTCACCCCCAGCTGTTGCCATGGTAGTAGTAATCTGACATGCCACACCAGTAGTCCTGTCTTACGGAAAGCTGCTTCCACCCCATCCTTGTTTCAGCAGGTCCTCAGTTTGGTCCCCTGTTTAAGTCCTATCTGTGGAGTTCAGTCCTGCCTCCCACCTCATTTTCAGTGTGTGCCTATCAAATCTGAGTCACTGTGGCTACCACCATGGTTAAATTGTACGTACCTTGTATATCCTTTCCCTGACCTGGTCCTAGCACAGCCTTACAAAGTGAGGATTCTGTTACCCAGTGACTGTTTCACTCCTTCCTACTCCCTTTGTATGTCAGATTCCTAGCTTTGAGTCTTCATGCCTTTAGATTTTCCACAGATCACCTTTAAGAGGTTTCCGCATGTTGTGAAATTGTACAGATAATTTTATGTAACATACATTTTTATGGTGAGATGGTCTGTGGTTTGTATCAGTTTAAGAATGAATGACCTAGTTGGTCATTATTTCAAGATCCTTCGCCCTGCACACTAGTGTGTCTAGAAACTATTCTATCTGTGCTAAGCTCAAAATCAGAGGTTGCAGCTAAGTTTATGTTATCTGGGGGTGGTCCCTCAAATTTCCTAGCATGAGCAACCAGCTCACCCTCTGGGATCTCTTCTGCCTGGAAGACTTTCTGATCTCTTCTGAGAGAAAAGATGAATTCTTCTAGTGACCCCAGGGTCCTGAGAATTAAGGGTTTTGAGAACTCTTAAAAGAATGAACTTAGTACCTAACCGGCTCACTCTTTGGGATCTCGTCTGACCTCTTCTAACGGGAGAGATGAATTCTTCTAGTGTCCCCAGATTCACGAGAATTAAGGGCTGAGAGAATTCCCAAAAGCACTCACTTAGTACCCAACACCCCCCAAGTCATAGCTCTTTGGCTGTTAAGCAAAGTCTTGCCCCTGTTTTCTTCCTACCTGACGACCTTTGATTCTTGTAATATGATTGGGACTCTGACATATCCTTGTTTGGATCAGCCTTGAATTGCTGCTTCTTCCTAGAGGAAGCAGAATTCTGTTCTTTCTTCTGGTTGACTGATTTGGTCTTCTCTGCTTCCAGGCACCTCTCTGAACTTAGCCCCTTCCAATGGAGGCCTCTCATGGGGTGGGCAGAGTTTCACCCTGTGCAGTCTCATGCCTGGGCACAGACTGGCTTGAACTAAAGGCACAGCGTCTGTCCAATGCGTGACCATAACCCTGTATTCCCACAGGCATCTCAAACTTACCTCTCATAGAAATCATCATTTTTTCCTTCTAAATGAGCTTTTCCTCCTGCCTAACTGTACCAGTTGGAAGCAAACAGTCCACCCAGTCACCTAAGCTAGAAAATCTGGAGATTTCTCTCGGATCTCTTTTGTTCTTAGAGTTCCATGTACAATCAGTTTCCTTGTTTTGCCAATGCTAACCTCAAAATATTTCTCAAGCCTGTCGCCTCTTATCCGCCTCAGTGGTTATTGCCCATTTCATGTCTTTATCACCTCTCACTTGGACGTCTGTATCAGGATCCTGACTGCTCCCAACACATCACCCACAAATCCGTAATAAGCACAATGAAGTCTTGATGGCTAATGCATTATGGGTGCTTATCACAAGCTTTAGACTATACGTAAGTGTTTTTATGCCTCCTCACATGTAATTCTCACTATAACCCTATGGGGTATGCATTTGGTGTTACTGTATCCACTTGACAAATGGGAAAACTGATGCTTGCAGAGGTCAAAGAATTTGCTCAAAGTCTCATGTGTAGAATGTGGTGAAGCCAAGACTCAAATCTAGCTCTGTTCATTTCCAGACTTTCAATGATGTATCTGAGATCACAGTTGGTGGTCCATTTAAAATACAAATCTTCCTTGTTTAAAAGCCTTAGCTAGTGTCTGATTTCCTTAGCCCATCACTCAGGCCCTGAATGGGCTTCCCTTTTGTGGTAGATTACTAGAACACTGGCCTGTGGGATTACTGCACCTCCCTGCACCCACACACTTGAGGTCGTCTTGCCTGTTGAGTGTGGGCTTGGCCAGATGACTTGCTTTGGCGAATGGGACATGAGGAAATATAAAGCAAGAAAAGACACGAGGATGTTTGGGCACTGGGGTTTGTACTCTCATGGGTGTCTGAGAACCTTTGATCTCCACATGAAGAATCCAAGATGACCTTCCTTGAGGATAAGAAACCACATGAAGTCACTCCAGCCATTCTAGTGGAGACCTCAGATACCTGAGCAAAGCCATTCTAGATCTTCCATCTCTAGTCAAGGTGGCCCAGTCCAGAACAGATACCTCAGAATACATAGAATCCTAAGTAAATAAAATGGTCATTTTAAGCCACTAAGTTTTGGGGTTATTTGTTACACAGCAAAACCCATCTGATGCATCTGCTGGCTTTCCTACCATCATGTCTCTCCACTCCTTGCTTACCATTTCACTTCCTACCAAGAGCCTTCTGCTTGCTGGCCGTGGATCCAGCTCCTTGCTTTTGCCCATGTTGGGCTCTCTGCTGGGAATGCCCTTTCTCTCAGCCCGCTTAACTTGAACTCATCCTTTGCTATTTAGTTTAGATTTTGTCTCATGTTTCTCCTTTGACACTTATCTTCTAAACTTTCCATATGGCCCTTCAGGTTGGGTTAGGTAGGTATCCTTTCCTTTTTTTCTTTCTTTGAGACGGAGTCTCGCACTGGACATCACTGCAACATCCACCTCCTGGGTTCAAGCAATTCTCCTACCTCAACCTCCTGAGTAGCCGGGATTACAGGCACCTGCCACCATGCCCTGCTAATCTTTTGTATTCTTTTTAGCAGAGACAGGGTTTCGTCATGTTGGCCAGGCTGGTCTTGAACTTCTGACCTTGTGATTCCCCCACCTCAGCCTCCCAAAGTGCTGGGATTACAGGCATGGGCCACCGTGCCCAGCCAGAAGGTATCCTTTCTAAACATTTTCAAAATCCCTATCACCACACTTTAAACGGCTTGTTCATGAGTCTACTGGTCTGCTAGGTTCTGGGGGTTTTGAAGACATTGCAACCCCAACCTCTAGCAGAGTGGCTGGCACCGAGCAGTAGCCAATAAAATGTGCTGAGTGACTGAGGCAAAGAATGAGTGAATGAAATCAGGAGGAGCTTTTCTATAACTTGGTAAGGGAAAGGCTCCCAAATCAGTAGCTATTAGTTGGTTTTGACACTCTTTAATTCAACTTTTACGTATATTTGTCTTACCTAATGAGATAAGAACTCTGAAAGACAAACACATATGCGTTTCAGTCAAAGAAGTCGTGAGCAGCAGCAAAGCAGTGTCTCAGACACTTGAATGTTTTGGGTTGGCTGACATTACGAAGGAAAGGATGGTGCTAAATGAAACCCACACAAAGTAGGGTCTGGGGTCGATTATTTCACTTGTTCAAGCGTTCAAAATAGAAATTAGACTCCATTTCCTAACAGGTTTCCTATAACTGGGTTAAAAAAGAGAGAGATTCTTCTCCTCCCTTGTTCCATCCCAAACCTCCTAGTGCCTTCGGAAAACTCACCCTGAGACAGAGTTGATAAACTGACAGATAGTATCAAATGTCAGCCAGGGCTTCCTTTCCATCCCCAGGCTCTTGGGAACTGCGTACGAACAGATTGTTCCTGCCAGAGTATCTCATTATTTTAAGCAAATTGAATTTCTCATTGACTATGTTGAAAGGTTGTACGCTAGTTATAATTACCGGTTTTACTTAATTTCCTTTTATAAATAGGTTGGTACTCTGTACTTGAAAGTAGTATGTTGATTACGGATTTTTTTTTTTCTTTTGGCCTCTGGGACAGTTTAGTGTAGAGACTGCTGACTGAATGAATTTAATGAAACAAATACATATCCAATTACAAGAGGATGTGTGTGTGTGTCAAAACACACACAGACTCTCAGGTAGCAAAGACACACTATGCCAGGATAATATGCCTTACAGTGAGTGCAGGAGAGATGTTGGGTTCTAAATACACATGGAATGAGGCACTGCAGAGCTACTGGTGACAAAGCCGCTCCTGGCAGTTGGCGCTGAGTGACTGGGAATTTGCATCCTCTGAGAAACTATCTTCTCTACCTGAATTGCCACAGATTCCCATTCATGGAAAACCTTTGTTCTAATCAAAGTCAGGTTCCTCAAAAAGTACAAGTGTGATATCAGGGAAGGGAAACAGAGCAAACCACGATTTCTACAGAAAATTTTAATAAAATATGCATTTCTTTATTTTTCCCCATTATGAAAGTAACACAGGGATGGGCATGGTGGCTCAGGCCTGTAATCCCAGCACTTTGGGAGGCTGAGGTGGGTGGATCATGAGGTCAAGAGATTGAGACCATCCTGACCAACATGGTGAAACCCTGTCTCTACTAAAAATACAAAAATCAGCGGGGTGTGCTGGCACGTGCCTGTAGTCCCAGCTACTTGGGAGGCTGAGGCAGGAGAATCACTTGAAACCCCAGAGGCAGAGGCTGCAGTGAGCTGAGATTGCAACACTGCACTCCAACCTGGCAACAGAGCAAGACTCTGTCTCAAAACATAAAATGTAATACAGCTTTTAGGTCCTAACAATTAGAAAATGAAGAAATCTAAAGGCGAAAAGAATAAACATTACCTTTAATCCCATCACCAAGAGATAAACATTCAATATTTCACATATTACTTTAAATGTATATATCTGTATTGATGTATACATATATATGCTCCTTATATGCACAACTTTGTGTTTTGTTTTTCTAATATTCATGTAGTAGAAGCATATATCCATGTTATCTACCTTAGTAAATGTAACTTTTGATATTATTTCATAGAGTAGATACACTGTTACATCTTTACCAATCCCATTATTATTAAATGTTTCATTAAAAATCATTTTTGGTATTATAAAGAATGCAATATTGAATGTTCCCATAATTAATTTTCTACATATCTTCTATTTCCTTTGAATGAATTAAAATAAATGAAATTTCTAGGTTATGGGGTTTGAGCTCTTTTATGTCTTAACATAGATGATGAAATCACTTTTTTAGATATATTCTAGCAGTTTATGCTCTCTCAATGGAAATAAGACTGTGTTTTATATTCTTGTGAACACCAGGAATCAAATATTTTAAAATGTCATCATTGTGATAAGTGAAAAAGGTCTACCTTATGGTTTTAATTTGCATTTATTTTGTGCTTAGTAGGGATAGACAATTTTATTCGTCTACCATAGCAATTTAACACATGCATTTTGCCCTGGAGGAATAGGATTTAAAAGAGTGAGACAGAAAGAAATAAGTTTTGATGGAAAAAGGGCAGGAAAAAAAAAAAAAAGAAATGCCCAGAGCTTAGATTTTAGCAAAAGAATCAGTTGAGGAATTTATAACATGTCTGACTTAACTGATGAGGCAGGGACCAGATCTTGGTATTTTCTAGAAGATTTGCAGGCAGATCTAACATGAAACGGAGCCAAGAACACCTAAGACAGAGTTTCGCCAGAAAGGCAGGCCTGTTGGGCGGCCAAGGTGGGCTGTGCAAAGGGTGGAGCACAGAGGCAATGGGTACCTTCGGGGCTGGTGGTAGCAACAGGGCAGGAAAGTTATCAAAAGGAAATTAGAGATGAAATAGCCTAGTGTGATTCCACCTTTGATTATACCACTTACTCTCAATTTGGGGCTGAAAATTGTGCCTTTTATTATACAACTTACTCTCCAGTTGGGGCTGATAATTCAGTTTGTGAATTGTCCTGGCTCCTGTTTTTCTGGCTTCAGGGTGACTTTTACACATTTCCTTGCTCATAAGTACCTCTGTGAAATGTTAAAAAATAATGGCTAAAACGGAGGGCTGGGGATTATCTGTGGATTTCAAATAGCCAATCTTTTCTTGACCCCATTGCCACAGAAAATAACAAATTAACTTCAAGAAGATGTTTCTTCCCATCTCTCCACTCCAAATGGAGGGAGATTATAAAAGCCTGTGTGTGTGTGTGTGTGTGTGTGTGTGTGCACTCACGTGCCTGCTATGTCACAGCTTAGGGCTGCACATGTTTCTATAGGAGGCAAATAAAACCCAAAGATAGTGGTCTCTCCTCTACAAAGGATTGCTGAGCTGTACAGGCAGAGACTTGCATCTGCCTGTCCCAGATTTGCTGTCAAGATTGAAAAACTGGCTATGCAGAGGTAGGGATCTCAGAATCCCTACTTTAGGGTTGTTTTAAGGACATTGCTCCTGGTGTCTGAGGAAAGACTAGGAACTTAGCCAGGGTTTAGGCAGCAGCATGATGTAGAGGAAAGATTATAAACCTCCGAGTCAGAAAATCTGGATCCTAGCCAGCCTTTCTCTGAGTGACTGACTGTCTGAATGACGTGTGAGAATTCACCTAAATTCTCTGGGTCTTGTGACTTTCTCATGTGAATAGTAAAGACAGTGACTCATGTCTTTCCTTGTGGGCAAAAGGATGCATTTTGATGACCTCCAGCTTGGCCAGTCACTCGCTTGGTAGACCGGAATGAATCACGAAGCACCTGCAAGACTCATTTTCATATTCTCCCAAATGGGGTTAACAACACCAGCCACAGATGGGGGAAAGGTGCAGGAATCTGTACCTAGCACAGATAGGGGAAAGGTGTAGGAATTGTAAACAAAAATTGGCATTCTAAGCCCCCCAACCATCTGAACGGATGTTTCCTCTCTGCCCAGGGCATTCCAAAGTTAACCTGAAAAACTAGTTGTGGCCATGATGGGAAGGGAGAGTCTGATGTGCCTCATTACCATTAACATCCATCCAGACCTTAAGACTGGGAGAACAGATCCTGTAACTGTGATAAGAAACATTTACCATCTATTCTCTCTGAAGCCTCCTATGTGGAGGCTTCATCTTCATGATAGAACCTTGGTCTCCATAACCTCCTATAGTAATCCAGATATTCCTGTCTATTGATTCCAGGTCTTTAGATAATAACTCAACAAACTGCTCATTAGAAAACCTCTGAATCTGCTCATGACCTGGAAGCCTCCACTTCCAGTTGTCTTGCCTTTCTGGACCAAACCAATGTACACCTTACATCTATTGATTGATGTCTCCCTAAAATGTATAAAACCAAGTTGTAGCCTGACCACCTCAGGCACATGTCATTAGGGCCACCTGGGGCTGTGTCATAGGTATGTCATTAGCCTTGGCAAAATAAACTTCTAAACTTTTTTTTTGAGATGGACTCTAGCTCTGTTGCACTGGTGGAGTGCGGTGGCATGATCTTGGCTCACTGCAACCTCCGCCCCCCTGGTTCAAGCAATTCTTCTGCCTCAGCCCCCTGAGTAGCTGGCATTACAAGTGCCCACCACCAAGCCTGGCTAACTTTTGGTATTTTTAGTAGAGGTGGCATTTAGTAGAGACCATGTTAGCCAGGATGGTCTCAGACCCCTGACTTTGTGATCTGCATACCTTGACCTCTCCAAGTGCTGGGTTTATAGGCATGAGCCACTGTGCATGGCTAAACTTCTAAATTAATTGAGATAGTCTTTGGTTTATAGGATCAAGTAAGTTGATGTGCATGAAAACATCAAGGAGAGCTTAAACTGACATTTCAAGATAAGTGGGTGGTACCTTGTTAATATTGGCATCTGCACCAGAATAGGGCAGAGGAGGCTGTTTCTGAATTGAGCGATCAGTCTGGAATACCTTGAGAACAGCTATAGGGTTTATTGTTCCATTAATGGCTTTGCGGTAACATTGCTTAGCCTTTTAAACCCATGACCTGTTTTGGTAAAAAAAAAAAAAACTCATATACTTTTTTAATGCTATTTGAAATATCAGAGTACATTGTTAGGAACAAACCTGAAACATCTACAATCCCTTAAAGAGATGCCTCCTTGCTAGTCCGACCCACACTGTCATATTGAGCATGGCTGCTCTGAGGTAAATCCTGAGGTGACAGCCAGAACACCCCCAAAGGCTTCTGGCTATCCCACGGTGATGTAATCACAACGTGCCCTTAAAGATCTCTTTGGACCAACCTCAAGTTCATAAATGCCAGAGCTGCAAGGTTCATCTGAGGCTCGGAGGCGTAAGTGACAGCCTTAGGGTCTCACAGCCAGTGGGTGACAAGGTTGGAGCTAGGGTCATTGGTCTCATTGACCTGCTTCTTCCTGTTAGGAAATAGTTTTCTTCAAGGTTGAAGCAATTTCTTTCTCTCCTGTGGCTCCAAGTTCCAAATTCCAAACCCCTGAAGACACCAGGGCATCTCAAGCTGTCCTGGGATTTGGGGTAATGGGTCATGGGGCCATCAGTGTCTGGGAGACAAGCAGTTACCAAACATGCATAATTTGAGGCCTGCTGGCTCAGCTGGTGGAAACATTTATGCTTCTTTAACACATAATCTGTTAGAAGGGGTCATGTCTTCATCTTCAAGACAGCTAAAATGTTATGTAAAAAAAAATTACATCTTCACCTTTTCTCCCAGTTCCTTCTTCTTGGTGAGTGGGTGGAGGGGGAGCAGTTAACATGTGCTTGGGCCAGAAAATCTTGCAATCCTTTTCCCAAATCTGCAAGTATCTATAACATGCCCTGGGATCTTCCTCACAAAGCCCACAAAGCCATAAGCTAGTTTTCCTTAGTAGTCAAGCCCTCATTTCTCCTCTTGAATTTAGCTAAGTGAGGCTCTTTAGTAGTAAAATTACAAGGAGAATTCAAACAAAGAGCAAGGAAAGAAATGAGCTGAAATTCTTAGAATGCAACTCTAGGGCTAATTTGCATTGTTCTGATAGTTCCAGCTCCTAAAGCTTAACTTGAAAAGCGACAAGGACAGATAAATCCCTACAATGTACTTACTATTTGTCGATTTGTATGTTTACTGTCATGTAAAAGATGTTTACTTTGCTATGACGGATGAATTAAAATAATTGGGAATGCTTTTGAACACTTCAATTGTGTAGCAAGGACTCATCTCTTCTGTTCACCTGAAGTTGTTTGGCAGAGGTTTCAAGGGATCCTACGTAGTTGCACTGAGTGACTTCCAAAGCAAATGCGTCTGGGGTCAAGTAGGAAAATATATAGGAGTGAAATGAGTGAAGCAGGTTGATTGTCATTCAATGGGGCAAGTGGATTATGCATGTCCTACCTACATTTTGTTGCATGGAATTTTTAATAAATCCCCATGCAGGCTACACAATATGTGTACTTTGCCCAAGTGTGGTCTGTTGCTTTCTCCTTCTGTTTGATGATGTGAATGCCCGTTCTTTCCTTTTTCTCTCCCTTCGCCAAATAGAAGCATGACGAAGTGGTTATGGACACGGATACAAGAATGAACCCTTTCTAAGACTCAGTTGTGGTCATTTGTAAAGGGGCAGGCAGGAAGAATGTGTGAGACTTAGATGGGTGCCAGGCTCACGTAAAACATCGTGTATGTGTTTTATGACTAATTCATTATCAGTTGGTTAATTTCCAAGCTCCTCTCCTGTTCCAGGTATTGTACTGGCTTAACTGGGAGCTCTGTCAATGGATTTGATTTGAATCTTTTGCTTAAAGGAAGTAGAGGAATGAGGGATGAATATTTTTTTTGCCTTTTAAGTGCTGGACATTATGTGATGAGCTTTTCAAACTATCTGCTTTATTCTTCAAACAACTTGGAGATTTTTAAAATGCATGCTGATGGGGGATCAGACTACCCCAAGGTAACACAGCCATAAGTAGTAGGGCTCAGGTTTGGTTTGAATCCAGACTTGACTCTGCCCAGAGCTGTGGCTTTTCAATCAGTCAATCAATCTATCTATCTCTCTAGAAAGACAGATAGATAGATTTTTTTGAGATGGAGCTTGCTCTTGTTGCCCAGGCTGTAAGGCAATGCCGCAGTCTCAGTTTACTGCAAACTCCAGCTCTTGGGTTCAAGTAATTCTCCTGCCTCAGCCTCCCAAGTAGCTGGGATTACAGGTGTGCACCACAACACCTGGCTGATTTTATAGTCTTTTAGTAGAGAGGGGGTTTCAACATGTTGATCAGGCTGGTCTTGAATGCTTGACCTCAAGTGATCCACCTGCCTTGGCCTCCCAAAGTGATGGGGTTATAGGCATGAGCCACCATGCCTGGCTGGATTTTCAACAATTACAGGGTCTAAAATGAGAGCAGATGAAGCTTTTGTCCTTGTGTCCTTCTCAAGGGAGGTCCTAGGCTCTACCACCAATCAGTTATGATTGCCATGAGAAAGGAAAACTATTCCAACCTGGGAATGTTCTCAGCTGCCTCAAGGGGAAATCTTGACCAGCATCACAACTGCTTCCATAGTATAGATAAGAAATAAGCCTCAATTATTAAAAAGTCAAAAAATAAGAGATGCTGGCAAGGCTGCAGAAAAAAGGAAATGCTTACACAGTGATAGTGGAAATGTAAATTAGTTCAGCCACTGTGGAAAACCATTTGGAGATTTCCCAAAGAATGTAAAACAGAGAACACTTCGACCCAGCAATCCCATTGGATGTATATCACTGCATATATATCCAAAAGAAAATAAATTGCCCTACCAAAAAGACACATGCAGTCACATGTTCATTGCAGCACTATTAAAAATAGCAAGGACATGGGATCAAGCCAGGTGCCATCAACAGGGGATTGGATAAAGACAATGTTTGGTACGTATATACATGGAATACTATGCAGTCATAAAAAAGAAAAAAAGTCACATCCTTTGCAGCAACATAGATGTAGCTGAAGGCTATTATCTTAAGCAAATTACCACAGCAATAGAAAACCAAATACCGCATGTTCTTTACAAGTGGGAGCCTGTAACATTGGGTATGCATGGACACAAAGATGGCAGCAATAGACCCCATGGCTACTAGAGAGGGTAGGCAGGGAGGAAAAGAGAGCTGGAAGATTAGACTGCTGGGTCATATTTTCCCTCCCTGGGTGATGGAATCTGCATCCATAGTGCACCATCATGCACTATGCACATGTAACAAGCCTGCATGTGTACCCACTAAATCTAAAAGCTGATTTTTTTTTAAAAAGAGATAGCCTTGAGTGAATAGGAAAGGGCACAGCCTACCTCTGGTTCTGCTCAGGTTTTGCATTTTATCTGCAGAGCCAGACTAGCAACCCCTTTTTTCCAAAGGCCTCCTCCCTGTACCCTGCTTCAATCCACTGGTATGTTCAGATCTTAGACATTCAGAGCAGGAAGAAACAGTAAAGGCCATTACGTGTACTAGCTGCCATATACAATCCACTTGGTTCCTCCTGACTATAAGAACCACCAGGAAAACTTGTTCGAAATGTACATTCATGGGCCCCACTCCTTAGAAATTCTGATTTAGCAATGCTGGAGAGGGGTCCAGAGATCTGTATTTTAGTGAATTCTAATGTATATTCAGGTTAGGAGCCCAATAATTGAGCTGATCATTCTAATTTCAAAGAAAAAGAAATTATGTGATGTAATTTTTACGAGGTTCACCCAGGTAGTGAGTATAATTAGTTGAGAACTCAGCATTGCGAGCTTCCAATAGTTTTCCCACCACACAGCATAGCGTCCCTTGAACTTTCCAATATGACAAGCTTAAAGCTTAAAAGGGGAAACTGACACACTTTTTGAGATGAACATCTTTTTACCGTGTGAATGACATTAATTGTAGGATATAAGTCTCAGATTTAAGGACTAGGGAGTTTAAAATCAATGCATACAGCAGAGCACACAAGTGCAAACATCTTGATTTCACCCAAGCAGTCTCTGAAACATGTAGGTTTCATTTGGCCTGAAATGAAGCAGTCTCCTAGACGGTCAGCGTGGCCTTTTTCTTATCCCAGGATATTCCAGAGAAAAGAGAAAATTAAAAAATAGATGGTAACCAGATTTTAAGAATAAAAACCTATTTTCCCTGTTGCAAAGTTATAGTCTCAAGGGAGAAACAGAATAATTGTGAAGCAAGCCTATTTCAGGAAAAGATTAAACAAAGGCAGGCGCTGCCTCAGAGTTGTTAAGAGTAAAAACATTAGCAGTGGAGCAGCTTAAAAGCATGCCTTATTTCATTAGCATCCACTTCTCTCTGAAAGGCTAATTGTAAAATTTATAGAGCTAATTATCTCTCCAGATTAATATTTATGAATATACAACAGTAAATGTGAGCTCCGAGTGTGGTATCAAGCCTTGGCTTTTCTTTTCTCTCTTCACACATACAAGCAAACAACAGATACTCAAGGTGACGTTAATATTCTCTCTACAATGTATGTAAACAGTCATGCTAAATTTTTCTTCCCAGATGCTGCAAATTGGTATTTACCCAGCAACTGAAAACTATTTTTAACAGTTAGTACCCTTGAAATGTATTGGGACCCTCCTGCAATATGACTAAGAACTGGGAAAATAATTGCATAAAAGATCTCCTAATCAAACAGCAAACAAAGAGACTTCTCTTTATTGACTCATTTAAACTACATTTTGTTCTTTTAAGACAAAGGAAGGGTAATCAAAAACACTTTGTTCTTCCTGCACTTGCAATACAGAGCTAATGCTGCCTTTGTTTCCAAAAACAGAACAAGGTTAAGTGTTGCACAAACACTGCACTTCCAAAAAAATCCAGGTGTGTTCAGTGCAACACACTCGGCTGAAACCCCAATTTCTGTGTATAAATCTTAGCACTTAGCTGATTCTCCTACACGTACATGTCATGAAGTTTCCTTTCTCCATGATCCAAGGTAGAGAGAGGTGTAGAGAGGACAGGAGGGGAAGATAATGGAAGCCAAGTTTGATGACAAATGAATGGCTAGGGGCCAATCCTGAAACTCTGTTTCAGTTTTCTTGTCCACAGACTTACGGGTGTTTCTCTAACCCTTCACCTCCAAAAACTCTTATGAATTTATTATAAATGAATTAGTAGGGGCATCTTACTGAGAATATTTATTTGCTTCCAGCCATTCTCAAAGGGTTCCAAAACCTCAAAAAGGTTAAGGGCTATTTTACTAGGTGACCTCCAAGATCCCTTCCTGTTAAAATTCTCTTTAGTTCTTGCTGTATCCTTGTTGTGATTTTGCTTTAGTGATCCACCCTTTCTCCTGTGCAAAGAAACGTACTTCTCTCAAAGTTTCCTCCTTCTTAGACTTTAGAATGGCTCTAGTTCAACATCGTAGCCTCCAGCCACATGGGACTAGGTAAATTTAAATCAATTAACACGAAACTTAAAAATTCATTTCCTTAGTCTCACAAGCCACACTTGAAATCATCAACAGGTTCCGATGTCATTTCTTGTGGTTGCTGCATGGGACAGCACAGAGAGGGAACATTTTCATCATCTCAGAAAGTTCTGTGAGACAATATGGCATTAAAGGCAGTGGTTCTAATGCTCTCCTTCCAAGAAATGACATTTTTAGTAAGCTCCCCAAGTGATTCGGATGCAGAGTCTACAGATTAAACTGGAGAAATAGGGCTGTTAAAGCAAACTAAATATGGCCTGAGAAGGACTCCGGACTTCTATATTCGAGCCCTCACAGATGAACTGTAACCTAGCTTAATAGGCAGACAAAACTGAAAACCTAACTTAGTATGCACCTGTAACAATAGCTAAGTCTTGGCCAATGCCAGCAGCCATACTTCAACCATTCATACACTGCTGGGCGTTCACACTGTGTTCAAATAAGGCACACACCAAGCTGTAACCAATTCAGCTGTTCTGTCTGTGGCCATATTACCCTGAATGTGCCTGATCTCATCTGATCTTGGAAGCCAAGCAGGGTCGGGCCTGGTTACTACTTGGATGGGAGACCAGTTCAGCCTTTCTGTACGTCACTTCAGTTTACGTATGTCATTTCCGTTTTTATTGTCTAGAAATCTTCTACTATGTGGTAGTGCTGGAGTCTCTGTGAATCTACTGTGATTCTGGGGGCTGCCCGATTCGCAAATCATTCATTGCTCAATTAAACTCCTTTAAAATTAATTCAGCTGAAGTTTTTCTTTTATCAGGGCTAACTCTGGTTGAAGAGGAACTAAGGACATCCTGACCTCTGATTTCCTGCTTGTTTTTAGGTGTGTGGTGATGACTGTGTTATCACAGCACCACTGATCACTCTATCAGCAACATCCTAGGTCTCTGTGCAGGGAGGTAGATAGCCTTAGTCTCCTACTGTATTGGAGGTGGAAGGAATCTTCCAGGCTATATAATCCAAACAGTCATTCTCTGCTTGGACACCTTTCCAACCTAGTCATCTTGGATGACATACTCTAACAAGAACAGTGATGGAGACAAAACTCTCAAAGTTGCACATTTGATCTTATAAAAGCCCCCATGAAATCTTAGTCTTCCCTTATGTGGAAACATATCCTGCTATCTTCCACTCCTGGGTTCTGGCTCTTTGTCTGATCACAGCTCAGCTCTGACTTTGGGTGTGTGAGGCTAGTGCCAGCCCCAGTCTTTCATAAGGTCACATTCCGTAAGTATATTTTATAGAAGGAAAGAGCTTTTGGAAAAGGATAAAACCTTTGATGAGCTGCCTTGGGTGTGACGGGAGAGAAACTGGTCTCCAGCCCTGGCCTGTCAACCTGGTCTTAAGCTTCTCGGGGAGACAGGATTGTCTCCCCATCTAGAACAAAATATAGGCAGCAACTTCAGGCTAACCCTAGAGGACCCATAGATTTTCACATTAAAATTGTTTTGAACCTTTGAGGCATTGAGAGACCACTTCCTTGGTAGAAAATAATGTTTCACCAACGCACAGGTAAGCCTGAATTACTGTCCCCATGGGGCTCATGGACAATGTAGGTGAGAACAGAAAAAAATGTGAGGGATAAATCATGAGTAACTAGAAAATGCCCTGAGGACACGCAGACATAAACAAGGATAAATCTGATAAACCGACAAATCCTGCAGTTATGAAAGTGGGGAAGATAAATAAGTTCCAGATATTGATGGAACCTCATTCGTACCCATGGTTTGGTGATTCTAGAGACATACCGTTACGTATCAGTCATAATCCTCTTCACACCCCTGCACTGCCAGACAGCTGTCATAACCCGCTCTGTCCCTTCTTCTTTAGGTTTAAGTCTATACTATTTCTTCTGCCTTTTTTATGCTACCTGGTCTTGGAATTGTTCATTATCTGCTGAACAGATTCCAGCTTGTCCAACTCCTCTTAAATTGAGAAGACCAAGACTGAATGTTTTATTCTAGATGTGAGTTGACTGCCCTTCAATAGAAAGAAACCATCACTTCCTTCTTTCTGATTCTATACAGTATTTGTATTAACGCAAATCTGAGACTTTACCATTTTTTTCACTGACAGCAGAGACGGCAGAGTACAGGAGAAGGTCATGACCTGGTAGCTCCCATTCTTCCCTCTATGTTACCTAATTTTTATCCTATTTTTATGCTTTTAGTGAAAAACATCATGAGATAAAAGCAACTCCCTGGACCAGCTAGTAGAGCTCAAAGAATATGAAGAGTACTCAACAATGCTTATTGACTGCTTGAAAATCTAAGAAAGAATATGCACTACTGAGGAAATTACACACTAAATGCAAAAACAAGGTTGTTAACTGGAATTGGAAAGGACCAGGAGAGCTGGTTGGTTAAAAAAAATCATTCTACTATAAGGACACATGCACACGAATGTTCCTTGCAGCACTGTTTACAATAGCAAAGACCTGGAACCAACCCAAATGCCCATCGATGATAGACTGGACTGGGAAAATGTGGCACATATACACCATGGAATATTATGCAGCAATCAAAAATGATGAGTTTGTGTCCTTTGTAAGGACATGGATGAATCTGGAGAACATCATTCTCAGCAAACTGACACAAGAACAGAAAAAGAAATACCGCATATACTCACTCATAGGTGGGTGAGAAAAATGAGAACACATGGACACAGAGAGGCGGTCTACTATACACTGGGGACTGTTGGGGGAAATAGGGGAGGGACAGCGGGTGGGGCTGGGGGGGGATAGCCTGGGGATGAATACCAAGTGTGGGTGAAGGGGAGGAAGGCAGCAAAACACACTGCCATGTGTGTACCTATGCAACTATCTTGCACGTTCTGCACATGTACCCCAAAACCTATAATGCAATAAAAATTAAAAAAAAAATCTAGATAATGTAGAATTTGTTCAACTATAAAATGAGAAGCCTTGACTCCATAATCACTAAGTTCCCTTCTTATTCTTAACTTACATATTTCTATGAAAAAAATATAATCTCAAAGAACTGTCTCAGGCATTAGCCAAAATATCACCAGCCTTTCTGATATCCCAGTTATCTAGGAACATGAGATCCTCACCAAGGACCCATATCCAAAAGGTATCTAACAATGGATTTCATCACTGTATTTAAATTTTGAGAAAACAACAACATTTAAACTGTTGTAAGGAACTTGCTACGGAAAAAGTGACATAAACTAGTTAGAATATCTCCCGAGCAGGGATTCATAAGTGTGGGCCAGTATACTGGAAAATTGGGTCACGTGGAAATGAAGTATGAAGGGCAAAGGACCTTAGTGGGATGATACAGTCAGACAAATGTTCACAGGAATGAGGACATCTTGGAAATCTTGCTCCTGCTGGATAGAATATGTGACCCTTCTAACCTTAATGTAAGTATTTGTGGCTATCTTCATGGTTGCCAAATCATCGCATTAGTTATTTATTTGGTTTTCAAAATAATCTGGAGCTGGCTTCGTAGAATGAGTCTCAGGGTTAGTTTCTTTCCTGCTCCATCCCTCTTGTTGGAGCCTCATGTGACTACCCTGGTTTGCCTGAATGTGAGAGGTAGACAGTGTGCTCTTTTTCTGTTACTTGTGTTGGTGTGTCAGATTTCCTGAGTACTCCTGACACAATCTCCACCCCTGCCAGAGCGTTTCCTCATCTCTCATTTTAACTGTCATCTCCTATTTGCAATGGTCAATCCAAGTTCCAACACTCTGAACTTCCCGGTAAAAATACCGTCTTGACAGTAAAATAGATCAAAATCGGCAGTTTTCAACTCAGCTTTCACAGATTGCTCCTCCTCAAATAATCAGCTACTTCTAAAACTAAATATACAAATTATCTGGGGAGCAACTACTAGCAAATTGAATGAATAGGGCCATGTCTTTTGTTCAGCTGTGAATACTACACATTTGTTAGCTGGTAAACAACACGTAGATTTCACCACAACGATTATGTACAAACATTGACATCCTATCTTTGTCAGGAGATTCCAAATATGTACAATTCACCAACATTCAAAACACAAAAACACGTCATCTCTGACATACAGCCAATAATTACTACACTACACTTCCACTACGGAATGGAATTGTGATCCAAATACATCTATTTTTCTATGATTGTAGCCTTTTCATGGACAAGGAAGAGAAATTTGTAAATGTAAATCATTCCTTGCCACTCACACAATATACTGTGTGATAATTCTATTAGCTTCTTTAGGGTTTCTACAGTCACTAAGAGATCAATTCCCCCATTGACTCAATTATACAGTAAATACAGTTAATACTTATCAATTCAATGTAATACAGTTTGATAAGTCACTGTATTGCCTTTTCTCTGATTCTCAGGAGACAGAACTGCCAAAAGCTTGACATGGAAATACAATGATCCACACTCCATTTTCTCTAATGTTTTATAATCTATGCCATGCAGTAGTTTCTTAAAAACTTAAAGAACTGCCAGGAACTTTTAAAATTGTAGGTTTCAATCATTTTGTTTTAAATACAAAGAAAGTGAGGCCCAGAAAAATTAAGGATCTTGCCCAAGGTCACACAGTTGGTTAACGACGGAGTCAGAATGCCTAGCCGAGTGTCTTCTTGGTAACCACACAATGGTGTGCAAAGAAGAACAGGTTATGAGCTTAGAAATGTTAAAAAAAAAAAAAAAAAAAAAAAAAGGGCCAGGCGCGGTGGCTCACGCCTGTAATCCCAGCACTTTGGGGAGGCTGAGGCGGGTGGATCACAAGGTCAACATGGTGAAACCCTGTCTCTACTAAAAATACAAAAAATTAGCTGGGTGTGGTGGTGCGTGCCTGTAATCCCAGCTACTCAGGAGGCTGAGGCAGGAGAATTGCCTGAACCCAGGAGGCGGAGGTTGTGGTGAGCCGAGATCACACCACTGCACTCCAGCCTGGGTAACGAGCAAAACTCCGTCTCAAAGAAAAAAAAAGAAAGAAAATTAAAAGAAAATGTCTAATAGTCATTCCTGGGTCAAACCATTGAAGAAATAGGATCTGCAGTCTTGTTTTCAATGAACAGTCCTAGATGCCAGCATGGTTAAGAGATTAATGGCAACACTTAATAAACTCTCTCTTGCAAAGTGCACTTACGAATTGCGAGAGCGAATAGATCCCTGCCCTGGTTTTCCCTTTCTTCTAAAAGTTGTACTTTAGAAGGTTGCCCCTATCTTGATTATAAGCTTTTTGAATAGTTTGACCTTGCTAACTCATAGTCTCATTTTAAAGTCTGTATGAAAACATATTTTGTAATATATTATTTTGAGGGAAAACTTTACTTAAATACATTTCCCTTGCACCACCACAATTATTGCTGTGTAGAGGGAGAAGATAACTTGTGGTGATCTTTTTTGATGTGTTCTTGAATTCCCACATCAGTCCAGATCTCACACTCCGTGTTATCGGTTCCTGTAAGTCAAACCTCTTTTTTTCCCCCGTCATTGTTCTATTTTTAAACTATTCTTTCCACACCTCACTGTGTTTTGGGAGTGTGAGCGTGAGTGTGAGTGTATTTATTTTCACTCTGAAGCTCCTACTCAAAAACCATTTTGTTTTTCAGATATTTGGAACTTTTATGTATTCCATAACATCACACAGTTAGTATATCCTACGGAGATTAAACATTCCTTCAATGTGTTTTGAAGGTAACAATAGGATACCAAAAGGCGAATATTCTTACTCTTCCAGGGTAACATTGCCTCTATAATGAGACTGTCTATGTTTATCTTCTCTTAAAGATGCGGCATTTTCAAGGTGGAGGGAGAACTTTATATTAGACCACGTATGTACGTTTATACACGTATGAGTCTATTTCCGAACTCCAAAGGTGTATAAGAGCCCAAGGTACTAAGGCCAATAACAGAAGCACCTCAATGAAAACTGTGTCTTCAGCAATGACTTACAACCTATGCTAATCCTTGAGGAACTACCCAGACCAAGCCAAAGTGAGGCATCCAGTTCCTATTTACCGTCCAGAGCCTCCAACCCCTGGATAAAGGCAATGAGGACCACGAAGAGCACTGAAAGACAGTAAGATGCTCATACATACATGTTTCTCCATGAACGTCAATCCTGCATTTTCAGCCTCCTTAAACCCCAAGATGCAAATCCATAATACTCCCCTGAAGCATTTCACTGGGCTTTGAATTTTACTGTCTCCATTTGGAAATTCCAAGAAATCAGAACTTGAAAAGAACTTGCCATCCCTTTACAGCATTGGCTTGTTGATTCATACCATTTTTTCTTCAATCATTAAACAGAAACATGTTCTTGTGAAGAGAACGAAAACACGTTTCGTTACTAAACTAAAACAGACACTATGTGTAGAGAACTATCAGGCTTTGGAAGATTTCAAAAGCAGGAAATAGAGTTCCTATGCCTTAAATCCGGAGATTATGATATAGTTGAAGAGTCCCAACATGCGTGAGCTCCGCAGCTAACAGATGTGAAAGTTAACACTAGTTGAAGAGTCCCAACATGCGTGAGCTCCGCAGCTAACAGATGTGAAAGTTAACACCAGCATTAACAACCTAAAGTGTGTCAAGCATTGGTATGATCGGTGCAAAATGAAATTAGTCTTAGCCCTCATAGGAAGAGTTAATGTCAAGATGTGAATGCCTACAGAGGGTTTGGACCCATGGAAGGACTGAATATTCAGGAAACACAAGCAACTAAGTCATTCTGCTGAAAAGGGCCAATGTAATGAAGGAATATCCTGAGAAAAGCAGGTTTGGGTAAGCGAGTTATATTTTGGGGCTGGAGAGTGCCTGCATGATACCTTTCCCACTTTGGAGATCAATATTCCAATATGTGCTTCCTTTAGATCATTCCTCTGATATACAATAACTAAGGACCTCATGAAAACTGATAAAAAGATTCATTGAAAACAACTGGACCCAAATTCCACAAGAAGAACATACAGACTTTCGGTCCTCTCAGGAACAACTGAAGAGCTGATCAAGTGATTTCTCAATCTCTGATTCCTCCCTAGTAAGGAACAAATAACCCACGGCCATGGAGGCTGTGTCGACAGCTCTTGTCCAGGCTAGATTTATTTCTGTGTGTCCTGGATTTTCTCACCATTTACTCTGGCCTGATGCAGTTTGCTTCTTGCCTCAGGGCCCCTATCTTAGTCTTTGCTTATGGACTTTCTCAAACTACAGATTCTGCCTGTCAGTTTCTCTGCTGTGCTCTGAGCCCACTGTTCGGATGGCTGCATTCCCCTTTGTGTGATTCGTTTTTTCCTTCTTGGTGCGGTAACAGAAGAGGATATGTAAACCCCTCTAGGGGTAGAATAGCCTCTACCTCTTTGGTTTCCTAAATGAAAGCAAATCTCTCACTCACATAGGCCTCAGCAGCACCGTATTTCCCGTGCAACACAGTTAAACATCACACTGTAAGGGTAACTCCAGTTGTTAGTTTATTTACTTTATACCAATGACTCTGGGTACTCTGGATAATGTACCACATACTGCACAAGTGAATGGGAAGCGGATGAAGAATGACAGAAGATCAGAGTGGATAGAGCTGGGGAAGGCAGAGAAAGCACCCTGAAGGAGGTGACTTTTGTGCTAGGTTTTACAGTTTGGTAGAGAGACGTATAATGGATATTTGAAATAAGAGAAACAGCATGGACAAAGGTACAATGGTGGGAACATACAGGTCATCCAAGAAAAATGAAGGGAATTGCACAGAAGCAGAGTTACTGTGTGGCACCTATTGGGTGCTTAACACAAGTTAAAGTACGCTCCTCCTTCTTTGCCTATCCTCTGGGAAGTCTTCTTATATTAACTAGTAATTTAGAAGCATTGTAAGCCTTCTCTGAAGTTGATTATCTTCTTTCATGAGCTCGTCTAATGTCAAAACATGTGCCTGAGAAAGATAGTATTTATGTTCACTGGGCTGCATCTTATTTGAAAAAAGGACTCCAAACCTAATCTGGGCAGACTTTTATTCTACATTAACTACTAACTTTAGACAGCGGCAATGGGCAGGTAGCTCTCAGCTCTATGCAGTTCTTTGACCCTTAGTCCTTTAATTTCTTTTATACCCGAATCCCCCAATTTGGTCTCTCCCTAGAGGGAGAGGCAGAACTCTTGCAGGTGTGGCCATGTAAGAAACAGAAAAGCTCTGAGGCTAAAGGCCCAGCCAGGTAAAGCAGCAGCTGGATGCCTGAAGTGTTGTTTTACAGCTTCTGCAAACAATTCTGAATGCGAAACCTTTTATGTTAGTCCATGAGACTTCTGAAATGTCTACTTTGATTTGATTTAAAATCTACTTTGATATGATTTACTCCTCGGAATCCAGAGGTAATGTCTGCTCACGATTCAGGACCTTGCCAGGGGTCAAGGATTCCTCTAATGCAATCTTGAAAAATGTTTTCTTGAGTTGTTGAATCTCACTTGGAGTGTCCAACACTCTGAGCACAAACCAATAGTAAATTTCCATTTTCCCCCTAATTTACATGTTACTTGAGTGAAAATCTTCTGCTTTGTAACACTTCTACCTTTTATTGTCTATTCTGCACCGAACCTGTTTTAATTGGATGCGTTGACCTAAAAATTTAAACACACGACCTCAGTAGCCAGAGGAAAGCTAAGCTTTCAATTCTTGGAACAGACCGCATGTATTTGATGTTAGGTCAGACCGAGAAACCACACGGTGAGACAATGGTCTTTTTACCTGGTGATGGAACAGGTTATGAATTGTGAAAACAAAAAACTGAAACCCTGACATGTTGCATAAAACACACTCAACAAAAGACAAACCTGTCTGGATTAGGTATTTTGCAAATGAAAATTTCTTAACATTTCTAGGTGAATAAATGTGTAATATAGAGCAAGTTTTATGAGTACTTTATATAAAACATCAAGTAACAAAGGACAACTTTGGTTAATAAAGAAAAACGCATATAACCTAAATGCAAAGCGTGGATTACTCAGGCTCCTTCTATGATTTAGACATTATTCTAAATTGGGCTTCTGATATATTCTTGTTTATTAAATGTTTAACACCCTTCAAGAAAGGGTTAATGAGTGTGTACTCTTGTGATGTTTCACTTATGTTTTGGTTGCCATTATTAGGAGAAACAAGCTCAGTGAAACACCATATGCCTGGGATGGTGATCAATTGTGCTAATATTTATTCCTCCATTGTGAAGCCTGGGTTATTTTCCTTGAAGTTATTAGGTATACTTAGCATTTTTAATAAAAACAACTAAATAAAAAGTCATTTGCTTGAATTAAAACATTAACATAGGCCTGGCTCATGCCTTTAATCCCAGCACTTTGGGAGGCAGAGGCAGGTAGATCACCTGAGATCAGGGGTTCAAGACCAGCCTGGCCAACATGGTGAAACCCTTTCTCTACTAAAAATACAAAAAAGACAAAAATTAACTGGGCATGGTGGCGGGCACCTGTAATCCCAGCTATTCGGGAGGCTGAGGCAGAAGAATCACTTGAACCCACAAGGCAGAGGTTACAGTGAGCCAATATCGTGCCATTGTACTCCAGCCTGGCTGACAAGAACAAAACTTCATCTCAAAACAAAAACAAAAACAAAAACATCAACATACATACTACCAGCTACAAGGTCCGGGTTGTTTGTACATATTATACTTCACAAATACAAGAATACTTATTTTGAACAAAAACAGTTTTTTTTCCCTATTCGTCACTATTTTCATGAGAAAAACCATAAATTTTTTAATTAAATGGGACTCTTGTTGGACCCCTTTGAATTCCTGATTTATTCCTTTTCAACAGCTCACTGCTAATCATTAGTAACAAGTTGGTTGGTTGATCATAACACATTTCTTATTTGGCTCCTATTCATGTTTTCCTTAACCCGTGGGGTAGACCTTTGTCTCTCCCTGCCCAGCACTGCAAGGCCCCACTGGCAGCATTTCATATCTGTAGTGTGTTTCTTGCGCAATCCTCCTTCGCCTTTGTCATTGGTTGGTCCTACTGCCTTCACTATGTCATTTATCTGCTCAAAAGTCTTCTGTTGGTCTGCAGTGCCTGTGGGATATGTCCTTGGTTTTCAAAGTTCTTTACCATCTAATCTTTATTTCCCATGATTCCCACGTAACCCTCCTTTATTTAAGAGAGTGGATTCTACGAAAGATGTTCTCCTGCATCCCAAATTTGTCTTCAGGCCATTTTTAACTTCCCAACTTCTTTTTAAAATACAAAATTTCTGAGGTCCTCAGTGACCAGGTCAGATCACATCGATCCTTTTCTATTGTGAATATGCAGAATAATGCTTTTTTAAACCAGAAGAATACTTCTCTTTGGCATTTAGTACTTATTGGCTTTCATAAAATAAGATACAAATAAAAACATGCAAATGAAAACTCTGGAAAGTAGGGGCTTGGTCCTATAATTCTTTGTATCACCTGTGACACTGAAATCATCACCTTAACTGTGTGAGGATCTCAATGAATATTTTTGCTTGACTATTTTTAATCACATAAAAGCTAAAACACTTGACTATCTTTAATTTTGTAAAAGCTACACTACTTGATCAAATAAAATACTCTATTTTTCATTTAATCTGAGTCTTATTTACAGATTTTAATTTATAAAAAATAGATTATATATCTATACTGTAATACATTTGCATATTTTGTTTATAACAATGCATAATCAATACAAGCAATAAAAATGTAAGTACATGTACTCAGAAGATGTATTTCCTGCTCTTATTTCATTGAACTGGAAACTTCTTGAGAAAAAGAATTCTGCATCTCTTTGGTACAGATTACCACCTCAAAGAAAAATATATAATCCCATTCAACCCCTGGACACACAGCAGAATTGTAAGTCAGTGCAGACAAGGTATAAAAACTCTTCCATGAGGGCAAAGGTTTCATGATGAAATCAACAAAAGCAATTGCAACAAAAGCAAAAGCTGACAAATGGGATCTAATTAAAGATCTTCTGCATGGCCAAAGAAACTATCATCAGATCAAACAGGCAAGCAACAGAGTAGGAGAAAATTTCTGCAATCTATCCATCTGACAAAAGTGTAATATCCAGAATATACAAGGAACTTAAACACATTTACAAGAAATAAGAACAAACAACCCAATTAAAAAGTGGGCAAAGGACATGAACCTACACTTCTCAAAAGACATTCATGCAGCCAAAAAACAAATTAAAAAAAAAAAAGAAGCTCAACTCTGATCATTAGAGAAATCCAAATCAAAACCACAATGAGATGCACCAGTCAGAATGGCGATTATTAAGAAGTCAAGAAACAAGCAATCCTGGTGAGGATGTGGAGGAATACAAATGCTCTTACACTGTTGGTGGGAATGTAAATTAGTTCAACCATTGTGGAAAATGGTGTGGCGATTCCTCAAAAATCTAGAACCAGAAATACCATTTGACCCAGCAATCCCATTACTGAGTATATACCCCAAAAGAATATAAATCATTCTATTACAAAGATACATGCATGTGTATGTTCACTGTAGCAATATTCACAATAGCAAAAACATGGAATCAACCCAAATGCTCATCAATGATAGACTGGATAAAGAAAATGTGATACATATATACGATGGAATATTATGCAGCCATAAAACGGAATGAGATCATGTTCTTCATAGGGACATGGATGGAGCTGGAAGGAATTATCCTCAGCACACTAATGCAGGAACAGAAAACCGTATGCCACATGGTCTAACTTATAAGTAGGAGATGAACAGTGAGAACACATGGACACAGGGAGGGGCACATTGGGACCTGTCAGGGCAGGTGGGGAGGAGGAGGTGGAGCAGTAGGGAAAATAGCTAATGCATGCTGGTTTAATAGCTAGGTGATATGATGATAGGTACAGCAAACCATTATGGCACATGTTTATCTATGTAACAAACCTGCATCTTCTGTACACGTACCCCAGAACTTAAAAAGAAAGAAAGAAAAAGGAAAAAACCAACCAAACAAAAACTCATGAATCCTGAGATTAAGTCATAAGATTTAATACGGAGATTTCCAGAAAAAAGGGACCACAACAGACAATCCACTGCTCTTAATGATAAGAAAAAAAGTCTCAGTTCCCTTTGTATTTAATTTAAACCTTGCCAATGGGACCTCTTAAAGAACCATTCCGCAATACAAATCGTGGGCTCAGACTCTTTCTCAGGGAGTAACACCATACACGTTGCCATGAATTAGGAATAAAACAGAACATCGAGGCCGAGGCGGGTGGATCATGAGGTCAAGAGATCGAGACCATCCTGGTCAACATGAAACCCCGTCTCTACTAAATACAAAAAATTAGCTGGGCATGGTGGCAGGTACCTGTAGTCCCAGCTACTCAGGAGGCTGAGGCAGGAGAATTGCTTGAACCCAGGAGGTGGAGGTTGCAGTGAGCCAAGATTGCGCCATTGCACTCCAGCCTGGGTAACAAGAGCGAAACTCCATCTCAAAAAAAAAAACAAAAACAAAAACAAAAACAGAACATCATGCTTTCCAGAGCTGTTCTCCACAGCCAAGGCCACGTTCTTACAAGATGTGCTGCTCCGTTGAGGAGCATCTCATCAGCCTATTCCACCGCCCTCTCCTCACTGCCCTAAGTGACGGAATATGTTCTCCCCTATTCACTAAAGTCCTGGGTTCCAGACCCTCTTTCCTCTCCTCCATTCCTACTCTCATCTCATCCTGAGCAATGGTAGAATTTTGTCCATGCTTATGCTTGGTTTCTAAACTTTTTACACTCTGCCTTATCTCATGACACGTGGTGAATCTTTCACATACCCCTGAAATCTACTGCAAGAATCTGCTGTATGGCTCAGCCTTACAAGCATCCTAACAGCAGCCTTTCCTTGAGCTCCTTAAGACGTCCTGACGTTGCCCCATGTACCCTCCCGTTCATTTTCCCATTGTTTACAACGGCTCAGATGTCTTCACTTCCTTCATAACTCAGTTTACAGCCCATGGTCACTGGTGTTATTACTCGTTGGTACAAACTATCACCAAACTTGACTTTCTTTCCTGCTCTTGAATTCAAGTGGTGGAAGCCTATTTACCATTACTTCAGAAGCTTAATATCCGTAAGTTCTGGAGAAAATTATATGATTTGGATGATTGGATGTACTTGATTATTTTATTATTGTCAGCAGTCCATAATATTTACCATTTTAATCAATGTCTTTCTTGCAGTGCCTCCCTTTTCCCATGCCAGCCAACCAACCAAATGTGTCCGATTTTTACTTACTGCAGCACATTCTTTACTAACAGATTTAGCCAATGTCTGTGGGCGGCAAATGCCCTAATGTCTTCGACTGTCTGAATATTTCGTTTTACTATCATTTTGCAAAATTCCAGTAAATCTAATTCTTGCATTTGTTTATGTTTTTTCGGGCCTCTGATCCTACCCTGCCATTTGCTTCTGAAAGTATTAAATCATGGCCATGAGGAGTCTGATGGTCACGTAATTGTCTGTTTCTTTCAAGCCACCTTTCTTTTCTATCTAGAAGCTCTTAAGATTTTAATATTAACCTTGATGTACTTTTATTTAATTACAACCCATCTCAGCGAGGCTTCGGTTTTATTTAACAAGCTTAGTATTCAGAGTGCACTTTCAACCTCAAAAAAAAACCTACTCACTTTTTTCCTGTAAAAATTTCAGAAATAGGTCTTCAGATATTGTTTTCCCATGATTTCCTGCATGCTCTTTTTCTGAAACTCTCTTTAGACATATTCTGAAGTATTTTGAGATATTGTTCACATCTCCTAACTTCTCATTCATACTTTTAATGTCTTTATCAATATTCCAGGCAAATTTCTCAGTCCTTTCCTCCCATTTATTAATTCTGTCCTTAACTGTGGTACTCTTATATTGTGGCATCTTATACTGTGGCAAATATATGCATGTTTATATATTTATACATACATATTCTTAATTTTGGTAATTTATTTTTAACTACTGATTTCTAACTGGATCTCTTTCATATCTACCCATTTTAGCCTTTTTCTTTACATTTTAATAATCTTTTAAAATTGATATTATTCTTTATCTCTTTGAACATTCTAAACATCTACATAAAATTGTTTTCACCTGGGATGAATTTGTGCTCTGCTCGCTGACTTAGATACCAGCTTCTTGGATAAAGTTAGGTTGTTAGGTTGACATTCAGCTGAAGTTTTCTGTTTTCTCTGTCTCTCACTTGCTTTTTGTTAATCTCAACTCATCCCTTGCCTCCACCCTGCCTCTGGGATGCACAATGTGGAACTACATCTTACAACTGTGCTTCAGGGCTCTTCAGGCCACTGGCTGATCCAGAAGGTGGTTTGTCTTGGCTTCGTGCCCTGAGGCATTGCTGCTCTGCTCCTCTCAACAGCCCTGTAGACCCACAGCTCCCTGTAGGCCAGAACCCAGGTCTCATGTTGTGATACCTCAATGTGGGAGGCACTAGGTTGGTTTCTCAATTAGCTTTTCTTCTGCCTGTTGTCTAGAAAGGATGGGAAGCCAATGCACTCTTTTTCAGTTATAATTTACAGACTGGCAATGAGGTACATCCATGCCAGATTTGGGAGCAAGAAAGACAGAGGCAATCTTCCTGCAGATTCTGTTTGTCTCTGCTGGGTAGCAGGGTCATAGTTCTCCTGAAGCAGTTTCTGGAGATCATTCTCCCGATGTCCAGAGTTTGCCATGGCTGTGGCACACCTGTCAGTCTAAGACAGCACAGCTCCCAAAGCCACTGAATTGTGGCTCCCCAGTGTCTGGTTCATGTTATTTCAGGAGTCATTCCAAGAAGCCCACCTGGAACCTGCTTCTTCACTCCTCCCAATGAGTTTTCCAAGCACCTGATTCTTTGCATTGAATTCCTCTTTCAAATGAATAGAGTGCTTTTTGTTTCTTCTGCTTAACCCAACTGATACACACACCTTAATCCTAGCTCCACAAATGAGCCCAGAATAAAATATATTTTATCCCTTACTGATATGGTTTGGCTGTGTCTCTACCCAAATCTCATTGTGAATTGTACCTCCCATAATTCCTATGTGTTGTGGGAAGGACCCAGTTGAGGATGATTGAATCATGAGGATGGTTTCCTCTATTCTTTTCTTGTGGTAGTGAATAAGTCTCATGAGATCTGATGGTTTAATAAGGGAAAACGCCTTTCACTAGGTTCTCATTTTCTCTGCCCTCTGCCATGTTACACATGCCTTTGTCCTTCCCTTGCCTTCCCCATGACTGTGAGGCCTCCCCAGCCAGGTGGAACTGTGAGTCCATTTAACCTCTTTTTCTTTATAAATTACCCAGTCTCAGGTATGTCTTTATCAGCAGCAGGCAAATGGACTAATACACTTACCAAATGCCAGAAAATTCTCAGGCATCAATGCCTGATTTTTGACCAGTAATTAACAGCTCCCTCTCTTCCACTGCCATAGTTTTCTGCTGTTTCAAGTAAATGACGGTGATACCTTCTTTCTAAGTTGAATCCAGCATTTTTCCTTTTATTATATTTCTCCTTGCTACAGATTGGAGGAGAAGAAATGGCATGAAAGCATAAATTGATTACAACATTGTAACTAGCAGTCGCTTCTTTCAATTGACTGTAAATCAGATTTATAGCCATAGGCTCCAATAGGTACTCAAGACCACCTCTTTCAGTTCTACTTCCCGAGTAAATCAGCTTTTTCTTTCTCCAAATTGAGAACTTCAAAACCTTTCCTTTCTCTTTAAACCCTCCCAAGCCCTCCTCCTCACTCACATTGGTCACTAAGAAAACAGAAGCCAACACGATGGAACTCCTTTCTTCCTCTGTCACCACATCCACAAACCCCACTGCCTTTCTGCACATCTTCATTGCTTGCCTTCCTGTTACATCCAAGAAGGGAACCAGTGCTGCTGAAGGCAAAGGCAACCTCCTCAGATTGGCACTGGATTCCATTATATCTTGGCTCCTTTAAAGGAAAGGTGAGCAAACTCTTTTGGTAAAGGTCCAGATAGTAACTGTCATAGGTTCTTCCTCACGCTGACTCAGGTCTGCAGATGTGGCATGAAAGCAGCCATAGGCAATAGGCAAGCAAGAGGTTATGCCTTTGTAAACTTCATTTAGAAAATGGATGCTCCCTCCAATTGTGGGCAGCAATGGCTGATCCCTGATCTGGGAACTTCCTTCTTCACTTATCCTTTTTTTTTCTCCTGACTCATCCTCCACTTCCTCTCTAATCATCTGCATTGTAAATAATCTTACGACCATATCAAGTATTTTTTTTGGAATCTGTCCTGCTGTAGTTCCCATCCCATGCTTTCAAATGAATTGTTTGCTCTCACTCTCTTAACTTCATTCATTCTTTAATCCTTTCTACTTGAAAGGACTCTGTTTAAGGCAGTCTTACCTCTTTAATTCCTATCTTTTCACTCTTTTTGCTTTATAGTACTTATGCTCTGTAATTATTTTGTTTTTTTTCTTTTTTGTATACCCTCTACCTTATTCCTCAGAGTAAGAGTTCCCGGAGGGTAAGGATGTGGTCAGCTTTGTTTATTGCTTAATCACTGGGTACCCTAATCATGGATTGTAGGAGTTCTGTAAATATCTGTTCAATGAATGAATAAAGGAATCCAAAATGCTGTTTCAGACACTGTGGTGTGCTGCCTACATCTGCTCTCCAGCATTGACTTCCCCAGCTGCTGGCAGTCCTGCCAGAATGTAGACTTGGTTTGGAAGTATTGCTGCTGAAGGGGGCCACATTACCCAAAGTTATGGCCCCTTCCTGGGGAGGCCTCCATCCAATGAATGATCAGCGTAGGAGGTTGCTAATTACTGCTGATGTCTGACAATCTTCTGGGATTTGGTATCAGTGTGGAAGACGTACAGGCCTTGGCCCCCTTCGCCTCATCTCAGGCCAATTCTGCAGGGTCACCCTGCTTCAGAGCTCCTAGTAGCCTGACAAAACCTCTGCTAAGTGCATAAAAGCTTGGCTTGTTTTCCTGACCAATTCTGCTTCTCTATCTTCCTTCCCTGCCCTTGGGTATTGATCCCAATGGTACTCCCAGATAAACCTCCTATACTCAAATCTCTAGTTTAGACTTAGCTTCCACAGGGAACCCAACTGTGACACTTTCTGAAGTTTAATTGATCTATAAATGGCAATGTAGGATTCAAACTAACTTCTACCTGAATTCTAAAGTCAATGCACTTTTCTGGTCGGTTTGTTGGAAGTATAACATGATTCTCTAGTTTTAAAATAAACTCCCTTTCTTTCTTTTTTTCTTTTTTGAGACAGACTTTCGCTCTTGTTACCCAGGCTGGAGTGCAATGGCGCTATCTCGGCTCACCGCAACCTCCGCCTCCTGGGTTCAGGCAATTCTCCTGCCTCAGCCTCCTGAGTAGCTGGGATTACAGGCACACGCCACCATGCCCAGCTGATTTTTGTATTTTTAGTAGAGATGGGGTTTCCCCATGTTGACCAGGATGGTCTCGATCTCTTGACCTCATGATCCACCCACCTTGGCCTCCCAAAGTGCTGGGATTACAGGCGTGAGCCACCGCGCCCGGCCAACTCCCTTTATTTCTATTCCTTCTTCGGTTGTCTTTACCATTGAAACTGACTTAACCACAGGCGAAATGTTTAGTCACTGAATCTGTTTATATGTATTACTTGGAAGAAGTCTATCTGGAAATTTTTCTACTCCGACTGTCTTTTCTTAAATGAACACTGTCCTTTTCCGCATAACCATCCACTTCACTTGTATCTTCACAGTGGATGTGACCAATACTTAAATATGTATATTTATGCATATGTGGAAGTAAATATATGTATCTCTAAAAGCCAAATGCCACTCATGTTCTTTGGCTATATCTTGTATAATCTGAGTAACTATAAAAATTTAAGTAGAGATTGGTGGAAGAGGCTCATTCTAGGAAAGTTACTTACTTTCGAGAAGCCAAAACAATCTCTAGCACTGTTTTGATAACATCAAAGTTTAACAGCCTTGAAAAATCTAAAGTCTTTGACTCAACATAGAATTCAGCTCTGGCCGGTCACGGTGGCTCAAGCCTGTAATCCCAGCACTTTGGGAGGCCGAGGCGGGTGGATCATGAGGTCAGGAGATCGAGACCATCCTGGTCAACATGGTGAAACCCCGTCTCTACTAAAAATACAAAAAATTAGCTGGGCATGGTGGTACGTGCCTGTAATCCCAGCTACTCAGGAGGCTGAGGCAGGAGAATTGCCTGAACCCAGGAGGTGGAGGTTGCGGTGAGCTGAGATCGCGCCATTGCACTCCAGCCTGGGTAACGAGAGCGAAACTCCATCTCAAAAAAAAAAAAAAAAAAAAAGAATTCAGCTCTAATCCATCTACATATGTTGTGAACAAAAGGTGGCAACCTGAGGGTTTATAAACAGTGGCTGTTTCATCTTCTTTTTCTCAAAGTTAAAAATCCCTAAGTGCCTTTCCGTTGTGCTGTCATGGAAGGTCATTGCAAGAACTTACAGCAGCGCAATCACTGCCAATTGGGACTTTTGTTATTCTTTTTTTCTGCGTGTTTGCTGTATAAGTGAATGGGATGTCCTTCAATGTGCTGAGATCCTTGGACTTCAGTCTGATCCCATCTAGAGAGACTACGGTTCACATTTTTCCTGGAGCCTTCCTTTAAAATGACATCTATTGAAGCCTAATATGGTTAACCCTGGATTCTGAGTTCCTTCTGTTTTGTGACCTCACATGTTGAATAAAAGCTTGCCACATCAACACATATATAGGTTAGAATGGGTAGGGATAGAGTTCCATGTAATTTCCAAAGTTCACTTTTATACAGCTTCTCAAATGCAAGAAAAGGAGAAAATGATGCAAAGTTACAACCATGTTAAATTTCTGCTAAAACATAAAGTCAAGTACAGTAACCTCTACTGCCTCATTAATTGCTGACCCTTAATTAAAGGTATCATACATCATTAAGGACTGAGACTAAGTAAAAGCAAAATTAGATAAGCATAGCTATTACCTTAATATGAAGCTAATATAGCTCCTTATTTAATGATTACACAAATTGGCTCTCAGGCTGAAGATAACAGATATTTGCATTACAGGGCTTATTAAAAGGAAACCTGTAAGTCCAAAATTCTTCCTTGCAGAGAAATTAATGCACACATAAAAAGTTTTCCAGTCTTACACATTCTTACACCAGAAGCATCCAGGAGTGACCCAGGGAGTCTTCTCAGGTGGCCTTTTGACCCTCTAGAGCCAGGTTTTACAGAAGTTAGAATAAGGAGCTACGCTTCTCATCCAACACATCTGCTTAAGGCGAGACAGGCTAAGGATAATGAGAGATTCCAGTCATTCTCTTTTGGGCAAGCCCCTCTTCCTACTCATTTTAAAGCATTTTTATTCTGCGTTTCTTCTCGATCTCCCTTTTGCCGGGGTCTGTCCCCGTGGGTCTCTGAGAGCCGTCATCACTGGCTGGCATTTCAGAACTCTGAGTTATTGTTTATTTCAGTCACTTGTTACATAACCAGGGAAGCAGGTCAACATCGCTCTTAACATTCTCTGGAAAAATTAAGGAGAAACAGGCTGCAAGGGACTTGTTCAGTGTTGTCCCAGCTCTGCACAGGGACTTCAAATGCTCAGATAATAACCTGGGCCACTTGATTGAATGCCTCTCCTCTACCTTCTCTCAAACCTCAGTGAGAAAATAAGCCCTTTATCAATTAATTAAAGAACATTGGCCCTGGAGCCAGGCCAATTTGGGTTAAAAATCCCATTTCTGACACATTCGGCACTTTTCTTTGTTTCTCTAAGCATGCATTTATTTGTTTGTACAAAAGTGGAGATCCTGATCCTATGGAATCAAGACAAAATGATTTACGCAGAGCTCCTACCACAGTGCCTGGCACATTGTAGGTTGCTTAACAGGGGCCCTCTTTATTTGTGTATTTATTTGACTAGTGATTTCTTGTGCAGGGAGTTTAAGTGTACCTTCTGTTTGCTTTTCTTGGTGGGGGTATGAAGGGCAGATTGTCTAGAGCAGTGTGGAACCCCAGCCGGCATTTACATTCTGGCACTTGGCTGCCTTTTTTCCTAAAGAAAATGAGTCTATGTGTGTATTCTATTAACAAGACATCTTGGTCTTAGAAGAGGAAAGGGCAAAGTGTAATGAATGAGTCAGAAACAGATAAAAAGTGTGAAGAGGTGATGAAAATGGTCATCGACACAGGTCTTTGTCCCTGGTCACTTCTACATAGTCACAATTCCAGCGATTTGCCACATGAAGTATATTCACAGGTTTGACTCGTTGAAATAAAAACAGGAGAAAATCAATCGTGCACAAAGAAATCAAAATGTTTGCTTTTTAAAAAAATCTAAATTAATTCCTTATGCCTAGCCCCAGTGAAGGACCCTGCCCAGCTCTTCCTGGCAAATGTGTTGATGTGTCGCCATTTCTGCTGGTGCATTTCTTTAGCTGAGCTGCAGGGGATGTCATGTGTTGAGGTAATTGCCATGGAAACCATTGTTGTTGAATGAATAGACAGGTTTTAAATTCCTGGTAATGAGCCTGAGAACCTAAGTAGGTCTTCAAGTTTCACTTGCTTGGAAGTGGTTCACACTTCACACAGAGGCATTGGAGGCAAAAGGTAGGAGGGCAAAGGATGGCAGAGAGGAAGTTTTTTTTATGCAAATAAAATAACCTAACATGTTACACTTCCACTTGCACTTTGTAATGAAAAAAGAAACACCAACGATGCTGCATAGCATCAAGCCCCAAGCTTTGAGCCATGCTCTTGCCTGTTGAACAAAGTGTCACTTTGAAACATTTCACTTAAATCAACACTTTTCAATTCACCTCTCGCATATCCCAACAAATGTGAGCGTTAACTATTTTTAAGGCAATTTATTCTGAGGCATATCTAGATGGTGAGATATCCGCAGGTGGGGCCCTGTTTTGTTTTCTTTGCATTTCTCCAGGTTCACAGAATACTCATTCCATAGAATGGACCTTCGCAGAATACACAGCCTCAGGAGGTTTCTTCGATTTGAAGCTGAAGAGAAACGACCAGTGACCTCAGGAATCCCGCCATGCAATCAGCAGTTTCTTAGGGTCTCTATGCTCCCTGCCTTGTCCACCCCCGGCCTATTTTTTGAGACACAGTCTCCCTCTGTCACCCAGGCTGGAGTACAGTAGCACAATCTCAGCTCACCACAACCTCTGACTCTTAGGTTCAAGTGACTCTCCTGCCTCAACCTTCTAAGTAGCTGGAATTACAGGTACACACCACCACGTCTGGCCAATATTTGTATTTTTAGTAGAGATGGGGTTTCACCATGTTGGCCAGGCTGGTCTTGAACTCCTGACTTCAAAATCCACTCACCTCGGCCTCCCAAAGTGCCAGGATTAGAGGTGGGAGCTGCTCTACACAGTGTCTATTCTCCTTTTCCTTCATACACGTCTGAGGTCCTACCCCTCTTGCCCAGGATCCTTCCAGGTTGGGTGTCTTCTAGGCAGGACAGTGGTGACAGCACATCAGTAGAGACAGAGAACAGGGAGTGAAATTTGGGAAGGTAAGCCTTTCCTTCTCCTCCAATGGCTTTAAGACATCTATCAGACTCTTCCCTCTCCTCCAGAGACCCTACAGCAGGCCCAGGGCTAGGATGGAAGCTGCTTCCTCAACATTTACGTGGCAACCTTGTCATTCTCCAGGGCCTTTAATAAGTGGAAAGAGAAGGTGGGAAGGAGGACGGACCTGAGGAAAAGGTCTTGATATTCTGTCTCTTTATCTTTGTTCCTAGCTTTCTCTCAAAAAAGAGCCTCAGACTTCCTGAAGGGTCTGTGGTACCTGAGAAACAGCTACTGCTCCACAGTGAGCCTGAGACAGAGTGTCCTTGGTTAGACAGAGCATAAGGCAGTGGAGGGCAGACAGGTGGACCCTGTATATGACTTAGAAGTAAAAGGAAATAAAAGGGAAGGAATGGGAAGAGGAAGGCAAGACAGAGAAGGAAAAGGACCAACGCAGTAGGAACTTTGAGGTATCAAAGCTTGTGTGGGTAACTTCAGGAATCAGAACCTTTCTTCTAAGTCCCCTCATTCTTGTTTTCCAGGGGAGACACAGTGAGGTCGCTAGAAAGGGCAGCATGAATGCTCTGGAGTTAGGTTGCTCGGGTGAGACTCTTGGGTCTGCCAGCACTCTCGGCAAATTACTTAACTTCTTCATGCTTCACTCTCATCCTACATAAAAAGTGGGTAATTATGGCACATATGCCATTGAACAATGGGGAAGATTAATACGACAACACACACGTGTCTTAGAAAGCGTAGTAAATGATCAATCTAAGGAAGTGATTAGGATTATTCATCTCTAATTGTGCAGAACTATCCCTTCGGCTCTTCATTGAGCTGGAAGCCCAGCCTTTCTGCAGAAGTCATAATTCAGTTTCATGTGGAGAATCTGCCCTCCCACTCGTCTCCACAAGGGACTAGTGGCGATGGAGAACAAGCGATGCCAGAGGGTGAGCATGTTGCTTTCATGCCATTTTAGAGCGATTACAGCTGGAAATCCAGTGGTTCTAAAATCCTGTCCTAATAACCTCTCCACTGGGGGAAGTTCTCAAGGGAATTCTAGGCAACCGACAGCAGAGTCGAATGGTCACACTGGTGGAGAGGGAGCCCTCTGGTAAGCGATGGAATTGAAGCTTGCATTCTCCTTGCAGAGTTTAACCCTGATATGGCACCTGTCTAGCCAGTCTCATGAAGAAATGAAGTCAAGGAGAAGGTGGGAGCAGGGGCGCTGAACCTGCACCTGGGCCATAATGCCACCTTCTCATCTTGGGAGCAGGGGCGCTGAACCTGCACCTGGGCCATAATGCCACCTTCTCAGCCCCATCTTACAAAACAGCACCTACAATTCCCCATTTCATTTCTCTGCCTTAGTTTTCCCTTAGCACTCATCAAAATCTGAGGTGCTTAATGTTTTAATTCTCTTGTTTATTGATGGCGGCTCAGGACTAAAATGTAAACCCCACGAAGAAAGGGATTTTGTTCTATTTTGTTTACTGCTCTGTCTCGGCAACTAATGTACTTAACATGCACTTGTTGGATGAAGGGAGTGGAGGAAAGGATGTGGAGCATGACCGTGTACTTTCCAACGCATAAGAGCTTAGGCACCTGGTAAACCCAGCCCTGTCAATGTCCTGGGTGCTCAGCAGTCATATCCTCTAGTCTTCTCCTCGGGCTGCGGCCGGAAAGGGGAGAGGGCAAGTAGTCATGGATGTGGCAGAGGGAAAGGAGGCTGAAAATTCTTTTATGTTTGTCAATAGATGAGGAATTTTTAAAAACTTATTTTTTCCAAAAGTTATTGGGGTATGGGTAGTATTTGGTTATAAGAGCAAGTTCCTTAATGGAGATTTGTGAAAGCCTGGTTTACCCATCACCCAAGCAGTATACCATGCACCATATTGAAGGTCTTTTACCCCTCTCTTCTCCCTCTCTTCCCCCTAAGTCCCCAAAGTCCATCGTGTCATTCCTACACCTTTGCATCCTCATAGCTTCGCTCCCACCTATCGGTGAGAACATACAATGTTTAGTTTTCCATTCTTGAGTTCCTTCACTTAGAATAATAGGCTGTAATCTCACCCAGGTCACTGAAAATGCTGTTAAATCATTCCTCTTTATGACTGAGTAGTATTCCACTGTGTGCGTATACACAGACACACACATACACACACATACGATAGAATATATATTTATATATATACTAGACTTTCTTTATCTACTCATTATAGAGTAGATAAAGTAGTTTTATTTACTCATCAATTGATGGGCGTTTGGGTTGGTTCTATGATTTTGCTACTGTGAATTGTGCTGTAATAAACATGCAAATATCTTTTTTGAATAATGACTTCTTTTCTATCCAATAGTGGGGTTGCTGGATCAAATGGTAGTTCTACTTCGAGTTCTTTAAGGAATCTCCACACTGTTTTCCATAGTGGGTGTACAAGTTTACATTCTCACCAGCAGTGGAGAAGGGTTCCCTAATTGCCACATCCTTACAAGTGAAGGGAACAGGTGAGTGAATCAAAGACAGGGTAGGATGGGTCTGAGAATATTACCCCTCCTCCTACCAGGGTAGAAAGCTGGAGTAAAGTCAGATTCTAGAATTGTCTTCCAAGGTTAACGTTAGATGGTTAGGCAATATGTTAGTAATAGTTCATTGTATTTCAGGGGGCATCCATGGGGCCATACTGTCACAAGATGAAAACTTACATTCTACACTCCAATCAACAATAAGCATTTATGATTTAGTATGCCTGCATTTGATCCATGCTTACCTGTGCTTCCTTTTGGGAAAGAAAAATGAAGAGGAGACCCACACACCTTACAAAGAATGAATTCAGAGTAAATTTCCCTTTTCAAGTTGGCTGTAGGCTACTATAAAGGGGCAGCTATACTTGGGAAGTTGACCTGTGTTTGGGAAGCCTGTCCAGAGCCATAATAGCTTTATACCAGATTGAGGATTTCGAGACACTGAGCCCTTATTCCAAATTTCCTCTTTCACTGGGTCTAATTGGTTAGTAAGCCAGCCTTCAGCCCTGCAGAGTCAGCTTTGCCATACATGCTACAGAAGTACAGGAAGTCATCAGGGACGTCTAAAGCTTCATCAAATGATAAATTTGCATTCAATGATGATTTTAGTGCGAATTTTTATACTCCTAGAGCTGCTTGCCAAAAATCATGGCTCAGGTTGAGGAGGACATAGTCACATGGGAGAAAGCAGCAGGCGGTGTACAGCGGTCCACGTGTGTGTGACAGAAACTGGGCTTTGCTCATTTTGTTATTGTTATGAACGCTACCTCAGAATTCCCAGATAGGCCATTTAAATGCACTAGAAATGTAGATGACTTGTAATTATCAAAGGGTTAAGAAGGCCCTTTCCAAATAATAATGCCCTTCCTTCCGTCTATAGCAGTGTATTATTTCCAGCATGTGTTAGAATCACTGCTGGTGATTAAGTCAACATGGTGACACTCACAGCAAAACTAGCACTGTCTTACCCACCTGTGCCCACACACATGATTAAAACCATTGGTGTTGTTTTGAACAGCTAGGCAACCTGAATTGCAATATGAATCTCAAATGCTGTGCTAGGCACTTTACATCAATTATCCAGAACCCTTTTAATATTCTGTGGCATGTTTAACTAATGAGGAAATTAAAATTAAGAGAGTTTAATAACTTGCCTATGGTCATATGGACAGTGAGTACGAGATTCAAAACCAGATGACTACCAATCTCATTTTATTTTGCAATACTTTATGATTCTGGAGAAAACATCAAATTCTTCACATCACCAGTGACATAGGTCAGACATGCTTAATATTGATGAAGGAAGGAGATTTGAATTTTATGACACTTACTACAGTTTGTTATAACACAGGAGTTATTTGACATGCCCACTCCGTGTCCTCAATGTAAAGTACAAATGCCGGCAACACATGTATCTTTAAATCTTCTAGTAGCCACATGAAAAATTTTTTAAAAAAATAGTTAAAATTAGTTCTAAAGTATATTTATCTTAATATATCTAAAATATAACTTCAACATTAATATAAAATTATTAATGAAATCTTCTTATATTATTCTTGTGCTAGGTCTTGGAAAGTCAGTGTACGTTTCATTTATTTATTTATTTACAGACAGTGTCTCATTCTGTCGCCCAGGCTGGAGTTCAATGGCACATTCTCCGCTCACTGCAACCTCCGCCTCCCGAGTTCAAGTGATTCTCCTGTCTCATGCCACCATGCTCAGCTAATTTTTGTATTTTTAGTAGAGACCGGGTTTCACCAGGTTGACCAGGCTGGTCTTGAACTCCTGACCTCAGGTGATCCATCTGTCTTGGCCTCCCAAAGTTCTGGGATTACAGGTGTGAGCCACTGCGCCCAGCCGGAAATTCAGTTTACATTGTATAACTTTAGCACGTGAACATGCTCAATCACATGTGCCCGGTGACACCTGTCTTAGCACAGGATAGACTTTATCATGAAGTGAGGGGTTGCACCTAGCAAGACAACATGGTAGGTTTGCTCGATCAATATTTGGCATATGAATGCTTTCTGTATAAATGAATAAGTGAAAATAAAATCCTGAAAAAAATAAGATATGAAAATCTGCATGATTAATGATATGATCCATGAAAAGATTTTATTGTTTTAATATTATTTACCACAGTATCTTATTTAGTATATTTAAGCACTAACTCAGGTACAGACTATTACCCACAGCTAGCGGAAGCCTTTCCTCTAAGATCTGGAGTAAGATAAGGATGCCATTTTGATCAATTTTATGCAACATAGCACTGAAGTCCTAGCCGGAACAATTAGATAGGAGAAAGGAAAAAAATTCCTTCCAAATTGGAAAGGAGGAAGTCGAATTATCCTTGTTTGCAGACAGTATGGTCCTATCTTGATAAAAATCTAAAGACTGCACCAAAGAAACAAACTGATAAATCCAGTAAAGTTGCAGGATACAAAAGCAACATACGAAAATCAGTGGCATTTCTCCCACTAGCAAATAACCTGAAAAAGAGAAAGTCAATTCATTTACAACATCTACAAATAAAGTCAAACACCTAGGAATACATTTAATCAAAGAAGTGGAAGATCTTCACAAGGAAAACTATAAAATATTGATGAAAAAATTAAAGAGTACCTAAAAAATAAAAAGATATTACAAGTTCATGGATAGGAAGAATACTGTTAAAAATGTTCCTATTGCCTAAAGCAATCTACAGATTCAATGCAATTCCTATAAAAACGCCAATGACATTCTTCACAGAAATTTTAAAAACATCCTAAAATTTTTATGGAACTATCAAAAACCCAGAATAACCAAAGCCACTCTGAGCAAAAAGAACAAAGCTGGAGGCATCACACTATCTGACTTCAAATTATACTACAGATTTGGCTGGGCGCCGTAGCTCATGCCTGTAATCCCGGCACTCTGGGAGGCCATGGTGGGCAGATCACAAGGTCAAGAGATCGAGACCATCTGGCCAACTTGGTGAAACCCCGTCTCTACTAAAAATACAAAAATTAGCTGGGCGTGGTGGCACACACCTATAGTGCCAGCTACTTGGGAGGCTAAGCCGGAGAATAGCTTGAACCCGGGAGATGGAAGTTTCAGTGAGCTGAGACTGCACCACCTCACTGCAGCCTGGGCAACAAGAGCGAGACTCTGTCTCAAAAAACAAATAAATAAATAATAAATAAATAAACCAATTATACTACAGATCTATAGTAACCAAAACAGCATGGTGCTGGCATAAAAACAGACTCATAGACCAGTGGAACAGAATAGAGAACCCACAAATAGATTCACACATTTACTGACAAAGGTGGCAAGAATGTATTTTGGGGAAGGGACAGTCTCTTCAATAAGTGGTACTGATAAAACTGGATGTTCATATGCAGAAGACAGAAACTAGACCCCTAGCTTTCACCATATTAAAAAAATCGAAACAAAGTGGATTAAAGACTTAAGTCTAAGACCTAAATCTGTGAAAACACTAGAAGAAAAATTTAGGGAAACTCTCCAGGACACTGTCTGGGCAAAGATTTCCTGTGTAAAACCTCAAAAGCACAGGCAACCAAAGCAAAACTGGACAAATGAGATTCTATCAAACCAAAAAGCTTCTGCACAGAACAAGAGAAAATATTTTCAAACCACTCATATGACAAAAGAATACATAAGAAGCTCAAAGAACTCATAAGAAAAAAAAGCTGATTAAAAAGCTGACAACAAAACTGAACAAAAATTTCTCAAAAGACACACAAAACCAACAGGTACATTTTTAAAAACGCCAAAACCACTAATAATCAAAGAAATGCAAGTCAAAATTACACTGAGATGTCATGTCACCTTAGTTAAAATGGCTTCTATAAAACAAGACAGGCAATAAGAAATGCTGGTGAGGATGAGGAGAAAGGAACCCTCACATTCTGTTGGTGTGAATATAAATTAGTACAGCTACAGTGTAAAACATTATGGAGGTTCCTCAAAAAAACTAAAAATACAACTACCATATGCTCCAGCAATCTCACTGCTGGGTACGTATCCAACAGAAAGGTAATCAGTGTATCAAAGAGCGATCTGCATTCCTATGTTTATTACACCACTATTCAAAATAACCAACCTGTGTGTCCATGAATAGATGAATAAGAAAATATATACACAATGGAATATTATACAGCCATCAAAAATAATGCATTTCCATCATTGGCCACAACATGGATGGAAATGGAGGACATTATGTTTAAAGAAATAAATCTGGCATGCAAAGAAAAACATCACATGTTCTTATTATACATGGAAGCTAAAAAAAAAAGGAATAAAGAGTGGAAAATAGTGAGTCTAATGAGGGTTACCAGAGACTGGGAAAGGTAGTGGGATGTGGGGGATAAAGAGGGGATGGTTAACAGGTACAAAAATACAGTTACATAGAATAAGTAAGATCTAATGTTCAGTAGTGCAATGTGGCAACAATAGTTAACGATAATTTGTTCTACACTTAAAAACAACTAAAAGAGTGGAACTGGAGTGCTGCTAACAAAAAGAAATGACAAATGCTTGACGTGGTGGAAATTCCAGTGACCCTGAATAGTTCATTACACATTGTGTGCTTGTATCAAAATATGACATGTACCCTATAAATAGGTAATATTATGTATCCATACTAATTAAAATTTTTTTAAATGTGGAAAAAACTCAGGCTATTATGGAAGTTCAGTAAAGTATTACATATACACATAGGAAAATACATATATATGTAATATACATATGTATCCAGAGAAAAGATTACATACAGTCACCTAAATCCTGGCAAGTCTGGGAAAGAACCAGTGAGGTCCTGGGCAACTGTGAAGAACCCGATGAGGCTCTTCTTGTGATGTGCAGGACAGTCCTTGTAGTTTTCTGAACTTCACTTTAAAATCTTAAGAGTGTTTGCAAAATAAGTGTAGAAGTTTGTGAGTGTGAGTGTGCACGGGTTGTACACATAACAGAGTTAAGGGGCTGTAGTCTTCAAGTTGTTCAATGTCCAAAATGGTACAGAGTATTCAATATACCAAAAAGTATAGCTCTTTACAAAAGCTACAACCAGGGTCATCCACAGCAAAACATATTAATGTTTTATTTATTATGTTTATAACAGAGCAAATCCAATTTTGTTTTACATGAGGATTATCCCCACAATTATAAAAAGGGTCTCATTTCTGAAAAAGAAACATAACTTAGGTTTGCCAATATTTGGTTTACTGCCCGAGTCTATCAGGCATGTTTCTACCAGTGATAGGTAGATTGTACAGATACGGTTGCTTCTTATAAATCGTATGTAATACAGAATGGAGACTGACCATCATGCCTTACCGCAGACTTCAGGTGGACATTATTTTAACTTAACCACGGATAAAATAAAAACCAGAAAAGACTTTCTGGCCTCCCAGGTGTCTCTCTGTGAATGCAGCTTTAGAGTGCTTCCTCTTGAGATTCTCCTCTTGGTTGCCGAATTGTTCATCACCCTTTAGGGTGACCTACCTAACCTCTGGGTGGCATTCTTTCGTGTATCTGTGAAAATCATGGTGTCACCTTATGGCTTGTCCTCGGCAAATTTTTGAGGTTGATCTTTAGCATATTTTCCTTTTTTTCTAACCCCTTTGTGACCTGCCTTTCTCTTTGTAACCCTTTTTCATGCCTCTGTAACTTCATGTCACAGCATTATGCTCTTCTTTTCTTGCACCAAATATATACGTTCTGCTTTCTGGAGGAGAAACTGTGTCCTACGTATAATTCGATTTGTAACATCTCCAGGATTATTTGCATCTTATACCTTATATTTCATTGTAGAAGGAAATAAATGAGTTTCAGGCATTGCTATGTGGTTGGAAGGGATGTACTTCTGGAGTTAATGAATTTGAAAACTGTACGAGACAAGGTCAGTCCAGGCAAACACAGTGAACTTAATTTAGGGAAATATTTACACAGATGATGGAAGAGCTGAAAAGCCAAATAGGGTAGAGTGAGATAACTCAGAAGGATGGAGGGACCACAGGGAGAAGTCATGCAGCTGGGACTACCAGCCAGGGTTCCCAGAGGGAAGCTGGAAGCAAAGGCTGACCGGCGCAGAAGAAGCTGAAGCCAGAGGACAGAGGTGCTGCCGCAGCAAACTGCCTGAGACATAAAGAGAGATGGTTCCTCTCTTCCCTCTGCCCTGTACCCTCTTGACAGTGCCTCCCAATAGTCAAACACAGCTGGAAAGAGGCCTGGGAAACAGAGACGGCAGGGGTCAACCTCTGTCATTACAGGAAAACAGAAGGACACGATCAGATCTGAGTGCAAACATACCAAGGACCTGCCACGGCCACAGGAACACATGCTCACTGCTGATACAGGAGGACACCTGGGTGGCTCAGGTGAAGGGTAAGGGTATGAGATCTGAAATGTGCTGTGCATACATCTGGGCAGGATGCTTCTCCCAGGTGTTAAGGATAATGAAATGCACAAATTCCTTCTCCTTTGTCCCCAGTATCTAACCTATTGCTGAATTCTGTTGACTTTTCCCCCTTCTCACTCTTAAACCAGCTCACAGCTGCTCATTTCTGCATCACCAAATAGTCCAAGGCATGGCATCTACCGCTGGGACCACGCAGCCACTCCCAGTTCTCCATCTGCATCTATTCCTGTCACTTCCCAGCCTACCCTTCAACCCAGGGCCAAGAAAGTCTTCTCAAACTGTCACTGTGACCATGCTGCCACTTCGTGGAAATCCCTTCTGAGGGTTCACTTGGCATTGGGTGTGACCACAGCTCCTCCCAGGGCTGGCAAGGCCCTGTGTGATCTGACCCGCCGTGACCACTGCGTTTCCCCAAGCTCTTTCTGACCCGCCGTGACCACTGCGCTTCCCCAGGCTCTTTCTGACCCGCCGTGACCATTGTGCTTCCCCAAGCTCTTTCTTCTTTTTTTTTTTTTTTTTGAGATGGAGTTTCGCTCTTGTTACCCAGGCTGGAGTGCAATGGCACAATCTTGGCTCACCGCAACCTCCGCCTCCTGGGTTCAGGCAATTCTCCTGCCTCAGCCTCCTGAGTAGCTGGGATTACAGGCACGCACCACCATGCCCAGCTAATTTTTTGTATTTTTAGTAGAGACGGGGTTTCACCATGTTGACCAGGATGGTCTCGATCTCTTGACCTCGTGATCCACCCACCTCGGCCTCCCAAAGTGCTGGGATTATAGGCGTGAGCCACTGTGCCCGGCTGAGTGACCTCTTTCATAGTGACATCGTGAATTGTCTCGCCTGCCTCTTGCCATAGGGCCTCTCCTTGCTCTCTTCTCTGCCTCAAATGCTCTTTCACAGTTGAATTCAACTCATCACTCAGACCCTGGCTCTGTCATCACGTCTGCAGAGAAAGCCCTCTTTGACTTCCCTGACTAGGTCACCCCTCTCTCGTCTTCATCCTGGAAAGGAGAGATGAGATCTCCTCTGTTTGTGTGTGACTCTGCCTCTGTCTCCCTCTGGCATATAAGGTGCTATGGACTGAGGTGTACACCCTCAAATGGACATGTTAAAACCCTAACTCCCAAGGCAATGATATTTGGAGATGGGGCCTTTGAGAGGTGATTAGGTTTCAATGAGGTCAGGAAGAGGGAGGCTTCATGATGAGATAAGAAGAGGCATGATATGGTTTGTCTGTGTCTCCACCCAACTCTCTCATCTTGAACTGTAGCTCCTGTAATTCTCATGTGTTGTGGGAGGTACCTGGTGGGAGGTAATTGAACCCAGGTCTTCCCATGCTGTTCCTGTGACAGTAAGTCTCACAAGGTCTGATGGTTTCATAAAGGGGAATTCCCCTGAACAAGCTCTCTTTCCTGTCACCATTTAAGATGTGTTTGCTTCCCCGTTCTGCTATGATTCTAAGTTTGCTGAGGGCTACCTAGCCCTGCGGAACTGTGAGTCAATTAAAATTCCTTCCCTTATAAATTACCCAGTCTTGGGTATGTCTTTATTAGAAGCATGAGAACAGACTGATACAAGGCACCACAGAGCTTTCTCCCTCCCTGTCTCCCCCTCTCCCCATGCCCCCTTGCTGAGAGGACACAGCAAGAAGTCAGCCATCTTTAAACCAGGAAGGGAGCCCTCATCCGGAATCTGACTGGCTGGGACCCTGCCCTAGTGGGCATTCCAACCTCCAGAACAATGAGAAATAGATGTCTGTGTAAGCTGGCCTGTCTGTGGTATTTTGTCATAGCAGCCAAAGTTAAGACAAGGCACGCAGTAAATGAAGAATTGAAGAATGAACCTTAGAAAGGAAACGGGAGCCCGGCACCAAATGATCCCGTCGGGGTCTCTCTGATCTCTTACCCACTCTCTATGGAATACCTTTTCTCCTCTTTGTCCATGATGCAGAGTATGAACCCGTTTCACACCCTGCCCCCACCACCAAACACTCAGAAGGTTCTCTTGAGGTCAGAATGAATACTTTCATTTCATGGCTGGAAACATTTAGTTTCTTTTTTATCCTTTCTGGCCTGGTGGGTGTGAGTTTAATCCTGGAGATACGATCCACCCACAGGAGGTACTGAAGGACAAACCACAGAAGGTTTTGTCCTTGGGAGAACAAATACACCAGGCAAATTCCCATTCATTTTCTGCTCCTCTCCATTAGGAAAAGCTGCAGACAAGACGGATACTATGCGTTTCTCTCACCTCCATACACGGCCTGTCTTTACTTGAAATTCTTTCTTTCTGCCCATCCATTCATTGCTAGGTTACAATTTTCTGTAACAATGGGCTGCCATTTAATTTCTCTCCTCTAAGCCTAACTGTTCCTCAACCCAAGGACTTGCTGTCATGAAGCATTATTTTACAGTGTGGAGAGGCACCTGCTCTCCCAAATGGACTTTCATTTGCACTGATCAACAACAATAACAAAAGCCTTGTGTCAGAGGTACAAGGCAACAGCTTTGTCTGAAACCGCCCACTCTTCTTTTGTTTTCTTCCACAGCACACTGTGCATTATGCTCCACGTGCTCCTCTCTGGGGCTCTGCAGATGTGAAACTTTAAATGCAGGGTATTTAAAAATAATAAGAAATTATAGAAAAAAGAAAGCACCGTGAAAATTACGGAGCTTTGTAGTGAAGCAGGATGCAGCTCCCTAAAGAGCTCTGTTTATCAAGAGTTCAGATGGTTTCTGTGCTGCTGCTTAGAGCGAGCTGGATGGCACAGGAAGGGGTCAGAGGGCCAGGAAGTTAAATACCAACACTGGAAAGCACCTGGAAACCAGCGCTCCTAGACCCTGTTGATTTTCAGGGGAAATACGTTAAGCACCGTCGTCGGGGAGTTCGGGATCACCGACTGCTTAAGGTCCACGCCGTAACGAATGCCTTAGTGGACATGCACAGACTGGGTCTGTGCAAGGGAATTAAAATCAATGGAGCTCCCACTACATCCCAGCTCCTAAGTATTAGTACATTTGCTTCTCTCAGCCAGTCCTTATAAAAATTCTATGAAATCGTGAAATTGACATTTACTTCTCCAGGGGAGACTCGGGGGAGAGGGTCCAGCTCTGCTTGGTTTTCCCTTCAAGACAAGGCACTTAACTCCGGAGCTACAGGGATGGAAGGCTCTCAGCAGAGCCATTACGTGGCAGTCTCCTTCAACTGCAAGATGCCTCCAGGCTCAAGGATATGCTTCCTTCTCTCCCCTGGGAACACCTGGTTAGCGATGAACTGTACTCATCCAGTCCCTCTTGCCTCAATCGCCGTGAGTCTAAAATGCCACCCTAGCTCCAGGGCTCTCTGTGGAGTCATAGAATCCTCTTAAAACTACAGTTGACCCCTGAACAACACTGGTTGGAACTGCATGAGTAAGAGCAGCAGACCAACCTGGTTCCAATTTAATGTAACTAAGTTGTGAGCTGTTTTTCAGTTGTCACAGAGCTCCACATCCAGGGTCACATAATCTGAGCATGCCCAGATCCACAAAGCGTGCAACCATGGTGGGAAATGAAGCGCTGGGACCCAGGAATGGGGACTGAATTAAGTAGACATCACATGAGAGAATCCAGAATCTAGTCACGCCCTGACATCACATCATGCCAGGATCCAATCAGATCATGCTTCCCAGCATCACCTCATTGCATGATCCAGAGTTCACGCCTCATTACCCTATGCTTATAAAACCTGACCCAAACCCCAGCCTTTCTTCCTGCTTCCTTGTCAGTCAACTTGCAATATAAACTCATCTTTTCTCAAAAGTCCATGCCATGGTAGTGGCTTCTATGCACATTGGACAGCAAACCCGCTGATCGCTCTGTAACATGTGGATCCACTTCAGACACAGATTTTCTTCCTTTTCTGCTACCCCCGAGACAGCAGAATCAGATCCACCTCTTCAACCTACTCAATGTGAAGATGATGAGGATGAAGACCTTTATGATGATCCACTTCCACTTAAAGAATAGTGAATCTGTTTTTCCCTTCCTATTTTCTCAGTAACATTTTCTTTTCTCTAGCTAACTCTATTGTTAGAATACAATATATCATACATAAAACAGGCATTAATCCACTGTTTATGTTACTGGTAAGGCTTCTGGTCAACAGTAGGGTATTAATAGTCTTTGGAGAGTTGAAAGTTATATATGGATTTCAATTGTGCAGGGAGTCAGTGACCTTAACCCCCACCTTGTTCAAAGGTCAAATGTGTATGGCATTTCAGGTTCTCCAGTGACCAATCCTGCCTCCCTCACCCCTTCATTGGTTTTGTTCTGAGACCTTCCTTTCCCCACACAATAACTCTTCTGTGTGCAGATAGTCACCTCAGACTCTGTTTCCTGGGAACCTACCTTTTACGGGCTGGATTGTGTCACCTCAAAATTCATGTGTTGAAATCTTAACCCTCAGTACCTCAGAATGTGACTGTATTTACAAATACATTCTTCTGAGAGGAGATTAAGATGAGGTCTTTAGGGTGGGCCCTAATCCAGTATGACTGTTGCCATCTTAGGAGTCGATGAGAACACAGACAAGCACGGAGGGAAGACTGTTGGAAGACAGACAGAGAAGGCTGCAGGCCAAGAACACAGGCCGCAGAAGAGACCAACCAGGGCCAGGCGCAGGGGCTCACACCTGTAATCCCAGAGCTTTGTGAGGCCAAGGCAAGCAGATCACCTGAGGTCAGGAGCTCAAGACAAGCCTGGCCAATATGGCAAAACCCTGTCTCTACTAAAAACACAAAAATTAGCCGGGTGTGGTGGCGGGCGCCTGTATTCCCAGCTGCTTGGGAGACTAAGGCAGGAGAATCACTTGAAAACAGGAGGCAGAGTTAGAGTGAGCCAAGATTGCACCACTGCACTCCAACCTGGGCAACGGTGCAAAACTCTGTCTCAAAAATACAGTAACAACAAACAGAAGAAACCAACCCTACTTGACACCTTGATCTCAGACTTCCTGCCTCCAGAATGGTGAGGAAATTAATCTCTATTGTTTAAGACATCCAGTCTGTGGTATTTTACTGTGGCAGCCCAAGCAAACTAATGTACCATGAAGATATCTCTAGCTGCCCATGTCTCTCCATATCACAGATGGTAACAAGAGAATCAGAGAGATTCAGTAATCAGCCTGAGATCACAGAGCCAGCAAGGAAAAGACTTGTGAGCTAAAGCTGATCTTTCCGTTACTGAGATGAAATCTAACCTTGACTTTGCTACCTGATCACCCCTTTGCAGATGCCAAGAACTGAATTAATATTCAATATAATTTAACACTTGTCTAGAATGATAGTTCCTTCCAATTGGGGTTGGTCAAGAGGAACTAGCCATACATTGCTATTTATTGCTCTATCAATTATTAAAAATAGCATCTTCTTCTCATGTCAAACATTCTTTTAAAATTCAAGGCAAAATACATATGAAAAATAATTATGCGATGTGAAATACATAATTATTTATGAAAACTATTATATAACTTAAAACCAAGCTCAAAAGAGAGATTAAGAAAACCTTGATGCATTTTCTAAAAAACAAAAAAAAAGCAGGTAAAATCATGATCTAATCTCAGCCAAGGGAAAATTATTGATCTAACTTGGAAGATTTTTATTTCTACTTAATTCTGCAAAATATTGTGACTCCTATAACTGTAAACTAGTTTGAGTCTTCAGAGTTCAAAAATGTCAAACATACTAAATGATTTCTACTATGAGGATATTTATTAGAATAGAGTCATAATTAAAATAAAACTAAACCCTTATGGAAGAGCTTAAAGATCCGTCTGTCTAGATTCATTGCTTTCTACAAAGTATGGGCATCTTTGTGTTTAGGGAGCACAAGGTTGAATTTAAAGCTGAGACTATGACAAATACCCTCCAGCAAGAAAGAACACAATAACCAAATGGATGCTTGCTGTAGTCATTATAAGTTGGGTGGTTGACAATGAATGATTTAGGATTGGCAGACCTGGGAGGGACCAGAGTGTCCCTGGTACACCCTCTTCATTTGAGAGATGAGGGAACTGGGGCCCAGAAAGAGTAAACGATGTGTCCACGGTCATATACTCATTAGTGCCAGAGCCCGGACTGAAAGCAATGGCCGCTGGCTGTTCATTCAGGGCTCTTTTCCCCCTTGACTTGCTGCCTTGTCTCTCTATAGAAGCTGAGCTTATAAAAAGGTAACCAGATTACATGAAATCTAAAAATCATTTTAAAAGAGCCATGCCTTTTACGAATGGCACGCCTCTCTGCATGACGTGATGGTGCTAATCTTTGCATTGGGGTTTGTATTCCACAACACAGGTGAATATTAGCTCTCAGAAGGTAGGATGATCAATGTCTCATATAGAGCAGAGCAAATCTTGCTCAGCCATGAAAAACAAGTCCAATACTTTTACCTATTTGATGAATCAAGTCTTCAGAAAAATGGACATTTACAAACTGATTGCTGAGATACAAACACACACACCACACAAACACACACAAACATACACACTCTTTGGTGTTATAAGAACAAGACAGTGACATTTAGTGGAGGAGGGACTGGGTAGTGGTGGTGTTGCCACAGACACCAAGTGGCTCACACTTGGGTAGGTAACGCCTGGAGATCTTGGAGGCAACTGGACTAGGTAAGAATGATGAAATGGACATTAAGATAACAGAGATACCAAGTGGCTCACACTTGGGTAAGTAACGCCTGGAGATCTTGGAGGCAACCGGACGAAGTAAGGATGATGAAATGGACATTAAGATAACAGAGATACCGAGCTCAGAAATTCTTGTTTCTGGGCTTTGCTTTGTATGTCCTGTGCTATCCATTTGGGAGGCATCCAATGTGCATCCATTGGAATGTTCATCCCAGATGAACATTCATCTCTTGTTCACTCCGTCACGGGAAAAGTCAGTGGAAATAAAATCCTGTTGTTCCAAACATATTTCTAACCAACTATATTATAAGTAAACTGGCTGTAACTGCTTTCTTGAGTCAAAACACAGGCCACCTATACTCCGCGTGAACTTGTATTAAGTGTAATGGGCCAGCTCATTTGGACAATTAGAGGTCATAATTACTCTCTAGTCAAGAACACAATACTTTAGAATGGGTTTTATATGTTGTGGGTGAATTATTTTCATGACTTTGTCATGAAAGAACACTTGACACAATTCTCCCAAAATAGTGAGGGAAGGGGAGCATATAGAATGAATTAAGTGACTACTTTGTGGTGTGGGAATGGGGTAGGCAGCACCACCAGTCAGGTGGCTGGCTAGTGGGGGCTGCAGCTTGGGCAGAAGAGTGAAGAATTTGTCACGGATATGTCTTGATAGGCAAGTATTTGGGTAGGGCCAGGATTGGAAACAGTTGTCTCCCCAAGATGCCCAGCTCCTTACACAGTTGTTTTTATTCATAAATGGTTGTTTGAATATTAATTTTTTTTTAATACAGTGTCTCACTCTGTTGCCCAGGCTGGATTACAGTGACATGATCTTGGCTGACTGCACCCTCTGCCTCCCAGGTTCAAGTGATTCTCTGACCTCATCCTCCCAAGTAGCTGGGATTACAGGTGCATGCTACTACACCTGGCTAACTTTTGTATTTTTAGTAGAGACAGGGTTTTGTCATGTTGGCCAGGCTGACCTTGAACTCCTGACCTCAGGTGATCTGCCCGCGTCAGCCACTCAAAGTGCTGGGATTACAGGTGTGAGCCACTGTGTCTGGCTGAATATCAAGTTTTAAGAAATCATTCAGAAAAAGAAAAATGTCCTTGTCTCTCCCCTTCCCTCACTATTTTGGGAGAATTGTGTCAAGTGTTCTTTCATGACAAAGTCATGAAAACAATTCACCTACAACATATAAAACCCATTCTAAAGTATTGTGTTCTTGACTAGAGAGTAATTATGATCACTAATTTTCCAAATGAGCTGGCCCATTACACTTAATACAAGTTCACGCGGAGTATAGGTGGCCTGTGTTTTGACTCAAGAAAGCAGTTACAGCCGGTTTACTTATAATATAGTTGATTTATATTAAAGACACAGGGTTCATCTACCTGACCGTCCCAGACTAACTCACCAATGACCATGAGAAGTCTCTCCCAGAAACCTGAGCTAACTAGTTCCGGTTAACTAAAATCAGAATCACCTTTGGAAAAGGAGACCAACCTGAACTCTGAACAAAAGCATCTGTGAAGCTATTTATAGATGCCTTATCAAAACTCAGCAGGTTTAATGAGCATCATAGAGATTATTTGGTGATGACTGCCGCATTATCCTGCACCGTGAATTAACATCACATCCACTGTAGGGTTATTGGCAGGAATGGTTTCAGTGTTGATGGCGGATAACTGAGGGACATATAGCCCCAGTGCTTCTAAAGCTATTTCGAATGGGTTACTGGTGCCAGGTGTTTTAGATGGGAATGACTGTTTTAAGTGCTTGTCAAATTCCTTTTCCTGACTGTTCAGTGTTGTCCTATATCCTGAGGGGTTTCAGCACAAGGCTGTTCTCTGAACCTCTCTCCCAATTGTTCCCTTTCTCCAGGAACATAGCCAAAATTAACCACCACTGAGGAGGAGCTATTCCCACATGTCTTGGTGCTTTTAAGCAGAGATGTGGCCTTATTTTGATACGCTCTTGTCTAAAGGCTGCTTCTGCCAGAACTCAGGGTGCTGCTATTATTTTTCAGTTCACTGCAAAATATTTCTGAGTGGCTTTCCTTGCTCGTTCATCCTGAAAGTGTTGAACTTCTTTGTTCTTAAAAATAATCTTCTATTTGAAGGTTAACTCTTTCTTAACATAAAAAGGTGTGTGTGTACGTGTATGTGTGTACAGTATATTTTAGATCTTTGTTCTGAGGATAATAGCAACCCAATAAGATATTATGATAGAACATTAGAAGTCAAGAAATGGAATAAAGCATCATTTTATTTGTGGCTTTGTGTCTGCATTTTCCAGAATAATGTTGTAGGTAATTAACTGTTAATGTAAGGGACATCTTTTTCAGTAATTAAAACATCCTTTCCCTTGCTTAGAGAAATGTACATGGCATCATTTCTTTTGAAGCCGGCCTTGGTTAGGTTTCTTTTGATTATAGGCAGAAATCCAGTTAATCCAGTGACAGGATTACCGGCCATACTAGGTTAAATGGAATGTTGATGTCTCAGCGTAACTGCCGTAACCTGACTGGGGATGTGAATTCTTCCTGACAACATACAAGCACACACACATACAACTGCCTCCACGCATCTCCATAGAGCACGTCTTGCTTTCAAAACAAATCATAAAAGAATACTTTGAGGTAGAAATGGGCATCCTTATGTTAAAAATAGAAAGCACAGTCTTCCAGGTTTTATTGTGGTCCCTCATCTTATTCATCAGTGTTCCACCCGAGCGGAGGCATTGCGTGGGCTGATTGCTCAGTCCTACACATATATCAAAGGGAAACAGAAAACCCACTGAGAGGTGTGTATTACAGTGATTAGGAATTCAGGCACTTCAGGCTTAAGAATCTTAAAGATGACTTTGGACAAAATATTTTCTTTTAGATGTAGAAACTCAGACATTCCTTCAAGGGTCCCAGAAAGACTACTGAGTTTATTTTGCCAATAGAATATCAAATTAGGGAGTGATTTTACATATGCTATTGGAAGGGATGTTTGGATCGCTTCCCAGTTCTTGTCAGTGAGCAATCCCTTACTCTTCCTTTTCTGTTACATTTGTGGCTTCCTGGAGGAAAATGCTACTCTCTCATCTCTCTCTCCAGACTCAGTGGTGGGAAGTTGGTAATACTGGTAAGAATGTTTCTTGATAATAATAATGTCTCACAACACTTTAGGCTTACTCTTTTGTAATCTTCTCACTTTTTCTTACATCCAGCCATCCTTTTAATGAACAGTACTAGTAGTAGTATATTCATAGCTTTGTATATGTAATATTTTCATTTTACTTTAAAACACTTGTCTATTTCATGGAATACTATGCAGCCATAAAAAAGGATGAGTTCATGTCCTTTGTAGTGAAATGGATAAAGTTGGAAACCATTATTCTCAGCAAACTGACACAAGAACAGAAAACCAAATACTGCATGTTCTCACTCATAAGTGGGTGTGGAAAAATGAGAACACATGGACACGGAGAGGGGAAAATCACACACTGGGGCATGTCAGGAGGTGGGGAGTTAGAGGAGGGATAACAGGGGATGTGGGGAGAGGGGAGGGATAGTGTTAAGAGAAATACCTAACGTAGATGACGGGGGATGGATGCAGCAAACCACCATGGCATGTGTATACCTATATAACAAACCTGCATGTTCTGCACATACATGTACCCCAGAACTTAAAGTATAACACATCACTTGTAGATGGCTATACACAAATTTATACAAAAATATCCCATTATAATATCTATGTAAATATGCAGGTATTATTTCCACTGAAGGGCAGAGAAAAGCCATTTGCTCAAAGTCACTTCTCTAAGTAGCAACTGAGGCTAGAACCCAGGTTCACCAAGATGCACACTACCCTTGCTGTGCTGTGTGTGACAAAATATTCCTTCAGTTTAGCAGCTTTCCTATGACTCTCTCTGGTCCTGAACTACTCCCTGCCAGGAGGAGTAAGATAAAGTCCTTGGCAAACCACTCCCTGCCTTTTACCTGCATGGCTGACAGGAAATTTGTTTCTCTGTTTGTGCCTACCTGGTGGCCAAAAGGAGATACTGTTTCATTTTGCATTAGATTCTGATTTCAACACTGGTCACCAGCATTTGTTACAACAGAACGTTCACAGGTGGAATGCTGACATCCCTCTAATTCGGTGTTCCACTCCTTTAACATCTTTAGAACATACACCTTTAGTGATTTTAGGGACATAATTGATTCAGGTCCCCAAAGCAAGCACTTTCATATAAACTGCATGTTAGAAAGAGGCAATACAATCACAGCTTGAGCTATATCTCATTAGGGGCACATGCGTTTCTCAAGGCAGGATGTACTGGATGCTTAGTGCTGAATTTGTTTATCATTCTCCAGAGTCAATGAAAGGTGATACCTGACACAGAAGACCCTCTGAAGGAGGGGGGGCGGCATTATAATCTACTCCTTTTTTCTTTTGAGACCAAGTTTCACTTTTGTCACCCAGGCTGGAGTATAATGGCGCGATCTCAGCTCACTGCAACCTCCACCTCCCAGGTTCAAGCGATTCTGCAGCCTCAGGCTCCTGAGTAGCTGGGATTATAGGCGCACACCACCATGCCCTGCTAATCTTTGTATTTTTAGTAGAGACAGAGTTTCACCATGTTGGTCTCCAACTCCTGACCTCATGATCCACCCACCTTGACCTCCTAAAGTGTTGGGATTACAGGCATGAGCCACCGCACCCAGCTTTTTTTTTTTTTTGAGACCGAGTTTCATTCTTGTTGCCCAGGCTGGAGTGAAATGGTGCAATCTCGGCTTGCTACAACCTCCACCTCCCAGGTTCAATCGATTCTCCAGCCTCAGCCTCCTGAGTAGCTGGGACTACAGGCACCAGCCACCATAATCAGCTAATTTTTGTATTATTAGTAGAGATGGGGTTTCTCCATGTTGGTCAGGCTTGTCTCAAAGTCCTCATCTCAGGTGATCTACCCACCTTGGCCTCCCAAAGGGCTGGGATTACAGGTGTGAGCCACTGCACCCAGCCTATTCTACTGCTTTTATTTTAATGTGCACAGAGCTGGTGCACAGCTAGCTGTGTTGTTTATATCTGAGTTTCTCTGTGATGTAACCCGGTCCCCGTCTATGGGATCAGGCAGGTTGACCAGGTAGGTTAACCTTCAGCTTACACTTATGAGGGAATTTTGAGGCTTGTGTTTTTTTAGCTTAGACAGAGAAATGGAAAGAGAACATTCTTCACTCCTCCTTTAGCAGCTGTGACCTTGGCCAATCTTTGAAGTTTACTCTGGGGCTGGATGAGGAATGAGACCAACCATTTCTCAATGCCCAGGCGCCTCCCCACCCACCAGGCAAATATTAAATAGCATAGGGGAGATCAGCACCAGGGGACCCAATAGACATCTGTTTGCCAGAAGCCAAGTCTTCAGCCTAATTCACAAACCTGCTGGAACCCGTGAAAGAATCTATGGTCAACTGGGAGGACTCTCCTCCAGAAGGATGCCTTTGAACACACAGGGGCAGCTGAATGATTCCAAAGGACTCTTCTGCCCGAGAGACTGAAAACACAGACTGGCAATGGCCAGGCCATATATTAATATAAAGATCGAACTCTGACCCACAGTCCGCAGCCTCCAGCCCAGGAAACCAACACACTATCTAGATAAGCCAGCTATCCATAACTCTGACTCATCTCACTGGGAGGAAGTCACACTACTACCTTGCATATCTATGCAGGAAGTCAAATTATAACCCCTGTAACAACTGGACTAAAATGGCTAGGACTTGATCAATAATTCACAGCTTCCCTAATTTTTTCTGCTGCTTCCAACTTAGGATGAAACCTGAGATAACCAAATACAGTACATTTAACTAACCATTCAGGAAGTACCCCTTCTAGTTAGCCTGCCTGTGGCTTCCTTATTCCAACAACCTGCAATCAGGACACATCTGAAGCCTTCCCTTTTTTCTACCTTACAAAGGAGAAGCTTTCCTTCTCCTCCGCTAGTCCTTGAGTCTCTGCCAAAAAGCAAGAGACAATGGCTGCCTTCTGTGCAGTTTCAAGCTCTGAATGAGTAGACTTGGTCTGTCTTCATCTGACTGGTCTTCATTGATTTCTACGTGCCTTGGTGGTTTTTCCCCCTCATCATGTGGTACAGGGGTTCAGTATGTGGGATCTAGAACCATGCTAACTCATGTTTGAATACAGGCAACAACGCTTGTGTGGCCTTTGGTGAATTACTCAATCCTCTGTATCTCAGTTTCCTCATCTGTAAAAATGGATAACTGGATTTGACTCATAAGAACTAAGTGAGAGTTCAGCAATGTGAGGCTTAGGCAATGTCAAAGCATTTGGCACGCTGTCTGGCATGCTGATGGTACCTATTTATATCAGCTTTTTTACAGTGAAGCTCGTTTCCCATCACCCCCACTGTTGACCTGCATCATCAGGTGTAAATCCTATTAAGATGCAAATTCTGTCTGGGAGAGGCAGTACATGAAACTCTTGGCGTTTACTCACAAATGAACTTCAATTAGCAAGTAAAATTTCTTAGCCTAGGAAGATTCCTGGAAATATTACAGATGTGTTTGAACCAGAGCAACTCCATCTTGAATAGCAGTTGGGTAAAAGGAAGCTGAGACCCGAGCTGCATTCCCAGGATGTTGGGCATTCTAAGTAACAGGATGAGATAGGTTGGAACACGATACAGGTCATTAAGACCTTGCTGATAAAACAGGTTCCAGTAAAGAAGCTGGCCAAAACCCACCAAAACCAAGCTGGTGATGAAGGTGACCTCTGGTCATCCTTACTGCTCATTATACACTAACTACAATGTATTAGCATGCTAAAAGACACTGCCATCAGCACCATAGCAGTTTACAGACGCTATGGCAACATTAGGAAGTTACTCTATGAGGTCTGAAAGTGAGAGGAACCCTCAGTGCAGAGAAAAGCCATTTGCTCAAAGAGAATTGTCCACCCCTTTCCTGGAAAACTTATGAATAATCCACCCCTTGTTCAGCATTTAATCAAGAAATAACCATAAAATAGCCAACCAGGAGCCCCAGGGCTGTTGCTCTGCTATGGAATAGCCATTATTTTTTTCCTTTACTTTCTATTTTTTTTATGAGACGGAGTCTCGTTCTGTCACCCAGGCTAGAGTGCAGTGGCACGATCTCGGCTGGCTGCAACCTCCGCCTCCCAGGTTCAAGTGATTCTCCTGCCTCAGCCTCCTGAGTAGCTGGGATTACGGGCATGTGCCACCATGCCCAGCTAATTTATTGTAGTTTTAGTAGAGACGGGGTTCACCATGTTAGCCAAGATGGTCTCTATCTCCTGACCTCTTGATCTGCCCGCCTTGGCCTACCAAAGTGTTGGGATTACAAGCGTAAGCCACTGCGCCCAGCCTCTTTTTTCCTTTCTTAATGAACTTGCTTTCGTGTTACTCTATGGATTCACCTTGAATTCTTTCTTGCATAAGGTCCAATAACCCTCTCTTAAAGCCTGGATGGGGAGCCCCTTTCCACTCACAATATGCCATCAGCAATCTTTCAGACTTTATGTGTGGGTGGATCTTTCAGGAGGTTGACATGGGTTGGAACTACAAAGAGCAACAGGGAAAAGGCCAGGCATAGGAAGAACACGGAAGGAACCAGAATGGTCTGTGGATAGTGAATTCCATCAGATTAGCCTGCAGTAATGGAGACTGCATGAGTGTAGAGAACACAGCCGCCACAAAATCCATCCTCTTAAAGAACTCCGAATATAACAGTGGGCACGGTTTTGGTAGCCTTACATGTTTTAATTATTGGTAGAAGTAGATGGCACCTCCCTTCCCCCAAAAAAATCCAGGGCTCTCTGCACAGATGTTTTTATTTCTGATCATCAGAAAGTTACCTGATGAGCTCAACACTTGTAACACCCACCAATTTGGGCTGGGAGGATCACCTTTCATTCCCTGCTGTTCTGCATCCTCTTAGTCATGAACCACTGTGTGGGTAGCTAGGTCTTCTGAAGCTTAAAAATTTAAAAAGCCCCTTTGCTCTGGGCAAAGGTAAACCCAGCGTAGATGTTTCTGCCGGAAACTAGGCTAGCCAGGAGATTTGTCTTGATGAATGCTGCAACAGCCTCCAAAGCAAAAGGTTCCTGAGAGGGTCTTCATCTTGAAGCCTGGAACCCAGGACTGTGTGCAAGAGATAAGGATAACGAGGGTGCTAGGAGCCAGGAGCTTTGTTTCACGTTCAGTCAAACCCATTCCTTGAGTGTTTAGTTTGCAAGTAGATGGATGGTGCTGTGTGCTGACATGCGTTCTTCCAGACTCTGCAATGAAACAACTTGGACTGCAACACTGTTACAACTTCATCTTGAAGTCCCCTTTCATCTGAGGAAGGCTGTCCCCGGCAAGAGGAGGGGCAAGGTTCTTCCTACCAACTCAAAACCAATACATTGGAGCAAGAGGAGTTATTAGCTGTCTCAAGGGTTTTCTTGGAAAGAGTTGGGGTTTAAAAAATAAGGGAGCCGGGCCCAGTGGCTCACACCTGTAATCCCAGTACTTTGGGAGGCTGAGGTGGGCTGATCATGAGGTCAGGAGATCGAGACCATCCTGGAAAACATGGTGAAATGCTGTCTCTATTAAAAACACAGAAAATTAGCTGGGCCTGGTGGCGTGGGTCTGTAGTCCCAGCTACTCGGGAGGCCGAGGCAGGAAAATCCTTGAATCAGGGAGCCAGAGGTAGCAGTGAGGCAAGATCGTGCCACTACACTCCAGCCTGGGCAGTGAGACTCCATCTCAAAAAAATTAAAAAATAAAAAATAAAAATAAATAAGGGAGCCAGTAAAGTCTAATTCTCCCTTTACCTCGATGGAAATAATTTGTTCCCGAAGATTTTCTAGATCTACCCCCTGCAGTTTTCCCTGAGCACCCAAAGGAAAAGGAAATAAACATCTAGGAAAGATGCCCGAAGCCGCCTGGCTTATTTTCTGACTTTCTGCTTCAAGTAGCCAAGCCATTCACTTTGAAAGTGTCTGTAACTGAACACGTGTATTTGCTGTGCTATTTCAAATGTGTCCTATTATGCCTTGGCCTCTTTCAACGATGGACTCTGAGCATAGTCCTAATGCCTGGTGGTACAATTTCTAAGTGGGAGGCGTTCTCGATGCAGGCTGAGTAAAAGCCGCGGCAATACCGTTTACGAATAAATGTAATCTCAAGAGTTGGAGTCTCAGGGTTTTCTGTTTAGCTCAGCAGCCAAGTATCACAGGACCCTGGTCAGGGAATGTGGCCTTCCATGCCTTACTTTTGCCATCTGTATTGTGGGGTGAGCTGCAGTTGTGATGGGTGAAGACCTAACGGGCAAATAAACTCCCAAAGTAGCACAGAGGTTGGGGTTGGGGGTGCTGGGGGCTGGTTCTTCGGAAGCCTTTGAGATTCTCCCTAAGTTTAATTACGCAAAGGGCCAATTCCCAAAAGTCCCAGGGCAAAATCAGTTGTCTCTAATGGTGATGAAGACTGTGCTTACTCCTCTGACTTCAATCATCCCGTTTGCTACTTACTGAAAGCCCCAAGAATAGGCACCATCACTTTGCTTTGTATAGATGAGAAAATAAGTCTCAGATGACAAAAGCTTCTCTAAATCTCATAGCTACTCTATAACTCTAAGTCCTTACTCTTAACCAGTTCATCAGTGATTCTCAAGAATTACTTGAGGGCTGACATCCAGAAACGGTAGATCAGAAATCAGCATTTCATAAAGCATCCGGATGTTTCTGCTGTGGGTGGCCATCTGACCATGGAGAAGTTTTGGGCTGTATTATTTTTCACTTCCCTGCTGTTTAGTATATACATTTATGTCTTACTTCTCCCTTAAGAGAACTGGGGGAAGATTAAACAGAGAACGCCACTCAAACAAAAAGATAAAGAAGAAAATTCTGGCCAGGCACAGTCGCTCACACCTATAACCCCAGCACTTTGGGAGGTTGAGGTGGGCAGATCACCTGAGGTCAGGAGTTTGAGACCAGCCTGGCCAACGTGGTGAAATCCTGTCTCTACTAAAAAAGTACAGAAGTTAGCCAGGCATGGTGGTGGGTGCCTGCCATCCCAGCTACTTGGGAGGCTGAGGCAGGAGAATTGCTTGAACCCGGGAGTCAGAGGTTGCAATGAGCTGAGATTGCACCACTGCACTCCAGACTGGGCAACAGAGTCAGACTCCATCTCAAAAACAGAAAACAAAAAATGAATGAAAATCTGAACCAGTAAGGAGGGCAAGAGAGAAAAATGTGCTTCCCTCCAGCTCATAAGACCATGTGGGCGTTACAAAGGACAGTCATACACGGTCAGTGTGGTGGCCTCCTTTCCTTGACATTGCTTCTTTCCTTCAGTAATTTCTTATGCTTAGCAGTCATCACGGTTCCAACGTGATTCCAGTCTCAGTACCGAACTGCTACCCATCCCATATTCTGTATTATGTTTTGGGCTGGAAATTTGGTAGCTATGCTAAGAATAGGGTGGGTTGTTGCAGGGGTGGCAGGTAGGGGTGGGAGGACACATGAGGCCAACACTAGGAGACTCTAGGAACAGATGATGTCTTAAAGCCAGGAGGGCAGACAGAGAGGGAGCTGCAGGAGATTCAAGCAGAGACACTTGAGATCAGGCATAGGGAGCGGCAACAGTTGGACAGCTTGGTCAGTAGGTGCATTGTGTAGTCCCTCCTGAGCCCTTTCAATCCACTCTCCACCCTTCTCTGTCTCCCTGTGAGATCAGGAGGTGGAGCTACTTTGGATGTAGCACTGGGGCTCTCTTGCCCTTTGGTTTCTACTTTGGTTCAGCCAACGGCAGGTGGTGGCAGGCCAGAGAGGGAGGAAGGAGACGTGGGGGTGGTCATAATCAGCTCATCTCCCAACTTGGCAAATGGGGACGGGCGGTGGTAGTACCCCACTACTGAAGGCCATGCCCTCTGTCTGGGCGACCCTCCTGCAGCCACGCGGGGCACTGTGGTGGCCACTGCCTTCCCCGTTATGCCCGAGGGTGGCAGTAGCGGCAGCATTGCCTTTACGGCTTGTGTTTTGGGAGGGCTCTGCTTTTCTTTTGTCCTCATTCCATGAAGAGTCTGCACTTGGACTGTATGCACTGCCCCCTTTTAAGTCAGGCTCCCAGGGCTACAGACCCCCCAGTCTTCTGCCCAAATGGCTCCAAGCCTGCTTGCAGGTTCTGCCAGGTCTGTCTTTTCCCTGGGTTGATGATGCACCTATAAAGTTTTCAGTCACAGGCTCAAGGGGTAAGAAAAGGTCAGGTGTTTATGGTGGTCCGGATCTGAGCTAGAGCACATGAGCTGGGTCATGTGAGACCCATTCATGGGGAGGTACAGAGCTGGATGTGGCAAGAGACGTGAATGTGTGGGCCAGTGGCTGAGTGGCAAGGAGGGCTCGCCGTCTTATCACCAAAAACTTCCAGGATGACTCCAAGGAGTCCTAGTATTTCAAATTCAAAGCAAGTCTCCAGGTCATTATGGAATATTAAGGTAGGTGGATGGAATGTACTTCGTTTCACAGTTTGCTCAACTTACAACTTTTAAATAGACAGACCTGTGGTCCGTGGCTCTCTATTTGGGCTGCTGCCCTGGGCCCCGCAAATGCTAGAAACAGGCCTGAGGATACTCCTCCATCCCCACCTCATACTCGCTATCCCTGGATTCTTCACATTGATTCTTTAAGCTTCCCTTATTGCTGTCCCCACTTTTCTAAATACTCCCGGGCTGGTTATAGAGCTACCGACTGTCAGCTTCGAAACTCACCCTCTTAACCATCTCTTTGTGATTCTGGGGCTGGTTTCTCTCTCTGCATAGCCAACAAGCTCCTGGTTAAGAGTTAAGTCTTAAGTCTGTTAACTGAAGAGCTAAGTCTTAAATCTCCTTCCATGCTAGAGGGAGACTTGAAGGCTGGAGGAAGAGGAGGCTTCTCCCTCTGGTTTCTACGCACCTCATGGCAGCTTACCATTTTACTCTAGCACTGGCATTTTGTTCTAGCAGTGGCAGCAGCAAATGAACACAGTCTGTCTAATTTGCCGTTTGTTTTCCAAAACATTCAGAACAAGCCTCCTCGTGACCCAGCAGCACCAGACAGTGAAGCCCCCTCCTCAGAGATGTGCTTCCTGTCCACAGGGTCCGGCCTGTCATCTTCTGCATTTTCATAATCCCAAGGGATGCCCATAGTTCTCCTCCAGCCCAAGTGGCTCCATGCAACTCATTTGTCCTCTGTGTTTATTAAGAATCCACCTTTACCTTTTCAGTAAATACTTCCTCGTGTTAAATTCTGTTAAAATAACTGGTGCGTTTCTGTCCCTGTCTGCACCCTCATCAAACTCCACAGATCCTGCTCCATGGTGACGTCTGTTACCTGTTGGGACTCTTGCTGATATTCTGGGCCAAGAGTCAAACCAGAAACTCTGTTTGGGGTCACAGTTAAATACAACTATAATGTCTGGAGTTGCCAGCCACGAAATGAACATATTTCATCAGAGTCTTGAGATTCGTTAAATTCTCCTCAGTTGAGAAGGAATATTTGCTGACAGAGCAGATGCCATTTCAAAATAGATCAAAAGCATTAGGGGATATTTATGTGACCAGTGTTTTCATCTATATCAAACTGTGTTTGTGGAAAGTACATAAAGTAACAATGCAGTGACTTCAGTATGATTCCCAAAGCCCCTGCCCCTACAAACACTGGCAAGTGCTTATGCTACCACTAGTTACAGCCCAGGCCCATTGAAACATGGCTATTTATCCCAGAGGTTTGCTCATTTTATGTGGTGTAGAGTCTAAAACTATGGCTCACAATTATGCACCACCTTGACATTTACTAAACTGGGAGGGCCTCGAATGGTCTAACCACAAGTTCCCCTCCGCATTCTGCTCCCACGGATAAGGTTCCCCCAGCCAAACCTTCCTAATCGAAGGGACAAGGTACAGATTCTGCTTATCCAAGTGGTGGGTTTCAGTTCTCTGCTTAACTGTGGGATTATTCCAACAAGCCAATCACAGCCTGCTTTGGGAACATGAGAGTTATTTCACCTTCTTCTTTTTTTTTTGAGATGGAACCTTGCTCTGTCATCCAGGCTGGAGTACAGTGGCGTGATCTTGGCTCACCGCAACCTCTGCCTACCAGGTTCAAGCAATTCTCCTGCCTCAGCCTCCTGAGTAGCTGGGATTACAGGCACGCACCACTGTGCCTGGCTAATTTTTGTATTTTTGGTAGAGACAGGGTTTCACCACGCTGGTCAGGCTGGTCTCAAACTTCAGTGAAGCCCCCTCTTCAGAGGTGTGTTTCCCGTCCACAGGGTCCTGTCTGTCATCTTCCGCATTTTAATAATCCCAACAAATGCCCATAGATCCTCCAGCCTGACCTGCTTCGTGCAGCTTTGTCCTCTGTGATTATTAAGAATTCACCTTTATGCTTTCAGTTACCCAGTAAATACTTCCTCGTATTAAATTCTCTGTTAAAATAACTGGTGTGTGTCCGCACCCTCATCAAACTCTTCCAGGGACCCTGCTTCACGGTTACATTTGTTACCTTGTGATCCGCCTGCCTTGGCCTCCAAAAGTGCTGGGATGACAGGCATGAGCCACCATGCCCAGCCCCGTCTCACCCTTTTGATACCACAAGTTCTGACTTCCGTAGCTGTAGGTGTTCATTCTGTTGCCAAGTGCGGTCATGCTGCATGGGTCTGTGTATTCTGACACGTTCTCCTCTCCCAGGCTATGAGTCCCTGAGACTAGGAAAGTGCTGTTGATTTCATCGGCCAGTATTGGGTATTGTGTGCTTAGAATGCTCTACAACTCTGGGGAAGGGGTTCCTGTCTTTCCAATGGGGTGAAAAGAGGTGATCAAAACAGGAGGTAAAATAAGATCCCTCCACACATATACTAAGGTGATGTAATGGGATTTTTATGATGGAAAATACATTTTTTTCTTTACTTGAAGTTATGAGGTATTAACCTAATTAATTTATTATATTTGCATAGACAGATTTAACATTATCCTGTTTATAAAGAAGATCCTTAAAGGTCTCTCCAAGTATTAAATCGTCTACATTATGCCTAATCCTACTAAGGAAAAGGATTAAGCTGCTTCATTTTTTCAAAGTGCATCAATTCTTTTAGACCATAATAATATATCAGGATGACCTCTTGATTCATTCTAAGAAATACCTCAGTGGCCTGAAGTTAACTGTTTCGTAGAATTGAATCCATTCTTTTCTTCTCCAAGACAGGATTTTACTTGATATCTCCTAAGTGAGGGAAGACAGGCATAGAACCACAGATAAGTGAGGAAAGAGAAATTGAGTTGGAGCATGAGGTCCGTATTTTCAATTTAGTAAGCCATCATAAGATTTATCCCTGACTCCTTTATCCTTTCTCCCTCTGGCTCAGAGGAAGAAGACTCTCTTTTTCAAGGTTAACCCAACTGTGTGCTCCTCATCTTATTCCTCGTAGGTTCACTGGAAACTTGCTCGATCAATTTCTTTTTCTCTCTGCCCTCTTCGTCCCCATCAACAAATATCCTCTGGTCTCCCCACTTTCAAATATATTCTCTGAGTTGCTTCAGATTATTTTTCTATTTTCACCTCTCCTTTTACCCCAAACTTCTTCCAAATGTTTTTTCTAGACTTAGTACCTGCCTTTTTTTTTCTTTTTTTAACTACTCCTCACCTCTTCGAATCTGGCTTCTCTCTCTACCATTTTACTGAGAATGCTCCTGAAGAGTCAAATACAATCACATTTTTTTTCCAGTCCATATCTTTTTGATGACTCTAAAACTTTTGATCCTGTGGTCTATCATCTCCTATTCAAAATACCCTGGGACAGGATAGTACCTTCATTTTCCCCTGATGTCCAGATTTTGCTTTCTTGGTTTCTTTTATTATTGATTGATCTTTAAGTTTTTTAAGAATTTACTTAGAAGTATTTTGTTTTCTTTATACTCTCTTCTTCAGTGATCTCACTTAATTTCAGAAATTCAAATATTATCTGCTAGTGACTTTCAAGTAGATATCTGTGTGTCCCAGCTCTCTCTTGGACTTCAATTGCCTACTTCTTGCCTTCTAACTTTTCCTTGATGGCCCATTACCACCTCAGATTCAACACACCTTGACCTTAACTTACTGTTTCCCCAAAGAGATCTTCTTGTCTCAACAGTGCCTTTGTCCATTTTCTCTGATTCTTTCTCCCTCATGTGTGAGGACTATCCTCTCTGTGAAAGTGATTAAGCCATTCCCCCAAGGGCATACAGACAGCTGCAAAGTCCAGATTCAAACAGGAGTTTCTCTGATTCTCATACGCTGGGCCTTTTCATCTTTAAGTTACTCCAAGTTAAAGAGATTAAACAAGACCTACTTTTTAGCTCTTGAAAGTCCTACAGTAAAGTTCAGAAGGCACTTTTGTAAAAAATTAATGACCCATAATAGATACTTGAAAACTGTTAGTATAACCTTTCTATCTCCCCATAAGGATCACTAAAAATTTGTATCATAATTTTAAGAAAATTGTATTCTTGTTCTTCTAAAATGTATATGCTCTGAATATTGGGCTCTATGCTCCTTCCCTTGTCCCTTAAAAATCTTCTTAATTAAAAGACAAAACAAAGTCTGTTTGATCAACATTTATAGGTAAAATAAGAAGTGATGACCTGAAATCAAAACACGTCTCTGTATTTAAGCCACTACTGTAAATCATACTCTCCACGTTTAAATGTACTCTAATTAATTTCAGGTGTTTACAGCCATATTATGGTAAGTTGTCATGGTTTTGAACAAGTGAGGATAATTTAGCCATCTGCACTATTTCTTCTTAGTTACAGACCCAGCATTCTGAAATAAGAGGGATTCAAATTTGCAGAGACAGCACTCAGAGAAAGAATGAAGTCAGAAATGCTAAGTTATGAAAATTCCTTTCCACCCAACTCTTCCGCCAATATTTGGAGGATGTCTTCTGCGGGGGGGAGCTGCTCTACATTTTTGTTTTATTTTCATTTATCCCTTTTTTTTGAGAAGACGATAGCTTCATCTTTAATTTTTTCCTCTTCTATCATTTTAGCATCTAATCTTCCAATGATAAACCAAGGTAGCTTAGAAGGCTCCCTGGTCTCTAGTGAATAAATTAACTTTCCTTTTGAAATACAAAGATATAATACCTAAAAGAGATACAAAATTCACAAGCAGGCAATGATCCATATTTAACACGTGTTATCTAAGACTGACCTTAGAATTGGCTGTATCCTACTTAGATACTAAGACTATAGGAAGTGGAGCAAGGCTGTGATACAATTTAACTAGTGTTCTGCAGCTCTCAATATTAGATTATATAATCACGGAAAACTTTATCACAACAGACTCTGCCTTCCTCCCTTAACTTGTGACTTCCACTTAAACTGTTAGGGTTCCAACTGTGCAAATGAAAGTGGTGTTTTGGTAACAGCTTGTTGAAAGAACTCCATGTTTCCCCGGAATGTACTTGAACAAGATTAATGACTTCTACATATATGCCAAGTCAATCTGTTCCTCCCTGTCAATCATCATCCCAGGGACAAGCATCTCCATCTCTGCTGATATGTTTTCAAACAGATGTGTGGCTTAAATTTTAATTAAATCTTGGGAACAAAATATTACCAAAGATTTTCCGAATTTGTGGCGAAGGAGTTTTACAGTAGCAACAAATGAATTTTACTGAGAAGACTTTGTCCACTTGAGCACTTCTCAAAACTAATGGTAACAGAAAGGGTTGCAAAGATGCTGTCTGTCTTTTGAAAGAGCTTAAGTACCTTTCACTGCATTGCCATTAGGCAAATATGGAATACTTGAGGCTTAAATGCTGTGTACTGTCTTCACTCTCAGCCACCTTTGTTTAAGGCTCCTTTGAGCACTCAGTCAACTCTCTGCTTACTGTTTTTCTCTTAAGGTAGAGGTCGATGGAAGCATTAATGCATCTGCAATACTGTGAGAGGGACTGGAGCACCGGAGCGAGTCAGGGCCTCCTCTGAGCAGCATTTACTCCTGTCTGCGGGACCATGGAGTGCTGACTACATCAGAATTGATACTGTGCTTTCTTTCTAAAAAGGATGAATTTCCAATTAAACAACATCTAAAAAGGTAGCTTTAGGAGAGGTGATTAATTCTGATTCAAAACTTATAAAACACAAGTGAGGAGAGAAATTGAACTTGTGGACTTTACCACCAACCTCTTCCTCCTGCAGAATTCACACGCAGATCAGGATGCTAAGTGCAGAGTGCACCTGGCTTAGTAAGTACCTAATGAGCTGGCCAGAACGGCCTAGGGTGGGAGATGCAGGAGGGGCTGATGCTGGAGTCCAAAGAGAGTGATTCAGAATAGGATGTGATGCCAGGAACTGGAGGATGTGGTCAGACATCTGAGTCTCATAACTATTTTCCTTTCCTAGAACTATTTTCCCCAGGAATGGTTTAATCAAATCGTAGGTTATTTTATGATAAGGGTACTGCAAGACCTTGGTCAAGTTACTCAATTTTGTTTTAGAGCATGATTAAAATCACCTGGAGCATGCTGTTAAATACAGACGTCTGGAACCTAACCCAGTAGGTCCAGAGTTCAATCAAGTTATCTGTACCTTAAAAAAATGTCTGAACTTGTGGCCAGGCACGGTGGCTCACGTCCGTAATCTCAAGACTTTGGGAGGCCGAGGTGGGTGGATCACGAGGTTAGGGGATCGAGACCATCTTGGCTAACACAGTGAAACCCTGTCTCTACTAAAAATACAAAAAATAGCCTGGTGTGGTGGTGCAGGTCTATAGTCCCAGCTACTTGGGAAGCCGAAACAGGAGAATCACTTGGACCTGGGAGGCGGAGGTCGCCATGAGCTGAGATCACACTACTGCACTCCAGCTTGGGCAACAGAGCAAGATTTCATCTCAAAAAAAAAAAGTCTCAACTTGTTTCTGATGTAGATGTTCCCTAGGGCCCACTTGAGAGATTGCGGTTTTAAAGGAATATCAGTTTCGATTGAGATGATGTGTGACCACAAGTGAATGCCAATTGAAATGTATTTCTTTAGAAGATGTGGCTCATTTATTTTGGAAAGATCTAGGGCTGAAATCAAGCATGGGTTTTTAGCTTGCTGGTACTGTAACAGGGTGAAAGCACAGAGAGACACAGCCATGATTTTCTGTGCTAATATCAGCAGAAAACTACCACGTCACCATCATCTTAATTAGCTGTTTTGCATTATAAATACTACGAGCAGTCACCAGCTGCACGTGTAGGTCTACCCTCTCGTTTACTCCTGTGTAATTTGAAGACACAGCATTAAAATGACCATTCTATTCTGCATCTAAAACAAAAGAACAGTATCAACTCGACACTGAAAATAGTTTTTAAGAAGAATTAGTGAAAAGCATGCCATATTGGCCATTTCAGAAACCTTTCCTCTTTCAGTGGACCCATCTCAGCACTCACTGTTTTCAAACAGCTTTGTAGGCAACCAGGTTTCAATACGTAATAGTTTTATGTTAACTCAGAATGGTTTCCTCCTTCTATTCCCTCTCCCCTTCCCTGCATTCTTAATCTCCAGAGCAAAGAGGGCTTGCAGACACTCAGAGAAAGAGTCCTCCTGGATCATATGTATGTATATGTGTCAGAGGCATTTGAACCAGAGCAACTCCACCTCGGGTGAGGCTAGGAAAATGAGGCTGGGGCTTGCTGGGCTGCACTCCCAGAAAGTTAGGCATTCGGAGACTCTAGATGTTTATGGTTAAGGAAGCAGACTGATAATGTTTCCTAAATAGACCCAGACTTGGGAGTGTCCTACTATCCCAGTAGCTTTACAACAAAAGCATTCATAATTTTGCTTTAAAAATAATACCAATTCTTGCAAAATGTAGTAATTAAGGGGATGGGGAGGGACAGCATTTGGAGAAATACCTAATGTAGATGACGGGGTGATGGATGGCACGTGTATACCTATGTAACAAACCTGCATGTTCTGCACTTGTACCCCAGAACTTAAAGTATAATTTACAAAAAGACAGAAAATGAGTCCTTTATCACAAAACCTTGTAGCAGAGCACATCTCCCCACGATCTTTCTATCCTGTATATAAACAAGCATTGTACCCAGGTGGATTCGTACTCCTGTTATTTTCAGGAAGGCCCTACTCTGTCTGTGGAGTCGCTGCTTTTTCACCACTTTCTTAATAAACTTCCTTTTGCTTTGTACTGCAGACTCACCCTGAATTTTTTCTTGCCCGAGATCCAAGAACCCTCTTTAGGGGTCTGGATTGGGACCCCTTTCCTGTAACATTTGTGTGTGGAGGGGAAATGGTGAGTCAGGAAAGGCAATGAGCATCCCTCTAATCTCCCATCTGGGCGTCAGAGCAACTACAGAAACTGATCAGCTTCTACAAGCCTTGGCATTCTCTTGAGAACAGAGGTACATTCTTAAATTCTTGCTAAAGCACAGCCTGAAGATGTTGGCACTGCCTTGGGGTCTGCTCAGAGCCACTGATGTGGATTCTGGGGAAGAACATATTTGTCCTCCTTATATTAAAATTCTTTAGTGTTCTAAGGCAGGGGTAGGTTTCATTTTCCTTTAGTAAATAATTGACTAATCTTTAAGACTGCTTCACATTCACACTCACTTTTTGTTTTTGTTTTTTTGTTTTTTTTGAGATGGAGTCTCACTCTGTTGCCCAGGCTGGAGCGCAGTGGCACTATCTCGGCTCACTGCAACCTCCACCACCAGTGTTCAAGCAATTCTCCTGCTTCAGCCTCCTGAGTAGCTAGGACTACAGGTAACTGCCACCACACGTGGATAATTTTTGTATTTTTGTTTTAGTAGAGACAGGGTGTCACCATGTTGACCAGGCTGATCTCAAACTCCTGACCTCAAGTGATCTGCCGGCCTCCGCCTCCCAAAGTACTGGGATTACAGGCATGAGCCACTGTGCCTGGCCCACACTCACCTTCTTTCTGCCCCAGCAATTCTTTATGTCCTCCGGCTTATGATCATCTATTCCCAGAAAGCTTGGACAATTTTCTCATTCCTTCCTGCTGCATGACAGCTGCTCAAGAGTTTATTAGCCAAATACTGGTGTGGTAAGAGGAACAGAATCTCCATCCACCAAAAAGAACACACTATGCTCCTCTGAATTTTACAGAGCAGAAATACAGGACATGTCTGCATTGCTAGACTCTGCCCAGGAGAGTAATATGAACTACATTTGCTATGATGATAATTTAAATTACCATTAATGAGCATACACTTGTAAATTGCAGACGAGGAAGTGCTGTTGTACATCTAGCTTATTACTATCCCGCTCAGGCTGATAAGACATTCTCCAGACAACTGTAATTATGGGTCACTTGTAAAAAAAAGTTATAATAGCTGTTTTTTATATAGCTGAAATAAAATTTCTTCATTCAATTACCATTCTTGGCTGTGCTATGATAGCTACCCCTGGTAAATACTAGTGTCAAAATAAAACTAACATTAATAATGATAAAGTTATAGATGACAAATTCTTCCTTTTAAGATCCAAATAAATTCTTTTTTCTTTAAGTCTCTTCCATAACAAGGAGTCATGAGTGAATTATCTGCATTCTCTTTTCACTTATTTGGTGATAAAAGATCTTAAAGAAGTATTGCTGCACCCAATGACACAACCACACTTCAGGAGGATGAGCAGTCATAGAACCGATCACCACTCAGTACATACAAGAGGAAGAACCACCACGCAATGACACAACCACACCTCAGGAGGATGAGCAGTCATAGAACCGATCACCACTACAGTAAATACATGAGGAAGAACCACCACGCAATGACACAACCACACTTCAGGAGGATGAGCAGTCATAGAACCGATCACCACTCAGTATATACAAGAGGAAGAACCACCACGCAATGACACAACCACACTTCAGGAGGATGAGCAGTCATAGAACCGATCACCGCTCAGTAAATACAAGAGGAAGAACCACCACGCAATGACACAACCACACTTCAGGAGGATGAGCAGTCATAGAACCGATCACCACTCAGTACATACAAGAGGAAGAACCACAAGAAGTGTGGGTTGGGCATCTATTGAGCAATGGGGCAGGTCAGCACGGCAGGAAGACTCTTAAGTGGGGTGCATGCTCACCCCTGTGGTCTTCAGCTAATTTAGGGCAAGTAGATTAACATATTAATGTCTTAGGTTCAAGAGGCAGTTCTGGAAGCTTGAGACTTCCCTCGTTATGTAGATAGTGTTTGTTCGGCAGGAAGTCTTCCACCATAGCACTAAATGTCAATGGCAACCAGCTTCCAGGGTGATGGTGGCCACAGTGTCTGCAGCTACAGGATCCCCCTTCTCAGCCTTCACATTCACCTTCCTTTTGTCCTCCCAATAGTCTATCCATTTTGTTCTTTAGGTCTTCCAACTTCCTATCATCTACTCCCAGAAAGCTTGGAGAATTTACTGATTCCTTTCTGCTGTATTAGCTTTATGAGAATTACAAAAAAAGGCGGGGGTGTCTATCTTCAACAGTGGAAATTCAGGCATCTGTAAATTGAAAGTACATCTGGTGAGCTGGTTGGGTTAAGAATGTTGCATGATGAGTTAGACCATCTGTAGGCCTGGGCTGTAATCTGATGGCATCCAGTTACCAACTGTGTGATCTTGGTTGCTCTGAGGACTGAAGGAGATAATGTATAGAAAAGCCCTTTCAAAATGAAATGAAAAAGCTCTGCATAAATGTCAATGAATGTGCTACTTTCCCTGAAATGAAATCTCTTTCTTGAGTTAGAATTACACGGAAGTGTCAATCTCTTAGGATTGGATCTACAGATTCCATCACTGAGGCTTGGCACTGTTTATGTGTTTTCTTCCAAAGCCCCAGAGGAGAACAACTATATAAGCAAAAGTATTTTCCTCCCAGTAAAGAGCTATTGTCACTTATTAGAGGCAACGTGGGCTCTTCAGTCTCTGCTAGAGACGCCGTGGAGCCTCCAGTGTATCTTCTAAGGTCCAGGCCACATTATAACAAGGTAAAGGTCTCTAACTGGAATCCAAGCATCATTTAGAAGAACTCAAATATTGGATTGATTTGGAAGAGTCAAATATATTCCATGGTGTATATTATCTTTAAATGAAACACCATGATTAATACTTTTATTTTCAAACTATGTAGCTGTTTTTTTTTGTTTTGTTTTTTTTTGAGTCAGAGTCTTGCTCTGTCACCCAGGCTGGAGTGCAGTGGCATGATCTTGGCTTACTGCACCCTCCACCTCTTGGGTTCAAGTGCAATTCTCCTGCCTCATCCTCCCTAGTATCTGGGACTACAGGCACGTGCCACCATGCTTGATTAATATTTTTGTATTTTTAGTAGAGACAGGGTTTCATCATGTTGTCCAGGCTGGTCTCGAACTCTTGGCCTCCAGTGACCCCACCTTGGCCTCCCAAAGTGTTGAAATGACAGGCGTGAACTACTGCACCCAGCCAACCTGGTTAATTAATAGCAGGTTGGCTCCGTGGCCTCAAACAGGGCATGACATCATCAGAGTAAGAGGTAAAAGAAGATCAACTAAATACTAATCCTCTTTCACATGTTTATGCAAAGAAACCCATCTGGATCATTTTCACTTGTAATAAAGCCATAACATTTTGCTTGAGTAGCCCGAAATGCTGCTGCTGATTTATAAACAGCTGTGGTGCAAGTTTAATGCAGCCTCCCGTGGTCCAAGGGTAGGACTTCCTTCTTTGCTTAGGTAACCACAAGTCCAGCTCTGAGTGGTTGCCCAGCCTGTGACTTCCAGGAAGAGAAGGACCAATATTCTGTAGAAAGGACCCAACCACTTTAAGTGTCACTATGCACACAAATCAATGCTGTCTTCTATATGACATTCCTTTTGTAGCACTTTTTGAAGATCATTCATGTAATCAACAAACATTTGTTGAGTGTAAAAGAGTTGAAAGTGGCAAAAGGTGGAGCTGGTGGGTGATAAGCTCAGAATGGGCATGAGGTGGACCTTGAGATGGTTTTTGGCCACTGACTTGGAGAAGTCCAGCACGTAGCTGAATCTCCATGTCTGGACCTAAGGTCTGGTTTAGAGCCATCAGTGCCCAATGCGTGTAAGGTCACCCAGCAGGTCATGGGGGGTGGCGAAGGAAGACAGAGGGCAGCATATTAAATAACAATGAGAGGTGTCTGGAAGAAGCTGAGTAGCCAGTCGCCAGAAAGGTGAGAAGGCCCGTCCCTCCCGCTCCTTTGTAACGTTCCTTGTGATGTTATTCCATGTGACTTTACCAAGTTTTAATTCTAGAAAAGAGATCTTCAGGGAAATGTTTACGTAATAAATCTGTGATTTTTGATTAGAACATTGTTTTTTATGTGACAGCCTATTATTTTTGATTCTATAATATCTTTGCAGTGATAGTTTGAGCAGAAAAGCACAGATACTTGGTTGAAAACCAGATTTAAAAATCTAACAGGTCCATTGAGCTAGTGTTTTTAACTTTTAAAAAGAGCTGAGAAACTTATAAATACATCATCATCTATGTGTGAAAAAACATGCAGCATCACTAATCATCAGGGAGATGCAAATGGAAACCACAAGTAGGTATTACCTTGTACTCGTTAGAATGGCTTTAATCAAAAAGACAACACATGTTGGCAGAATGTAGAATAAAAGAACCACTGTATATCATGGGTGGGGATGTGAACTAGTACAGCCATTATGGAAAACGGTATGGAAGTTTCTCAAAAAATTAAAAATAGAGCTATCATATGATCCAGTATGATCCACTACTGGGTACGTATCCAGTGAAGACGCAATCGGTATGTGGAAGAGTTCTATCCACATTCTCATGTTTACTGCATCATTTTAGACAATAGGCAAGAAATGGAACCCATCAACCTAAGTGTCCATCAGTAGGTGAATAAAGAAAATGGATATATGCAAAATCCAATACTATTCAGCCTTAAAGAAGGGGAAATTCTTACATTTGTGACAACACGGATGAACTCGGAGGACATTAAGTAAAATAAGCCAGGCACAGAAAGATCTGTGGCATGGTCTCACTTACAGGTAGAATCTAAAAAGGTTGAAACCACAGAGAAAGAGGGTAGAATGGTGGTTACAAGGGGCCAGGAGGAGTGAGGAATCAGAACGACGCTGGGCTAGGGCAGGGGTGTGCCATCTTTAGGCTTCCCTGGGCCACACTGGAAGAATGATTGTCTTAGACAACTATAAAGTACACTGGCAATAGCTGACGAGCTAAAAAAAAGTTGCAAAAAAATCTCATCATGTTTTAAGACAGTTTATGAATTTGTGTCAGCCGCCTTCAAAGCTGTTCTGGGCTTTCTGTAGGCTGTGGGTTGGACAAGCGTGGTCTAGGATATAGCATTTCAGTTAGGCAGGAGAAATGAATTCTGGAGCTTTACTGTATGGCATGGTGACCATTATTAATAATAATGTATGGTATACTTAAAAATTGCTAAGAGCATAGATTTTAATTGTTCTCATTACAAAACCTGATACCTAGGTGAGGTGATGCCAATTAGATTGATTTAATCATTCCACAATGTATGCAAATATCAAAATATTGCATTGCATCCCATAAGTACATACAATAAAATGAAAGATGATAGCGTATGCCTACATGTACATATCTGAATACACGATAATCCGAGAACCCGCCACATTAGGGCTATACCAGTGATTATCAGAAACATCTATACATACACACACACACACACACACACACACACACACACATTTACTTAATTGCTGTCTCTGTGAGACTTTCCTTGGCTTCCAAGCATGAAATAAGCGGTGAATAGGGCCCCTTTCCTCCAGAAATACACAGGCTATATTTCTAAACAAAAACTCATTTCATCCAAAGTTTAAAAATGACCTTGGTAATTTATCAGCTCAGAAGAACATACTCAATCAGAGTGTGAGGCATCATTTGAATACTGCTGTGATAAAAAATAGAAGGTAGTACTTAAAACCTTTAAAAAGTGCTTACCCCTTCTTGAAGGTATCAGATAGAGAAATTCTATCAATTCTAAAAGCCTATCTTCTAAGTTTTTATTTATGAAAGTGAACTCTCCTTTGAAGCAACTTAAAAGTGATGGAATGCTTTCAGTGCACTTGGCCATTTCATGTGGCAATCACATACAAACGGCCACAGTCCCCAGAACTCAATCTTATGTTGATAATAATTGCATGCTTATTCAAAGGCCTGTGGGCCTGCATTTATACTAGATAGGGCCTGACTATAGCCTTAACATCTATGAATCTCCTAGATTCTTCTGTGAGATACATGTACAGAAATATGAAGAGATATGTGCACATGTGCATAAACCCAGAAGGAACATAATCTTTTAAGCTTCTATGATGAATTTTGCCCTCTTAGAAACATACTTACTTCAGGAGAAAATGTCTCTTGATGGTACCCACTATACATTGCCACTCTAGTTTTTTCTTATTCCTTCCATTTGCTATGATTCTGATCTTTCCCCGTTTCTTATTACCTTAAGTACGACCTGTCTATGGAAGACTTCATTCATTGAAAGTCTTTCCTACTAAGTGTGAGTGCACAGGTTACATATCTCTGTGTACAACTTCTATGAGTCTGTGCTTAAATGAAACTAAATCTACCTAAATCATTAACACATACAGTTTATAGAAATTTGAGGTTGTAGCAACATTGCTGGCTAAAGAACCTGAACTGGAAGGTGGATGGTGCCATTCACAAGGCTTAAGATGCTCTTGCTGTTTTGAGTGATTAACCAGACTGAAGTATATGGTCTTCCGTTTAATAAATAAACTCTGTTGGTAACTCCACAGCTGCACCATGGAAGGCTCTCCCCACCCCTGCACAACCCACCTACTGATGTCGCACTTGATCATTATCTCTGCAAGAGCAGGAACAATGCTCTGTTTTTATTGTTGCGTCCCTAGTCATAATGGAGAATATGTTCAATAAATATTTATTAAGGGAAGGAGTGTACTGAATGGAGGTTGAAAGGATTCATGATGTGCCCAGCCCAGTTGCAAGGATCGACCTCTAGTTTAGATTCTGGGAAATTTCAGCCTCAGTGTTAGAATCTAAGGGTCCTTCTGTGCTGGTTTTATGGTCAGCTTACAAGGTTTCGCTACCTCCCAGTTGTAATTTCTGCAAGTGCATACAGCACTATAGAAAGATATAAATTCTGGTAACAGGTCACCTTCTGACTGTTAATACAATAAAAGTTGAAGTCCAATGAATGTAAACATCCACCTGCAAAATAGCCCATTAAAAATCATTTAAATACATGTAGCTGAAGTATCTAAAATTTTCCCAATATCTATTGAAAGACATAGGTGTAGTCAAGCCTTGAGTGTTGCTAAAGAAACTTGCAACCTACCACCTAATTTACCATAAAATTCAATGGCTAGAAGTAACTGTGTGGAGCATAAAGAGAAATTGAGAGAAATTCAATTAAGATAGTAAGAATCTGGTAGGTTGATCTGTAGGGTCACCTTTGACTGCCGGCTCTTCCCTGATTCATCTCTCCAGATGTAGACCCATTTGACGGTCTACAGGTGGGCTCCTTTCTGCCCAAGTCCCAGAATCAAACCTTATTTTTAGCAGAGGAAGCTGGGAGAGTTCCAGCTCTATAGTCTGGACCTCAACCCTGAGCACCTTTTCTGTTTGCTTGGCTCCATCTTGAACTTAGTCCAGGGCTGTCCATGTACTAAATGCCTCCCAAATATGAAGCACATTAAGTATGATTAACAATAACCATCTGCTTTAACCAGGAATGTGCTTTTGACCTTTCAAAAATATGTACCTTGGAGTGCCCTGTAGATGGCACATGCCCTGTGAGAATAGGAGGTTCCAGTGATTTTTGCATTTGGAAAACATTATATATTAAATCCACGTTGATGCACACTCATGTAGTCACAAGCACGATTCCATTTGGCATGCCAAAGATTGGGAAGAGGTGGTGGAGACATCTAGTTTGTCTGTTTAGACTCAACATGTTCTAATGTTGGTTGGATGAATGGTATAAAAAATTAAAATAGGAAGATCAATAGCTGCTATTTAGACACCTAGATAACAGGAAGAATTACTCCATAAAGTACTTGTAGATATTTTTGCAAACAAAACATGGAGAAGGACTCTTGGGTCCCATTTTGGCCCCAAGAGAAAGATTGCTGGGATTGTTTAGAAATATTTGCCACGGATGCAGAAAATGGGAGGAAGCTACAAGGTTTTGTCATCCCTGCCCCAGATAAAGGTGACTTCACCAGGAGATGCCACCTCTTGAAACCCCAGCTGGATCACAGCCATCCCTGCTCATTAGCTGCAGCCAAGGGTGGACCACCGGAGCCCAGTTACCCCCATTCCTTCCTTCCTCATTATTTGGTAGTTAGAGAAGGATGTGATGAGTATGCAGAGCCCCTTATTTTTTACTTGTTAAAGTAACACATCTGCTATGGCTTTAAAAAAATAGTGCAGACATTTTGGTAGAATCCCTGCAGTGACACATTGATGAAAAGAATCATATGATAAATTAACTGTCACATCCTTTGCTCTAGCTAACAACTCAAGGAAGTTGTATAGATTTTTACAGCTTAGGGTTAGCAAGTAAACAAACAGATCAATGCAGCCACTCCCCTTTCTTTTACCATGTTGGCTCTGCCTCTTCAGACCAGTTACATGAAGGGTCTGAGGCTCAAGGGAGTTAAGAGCTTATAAAACATAGGTAATAACAGAATCTAGCAGTTTATTAAGACAATTATATTAAAGATGCATTAAAAATACCTAGCCGGGGGCCCAAAGTGGCTCCGGCCGGATGTCGTGGCGCTTGCGAAGGTGAGGCCATGAGTTCAAGGCAAACCTGAGCAGCCTTACAAGCTCTCATTGATTGGCAAAAAAAAAAAAAAAAAAAAAAAACCTAGCCTAGTGCATGACATGGAGTAAAGATGAAAACTGTTTTAGCTATTAATCTGAAATAATATTAATAAAGAGCAATCGCTATTATTAATCTGAACACTGAGGGCACAGAACCTTGACTTAGCTTTGCCTCAGTAGCTTCTCAGCCCTTTTGGAGGCTCCCAATTCTGCCTTCTTCGCTCAATGCCTGACATTTTTACTGAGACGTGGTGGCTCTGTTTTGGAATATGGGACTTCCAGGATGCCATGCCTTGTTGACCTGCGGCACCCTTGGCTCACTGAGTTGTCACAGCTCTGGAATTGTTCTGGGGTGAATGACTCTCCCTCTGTAATTCACCTTGACTACCACACGGCAGGGGATACCTGTGCTTCTCCTCTGATGTCAACACTCTTGCTTCCAGCCACCTTCTATTTCCTCTTGCTCAGCACTGACCCTGCTTGTCTCAGATTCAGGGACCTGAAGTCTTTCCACTCCTTTAACAGGGACTTGCATTTCCTAAGCAAATTTGATTACCAGAGCACTGTGACTCTTCGCCGGACCTGATCTGGAACCATCCAGCTTGACTAAGTAGTTACAAATCTGTTTGGTTTCCATTTAAACTTCCCCCTTTTTTTTCCCGTACCCTCATTACTGTGGTTTATATTCAGCTTCTGATGACAGCTAACCATTTTCGTGAAGCCTAGAGCATAATAGGTATTAAAAGCTCAAGCCTTCTGATGCATCTGTTATTTGTTTTCCCTCCCTACTAATTAGCGGGTCCGCATTCTCCTTTGTCTTGTTCCTAATGAATTTGTGAACTATCGTCTGGCTGTCCTGTGCTTCTCTCACTGGTTGGATCCCATGTTGTGCTTTGGCTCTGCGGCTGCTGTTCCCATTACGCCCGCCCCACTCTCTTACCCTTGCCTTCAGCAGCGTGCCCTCTTTTCCCTTTTCGTGTCACTGCATTCTGGCAGTTCAAAGCTCAGCGTGGGTTTTGCTCTCTACTGAATCACCAGCTCAGTAGAAGGTCCAGGACATGCTCTCAAGTACTGGAGAACAGGAATAGTTGGCTCTTTCTGGTATCCAATGCTTAGCCCAAAATTTAAAACATGACAGTATTTTCTGGAAAGTCTAACTGCCCCTAACCCAGCAGGCTGGACAGCCTGCCCATGGTGTCTGGTCCTGCTGTGGATATTGTTGGGTCTTCAATGGTATCCTTTGTTGACATCAGTGAATGCGGAATCAGGGTCAGGTTTAAAAGGCTCTTTTATAACAGCTCTTCTTGTCATTTCTTGCATCCATAAAAATTCATAGAAATTTCAGGTTTCTCCACAGGTCTTTAAACCAATCTTTATAAAGTGTTTTGGGGACAATCTAATGTTTCGTTTTTTTAAAAATGCAAATTTTAAAATTTAGTCAAATGCCTTACATTTTTACTGAGACATGGTGGCTCTGAGACAAATGTGCCACAGATTGACAAGGGCATGACATCCTGAAAGTCTCATATTCCAAAACAGAGCCATCGTGTCTCGGTAAAAATATCAGGCACTTGACCAAATTTAATTCTTTAATTCAAAAAAACGCAGATTTAATTTGTCCATGGTAGTCTACTACCTGGCCTGGGGCACTGCAAGGTTTAGTAGACCCCATTATGAAGAGGAAGATGGAACACAGAGGTTGGGAACTACGGTGCAGATTTCCTTGGCTGGCAATAAGGGAGGCTGGGCATGAGGGCACCCACCCTCTCTGCAGCTAAAACTTACAACATGCAATAAACACCCAGCAGTCTGGGACTCATGTAAACAGAAGGATTCCTTACTCTCCTTAAACTATGAGACCAGCTCTGGCACTCTTTGAATAACTAGGGAGACAGAGAGCCTCACCCCTTTCCTGTCTCCTGTGTGCCTGTTGAATTCAGTGTTTGCTGGTTTAACTGTAAACACAGGTAAAGGTAAACTTCACGGGGCCCAACTCACCGTTTTCATTTGTCTTTCAACCCGTGAACAGTCTCGTGGTTTGGCCTAGCTCAGCATCTTTGAGGCAGTTTTCAATAAACAAAACAACCCAAAATTGTTCACCTGTAAGAAAGCTTTCTTGAGGAGAATGGGACCCTACAGGAACATTGGAGACATTCTTTAATTTTCAGCACTTGGATTTCATGGGATACATCCGTCAGGGCATTTTTCTTTTCTTTTTCTATCGCTAGGAAGTCACGTTAGCTGTTGACTTGTGAAGTTTCAAAGTTGCTATCATGTTATCTTAAATGTTAGGAGTGCAGACACCTCTTCCATGCCATCACTAAAACCGTCAAAACCAAAGTCTTGGGTCATTTCATCTTTCAAAATTCTGGATTCATTTATTTAGCCTAATATTAGGCTTTTTTCATTTGCATAGAAAATTTATTCAAAGTATTTATATGTCACTATTGTAATAGGACTTCCTGAGCCTGATCCTTTAAAAAGCAATCATTTCTAGAGATTGGCCTGGACTCTGCTTCCTGAACATGTAGGACCTGACCCCAGACAGGCAAATACGTTGCCCGACTCCTTCTGACCCTTTCGCAAATTCCATTTTGCTACCTCTGTTTCTAGCTTACGGCTTGGCTCAGTCCCCGGAAATCCATGCGGGCCTGTCCTCAGGTTGGTATTCATAGAGTCTCAGGTCATCCTATGCTGGTTTTTGGTTGACTTCTTGGTATTCTGTTTACTCTTCCTGAAACTTGGCTCTTACTCACTTCCTTCCTGATTCTTTTTGGTCTGAAGTCCTGACATATTTTTGTCCACTTAGAAAGCTCCACTGAGCTCACCTCAGCTCCCAGGAATGTGCTGCCCCAATCACATGAATACATTGATTTTCTTACATGGGGACCTCTCAGCTAAGTTGTCCTCTGCACTTTTGGAAGCTGGATCATCAACAGGATTTCCTTACAAGTGGCCCCTTCATATTTCTTTAAATACGAAGCCATTTGTTGCTTTTCTTTTTTTAAATCATTTTGTGGTATGTTGTATCTACTCTGATGTCCACCACTAAAAAATTGGTGCCACTCTTAGCTGAGAACATTAGTTTCCTTCAGGTTTGGCGCATCCGCACTTAGTATTTAATTAAGAATCTTACTGCATCTTGGTTAATACTTTGCGGCGAAGATAAGAGAGAATTCCCACTCTTGTAGTGTTTGAAATTGTAGAATCATAAAGCGCCCTATTCCACTCTCCATGAGGAACCCAGAGCCCAGACAGGTCAAGCAGTTTGTTCAAGGTCACACAGTGAGAAACCAGGAAGATGAAATATCGTCTCCTGGCGTCTACTGTCTATTCCCTTTATCAGCACTTCAATGTCCCACACAACTATGTGAAGCTTGGGCTGAAGAAAGCTCAGTATTTGTCTCAAGTCCATTTTCAGACAGAGTGCAGGGCTCAGAATGGCTGAACTCAGAAGAGCTTCAATTACATTAGGGAAACAAAATTAAGAAGCTACAGCAAGGGCCAACATCAATGATGGGTTGATGGTAGAAGCTGGGCTGGGTATTATTGTTGAGAAGCCATCTAGTAACTTAGCACCATGCAGGAAATGCCAAGCCTGACTGAGGCGTCCAGACAGCTGGGTGGGTTTCAAGGAGATGGTGGGTGGCTGTAATGTGGTTTGTCACCTTTTCAATGGAAATGAAATCCAACAGTGCCAGGGAGGCCACTGAATTTATATAAGAAACTGGCGAGCCGCAGGTGTGGGAGGCTAGGAAGCCGGAAAAGGAAGTACCATTTTATAAAGGATTTTCTAGCACATTAACCACATAATTCCTCAGCAGGATTGCTAGCTCTTTTCAAAGAACAAACCTCTCCCACATAATTGTCATAGTGGGATTGCTTTTGGACAAGCTTCAGAGCTCCTTCTGAGAATTATGGCAGCATCTGGGCACCCAGTGAGGCTATACCCCGATCACTACTGTCTCTGCCTACCTTTCCCGTGCTGTCAGTGAAAATCACTTCCTAAAACCTGACATCAGTCTGGGTGGATGTCTCAGTGCACTTTGCTAAGGGATCCAGGCTTCAGATGTAAAATATGGGCTCTGAGTGTCAGCCTGAGCTCTGGGAGAGAGGCACATGTCAAAACACCCCATTTGTTATAATGTTATTTGTTTTGAGCTGAGCTGACCAGGGTCAGGGTGGTGAAGGGTTGACAACCTCCCTGCTTTTCTTACTATGTTTTCCTTTTCTCCCTTGTACTCAGAATCCTGATACAAGGCAGGAAAACAGGAGAAAACTGATGAAAAGTGTGGGCTCCAGGATCAGACTGCCAGGCTTTGGTTGGAAACTGAGGCTACCTCTTTCGCCTTCAGACCAGCTAGCCCTCAGCCTGGGAAGTCTCTTGCCAAAGTTCAGTCCTCCTCAGGGTACAGAGATTGAACTGAGAATATTCCTAATAATGCTTGTCTATGATACCAGTAATGGTAAGGGACCGAAATGAGATAAATGACAAAGAATGTTATATGTTATGATGTTACTGGTCCTTCTTTCACAGGAAAACATTAATAAATTCACGTACTGCTATTTTCACACAGCTCTTCTAGTAGCTGTGATATCCAGTAATGAGTGAGAGTGAGGTACAGAATCCTAGGGTTCTCTTAAACAGGGAACTTGCCGCTGGGTGGGAGGAGAAAGGAGATGAATGCAGCCCTCTAGGGCTACTTTGCCCGTGGGGAATGAAGACACCAGGCAGAGAGGCATTGTCTGAGAAGACGAAGTTTCAGCAGGACTGAAAGGGACTTATCTCCCATCCAGACTTCCCAGGGGCAAGGGGTGGGGAGAGAACTCAAACTCAGCCAAGGTGATTTTTGCTTTTTTTCTTTTTTTAATGAGGCTGAATATTTATTTTCTCCCATCTTCTCTCTCCAGATCTATGGACATAATTTACACAGGACCCCCGAGGGTAATTAAGCCAACAATTCCTTTGCCAGTAAAATGAGAAAAACCAGCTCTCAGTAAATTCTGAATTCCACTATGGATGTTGCAGAAACAGAACTAAAAGCAGCTGCAGTTTATCTGTGCCGCCGAATTGACTATAATTTGCTGCTACCCTCACCCTTACCACACAGCAATCAGTGTACAGAAGTGCAGAATTTTAAGATGATGAATGTTTTATTTCTTAAAATAAACAGTAGCAATTTAGCAACACAGTTATGTATTTTACATTTTTTTGTATAGTAAAAGTATATTGGAAACTTCCTTAGTGTCAAAAATCCTTACATGCACTTGTCAAATGTATCAAGATGACAAGCTAATATGGAATTCAGATTGAAATAACAGACATCTCAGATGCATTCTATGAAACTTCTGGTCGTTTTGTTTGCACTGACCCAGCAATGTCTATTGCCTACTCCTGGTCTGGTATTTTAAGATTGTCAGAAATAGTCATGCATTCCAAAAGCTAGGACTAGACCAAGTTGTAAGGGATTTGTTTTTTTTTTACAAGTTAACTTTTTATCAGCCTAGTAAATACCAGTCACAAAACGAGTTTCTTTACTTAGAATCATTTCCTTAGTCCAATATCCGCTTTCCATGTTTGCAGGTACACTGATAATAGTCTTTACCTAAGCTGGTCATTACTGCCATCTCTTATCAAGCCTAAGATTGGTGGATTTTAAACACACCATTATTTCATTTATGACTAAGCAAGAAAAATGCTGCCAATTAAACTACATCATCCATCATTAAGATGTTTCCCCATTTCAGAGATGTTCAGCAAGAAAAATAACGTGCATTTTAGGATCTATGAAATATGGCATCTCAGGCGGATGGATCACGAGGTCAAGAGATCGAAACCATCCTGGTCAATACGGTGAAACCCCATCTCTACTAAAGATACAAAAAATTAGCTGGGCGTGGTGGTGCGTGCCTGTAATCCCAGCTACTCAGGAGGCTGAGGCAGGAGAATTGCCTGAACCCAGGAGGCGGAGGTTGCGGTGAACCGAGATTGCGCCATTGCTCTCCAGCCTGGGTAACAAGAGCGAAACTCCGTCTCAAAAAAAAAAAAAAAAAAAAAAAAAAAGGCATCTCTACTTTTCAAAGAAGAAAACTGGTTTAGTGACTGATGGAAGTTTGCGTAGCTGTGAAATGGTAAAAACAGGAGGCAGTCTCTTATTTCTGACTCCTCATCTTTCCAACTTGGATTGTCTGACATTGCGACCTTGAGTCATGAATTGCCCCTGGGTCATACCTTTTCCTTGTTTCAAGTGAGTCAACAGGGATAATAACCAGCATATCAGTGAGTCCCAGTGGGACTGAGCTAAAAAGGGTTCTTTTGAATTCAAATGATCCTTTTTGCTTTCTCAGGGCCCCTTGGTCTTTCACGAGATTGAATTTTGTTTGTTTTACCTTATTATTAAATACAAATACTCAACTACTGTGTGCCAGCACTTGAAAACTATATAGTAGCAGAAGAGATTTCAGGTCCAATGAATGAGCTTTCGTCAACGTGATTAAGATAAGTGATATGACTCCAGTGGTGGATGTGGGAAGATGTCATTGTATGAATATGATTAGTTTTAGTACATATCTCAACTGTGTGATTTCACGAGTTTACACAGCCAGTGTCTTCTGGCTTCATTACACATACAGAACTGATTATGAGAACTTGGCACAAAGTTTATAAAAGGTGATCGGGTACCACTGCAGAGTTCAGTGTTCCCACAGTCAGCTCTAAGGGTGTGTCACCTGCTCAGGATGCTCTGTCCCTTGTAGCTCTTACCCTACTTGGTGGAGCTTTGTTCTTGTATTCTGAGATCTCCTTTCAAATCCAAATGCCACAGGCAAAACATTTCAGCCCTTGCTGCTATTATGCATTTACATAACTTGTTATATAACTCCTTGCTTGTCATAAATGTTAATTAGCTGTGCTTTGTGAGGCATCCAGAGGTTATTCCAATTTTGCTGATGAGGAAATGAAGGGTAAGATTGATCTGGGAGCAATAATTTGAATCACACCACATGGAGACAATAGCGGTTTTAGGAATTAACACTCAGGCTCTCGATTTGCTCCTTCTCTGTTTAACCCGTGGATTAAACAATCTCTGGCTATTCATTTTCTTCAGAGGAGGCCCCCAAAAGCACCTCTGTTGTCAATGCCTTAAATCTCATAAATATTTAGAGATTTAAGATACACCCCCACCCACCACTGACTATTTCCAACCACACTAGCCTGTATAACCAAATCGTTCCTCTTGCCACGTGCTGAATCCACCTCCTCATCCCACTCTTTCCTAGGGCATATCCTACAGGTTCCTGCTCTTGGCCAGGGCTCAAAGCCCACCCTGAGGAAGGGCCAGGAAGCTTCCAGCACGTGATCACATTCTGCGTTGTGCTTGCTGCTTCCTGTGTTAACATTCTTCAAGTATGTTCCTTGTGAACAGGGGACCATGTCTTTCATTTTTCTTTGTTCTCTACCTCACCTCAATTATGCTGAGTCCACGGATGTTTCTCAATAGCTATTAATTCATATCAAAAGGAGTATTTGACGAAGTGGATCCATCAGTAGGTCAGTTATATACTTGGCCAGCTGATTTTTAAAAAATTCCAAGAATCGATCAGTTAGGACAACTAGTTACATTCTATAGCCAATTTTCACTGCAAACTTCTTCATTTATAATATTCCATACTGAGTGACACCATCTCTCACTCTACTGTATTTGAAATCAAGAACTTCACACTTGCATACAGTCCCTGAGGATCTGGGAAGAACATGTTAGAAAGCTCCCAGGAGTTCTGTGTGCTTGGCAAAGATATGAATAAACCTGTCAGCAATACATCCAGTGTGGATGCTCCAGGGTGTTGAGTTACAGCAAGTGGGAGATCTGCTGGCAAGGGGAGAGTCTAGAGGACCTTAGAGAGGGACCTAGACTTTGCTTAGAGAAGGAGCTAGGCTGTGCTTAGAAAGAGATCTAGGCTTTGCTTAGGGAGGGATCTAGGTTTTACTTAGAGAGGGATCTAGGTTTTGCCTAGAGAGGGATCTAGACGTGGCTTAGAGAGGGATCTAGACTTTGCTTAGAGAGGGACCTAGGCTTTGCTTAGAGAGGGATGTAGACATTGCTTAGAGAGGGACACGGGCTTTGCTTAGAGAGGGAGTCTAGACTTTGCTTAGAGAGGGATCTAGATATTGCTTAGAGAGGGACATGGGCTTTGCTTAGAGAGGGATCTAGGTTTTGCTTAGAGAGGGATCTAGACTTTGCTTATGGGGGATCTTGGCTTTGCTTAGAGAGGGACCTAGGCTTTGCTTAGAGAGGGATCTAGGCTTTGCTTAGAAAGGGATCTAGGCTTTGTTTAGAGAGGGACCTAGGCTTTGCTTAGAGAGGGATCTAGGTTTTACTTAGAGAGGGATCTAGGTTTTGCCTAGAGAGAGATCTAGACTTTGCTTAGAGAGGGATCTAGACTTTGCTTAAAGAGGGACCTAGGCTTTGCTTAGAGAGGGATGTAGACATTGCTTAGAGAGGGACATGGGCTTTGCTTAGAGAGGGATCTAGGTTTTGCTTAGAGAGGGATCTAGACTTTGCTTACAGGGGGATCTTGGCTTTGCTTAGAGAGGGACCTAGGCTTTGCTTAGAGAGGGATCTAGGCTTTGCTTAGAAAGGGATTTAGGCTTTGTTTAGAGAGGGACCTAGGCTTTGCTTAGAGAGGAACACAGGCTTTGCTTAGAGAGGGATCTAGGTTTTGCTTAGAGAGGGATCTAGGTTTTGCTTAGAGCGAGAACCAGGCTTTGCTAACATATATTGCTTTTGTCCCTTCTTTGGGTCTAATGCAGAATGTGGCATGGTCTGTAAGTGAAATCTGAGTTCATATTTTTAAAAATTAAAAGTCTTTTAGAAGCCAATGCTTTATAACTTAGAGATTTCAGATTCAGCTCTTGGATTAAATTATTTTATCATCTTGGATATTTTACTGTAATTTGAACTTTCTACTATATGTAGGCAACTCTGCTTAAAAAAAAAAAATAAAGCCATAGCATAAAATGAAATTTCCCTGTTACTCTTATTTTTTGGTGTTTATGTTATTTTTTCTCTCTCCCAGTTTATACTGGATGCAAAAGGAGGATTATATTTAACGGGACAGAAGTAGCTACTCTCATGGATTGATAGCCTTCATTTTCCTTTTTACAAAGCCTTAAAATAGAAAGTCAGAAGGAAATCTTCTGACACTGGTAAGCTGATCATATCAGGATAAAAGAAGTGCTGCTCTTTCAACAAATCAGGTCTAGCAGGACTAGAGGGGAGGGTGACGTGGTTGTGACCGCTGTCACTCTTTGATTACTAGATTTGATAGGGTGATGCAACTTCTTACGTATGTCACAGCATGTTCATAATAATGAAAAAAAACAACGAAAAAGCAGGGACAAAAGTCTCCAGTGTCCTGTGAACTACTAAGGTACACAGAATTGGGTCCATTATTAACATTTAACTTGAATCCGTTAATGACACTGATTATTATCATTGTGCATAACCAAGAACAGTAAATGAAAGAGTGGCCGATCTGAATGGCCTTGTGCATCACCAGAAAACCACCTTGGTAGCCTTTACATAGTGTTGGATGAATCACTGAAGTATGGGGACCTGACTTTTGGGAACGGGCAGCTTCTGGTAAAGCAGTAGGCTAAAACCATCACAAGAACTTTCTTTTAAGCCTGGGATGCAGGCCAGGGTGTTGATCTGACCACCCATTAGGACGAATAGCTAGTCGTTCAATTTTCTGATGCCAAAGGAAATTCAAAAGAGGAACTACAGAGACAACTGTGGCTTAACAGGAGGGGAGGGGCCGACCAAACAGCAGAAACTAAAATGTCTTTAATTGATCCTGTTAAGAGTTCCAGACCAGGCACAGTGACTCATACCTGTAATCCCAGCACCTTAAGAGGCTGAGGCAGGCAGATCATTTGAGGTCAGGAGTTTGAGAGCAGCCTGGCCAACATGGTGCTAAAATGTCTTTAATTGGTCCTGTTAAGAGTTCCAGACCAGGCACAGTGGCTCACACCTGTAATCCCAGCACCTTAAGAGGCTGAGGCAGGCAGATCATTTGAGGTCAGGAGTTTGAGAGCAGCCTGGCCAACATGGTGAAACCTCGCCTCTACTAAAAATACAAAAGAAGTTAGCCTGGCATGGTGGTGCATGTCTATAACCTCAGAGGCTGAGGCAGGAGAATCACTTGACCTAGGAGGCAGAGGTTACAATGAGCAGAGATAGTGCCACTGCATTCCAGCCTAGGCTACAGAGCAAGACTTCATCTAAAAAAAAGCGTTCCAAAGGTACCTGAACTGGGCTTCTCAGAAGCAAAGTCTTGTGTTCAGTGTGTGTCAGCAGTAGAGAACTCATTCTTTTCTATTGTGATGGTATGGAGCTGTTGACACATGGTGCCACGCATTCCAAATCCTGTCACAACAGATGTTGCCATCAGCAGCACAGACATTGACTGAGTTCCTACTCCAGGCTAGAGAGTGAGGACGAGGCATGCTATTTCACCCACATCAAGCTCTTTACTTGCTTATTTCATTTATACCCTGGAGCAAGGAGCTGATTAGTTGATAAAAAATTAAATACCCAGAGAAAAAAATAGGATACTTTGCCAGATTCTCATAGTCCTTCTGGAATATACCGATTTTTACGTCCCTGTGTTTCAGAGTTACGATAATTCAGTTCAACAGATACCTGTTAAAGGCCTGACATTGGCAATCTTGTGTTGGCTCTTTAACTACTAAGAAGAAACAGACGTTGTTCTTTCTTTTCAAAATCTTTTAATCAGTTTGAAAAGGGGGACTATGAGTGCAAATTTTTAGCCTCAGTAGAAGAAAACAGTAGTGGCAGGCGGTTTCAAGTGGCTTATGTCTATCTATTCATCTGATTCTTACAACAACCCTTGAAGGACGCAATATTCTTACTCACATTTTATAGTTGAGGAAACTGAAGTGCAGATAGGTTGAAACAATTTATCCAAGATCTCATGGCAGAAGCGACATTTGAACTGTGGGCAGCTGCCAAGCTGTGCTGAGACCCACTTCACAGACTGCCTTCGAGACAAAAGCTTCCAGGGTCTCAACTGCTGAGTTTATTTACATAACTATCATAGTCTGTTTTTATTTTTGCTGCTTTCCTTTATTCTCCAAGCAGCAGTCAATATAATCCAAACGCACACATATATAAATATATATATACACACACATTTAAAGATATATGTATACATATATTTTATTTTATTTATTTATTTATTGAGGCAGAGTCTCACTCTTTCACCAGGCTCCAGGCTGGAGTGCAGTGGTGCAATCCAGCTCACTGTAACCTCCGCCTCCAGGGTTCAAACAATTCTCCTGCCTCAGTTTCCCGAGTAGCTGGGACTACAGGTGCGTGCCACCATGCCCACCTAATTTTTGTATTTTAGTAGAGATGGGGTTTCACTATGTTGGCCAGGATGGTCTCCATGTCTTGATCTCGTGATCTGCTGCCTTGGACTCCCAAAGTGCTGGGATTACAGGTGTGAGCCACCGTGCCTGGCCTATTTATTCTTGGGATAGAGTCTCGCTCTGTCACCCAGGCTGGAGTACAGTGGCACAATCTCAGTTCACTGCAACTTCTACCTCCCAGGTTCAAGCAATTCTCCCTGCCTTAGCCTCCCCAGTAGCTGGGATTACAGGTACCTGCCACCATGCCCAGCTGATTTTTGTATTTTTCAGTAGAGACAGAGTTTTGCTATGTTGGCCAGGCTGGTCTTGAACTCCTGATGTTAGGTGATCCACTCACCTCAGCCTCCCAAAGTGCTAGGATTAAAGGCATAAGCCACCGCACCCAGCCTGTATACAAATATTTTAAAGTAAAAGGGATCATATAACTCTCCAGTTCAAAACCCTGGCACTGATTCCATCTCATGCAGAACCTAATCTGAGCTCCAGGCAGGTCTGTGGGTGCTGCACAGCCTGCTGCTCCTGCCTCTCCGAGATCCCCTCTCCCCTCATCCTTTTTCTTTTAGTGTCGCTTCTCTTTGTATTCTGGGAACCTCCCTTACTCCTTCTCCCTTCAAGTCTTTTGCATTTGGTTTGCCCTCTATCTGGAAGGCTCTTACCACAGGTCTTTGCAAGGCTCGTTCCACTTTTAATTTAGATTTCTGCTCAGAGGTCGCCTCCATGGATATCATCTAGAAGGTGTATCTACTGCTCAGCACTCATCTTCCCCGAGTTATTTTCTTCATGACATTTATCACTGTCTGACAACTCATTATCTATGTGTCGGTTGACTACTGCTGTTAGAATATAAGCTCCAAGAGGACAGGGCTATTACCTATTGTGTTCGCTGCCAGCACCCCAGTGACAAGAACATAACCCGGATCACACTGTCAGTGCCAATAAGTACTTGCTGAATGGATGAATGAGAGAGAGAATGACTACACTGATGAAGTATTACATGGGGGAAGATTAAAACTTTCTGCAAGACAAAAATAAATGCAAGAAGATATTGCTATTTTATGCTATTTCTCCTCTTTCCCCTGCTGTTCACTCTTTGACTTACTAGACAGGACCACACAAACAGCACAACCTCAAAGAAGTATTGCCGAACACTTCTATGACTAGGAAGCTGCACGGGGGGCTAAAAGCCACTCAGGTTCCGAATCAAGAATTTGAGGGATGACTTTTCATTAGTGAAAACACCTAATTTTCATCCAGGATAATAGCACTTAGAGGTTTGTGAGTGGGAAGTGAATCTAATGATAAAATGTCCATCCAGAGGGATCATCACTAAAATGAAGCCTCAACCAAAAAAGATCTAATAAATTAATATTAAAGGCAATTAAAGGTTGGATAAGTATAATTGGTTTCCAAGGAGAAAGGAGCAGGGCTAACAATGTAATGCACAGCCAAGAAGAGATAGGTTCAGAAGCCAGAATCCCTCCCGGCCATGGAGAAATGCCTTTGCAGGTGCTGGGTCCTGGTTGTAGTTAGAGCACAGTTCAAGTTCATTAGCAAGGTCAAGGTAGGGCCACTGTGGCCCCTCCACCCCTGACTCATGATTGTGTTGTGGATGGGGAAAATGAAAACAACACCTAATCCTTTTAGTCCTTTACGGATTCACTCTTAATATACTGTTGGGGTTTTCTGCAAACAGACTACAGTGGTCACTTTTTTAGTTTTCCAAAACTGCACCAAAGCTGAAGCAGTGAGTTTGCAGTATGTGTGGCTAATCTCAAAGGGCCTGTTTGACAAGGGATGGAAGCAGAGAAACGGATTATTTTCTAGAGTTAAGGTTTTCTTCCTGGGGCAGGCTGGGATTTATTCTGTAGAATAATGTCTTGGTCCATTCTGGCTGAATACTGTAACAAAAATACTATAGAGTAGGTGGCTTACAGACAATAGAAATAAATCTCATAGTTCTGAAGGCTGAGAATTTTAAGATTCAGAAGATGGCAGATTTGGTGCCTGATGAAGTCAGATACCTATGTTCTCACTGTAGCCTCACTGGGCAGAAAGGGCAAATATGCTTTCTAGGGAATGGGGCACTAATCCCATTTGTAAAGGTCCCACCTTTATGACCCCGTCACCTCCTAAAGTCCCTACTTCCTAATATTGTTACATGGGGGTGAGAATTTTCACATACATATTGCAGGGAAACACAAACATTCAGTCTATATCAACATCACAAGCAGGCATAATGGAGCTGGGGCAGTTTACTCAAAGACAACAGAGTAATATCCAGTCCTTTCCAACTCTTTACATCTACATCCTGATTCATCCAGTACCTGAAAGGAAATTCAGCATGCAAGCGAAACAATGCTAAACAGAAATAAAGCTAAGCAGAACCTCCCATCCTAGATTGCATCAGATTCTTAGGAATTATACGTTTCTCAATAAAAGTATGATTTCGCTTTACCCAACCATATAGCCACCTCGGGATTCATGACATTTGATCATTATTATTGAATTTGAAAATATGTATCTGTTTAAGAAATTTGGGTGAGGGAAGTATTGAAAATCGAATCAATAAGGCACACACGCAACCAATATGCCGAACTGACATTTCTCCCTGTGGACTATTGGGAAAAGTCCCTGAATAATTCCTAATTGGAGCCAGGGTTTAGATAAATCCGACAGGACATTTCAGATGGCTTGTGCCATTCAAGAGCATGCTGAGACTCTCTGATCTAGATTGTTTGGCTTAAAGACTTGAGGAAGCAAATAGAAGCAGCTGCAGTAAGGATTTTCTGCAATTAGATTCATGCAGATTCTGGAAGTTGGTTATTAGGTCTGTCACTTTCAATCCATCTGATATTTTCATGTTCAAGTAGTATTGAGAGTTGCTCAGTGGGGTCAGTGGTTTTCCTTTTACCTGCAAGACAGCATGGTACAACTGTGAAGGCTTATCTGTTGGAGGCAGGATGCACAATTTGACTGCCTATTGCATGATTTTTTTTTATTTGTCTGTGTGAGACAGCAAAGACACCTCCCAGGAGTTCCAGTTTAAACCAGTCCAAGACGGAGATACTATTCCCAAGTTGCTCTGGGCTTATTCATTTTTGTTTTTATTTTTGGCAAATGCTCTTTTCTCTGGTACCTTACGTAACACACAGAAAATAAAGGTAAATGCTATGGAAAGCTAATTTATCTACTTTATCACTTGTTAAGTATTGATTCACGAAGCTGTAAACTAAATTAGATACTAATCCTGAAATAGGGGTTGACTCCTTCAAATGACTACATTTGAAGGCTCTCAATACTAAAGATCAGATCCGATCTCTTAGAATGTGCTATTTTTTTTTAACATGATTCCTTCTTCTACCTTTCTCCTCAAAGTGCTATTTTATAAAGTCAGCCTTCATTTGGATGGAGGAAAACTGAATTCAAATACAGTCAGAAGAATTTCACATCCATATGGCACAGCCTCCACCTTCCCACAAATTCCTCTCTTTTCCACCCTGGTCTCTCAGTTGACCATAATTTTTCAATGCATTTTGAGGATGTGCTTATTTGGAAATTTTGCATCTCCTCTTCTACCTTGTAGGTAGCTACTATATCCTCTGGAACTATGCAGTTATGAGAGCATCCAACTCCCAGGCCCGATCCTTAGTATTTTGTACATGTTTTGCATTCGTGTCTGACCTGTTGAGACTCTGAGAACAATCTTTTCCAAGTAACTAATTTACTTCCAGGGTGCTTGGAAAGAAAAGGAAATCTAAAACATATAATCCTGTGAAACTGGTGACAGCATCAGGGAAAAGCTGGCCGGCATTTTTTCTCCTAACTTGGGTACTGTGACGTTATTTCTGGATGTTAGTATGAAATGTGCTTAGATGCTGCCTTTCATGATCTTGACTTAGAGTTCCATAGAATCAGGAAGTAACAGCCAGTTTTTCAGTAAAACTGGTTGTTTATTAAAAAAAAGAAAAATAAAGAAAAGGAAGGGCTCATGTCAATATTATGTTGAAGTGCTGAAACTTAAGAGAGCGATAGTTGAAATGATGAAGCACATTTATTTCTGGCCATTCCTATGAACTGAGAACCAAACACCCCAAATCTCCATCATGTGGTCTACAAAGCCCATCCTTTGTCTGGATCTCCTATATGGACCATGGCTTTAATATGCACAGGAGGTAGCTGGGCACGATGGCTCATGCCTGTAATCTCAGCACTTTGGGAGGCTGAGGTGGGCAGATCACTTAATGTCAGGAGAATGAGATCTACCCAGCTAACATGGGGAAATCCTGTCTGTTCTAAAAATATATAAATTAGCCAGGCGTGGTGGCCCGTGCCTGTAATCCCAGCTACTTGGGAGGCTGAAGCAGAAGAATTGCTTGAACCCAGGAAGCAGAAGTTGGAGTGAAACAAGATAGCACCACTGCACTCAGCCTGGGCAACAGAGACTCCTTCTCAAACAAACAAAAAATATGCACAGGAGGTAGACAACTGTGGTAGATGGTAGCTGCATTGTTTATTCATTCTAAGCCCAGGATTTATGCATAAATCATCTAAGCCAGGATTTACGCATTCTAAGCCCAGGATTAGAACTCCTGCTTTTCAAGTGTATATTCCTACAAATTCTAGAGCCTCTGCTCTTCCTTCATGGAAAACAGATTGGGTTAGGGGATGGGTGGAGTGGGGCAGGTACATATGCTGGTTGTCTCTTGACAGTGAAGACTGAATTCCATCAGTCTTTCTGGTGGTCATTTTGATAATATTTGAAGATCATTAAATATTAGGACCCTCGCTAATTCCAGAACCAGATGGTGACAGAAATTCAGAATGAGTCGGGATAATTTATCAGCGCATACATATATAGATGCAGACACAGACACACAGACAGAGACACATGCAGACACACACACACACACACACACACACACACACACACACACACAGCAAGAGCATCTTGGGGATTTGATGAGAGCTAGGTGAAGACAAAAAAGCATGAGACTCAAGAAGTAAGATCCAGTGAATGTTTTTACTTTCAATAGGAAACAGGACAATGTGAGGAAAATTGTTTAACTGATTTTGCTGTTGCAGGAGGGATACCAATTCACGGATAAGTAACACTTTTAAAAAATAACGAGTGAACACCGACTTTCTGCTTCTGGGCAAATGGAGTAGACACACTTTTCCTTATTCTTTATTCTATATACAACTCAAATCTCTGGGCATTGCATATAAATTAAACACAAGACTTTGAAAGGTGGAAAGAAGGCAGTAGACCACGTAGGGAATTTGAAATCTGAAGATAACTTGGTGATGAGTTTCCTTTTTTATCTCATATATCCCAAATTTAGAGCTGAAGTGTTTGGCAGTTGAGAAATAGTGATAGGCTCATCTTAAAAGGCCCAGCAAAAGTTTACTCTCTTTACCCCATCCAAATGATCAGAAAAGCAGCAGCCTACCAAGATGTAAAACGATCTGCTAGGCAGTGTTCTAGATACATCTGATGTACTTCAGAGGATCGTCACAGATGAGCTCATGACTTCAGTCTTACTCATGGAAGCAGAGGCTGGGTGGGGAACCTAGAATTTCACCATCACAAAGCTGTAATGAGGTGTTCTAAGGCCCCAGTGGGGTGGTGTCAAAGGCAGCCAAGTAGAGAGCTAGAGCTTTACTCCCAACTGACCAGTAATGAGGTCTCCCTTTCACTTCCCCTCTTCTCCTTGGTGTTAGTGGTCTCTATGTGGGGGAGCCGGAAACTTCCAAGTGTACTTTCAGTAATAAGGTGTCTTTTCTCATCTCTGCTGGGCTGGGACCAGAACAGCCTGGTGGAGAGTCAGGACTTCATCCAGTGGTAATCAAGTCACCCTCACCATAGTGTCAGTGGAGGCTAACTGAGGATGCAGAAATCATACCCTAAACCTGTAGTTAGAAAAAGATTCCTACCCCAACTTCGTGTTAAAGAAGGATAAGTGAGTAACATGGACCTCCATCTCTACCTGGCACTAATGAGGCAATACCCTCCATTAGGAAATATTTCTTTTTTCTTTTTCTTTTTATTGCATTTTAGGTTTTGGGGTCCATGTGCAGAACATGCAAGATAGTTGCATAGGTACACACATGGCAGTGTGATTTGCTGCATTCTTCCCCTTCACCCACATCTGGCATTTCTCCCCAGGCTATCCCTCCCCAGCTCCCCCCCCACTGTCCCTCCCCTATTTCCCCCAATAGACTCCAGTGTGTAGTACTCCTCTCCCTGTGTCCATGTGTTCTCACTGTTCATCACCCGCCTATGAGTGAGAACATGAGGTATTTCATTCTCTGTTCTTGTGTCAGTTTGCTGAGAATGATGTTCTCCAGATTCATCCACGTTCCTACAAAGGACACAAACTCATCGTTTTTGATTGCTGCATAATATTCCATGGTGTATATGTGCCACATTTTCCCAGTCCAGTCTATCATCGATGGGCATTTGGATTGGTTCCAGGTCTTTGCTATTGCAAACAGTGCTGCAATGAACATTCGTGTGCATGTGTCCTTATAGTAGAACAATTTATAGTCCTTTGGATATATACCCAGTAATGGGATTGCTGGGTCAAATGGAATTTCTATTTCCTTGACATAGAGTCAGTGAAACCAAAGTTTTAATTAAGGTGGAGAGTGTCATGACAAGATAAAAACATTGAGGTTTTAATTTCAAAAATCAGTCATCATAAAAAGAACCAGGAAGATCTCAAATTGAATGGAAAAAATCAGTAGATGCCAACACCTTGATTACAGACGTATTAGATTTATCTGATGAATGTTTTAAAGGCAGCCATGATAAAAATACTCTAACAAGCAATTACAATCATACTTGAAGCGAACAGAAAAGCAAAGGAAGCCTCAGAAAGGAAACAAAAGATACAGAGAAGAACCAAATGCTAATTTTAGAAATGAGAAATAACAATGACCATAGTAAAAAGCTCAGTGATGTGTTTAACAGCAGAATTGAGGGATCAGAAGAAAAATCAGTGCACGGAAATACAGAATGACAGAAATGACATATTCTGAACAATAGAGAGAAATACACTGAAAAAAGAAAAATAAAACACAGACTCAGAGATGTATCAGGGGCATATAGGGCTGTAACGAAAAAATCTAACTGTCATGTCATTTGAATTTCAGATGGAAAGAAGTAGGTAAAAAAGGTACTCAAAGAAATACTGCTGCAAAATACCGCAACTCTATTAAGAGACATAAACCTACAGGATAAACTCAATTAAATTATCCAAGGCACATAATTAAGCTTCTGAAAACTAAAGATGAACATCTTGAAGGCAGCCAGCGTAAAAATGATGCTTTTTTCATAGAGAAAACAATTAGAATGACTATTGATTTCTCATCAGCAACTATGGAAGCCAGAAGGAAGTGACAAAATATTTTTCAGATGCTGAAAACAACTATCAACATGAATCCTATATCCAGTGAAAAATATTCTTCAGGAATGAAGGGGAAAATGTGACAGTCTTAACTGAAGAGAAACTATGAAATTTGTCACATATAGACTGAATCTAAAAGAATGGCTAAAGGAAGTTTTCTACACAGAAATACACCATGAAAGAAGAAACAAGTACACAGTAAGCAATAATGTAGTTAATACAACTGGCTTTCCTTCTTAGGTTATAAAATTTATGTTAGACAGTGAAGCAAAAATTATGTGTATCTAAATGTATGTAGAGAAAAATATTTAAGATAATTATATTATAAAATGGGCTGTTGTAAGGGAACAAAGAGGAAGATAAGGTTTCTACACTTCACTTACACTGGTAAAATGATGGCAACAGCAGATTGTGATAAGCTTTGAACATACAATGTAATACTCAGAGTGACTACTACACATGCTTTGCAAAGAGACACATTTGAAAATACTACAGATAAATCAAAATGGAAACCTAACAATGTTCAAGTAATTCACAGGAAGAAAAGTAAAAGAAAACAGAAATGCAAAACAGAGTATAAACATAAAATAAAAAATAAAATGTTAGACTTAAGCCATAACATATTAAATGAAATTTAAATTAAATGTAAATGATCTAAATATACCAGTAACAAACAGAGATTGGCAAGGGAAGTAAAAAGTATGTTCCAATTATATACTATCCATAATAAAATTATTTAAAACATAATGATATAAGCAGCTTAAAAGCAAAATAACAGAAAAAGATACATCATATAGACATTAATCAATGGCGACATTAATATCAGATAAAGTAGATTTCCAAGCAAAGAAATGCATCAGAGACAGAGATGGAGGTTACATAATAACAAACAGTCAATCCACCAACAAGATGTAACAATTCTGTGTATGCATCAAGCACAGAGTCGCAAAATATGTGAAACAAAAATTAGTAGAACTGAAAAAAAATTAAAAATTCACTATTAGAGTTACAGACTTCAACATTCTTCTCTCTGCAATTGACAGAGTAACTAGATAGAAAATCAGCAGGGATATACAAGAACTCAACACCACCACTATCAGACAGTATGATCTAACAAATGTTTACAGAATATTCCACTCAGCAATAGCAGAGTATGAATTATTTTCAAGTGCCCATAAAACATATACCAAGATAGTTAATATCCTATGGGTAAAACAAATCTCAATAAATGTAAAAAACTAGAATCGAGCATAGTGTGTTCTCTAATCACAATGCAATCAAACTAAAATCAATTCAGAATGATAGGGCAATATTCTAACCTACTGAAATGAAACAACCCCTTCTACATAATCTATGGGTTAAAATGCAAGTCTCAAGGGAAAAAGAAAACATTAAACTGAACGATAAGGAATATATAATGTACTAAAATTTTTGGGGATACAGTTAATGCAGTTCTGAAGGAAACTGGAAGTAGCAAATGCATTAGAAAGGAAGAAATGTCTAAAATCAATAACTCCTCAAGAACCTCAAAATACCAGAGCAAAATAAACTCAAAGCAAGCAAAAGGAAAGAAGTAATAAAGAGCAGAAATCATTAAAATTGGAAGTAGAAAAACAGTATGGCTGTTTTAAAAAATAATCAGTAAAACTGACAAGCATTTGGCAAGACTGACAAAGAAAAAAAAATTAACACTATCAGTAATAAAATAGGGTATACCATTACAGACCCTGAGATATCAAAAGTACACTAAGGAAATAATGTACTATGAATATTTATATACACATATATTTGACATATTTGATAAAATGACTCACTTCCTCAAAAAGTGCAAACCTATCACAATTCACTTAATATGAAATAAATGATTTGAATAGAGCTATAATAATTCAGAAAATAAACTCATAATTTAAAAATTCTTAAAAGAGAAATATCCAGTCCCAGATGGTTTCACTGGAGAATTTGGGACTCTAATACCAAGACCAAATAGCTCATAAAAAATTAAAACCAATTCTACACAATCTCTTCCAAAAAGCAGAGCACGAGGGGACACTTTCCAATACCTTTTATGAAGCTACTATTACCATGGCATCAAAACCAAACAAACACATTCACAGAAAAAAATCTGCAAATCCATATCCCTCAGGAATAGAGACACACAAATCCTAAATAAAACATTACAAATAGAACTCATTAATATATGTGAAGAATTATATATCAAGGCTAAGTGGGGTTTATTCCAAGGATGCCAACCTGGTTCAATATTGGAAAATCTATTAATGTAATCCACTATATTAGCAGAATAAAAAGGAAAAATCAAATGATAATACCAGTGTGATATAGAAAAAGTATTTGTCAAAAAAAAGAAGGAAAAACTATTTGCCAATCATTTATGATAAAAACTCTTTAAAAGACTGGAATATGGGGCAACTTCTTTGCTTGCTAAAAAGCATTACAGAAAACCTACAGCAAACATTATATTTCACCATGAAAGTCTGAATACCTTCACTGTAATATTAGGGAAAAGACAAAAATGTCTGTTCTCACTACTTGTATTTAACACAGTTCTAGCCAGCTCATTGAGTAAAGGAAATAAAGTCATGCAAAGAAGAATGAAAGAAATAAGTGTTCTATTTGTCAGTGACATGACTGCCTACATACAAAACCCTCTGGAAAACTCCTAGAATTAGTAAGTCTAGCAAAGTTGCAGGATACAAGATAAACATATAAAAATCAATTGTACTTGTATATACTAACTATGAACACATGGAAACTAAAATTAGAAATACAATGCCATTTCCAATAGCTAAAAACTCTTTACTACTCAAATTCATCTAAAAACATGTATTTAGAATGTATAAATAACTCTCAAAACATAACAGTAAAAACACACAAAGAAAATCTAATGATACAGTGAGCAAAAGACATGAGGTATTTAATAAAAGAGGATACAATGGTATCAAATAAGCACCTGAAAATACTTTCAACATCATTAGCAAGTAGCAAAGTGCAGATTAAAACCACGAAGAACTACCACTACACACCCTATCAAAAAATTAAAGTAACACACACTGACAAATTCAAATACTGGTAAGGATTCAAAGAAACCATCACTCATACATTGCTGTGGGAATGTAAAATGATACACACAGTCTGAAAAACTAAACTGTTTCTTTAAAAAATTAAACATGGGCCAGGCGCGATGGCTCAAGCCTGCAATCCCAGCATTTTGAGAGGCTGAGGGGGGTAGATCACAAGGTCAAGAGATCGAGATCATCCTGGTCAACATGGTGAAACCCCGTCTCTACTAAAAATACAAAAAAATTAGCTGGGCGTGGTGGCGCGTGCCTGTAATCCCAGCTACTTAGGAGGCTGAGGCAGGAGAATTGCCTGAACCCAGGAGGCAGAGGTTGCGGTGAGCCGAGATCGCACCATTGCACTCCAGCCTGGGTAACGGGAGTGAAACTCCATCTCGAAAAAAAAAAAAAAATGCAAATACCCTGTGACTCAGCAACTGCACTCCAGAGACATGACAACTATGTTCATACAAAAAAACTGTACAGGAATGTTGACAGCAGCTCAATTCATCACAGCCCCAACCCGGAAACCATTCAGATCTTTGTCAATGGATAGTTAAACCAACCATGGCACATCCATCATGGAATACTACTCAGCAATAAAAAATAATAACTCTTAATACACACTACAACCTAGAAGAATCTCCAGAGAATTATGTATCCTGAAAGGTTACACACCATGTGATTCATTTATGAAAGATTCTAAAAATGACAAAATTATAGAAATGGAGAACAGATTGCTGACTGTCATGGCTTAAGGAGCAGGCAAGAGCAGTAGGCAATGAACATGGAAATGTTCATCTTGACAGCATCAATGTCAATATCCCAGTTGTGATGTTGTACTATAGTGTATTAGTCCATTTTCATGCTGCTGATAAAGACGTACCTGAGACTGGGTAATCTATAAGGAAAAAGAATTTAATGGACTCACAGTTCCACATAGCTAGGGAGGCCTCACAATTTGGTGGAAGGCAAAAGGCATGTTTTACATGGTGGCAGACAAGAGAGAATTTGTACAAGGAAACTCCCCTTTATAAAACCATCAGATCTCATGAGACTTATTCCCTACCATGAGAATAGCACAGGAAAGATCAATCCCCATGATTTAACTACCTCCCATCAGGTCCCTCCCACAACACATAGGAAATGTGGGAGCTATGATTCAAGATGAGATTTGGATGGGGACACAGACAAACCATATCATATAGTTTTGAAAGATGTTACTATTAGGGGAAAATTAATGGGAATACATGGCATCTCAAAAATAATTCAAACATAATTATTTCTTATAACTATATGTGAATCTACAAAGATCTCAAAATAAAAAGTTCAACTTAAAAATGTGAATACTGTAAGTAATAATTCTCCAAAGAATGAAGTAAAATGGATCCTACCTCAAAATGCCACATCATTATTATTTAGTGCCCAAATGAGACATAAGACAGGTAGACGCTTCAATATACAGGGTGTAGTTACTATGACTCATTTAATGTTATTGAAATGCTATTCCCTGTTCTAGTTTACATGGTGAGGTTCTAATGGAGCTTATACTTAGCCAAAGTGAAAAGACTGACTTCGCTTTATAAGTGTCTCTCTCCTGTCCTATGCCATGGTTTTCTGGTGCCTGGTACCACCCTTAATGTTTCAGGTGTTCTTACTTCTGCACATTATTCCAACTTGTTTCCCACTGAAAGCTCCACATTCCATTCTTTCCCTCTTCTGCCCCAACTCAGACTGCACCCCTAACTCCTAAGCAAACTTATCATAGCAGTGTATAATCACATAAGCCATGTGAATTACCAGTAAGTTTAGCCCTCCTTTTGAATGCCCTGTATTTAAGAAAAACAAAAATAATTCAAACATAATTATCTCCTATTGGTAGAATGGCTGGTCCTGGTGCCCTGTAATCTCAGCACTTTGGGAGGCTGAGGCAGGAGAATCACTTGAAACCAGGAGTTTGAGACCAGCCTGGTCAACATGGTAAAACCCCGTCTCTACTAAAAATACAAAAATTAGGCAGGTGACACATGCCTGTATTCCTAGCTACTTAGGAGGCTGAGACATAAGAATTGCTTGAACCCGGGAAGCAGAGGTTGCAATGAGCAGAGATTGTGCCCTTGCACTCTAGCCTGGGTGATACAGCAAGACTCCATCTCAAAAAAATAAAATAAAATAAAATGGTAGAATGATTGGGAAAGAGCCAGTGTTTCATAAGCAGTGGATGACTGCAGTTGTAAATGAGCCAAGCAGGGGCCATGCAGACTCTTGACTTCTCCCATCCGGATTTTAGGGAAGGAGAATGAGACAGAGCTGTAAAAATGCCCACGTGTGTGCTTGTCCTCCCCTTTCTCATGTCTCCAACTCTCTCCCACCTCACTTTGGTCCTTCTTTAATTTGTAAAGATCTCAATGAGACTATTAATTGTATTTCATTATTTTACATGTCAATGTCTTTTTTAATGAAGTGAGTTAATCAAATTTTAGCTGCAAATCCCTACTTCCTCATTTTCTGTGGAATTAATGCACACACTTGCTTGGCTTGTCACATTGTGTTTTTCAGCAATGTGCCTCTGTGTTAGCTCCATGATGGGGAAGAGGCTAAGGAAGGTGAAGCTTGACTGACCCTGCAAGATAACACTTGCTGAAAAGGCATTGTGTCGTGATCAGAAGGCAGGATGTGCTCTATTTACCTGGTCCCTTTTATCTAACCAGTCTCCTTACAGTATGCTTTCCACCTCATCTCTTACTGCCCTCTCAACCACAGGTAGAGTTCTGCCTCCAGGAGACTGAAATTGCTGTCAAACTGCTGTCTCTTAATCAAACCCAAGGGACTTGACCAACTTTCACCACTGTTAACCATTCTGCAGGTTTTGGGCTGATTACCTACTTCCTTCCTTGTACAACTTTCCTTTCCCAGCAACTTTGAGGCTGCCCTCCCTGGTTCTCCTTATTCTGGTTCTGCAAAGTGTCTAACTTGTAATCTGCCTCTGGATACATCACTGGAATTTCAGATGGTACAGGTTTCTTTCTGAGCTGACATTCCTCCAAAATGGGGTCCTTCTGCCTCTTTCCTTCCTTCAGTTCACGGCCATTATCATCTCCTTCTTGTTCAGGCCAGATGCTTTGGGATAGTCCTTGACTCTTCTTTCTCTCCCTCTTAACAACTGGTCCATAAGCAAACCCTGCTTGCTCTTCCACAAAACAGACCTAGAATTAAAGCACTTTTTACCATCTCTCATCACCACTCTTTGGGGACCCTGCTTCACCTCTGGCCTGAATTACTACAGTAGTCTCCTTTTTGATCTGTTTCTCCTCATCAGTTTCTTCTTTTGCTCCTCATCTATTTAGTCTCAACAGAAAATCCAGAGTGAAGATGTTCAATTATAAGGTGGTCCAGCCATGTCCTTGCTCAAAACCCTCCCACAGCTTCCTGTCTCACTGCAGTGAAGTCAGCCCTCAGGATGCTGACAGCATTGGTGACCTCTCATCCTGATTCATCGTCCTTCTCTCTGACCCAGCCACGCCAGCCTGCTTGCTCTTGTGGAACATGCCCAGCAGACACCTGCTCCACAGCCTTGCTTTTGCTTCCCTCTGGATGAAACACTTTCTCGCAGCCAGCCAGCGGTGTGGCCAGCTCCTCTTTCTCTGAGGCCTTCCCTGGCCACTCATCTACACACCGAAAAGCCTTTTCCCTGACCCTTCATCTCTCCCTTTCCTGCTTTTTTTTTAACCCATAGCACTTTTCACCAGTTCCTATGGGATATCACAGTATAAAGTATACACTGTGTAGTGTCTTTCTCTTCCACTAGACTGTGAGTTCAATGGGCAGATAATTGTGTCTTTTCTGCTGTTTCATTGCTGTATTTTCAGCTCCTGGTGCCTGGCATAAGTGACATGCAGTAAATTGTTTTGCATGAACTGAATGCATGATTCTCTCCTCCATCCTTCTGTTTCTGTTCCTCTGTCATGTCCTCTCCTTTCTTGGATCTTCTTTTTTCTTCCTCAGCTTCATGAATGTAGGTATCTCCATAAAGCTTTTCATGGTGCTGTGATTTTTTTTTTTTCTTAGACACAGTCTTGTTCACTCTTTCTGTCACCCAGGCTGGAGTACCGTAACGTGATCTCAGCTCATTGCAACCTCTGCCTCCCAAGTTCAAGTGATTTTCCTGCCTCAGCCTCCCCTGGGATTATAGGCATGTGCCACCTTGCCCAGCTAATTTTTTTTTTTTTTTTTTTTTTACTAGAGACAGAGTTTCACCATGTTGTCCAGGTTGATCTCGAATTCCTGACTTCAAGTGATCCGCCCACGTCGGCCTCCCTAAGTGCAGGGATTATAGGCATGAGCCACTGTGCCTGTCCAGTCATCTTGTTTTTATTACACACATTTTCTCCCTCCTTTCTTCTACTATCTTCCTTCCCTTTATTACTGACCCTGCCTCCAATGAACCTCCCCACCCCTAGACTTGTCATGGGCTTCCAAGACTATAGTTAGGAGCATTAAGAACCCCAGGTCCTATAGGGCAAGAAACACAAGGATACAGTGTATATCCACACAGAGACAATTTCAATACAGTTTATCACAAGGACTTCAGGTTCTAGCTTATGTTACAGGAGTGTGTATGTCTTCTTTCCTTCTGTCTGGTGACCTTCTCAGCGGCAAGAACCATGCATTTTTTATTTGTATTTATCCACCCCTCCTTCCATCTATTCATCCATGCCTGCATTTATCAACAGGTATCTGTCAAGCACCTATTGGGTCCCAGGTCCCATACTAGGGTTCTGGGAATATGGAGGTTAGTTGAGAACCGAGAGGCTTTAAGAGCAACTAGAAGACTTGATGGCTTCTGGCTATGAAGATCAGGCGTGCAGCAAGAAAAGGAGATGGCTCACTGCAACCTCTGCCCCCCAGGTTCAAGAGATTCTCCTGCCTCAGCCTCCTGAATAGCTGGGATTACAGGCATGCACCATCATGCCTGGCTTATTTTTGTATTTTTAGTAGAGACAGGGTTTCACCATCTTGGTCAGGCTGGTCTCAAGCTTGTGACCTCATGATCTGCCTGCCTCGGCCTCCTAAAGTGCTGGGATTATGGGCATGAGCCACCACACCTGGACAATCCTGAACTCTTATAAGTCATCCCTTCCTTCTATGACAAGTCAAGTCACTTCATTCATTCAATAAATACTATTGAAAGACTATTATATCTAAACCTTCTGTTAGGTATCTACTCATATCTACCATATCACAGTTCCTTTAGAAGCGACTTTAACTTAGTGCCTGTACTACCACAGGTCTCCCTCTCGAATGTGGCCCGTAGCACATTAAACATTGGGTGAAAAGGTCACTTAGAGTCATTTTAATTACAGTACTGTTAGATGACAGCAGGTAACTATTTGCTCTGCCAGAGATTTTGATTTTTTGAGGAAGGGGAGAAAGCAAGAGGCATTCATTCAGCGGAGCATTTCTGTTGCCTGTGAACCCTGGGGGTGCTCAGGTATGGAGGACAGGGATAAAAGTGTGGGTGATCTTCAAGGCACCCTTGAGGTCCTCTACATGAATCTTCTTCAGTAATTTCTTCACTTAATTTCTACACTAGTTCTTAGGAAAGGGCCAATGTCTAGATACGGGGTGGTAACAGCAATTCTCCTGTACACATACATCTGTAAGGCTGCAGAACTCTTCAAAGCTATGACTCACAGCTGTGTAATATGCCATACATAATATGAACTCTTTTTGATGTTCTTGTTTACAAAGAGGTAAATTTTTGATGGAGCACGGTAGATTCTCAATTCAGTCTTTGATTGCTTACAGGCTAATCTTAACTTAAAATAGCTCAAGCAGTGTTATCCTAACCCACCCTAACTTGATTTTCTCTACTATCATTTACCTTAGTTTTGACATTTTGTTGCACGTAGATTCATATTAATTTTTATCTGAGACATCAAATCCCAGTCTAATCATATTATTTTTTTATAGAGACCTTTCACAGTAATTGTGGCATTTAGATGTGAAACTCTGACATAGGTACAGAATAGATGTTCAACAAACCCTCTATGACTGGTTTAAGAGAAGAGCTTCACTGCAGAAGATCATGCTGAGGGTGTTTGACTCGTATGAAATTCTGATTTGAGGAAAAAATGTCGAATCTCCCAATATACTTATTGCTTTCCTTTTTTGTTAATTAGAACAACTCGGTCAGTCTTGTTCTTCCCACATGTAAAATGGAATTTACTGGAAAATAACTGGCTCCAATATTAAGAGAACTTGGAATGCGCTCTGGTATTTCTCAGAATGCCCATTTCTCTGAGTGGGAATAGTCAAAGATACTGAGTTACTCTTCAGATTCTATCACTCAGTAACAAAGCTTACTAAAAGAAATGTCCATGTGTTATTAGAAATTCAACTTTACAGGCAAACATTCTGAATTCCAGAATTTCAAAACCCTGCTCCACTGATCTCAAGGCAGCTACCTTTTCATCCCTTCCTTTGAAAAACAAAACATCGTAAACTGGAGAGAGAGTGATTTCCACAGCGTGGTCTACATGGTTCAGGCTGAAATTTATTCATTAATTCAATGTTCATGAAGCATTCATTCTGTGCCAGGCAAGGGCGGCTGTGCTTTGGATGCAGTCAGCCCCTCTTAGGAGAGACAATTAGTGTAAACTTCTCAGAGATTTTACCCTGGGATCACTTCAGGGCCTCTGAGAACAAAGAACCATGGGGTCCTCAAGGAAATCGCATATTCTGTTTTGGACAGTCGGGAGAAAGTTAGAGGCAGGTTGGAAAAATGGTACTTTCTAGGCAGAGAACAACATCATGATCCAGACTCAAAGGGATGAGCACAGAGCAGCCTATGGCTTATTGAACAGTTCAGTCTTTTGCAGCCAGGCATGGTGGCTCAAGCCTGTTATCCCAGCACTTTGGGAGGCCAAGGCAGGTAGGTCACTTGAGGTCAGGAGTTTGAGGCCAGCCTGGCCAACACGGCAAAATGCTCTTTCTACTAAAAATACAATAATTAGCTAGGCATGGTGTCAGGCACCTGTAATCCCAGCTACTCAGGAGGCTGAGGTGGGAGAATTGCTTGAATCCAGGAGGCGGAGGCTGCAGTGAGCCTCGATCATGCCACTGCACTCCAGCCTGGGCAACAAAGTGAGACTCCATCTCAAGAAAAACAAAAACAATAAACCTCCCAAAACCCAAACAAAGAGTTTGGGCCTTTGGTAAAGGCAGTAAAGCTTATTTTATTTGGCAAAGTATATATAAAATTTACCGTTTTAACCATTTTTAGGTATACGGTTGAGTGTCATTAAGTACACTCACACTTTTGTGGGACCGTCTCCACCACCCATCTCCAGAACGTTTCCATCTTGCAAAACCGAAACGCTGCACCTATTCGGCTGTAACCATCCATTCTCCGTCTCTCCAGGCCCTGCTATCACCATTCTATTTTTCTGCTTCTATGAATTTGACTACTCCAGTACCTCATTCAAGTAAAATCATATGGTATTTGTTCTTTTATAATTGGTGTATTCCGCTTAGCATAGTGTCCACAATGTTCGTCCATGTTGTAACGTGTCGGAATGTCCTTCCTTTAGAGGGTTACTGTATCAGTCTGTTCTCATAACTTTATCTGCTACTGATAAAGATATACCTGAGACTGGGTAATTTATAAAGAAATAGTGGTTTAATAGACTCATGGTTCCATGTGGCTGCGAAGGCATCAGAATCATGGCAGAAGATGAAAGGCATGTCTTACATGGTGTCAGGCAAGAGAGGGAATGAGTGCCAAGCAAAAGGGGTTTTCCCTTTAATTCATCAGATCTTGTTAGATTTATTCACTACCATGAGAACAGTATGGGGGAAACCAGCCCCATGATTCAATGATCTCCCACCAGGTCCTTCCCACAACATGTGGGAATTATGGAATCACAATTCAAGATGAAATTTAGGTGGGGACACAGCCAAACCATGTCAGCAACTAATACTTCATTGTATTTATATGCACATTTTGTTTATGGTGGACACTTGGGTTGTGTTATTGTGAATGCTGCTATAAACATGGGTGCACAAATCTCTCTTTAGGTTCCTGTTTTCAATTCCTTGGGCTACGTACCCAGAAGTGAAACTGCTAGATCATATGGTAATTCCATGGTGTATTTTGTGTGTGTGTGTGAGATGGAGTTTCACTTGTTACCCAGGCTGGAGTGCAATGGCGCGATCTCAGCTCACCACAACCTCCGCCTCCTGGGTTCAGGCAATTCTCCTGCCTCACTCAGCCTCCTGAGTAGCTGGGATTACAGGCACACGCCACCATGTCCAGCTAATTCTTCGTATTTTTAGTAGTGACAGGGTTTCACCATGTTGACCAGGATGGTCTTGATCTCTTGACCTTGTGATCCACCCACCTTGGCCCATGGTGTATTTTTTTTGGAGGAACTGCTATACTGTTTTCTGCTTTCTAAGTGCAGTTTGCTTTTTAAAGAGTTCTAAGGAGAAACAGACTAATCAGTTTGGTTTAGAGAACACATTTCCTGCTCTGAGGAGAAGGAAAAAGAGAGGGGCAAGGCCGGATTTGGGCTGCTGTGCAAACAGGTTAGAGATGAAGAGTGATCAGAGTCTGTCACTTGTAGAAGAGGACAGAGGAGGAATTGCAGGGATCTTTCGAGCAGTAACGTTAAGCACTGGATGATGTTGGTGATATGGCATCACCAATAACTAGTATCTGACATGGAGGAAAATTGGAAATAGAATACCTCCTAAATTGTTAACTGGGAAGAGATGAAGAACGGAATAGCACAAGCAGTGAGAGGGAGGGAGTACGAAGAGTGGTGGGAAAGAGAGGGAAGGAAGATTCAAGAAGAAAGGAAAAAACCCTGCAAAAATGATCCTGTGTATATGTTTATGAAAAGATGATCATTTGGGCTTGTGTGTAACAACAAATGCATTTAAAAAGATGTTCTTTAGACGTGGTGGAGAGAGCAAGGACAAGAGAGACATCAATGTTTGTCATATAAGAATGAGGTGGTTATTAGCATCAGCTAGTCGAACCACTTTTGTCAATGTGGCTTAACCGTATTATCTATTTAACTGAGCACAGAGATTTCACTGATTTGGGGTGTGAATGCAATACAAACTTTTTGTTTCAGAGATTAGAGATAGGAATTCTCATTGTAAAAGGATTCATGAATGCTCCGTCATGAAAGTAAGAAAATCAATACCAAGATTTTGGGACAATGGGCTCCATACTGTTGAGCTGAGAAAATCCTAAGATTAGCTATACAGTCCAGGAGACACCCATATTTTAAAAAAACACAAGGATGTCAGCGTATGTTTGTAAGAGCAGTTAGAATGAAGATTATCTTCCTGAAGATACTGAAGAGCAACAGTCAAAGAGCACCGAATGAATTCAAAACTATTTCTAGTGCACACACTGCAGGAAACCTCATTTAGTCATATTTTAGAAGGGATATGCTATGCAAACAAGTATAATTTCTGTGCAAGACAATTCTGCATCTATTCAATGTGTCTGGATGAAGTTTTTGAAATAAACTGAATAAAATATATTGAATAGAGTTTAATGTCAGTGAAAGGGGCTCGATTAAAGTACCCAGACTCATTTGTGTGCTTTGCTAGGGAAACCTCATAGCCAAGTAAGTTCCTCTAACCTTGACCTTGAGGGAGCTAAACCGTTTCAGAGGAGGAGGAATCAGTGGTTTTCTAGCTGTGATCAAGTTTTCTTTAGCCCATTCCCTACAGACATTCAAATAGTAGTGGTTTTCTTACAATAGTCACTGGGGAACAAACAATAACTAATTTTGTGAAAACTTCATACCATGTGCTCCTCTAATGCTGTATTTTTTTTAAATATGACCTTCTCATTTGTAGTTTGGCAGATCATCTTTGGAGGTGAAATACCTCTGGCTGTAAACTCTTCTGTTTGTATCAAAGCTTGTCTTTAATCTCAAGTTATTAATTCCCTTGGGCAATTTGGGTCAACATTTTACATCTTGGTATTCAAGTGGGAAGAAGGCTGTTTACTAAACAGGATTTAGACATGGGAAAGAAATGATCACTCTCGGTCTAGGGCCTTATACTAACTTGTAACCTAACCACACATCACTGTGCTTTCCTTTTCCTACTCTTCCTTATGTAATGTGTGTGTACCTGTGCTGATGTTAGTATCAGTGAATAATTTCCAGGCTATTGTGCACATGCTCCCCCTCTCCCGCCAGATAGATTATGAATGATCATCTCTGGGATGACAGAGAGGGCACTTTTGTTTCTTTAAAACAAAATCCTCCAAAATCATCACAGACAGGTTTGACTCTGCAGTCAATACCTATTAGTGCATTTGGTGAATGAAGTCCAAAAGAGTACCCACAGTATTTCATTCCTGTGCAGACAAAGGCATTTTCCACAGAATAATCACATCAGAGAGACTTGGCAGATGCCATGTGATAAAGGAAAACAGTGATTTCTGCTCATGACAATTTTGTAAGCCTTAAAACCCAATTTCCAACTGTAGTTTTTCATTTCCCATCTCTTTGAATAATAGGCTTGTTTCTAATTTAGGCAAAATTGGCCCACTCTACCATCTGGTAATTAGGCAAGCCTAAGGAATTCTGTTCCTGTTTTAATATCAAATGGACATTACTCTCAGAAATGATAAACAATTGAAAGTATTTTATAGTCTTCAGTTTACAACATGAAAGGAGTGATTTTTTTTTTCCCATGATATCCCAGATAATTTCATTGGAAAAATAATCAAATTCGATGTTTTAGATAAATAACAAAGGTTTATGTTAGTTGCGCCATAAAATACTCTGGATTGGCCACGTGTAGTGGCTCATGCCTGTAATCCCAACACTTTGGGAGGCTGAGGCATGTGGATCACGAGGTCAGGAGTTTGAGATCACCCTGGTCAACACAGTGAAACCCCATCTCTACTAAAAATACAAAAATTAGCTAGGCATGGTGGCAGGCCCCTGTAATCCCAGCTACTCAGGAGGCTGAGGCAGGAGAATCACTAAACCTGGGAGGCGGAGGTTGCAGTGAGCTGAAATCGCCCACTGCACTCCAGCCCAGATGACAGTGAGAGACACCGTCTCAAAAAAAAAATAAAAAATAAATAAAAGAATACTCTGGATCTTTCCCTCTGACATCTGAATCTCTGTGAGTTACACAAACAGGTGTTTCTTCTGCATGATATATATAAATCTACCCATTCTACCCCCAATATGTACTCATGTCATGTTTTAACTTTAAAAAACAATGGAAAAAGTTATTTTCCTGAAATTCTAGAGTTCATGAGGTTGTTTGCTTGAAATTGTTAGCTGTACCTGAAATCTTACCGTTTTGCTGGCTTCCCTCATATTTTGTTTTAAGGACAAGCCACAGAAGATACATTAGCACACATCACTCTCAAATAATTAATGGACTACTTCCTGATAAAATTGCTTCAGAATATTAAAAATCCAAAGCATTGTCCCAAAGTGTAGGTCTCGCATGCCTATGCAATCATCTTTAGCTGCAGCTGCTATTTTAGACTGATGTATAAAAATCAAAATTGAATTCATTTCTAATATACACTGTATACTCATGTGAACAAATGGGAGAGCTAATTGAAATGATTAACACTAAGAAATGAAGAAACATGACAAATACAATATGATTGGACACTGTCCAAACAATCAGTACTAGATTGAGCTGAGACTGAAAAATGTGGTCTAGTTTTTAAATTATCAGTGATGAAGACTCTCATTATGTTACAAATATACCTGCACCGTTTCAGTTAAAATTTGGAAATCCCAGGGCTGTTTGTCATGCTGGATGAGGATGATGGCAGGACTAACATATCTGGACTCTCTAAGAAAATTCCTTTAGAGAACTGAGGTTTCATTTTTGTGTGGTTGGGTCATTATTATCTTTCAGTACTAAGTTCTGTAGGGTGCGGGTTACGGGAAGTGATTTTTTTTTTTTTTTGGTGAAAAAGTTGGTTTGAAAACGTTCATCAGTGAGATGTCTGGAGCTCCTTGATGGCATTTTATAGGGCTGGGTGCTTGGGATGCATATCAGAACTGCGTTCCCTGAGACTACATTGCCATTTAATGGAAGGTTTTCCACAGCCTTACTTGGAGGACATTAAGCTGGACACTTCCACTATTCCCTACTCTGGATTTTGCCACTTTCAGTAGAGGAGGGTGTTCAGATACGTCGTCTTTGTGTCTCTGTTGGGGATTTTGGAGATAGGATTTTGATCCCAAGCCTTTCTTGCTTTGGTTATATGGTTTTTCAAACCTTGAAGGAGAAGAATGGAAAGATTTGATAATGAATGTACTTTAACATCTACGTAACTTTGCTATGTCAAATTAACATTATTGATTTTTAAGAATATACCTGTTATGAGAAATAAATCTCTATGTTGAGAAAGAGTAGAAGAGAATAAAAGTGTAGAAGTACAGTAATAATAATACCTGCCATTTCTGAGCAATTAGTCTCTTTGTGCATTAGTTTCTTGCCTATAAAATGGGGAAGATATTAGTAACTACATGATTAAGGGGGCAAATACACATAAAGTGTTTATGTAGCTTATACACTACAGGTAACACTCAATACAGATTCAGTATAGCTAGGTGCCAAGTATGCTAAGCATTCTCCACAATCGTCTCATCTGCTCCTGAACACTAGTCTATCAGGCAAGTATTTTCAGTTTCTTTCCTGCAGATGAGGAAACTGACACCTGGAGAAATTAAATGATCTGCTGAGGTCACAGAGAACAAATAACTCTCTTAGAATCTGAAGCCTGATTTGTCTGACTCATGTTTTCAACACTTTCACTAGTTCAGTCGTTTGTTTTCATTGCTATATTGATTTCCAAATAAGGAATGGGATTACTACTGCCATTAGCTTGCACTGAAAAGGCAATATAATAGGGATACACTCTTAGCTACTATTTTAAAATAAATTATAAATCAAGTTGATTACATTGGATTTACCAAAATTAATGTTTTATGGTGATAGAACAAAACAGGTTTATTTTCACTTTAGGGATTGTTTTCTCACAAACTGTTGAAATTTGCTAATTCAATTATTAATATTTTGGCTTTCATTGTTACATTTTTATGTAATAATCATTTAATGATCACATAGTGATTATGTAATGATTATGAATTATTAAACAAAAGTAGAACCCTAAAATGATTGTGAAGTTTTCAATCTTTGTATTACAAATACACTTACTAACTTCAATTTCTCATTCTTATGTTGAACTATTTGATAAAAATATATTTTTATATAATTTTATATTAAAGGCCACCATTACTAATTCATTTGGTATTCATTATAGGACCTTTAATCATGATGCATTAATTTGATATAAATGTGGATATATTATTTATTTATAATTCCATTGTAATTTACCAGTTAAATTATCTAGTATTATTTCAACATCTTCTCAAATATGCATCAAAGTATAAGGTTTTGGTTATGAAACATTCGAAGTCGAGGAAAGACCCCAAGCATTTTTCTATTTTCAGAGGGGATATTGTAATGCCCAATGGAAGGATGGGGTCACAGAAGTCATGAAAGACCACTGTAAGACTATGCACAGTTATTAATGCAGAGAAACATACTGTAGTGTGTTTGATTTAAAATTCCTGGGGTTTAAGGTACAAATCTGTAGAACTAGTCCAGTCTACGCAAGACCAGATCAACCAGGCTGCAGTTTGGCTTTGTAAATGGCTGAGACTTAAGAGAGAGAAGCTTTTGATTGTAAATAACCTCCCAGACTTCATACTCCTCTGACCTCTGACATGGCCACTTGGCCATTCCACAATTTAAATTTTTCATCTGTGTTGTAAGTAAAACATTCAAAACTAATATCTAATAATAATAGTAACAAAGTGAAATACACACACCAACTGTCTTTAAAGGACAAAAGAAGACACTGTAGCATCCCCATTTGCTGAGACCCATTGCAGAAATCACAGGAATGCAGCAACATGTTGTCTATACTGAAACATGACTACTTGCCCTGACAGCTTTAAGCATAAAATGCTTCCAGATTATCTGTGCAAATGAAACACACCCCTAGGCATATAGGATGGACAGGGAAATTTAATTGTATACTAGGGGAATGAGGAAATGGGGCAGGAAGATAAATATCAAATTGTTGCTTTGAATTTTTTGTATTAAATCCTCTCTGCTCCCTTTTTGCCTTTCCTGACCTTCAGCAGAGAGTCGTCACTGTCATCATTAGACCCTTCTGCTTTTAACCCATGTCAATGGCTTCCTAAGTTAGGGGACAAACTCCAGGACAACAAACCCAAGAATGTTTATCCAGATTACTTTTCAAAATGCAGCGGAGGTTGAGTGTTCCAAATCTGAAAATCCAAAACGCTCAACAATTCAAAACATTTGATCACCACTAACATGAGGCTCAAAGGAAACGCCCATTTGAGCTTTTCAGATTTCAGATTTACAGATTTGGAGTGCTCAATCAGGTACGTATAATGAAAATATGCCCAAATCCTCACCGCGCCCCACACAAAAACCAAAACTCTGTAACACATTGGGTCCCACTTCTGAGATAAGGAATACTCAACCTGCTGTATAATGAATAGTAAATAAATAGTATGCAATGGTGTAAAGTATAAAAGCTACTTTCGCATAAAAAACAAAAAATACAATTTATTAGAGAAGGCTCATTTGAGCTCTGATGTTTAGCAGTTGCTATCTCTAGAGGACAAACTGAACCACGGTTTAACATCATCATGGGGCCAGTTTCTAAGCCTTTCTATGTGCATGTGTGTTCCCCTGTGGGTCTAATTAACCAAGAAAAGGAAAAGTTTAGAGTTCTGGTGTTTGTATTATTCATTCATTGTTTTCCTTAGTGCCTTTTCCAGTCCAGATTTAGAAACGCGAGAATGAAGACCACCACTTCCACCTCTACCACGGGCTCTTGGAGACTCACTGACATTTGCAGGAGAATGAAGAGCATACTACCAGAGAGGCTGTAGCCTTTCTTCAATGTCCAAATGCCATGATTCTACATTTTCATCATTCTAATTCTACTCCATGCTCCGATGCATGCAATTAACTCATTTGAAAATGTTTTGTCTTTACAGGACTGCTAAGTATAGGATGTAAAAGTTTCTGATCACAGACATTGATGATTACAGGGGTGATTTCACTTCCTCTCCTGTATTTCTCCACATTACAATTGTCAGTTATCATTTTTAACATAAGTAAGCTTTCTATTTCTTCTGATTATAATGATGTTGTAGGGCTCGGTTTTGCACTTTCATGCCTATTTTAGGAACGGATAGGATAGAGACAGTTAACTCCAGTGACAATCACTGCAGCACTCCCGGGAGTATTCTGGGAAGAGGTGCTACATAAACACAAAGCATTCTGCAAAAATGGTCGTATTCACCCTCATCACATCTCACGAGGTGGATGCACTGTGAACATTGTTAATATAAAGCTTCTGGCACCACAAATAGAACAGAGATGATTTTCTCTCCCTGCATGGGGAATGCCAACATTTTCCTCACATTTCTTAAGAGGAATTATCCACTGGATTGCTTTGTGAATGCCACCTTTGCATGATTTGTCTGATTGCTGACACATGTAACCTGAAGACTTGTTTGAGAGAAAAAAGCAATATCTTGAGCTGAAAGGTTTACACGTGTGCAGGTGCTTCCCACTGCAAACCAAATTGGAAAAGGTTAACATGGGGTGCTGAAATAAAAATGGGTAGAACTGTGTATTAGAGAAGAACGTCTGCTGAACAAAGCAACGAACGCCTGTTACCTCTGAATGATCACAGCTTTTAAATGCGGGTCCTCTGCATTACTCATCATTGCCTTAAACATTTTAATCAAGATTATACTGTAACAACATGAATTTTATCTCAGCAATAATGATCAGAAATGGTAAGCAATGTAACTGAATCTATTATCAATGACTAAATGAGAAGTTGACTCTTCTCTAAGGCTGATCCCCTTGGCAGACCATGTAAAAAATATTACTGGGTTGCCCCAGTGAAATGACAGAGCATGCCTAGAGGGCAATTCCTGGTAGCATCAGAAAGAGTACATAAAGAAATATAAAGTACAGGCTGCTCATAAAGCATTATCAAGAAGCTATTTAAAAAGAGAAATCCAACACAACGGATATTTTCCTTGAAATAATACCTTACTCCTCAGAGCTGATATGGAATGCAGTATTTTAAAATAAAGTCTATATCCAGGAAGGTGGATATGCCTAATTATTAGCTGTGCTAACTAAGAATGTTATTGTATGATTTGATAATATTTTATTCAGTATGTTTCATTTTTAGGTTCATCATCTATTTAAAGCCACATTAACATTTTTTGGTTATTAAACTGTGCACACATGACCAGCTGTGCATAGACTGGCGCTGGGCTTATATTCCTAACCCACTGAAAAGTCACAAGCATGTTAGTTGAAAAGCTTTCTGGCCAGGCACAGTGGCTCATGCCTGTGATCCCAGCACTTTGGGAGGCCAAGGTGGGTGGATCACTTGAGGTCAGAAGTTTGAGACCAGCCTGGCTAACATGGTGAAATCCTGTCTCTACTAAAAATACAAAAATTAGCTGGGCATAGTGGTAGGTTCCTGTAGTCCTAGCTACTCAGGGGGCTGAGACAGGAGAACTGCTTGAACTCAGGGGGCAGAAGTTGCAGTGAGCTAAGATCGAGCCACTGTGCTCCAGCTTGGGCAACAGAGTGAGACTCAGTCTCAAAGAAAAAAAAAACTTTCTGCAAGAGGAATACAATTTTGTAACTTGTAGAGTTAATGAGGAAACTGATATTCTTTACAGAATGTTTTGCATTGTTCAATTTGTTGCACTTCCAGAGTCTTGCTTTCAGTTTCTTATTGGACTGGACACCAGCCTGGTAGAAAGTTTAGAAAATAAAATTGATCATAGAGAGACCTAACTTCTGTCTTTATTTCACTGCTAAATTAAGGTCAGGCAAAACTAAAGGCACAGATGCAATCTTAAAATTCTCTTAATTAAACTGGCTGATTTTATAATATAGGCAGAGAAAGGGGACATTTTCAGATCTTGGGGATAACTGGCTAATGGAAAATTTTACCCACACGTAGGTTTGTGCATTCCTCAAGTAAACACTAAACATGTATTTACACACACAGTGGACGCCTGTGTGTTACCAGGAACAGTGTTGTACTTTTCCCATCTTACTATTCTATCCTCAAAGGCTTTTGGAGGAATCATTTTTCTCTCCAGTTTACAAACGAGGGCATAGATACTTGAAGTCATCCCATGATATTTTAGGTTCTAAGTAATAGACTTTGATTTGAACCCAACTTTGCCGCCAAAATTTTTTTTTTTTTAGGATTCTACCAATGTGAACTGAACTGTTTACCAAACATTTGTCTAGATTGCACCTGTGGGACTGTAACTTGTAAAGTGACAGAAAGGCAACATGGAGAAGCAAAAGCCATTGAGAGAAGTTTTTACTACTTATGGTTTCCAAGAGAAAGGGACACACCAGCCACACAGGGAAGCACCAGGCTTGTTAAGGAGGCACGAGTAGGGCAGAGAAAACACAGCTCAAGCCCTTTATTGTGTTTCCATGGAAGGAAGGGGCCGGGGAGGATAAGAAGCCAAGCTGGTTTAAAAACGGCTAGTTTGAATAATTTCACTGAGCTCTGAGCTATCAAACAGTGACAGGGGAGGTGTCCTTTGTCATCCAATACCTGGCACTGGGGCTACTTAGGGCAGGGAAATACTGCCTTGCTGTGTGAGTTGGATGAAAGACGTGGCTATTGGTGTGAGCTTTGGAGTGGTTGGTTTGTATACGGCAGGTGTGTTCACAGGTGAGTTGTTTACTGTCTGTAGGAATTAGCTCTGGGAGGGGCAGTCTCTCCAGGATTAGTAAGATGCTCCAAAATGTCAAAGCCTCATAAGATACAGAAAAGAAAAAGTATAATCAATACACTGCTGCTCGAAAAAGAAAACTGTCTTTGGTGTAAGTTTGATAAATGTTGCAAACTTTGTTCTTGGCTTCAATATTTATGATGGCTATTAGCATAGTTAAGGTTACATGAAAGTCTTACAGTGAAGGAACATTTTAAACACTGTTTAACCCAGAGTTTCTTACACTGATTTGACCATTGGCAGCCAACTCCTATTAACATTTAGCAGAACATTAATGTTATAAAAGCCAGTTTGGTAAATGCCTTCCTTAACCAACTTTTCTCATATTTTAAATTATGTGATTTCTATAAATCTGTGATTGAGCATTAAGCAAAACATATACTTCATACATTTTATGCATTGAAAATAATTTATCATGTTGCAAAAAATGTACCATATGCATTGGGATATTTCTGAACAATTCTCCTTCTGACAAATCTTTCTCCATGCAATGAAATGTATGAATATATAATCAACAGTTTCCAAAATGGAATCTTCTGAAAGACATTTACTATGCAAACCATTCTTTCTCACAGACACAGAGAGTGTATGTGCAAATCAATATTGTTCACCTACTTACAGCAATTTCTATCATGCTAACTCTTGTATCTGCTTAAAAAGATAGGAAAATGAAAACGATTCTTAAGTTTAAGAACATCCAAAATGTGGCCATTGAGGATTCAGAATCGTGCTTTGCTAGAAATAACTTTTGCCTAAATTGGACCTTCTACATATGCAATGAGACCTGATTCTGTATTATTTCATGTACTGCTAAGCCCGTGTTTCTGCCAGTGAATAATTATTTTGAGTTATTAGAGGGAAAATGAAGCATAACATTTGCATGATTTCCCTCAAACTACAGAATTGAGTCAACAATTTACAATTAAAAGGGGAAAAAAATCATCACACAAAATATTGAGATCTGAAGACAAAGAAACGATATTGTTTCCTTTTTTCTTCTTCCCAAGTCTTGCTGACCCAATTATTAATTTTCCAGTGGCCTCATATGTCATTCAGATGGCAAGGTACTGGCATGACTTTTAGTTCTTTCAGAATATCAGGGAGTGGGGTGCTACCTTCAAATCTAAAATAATCCAGCTTCAAGGGGGGAAATGGAATGTGGGGAAGTTGATTATCTGAGCTTTGGAGTTAAACTGGAGGTGAGAGAACTGTTTTCTTGTCATGTGTTTCTCCAGAGAAGTCTCTTTATGGTGGATAAAAGTGAGAGCTCACTCAATTAGCTCATGTACTCATTCAATACATATTTATTATGGGCCAACATGTGCTAGGCACATGATGGAAGACAAAGAAATTCCTTGTGCTGTGGAACAAATTTTGAAGTGGAAACAAGTAATAAGCAAATAATTAAGCACGCAAATAAACATGAAACATATAGGAATTCATGGCACACAGAAAGCACTGTGATTCAATGGCAAGTGACTTCTTAGCTACTCTAGTTCAGCGGCTGAGGAAGGTCTCTCTAAGGAGATAATAATTTAGCCTGAATGATAAGGAGGAGCTTGGAAGAACATTCCAGTTGAATCCTTCTTTTATCAAAGTACAAACGCTGGGCCTGATTCTTAATCACGTGGATGATACTGAGGTGTAAACAATAATTTTTAAAAAATTAATGGTGCTTGGAGATGAAAACAAAGCTAATGCGACATTTAGAAAACAGTCCTTAAAAGAACAATTCATTGGGCTGTTGACTCTTTTGCATTTTCAGTTTTCTGTGTAATATAGTTTTTAATTATCCTTTTTAATTCTCACTTGCAAGGGCAGTAGTTCTTACATACCCATCTTCAAATGCTTAAGAGTGAGTTTATTTCCTTTAATTTGGGAGTTTAGGAATCTGTGACCATTGATAGCCTTTATTGCAAGGATTCTGAAATTAGGTAGCAGCTTGCTCACTTGGGAAACTTGTGAAAATATGAATAGCTCATGTGTAACCCCCGTGACTTTATGAAGGACTGTATTTCAGTGCATAGGACTCTGGGCTTTCACTAAGAGATTGTTTGTACGTTGCTCTGAATTACCCTCAAATTGAGAGAGCCTCACTGTGGGTCAGGAGAGCTTGGGCTATGGGTAGCTGTGTGCAGAGAAAGGAGTTCTGCTAGATGGGGGAGTTGGCTCTCTAATAAACCTGGTTATTGTGCTAAGTTAAGGGGGATCCACTGCCTCAGTGCTCCTCTAGAAGGATTAACGGAGGTCGCAGGCCCCCTTAGACATGACTCAGAGGTCTGTTGGATGAGGCTTTGGGCTCCCATTTTTTCACAGAAACACTCTTCTTTTGACTGTTTTGTATTTTGTGGTTACATATATGACTTAACTAAGTTAAAGATTCTGCTTCTAAATAAATTAAACACCAGTGAGCCATGTGGTGAAGAAGGAACCAGGAACTATTATTTCCATAGACCCAATGAGGTCCAGATTCATAAATAAGATTCTAGGGTCCAGAAATCATAGGTGAGATCCTGGGAGGCGGGCTAACTCTCCACCTGATCTTAGCCAAAAGGCCGATAAGTGATCAGGTTAAATCTCTAGGTCAGGCTTGATAATGGTTGGTTAAGGCACTGAATGCAGAGTTAGGTTTTCTTAGCACAGAAAAAAGGTAAAAAGGGTAAAATTGTGACAAACAGTAATAATAATTATTCCCATTTATTAAGAAACCATCACATTTCAGGATTGCACACTTTACACAATTTATTCCATGTAATGACTGAGGAACATACTAATGTTTTCATTTTCCAAGTGTGTAAACTTGAGTTTTAAAATATTAAATGACTTTTTCAAGGTCCCCTGGTAGATCTAGAACCTAAACTGAGGTCTGTGTGGTTCCAGAACTCATATTCTTAATCACAATATCCAGTCAGACCCTACCTTAGAAAAAATGGGGCTCTTTGCCTGTTCTCAGTGGTGAGAATTACAGAAAAGGTGATAAAACTGTCATGATACATACTGCATTTCCATCATAACTTCTGTGTAGTTTGAAAATTAGTCTAGATGGGCCAGGCTGTAGTGGGCTCACATCTGTAATCCCAGCACTTTGGGAGGCCGAAGCCAGTGGATCATGAGGTCAGAAGATCAAGATCATCCTGGCCAACATGGTGAGGTCAGGAGATTGAGATCATCCTGGCCAACATAGTGAAGTCCCATCTCTACTAAAAATACAAAAATTAGCCAGCCATGGGTTCCTGCATTCCCAGTTACTCAGGAGGTAAGGCAGGAGAATCACTTGAATCCAGGAGGTGGAGGTTGCCGTGAGCCAAGACCATGCCACTACACTCCCCGCTGGGTGACAGAGTGAGACTCCATCTCAAAAAAAAAAAAGGAAATTAGTCTGGATGAACCATGTCAAACAAAGATGAGAAGACAGAGAAAGAATGTGCTTCTTTATTCTCCATCATCTCAGAGTCCAAGAGGCAGTCCTTGCTTAAGGAAAAAGGAAGCAATGCAAAAATATCAGAGCAGACAAGCGACCTGTCAATAAGATAATGCCAGGAAAAGGGTGGGGATGGGTATATTGAGGGCAGGAGGCATGAATAAATCAAAGGATTTAGAAGTCCTTTTAATTTTACCAAGCCATACCAAACCAAAGCAATTAATTCAACCTACTCCATGTACTTTTACCTTGTTATTGCTCCTAAACCAGAAAAAAAATTCAGTGGCTTCCAGTGATTTACACTTTGCTGTGAATGCTTTTAAAACTGAAATTGTCCCAGCCAGAAATGATAAAGGTCTGCTTCCGAAAACGTCTGGGTCCAAAGAAAGACTTATTCAAGCGTGTCCAGGAGTTTCTGACTTCTTTAGGCCACAATCCCTGCATGGGCAGCTGCATCTGTCATTCTGATTTAATAATTTACTTAGGGGCTCTCATATACTGTATTCATGGTGAGTCCAAATATAACGAAAACATCATTTTCCTGTAATGACTATATAACTGTATTTTTAGATCGAGGCACATTTAGAGAGAGTTTTATCAAGTATTACTGATTTTTTTCTCCAATCTAAAATTAGATGGAATAACAATGCCCCAACTGCATCAGAGGCTATCAAGAGGAATGTGTACATTAGCTTCTTCCTTTGGAAATAGGATTTTTCTGGTACATGTTTGAATTTCAGTAGGCACAAATCAAATATCCAAAATGTGTCATATCCTTAATGATAAACACACCTAACTGAGGTTGTGAGCTACAGCAAATAAATGTAGCTTTTCATTGGCCCGATTCCAGCCTTCAGTGGGTGGAAACTCATAAAGTAATTGACAACTGAACAGCACTGGAGTCTATGGTTTTTCCTATTCAAGTCTTGACTTACCTGCTGACAGTCCATTTTTGTGCCACATAACCTAATTTTTATACGACAAAAGATAGCAAATCTGATGGCTAACTTTTTCCCCAGAAGGGTATGTTAGAGAAAACTGATTATATAGAATCTGGTGTCTGGCAATGTTTTTAAGGGATGCTTGTCGATGACTCAACAGTGAGAAGTGAGACTCAAAACAGCCTCAGGGATAATCTCATGTCTACAGCATTAAATTGTATTACAGACATTCTGAGGACAGAAATAATAAACTGCCCCATTATCTGAGGGATCCATTTTCGATGGGGAACATCAGGAATGAAAAGATTCCTGTGCTACATTGTTTTAAACACCAGTTTCTATGTCATTTATGAATTACAAAATTCCTTTTATAAAGGACCAGATGGGTTTTTTTTTTAGGTGTTGCAGGCCATGTACAATTTTTATCTCATATTTCTCTCTTTTCTCCCCTCCCTTCCTTCCTTTCTTCCCTCTTAAAAATGTAAAATCATTCTTAGTTCAAGGGTCATATAAAAACAGGCTGTGGACCTCTTAATCCTATTTACTTCTTAGGGGTATTAGCTCATAACAGCACTCAGGCTAGAAAACTGCTGAGTCAAAATAAGACACAGTGAGGATGTAAATATGATTAATGATGTTTACAATTAAGAGGGAATTCGTTTCAAAATTTTGGATGACTGAGTGCCCACCAGGTGTTTCTGTGTTTCTCTACCTACTTAGCTGTGACTAGGACATAGGCAAACCATAGAGATGAAACCCTTCTGGGCCTACCCATTGTGTTTTCGCTGTCATGCAAAAACTCTCTGAATCAAAGGCAGCAGCAGTATTGGAGTAGGCAGAATTGTATCCTCAGTTCTCCATTCTTTCGAACAACCTCAATTTAAAAATATGATAAGTTTATGTTTCCCTCCACCCCATCTTATGGAACATGCTACAGAAATGTAGCTGAAACTTCCAATGAGAGCCCGACCTAAGAAAGTGGAGTGATCACTGTTTCTCAGCCTCATGGCTTGATTCATGCTATAGTTCTCCATGTTGAAGAACAACAGAAATGATGTCTAAGTTAACTATTTTGAATTATCTGCCTCCTCCTGTATTTGTACAGATATCTGAGTTGGCTGTGATAGAAATAAAGAAATAAAATCTTTATGTTACCTACATTTCTGGAAATTTTTTAGGTAAGAATAATTTCAATTACATTGTTTGTCCTTATAATACCTGATGTACCAAAGGATCACTTTTAAAAACAGTATTAGTCACCAATGAAACATTCAAAAGGAAGAACAGTTAAGATCCCTGAAGCTAAACAGTAAAGGCCAGAATGGGGCCAACACTGAGAGTTTACTGTAAGAAAGAACTAACTCTGTAAGAAAGAACACAAGGAATACAGAAAAATTACAGTATTTTTTTAAAGAGCCAAACTGTGTGATTGAAGAATATACAAGGGTTCTCATTTTAAAAAGTATTTTATACTCGGAAAATTCCATAAGGAATAAATTTATATTTTCCCACCAAGAAGCGGGCTATCTGTTAGGGCATTTGACGCTTTTTTTTTTTTTAACTTGCATGCCAACAAATGTATTTAGTGCGGATTTTAACTTACCAAAAAAATCTTTGGGTTAAAGATAGTGCAGGGTAGGATAAGGGCAAAGCTGCCATCCAAATACAGACATTAGGGTCCCAGCCAGGTGGCATTACTTTGATACTTCCCTTCATGTTTTTTACATCAGACCCCCCTTTCCAAGAAACTGTGAATAGCTATCATAATATGGTTAACATTTTCAGCATGGTAATAAAATACAACCTTTAAATTCAAGTAGTCCTATGCCCCTGCATCAAACTTAGTTCTCAGATATCTTCTCAATGGTAAACATAATGTTGAATAACTCATACCATGTGACTGAACTTGCTTGGGGTGACGCAGAGGGGAAGAGCTGTATGATTAAAGTTAAATCAGAAAGTAGACATACAGAATGATAAATAATCTTTCCTTATAACCACAAATGGCATTACACTGAAATGCATTAAAATTATGTGGTATTTGCCCAGAATGTTCTTGAGTTTGAGGAAATTTCTCAGAATATCTGCCAATTACTTCTTACTAAGCTGTTCTAACCAACTCTTTGCTTTGGAATGTGTATTCAAGAGAACAAAAACCCAGCAGTCTCTGCAGTGGAAAGCAGTAGTCTACAGTTAACTTTAGCAGAGCCAGGTGCCAAAGTGACTCAGAAGCCACGGCATACAAAATAAAAAGGTATTGTCAACAACCACGACAAAAGAAGGAGCTAAACAGCTTAAAAGTGGAGTACAGAAGAGAATAAAAGGAAGAAAATGTCTGCCCGCTCAAAGAAAAATGCACTCCATGATCTTAATTGCTCGCAATTGAGGGTTTAAGGTTCATTATTTAAAAGTTAGCCTTTTATGCATTAAAAAAATACAGATAAGGCCTGAGCAAAGTGTTAACAAGTGGCTAGAAACACTTCTTAGCCTCAAATTCCCGAGGACAACATATATTGAGCACAAATTGGGGGAAATGTTTTAATTACTGCACGCCGTGTTCTCTGTCTTTCCACTGATGGATTGATTATATTTGTTTTCCAGAAAAAGCCCTCAAGTTATATAGTTGAATATCCTTTTCCTCCCAAATTATGATGTTATCCTGAAAAGTTGATCTGGAAGTAGAAAATCACTTTTCTTCTCTTTTCTGCTTCGGAGTGGCCAAGCACAGGCGCTGAAACAATTCTGCCAATAATTGTGACCTTGGTAAGTCGGTGCCTTCACTGATTTTATACATCTGCAATCCATGTGAGTGAGACAGGGGCAGAATGATGTGTTAGAAGGGATCCTGGGTCCAAGTCTCAAGGAACATGGGATACAGGACTAGACCATCAGGAACCCATTGCAGTTCTACTGAGAAAGTTCTATAATCTCTTTGCATCTCTCGGCTTCATTTTGAGTGAGCATAACTGCCCTCCCCAAATCAGAGATATACAGGGTATTATACATGGACATCATCAAAAGTGTTCACAAAAAGTGCTCTCGAAATATAAAAGTTCAACACATGGATTATAAGGAATTGTTCAACATACGCCTTATGAGAATCTTTTCTAATTAAAAAAAAATCCTTGGAATTCTACTTTGGGCATTGTGAACTTGGAATCTCCTCAGTCTGCCTGTCTCCATCTTTTCCAAACATTATCCCATTCATCTCTGTGTTGAGAATATCATTCCTAATTCATCAGTGAACCTTTCAGATCTCCTTCTAAAGCATGTCCTAGGTCTCTCATCTTCCCATTATTTCCACAGCAAACACCTTAGTCCTGATCTCATCGTATCTTATAGGACTAACCTGACTGCTCTCCTTGCTGCCACCTGTGTCTACCCTACAGTCTACTTTCCATAGAACAGTCACGCCCGTCCTTTAAAAATAAGAATCTTCAGTCCAAACCCTTTCTGATGACTCTCTCCTGCAGAGAATTTTATCCTATGTACTAGAAACCCCCACAGTAGGGGCTGACAAATCACCTTTTCTGTATGGCCTGCAGGTTAGGTATCATTTTTCCAATTTTATAGGGTTGGCACACAAAAATGATACAGAATTCAAATTTCAGTGTGCATAAGTTTTATTGCAAAACTACCATGTTTACTCATTTTATATTGTGTATTGCTGCTTTCATTCATACCAAAACACAGAATTGAGTTGGGGATCCATAGACATTATGGTCTGCAAAGCCTACTATGTTTAACTTTTTGGCTTTTTATAGTTTGTTAACTCTGCTCAGAATGCTTCTCTTTTTCTACCATTCTCATTGTTACTCTGCTCTCACTCATGCTAACTTACTCTGTTAAGCTTGTTCTTGCTATGGTACCAATTGTTTTTCGTCTTTTTCTTTCCTTCTTTTTGTGGAGAACAGCGTCTTGCTATATTGCCCAGAGAGGTCTTGAACTCCTGGGTTCAAGCTATCCTCCCACCTCTGCCTCCTTAAGGGCTGGGGTAATAGGCATGAGCCACCACGCCCCACCCACAGTACTATTTTATATGTTGTTTTCTTTTGCCCTTGGATACTATTTACCTGAATATCCCAGGACTTCTTTCCTCACATTACTCTAGAATTTATTTGTGACCCTTCTCAGAGAGGGCTTCCTTGACCACCTTATAGAAAATGGCACTGTTATAAAAATAAGAATAAGACATAAGTAATTTGTTTCTAAGACACAATCCCTGGTTTGTCTGAGTTCAAACACTTTCCCATTTAGATGTTGAACTTTTTAACTGTTAAGAATCAGTGTTAAATGTCAGATATTTAATAGCCAGTATCTCAGACATAGTTTAGAGGATGAACTAGGAGTGGAAAATGACATGATTCTCTTTTTTTCCCAGTTCTCCCAAGAGCTTAGTATGTGACTCTGGACAAAGAATTTAGTATAATGAAGCTCACTTTTCCTTTCAATGACTGAATAAGTATTTCCCTTGATCTGCATAGTAAATATGATGGTTAACCATAGACATAACCATTACATGAAACAAATGACTCAATGAAAATAGCAAGAACAATCAAACATTCCCATAGCACATTAGGCATGTATCATTCTCACCAGGATTTCACTTTTCATTCTTAAATCCCTGACTTTTAAAAGGTATGACCATCTTTACAAAAAACCTGCTAAGGGCATATGTAACAATGGTACTTGTGTTAGTTTCCCAGGGTTGTTGAAAGAAGTACCACAAAGTGAGTGGCTTAAAACAACAAATTTATCACATCACAGTTCTGTAGGCCAGAAATTCAAAATAAGTGTGTTAGCAGGGCACATTCCTTCAAGTCTGTAAATAAACTCTTTCTTACCTTTTCCTAGATGTTGGTGGTTTGCTGGAAATCTTTGTCTTTCCTTGGCTTGCACTGGCAGGTAACTCTGGTCTCTGACTTCACTGTCACAATGCATCTCCCTGTGTTTCTCTACCTTCTCATGGCTATCATCTTTAAAACACTAGTCTGATTGGATTAGGGGCTCAGCTTACTCCTGTATGATCTCATTTTGAGTAATTGCATCTACAATGACCCTATTTTCAAAAAGACTCACATTGTAAGACAATGGAAATTATGACTTCAGTGTATTTTTTTGAGAGAAGGCACAATTCAACCCACAACAGTACTCATAACATCAGGAAACACAAACCTGAAGCTTCAGGAGTTTGCAGTTTTAGAAGTAAGATCCTGCAAATATGTCCATAGCATCTGGATATGGAAGAAACTCATAGGAGAACACACAGAAAGGGAGAATCCAAAATCGGAGTAAACTCATTGCCTAAATTCTCAGTTGCCAAATTACATGGGCATAGGGGAGACCTCGAGGAAGGTAGACTAATAAAAGCAGCATTTGTGACCATATGAACAGAATAGATATATTAATAGCTGTACACCAATGAGGAGACAAACACTGCATTCTTGTTCAGGCAATTAATTAAATACTGCAATAACAGAGCAAGAATTCTCAGATGACTACAGAATTCATTGTCATGACAATGGATTATCTTCAATGTCTAGTTTACAACCAAAAATTACTAGACCTGCAAGAAAACAGGAATGTATGGCCCATAAACAGGAGCAAACAATAAAGAGAAACTGAATCACAATGGTCACAGATGTTGGATTTAGCAGACAAAACTTAACAGTAGTAATTATAAGTGTGTTCAAATAATTTTTAAAAAGTAATATGTAATGAATAAACAGAGAACCTCCAGAGAAATAAATTTATTTAAAAAATTATAAATTTGAGAACTAAAAAATTTGATAAACTTAGTAATTTACCAGAGCAACTCAGCAGACAGGAGATGGCAGAGTAAAGTATGGGTAAACTTGAAGATAAATCATTGCAAATTACCCAATCAGAAGAATAAAGAGGAAACACATTGATATAAAAAAGAATAGAGCCTGAGAGGCTTGTGGAAGAGCATCACTCAGGTGATCAAATATGCAACTGGAATTCCCAAAGGAAAAGAGATAGAACAAGCATGAAAATGTTTTGAAAAAATTAATGACAGAATTTCCCCCAAATTTGGTATAGAACATTTAATTCATATTCAGAAAACTTAATGAACATTAAACAGAACTAAAACAAAGACAACTATTCCTAAGCACATTGTAATTAAACTGCTGAAATTCAAAGGAAAAAAATCTTGAACTCAGCTAGAGAAAACATACACATTAATTACAGGAGAAGAGGCTTTGATTGACAACTAACTTCTCCTAAGAAGTTATGGAGCTTGGATAACATTGTAATGACAGAGCATAAGGCCTAAAAATGTAAACAATTGGTCAATAATTAACTCCATGCTTAGTGAAGCTATCCAAAAAATGAAGATGAAATCAAAACATTTTCAGATAAATATAAAGTGAGAAAATTTATTACCAGGAGAATTGCATTCCAATTAATGAAAAAGACGTTTAGGCTTTATAAACATATTTTCCTCTCTTAAATTCTTTAAAAGAGAAATGATTGTTTAGAGAAAAACAACTTACTTGTGTTTATATAAGAGATACAAGTAATATATATATAACCACAGTAGCTCAAAAGCCAGAATGAAAATACACTTTGGAATATTAATGACATGAACTCTGAATGGATTGTATTAAGTTTAAAATGAATATTGTAATTTCTACCATATTCTACTCAAGAGAAGAGAGACACTTTGTAATAAAAAATGGTCAACACATCAGTATAATGTAACAATTATAAATGTATACACACCTAGTAACAGAGCCTCAAAATACATGGCACAAAATCTGAGAGAACCCAGAGGGAGAAACAGGCAAGTATTTAATAATAGAGACCTTATACCCCTCTCAGTAACGGATAGAACAGATAGAAAGCTTCCCTGCCCTGCAAAAAAAAAAAAAAAAAACAGTAGAAAAATAGATCATAAGGACAGTACCAACCTAAATGGAAATCCCAGAATACTACATCAGATAACTGTGGAATACTCATCCTGTTTCTGTACATCTGGGGTTTTCATCAAGGTAAGCCATATGTTGGCACATAAATCAAAATATATTATTATTAGGCATATTCTCTGACAAATGGGATTAAATTAAAAATCAGCAATAATGAAACATCTAGAAAAGCCCTAAGTATCTGGGAATTCAATAATACCCTTCTCAAAAAATCAATGAGTAAAAGAAGCAACTGCAAAAGAAATTAGACATTATTTTAGAAAATTAAAATTAAATAAAATTTGTGAGATAAAGCTAAAGTGGTGGTTGGGGGGAAATTTCTAACTTTAAAGGTATATATTAGAAAAAGAGAAAATGACTAAATTAATTATGTAGGTTTCTACCACAGAAGATAGGAAAATGGACTCCCAAAGATGTCCACGCTTTAATCCCTGAAATGTTTAAATAGGCAATATTAGATGGCAGAAGAAACTTTGCAAATGTAACTGGTAGCATGGAATTTGAGATAGGGAGATTATTCTGAAGTATCTGGGTGGGTCCAGTATGATCATAAAGGGCCTTAAAAGTGGAGAACCTTTTGCAGTTGGATTAAAGGTATGAGATAGAAGAAGGAAGAAGGGAAATTTGAAATGTAAGAAGTATTTAACTCGGTATTGCTGGCTTTGAAGAATGAGGACAAAGTCTACAAGTCATGGGATATGTGTGACTTCCTCAGCTGATAAGCAACCAAGAGATAGGGATCTGAGTTCTTTAACCCTAAGAAAATAGATTCCCCCCCACCAGTGTCTTCTGAAAGGACTACAGGCCTGCTGACACTGATTTCTGTCTGGCGAGATCTGTATCAGACTTCTGATCTACAGAACTCTAAGAAACTTGTATAGTTTAAGCCACTAAGTTCTTGGCAATTTGTTATAGCAGAAGTGTAAAACTAATATACTTATTTTTTTAAAAAAAGAGGTAGATGATACAAGCTATTAATGCTAAGAATGATAGTGGAGATACTACTACAAATCCTATAATAATCAGGGGATAAGGGAATATGAACAATTTATGGACATAAAGATTGAGTATTCCTTATCCAAAATGCTTGAGACCAGAAGGGTTTTGGATTTTGGATTTTTAAAAGATGTTGGAACACAATGTTTGCATTATACCTATGTACCAGTTCAGCATCCCTAATCTGAAAATCTGAAATCTGAAATTCTCCAATGAACATTTTCTTTTCTTTAAGACGGAGTTTCACCGTTGTTACCCAGACTGGAGTGCAATGCCACGATCTCGGCTCACCACAACCTCCGCCTCCTGGGTTCAAGCAAGTCTCCTGCCTCAGCCTCCCAAGTAGCTGGGACTACAGGTGTGCACCAGCATGCCCAGCTAATTTTTTTATTTTTAGTAGAGGCGGGGTTTCACCTTGTTGACCAGGATGGTCTCGATCTCTTGACCTCATGATCCACCCGCCTCAGCCTCCCAAAGTGCTGGGATTCCAGGCATAAGCCACCGTGCCCAGCCTCCAATGAATTTCAGAGCATTTTGGATTTCAGATTTTCTTTCAGATTAGGGATGCTCAACCTATACTTGTGATTACTCAGATGAATTATACAAGTTCTGTGAATAACATAAATGACCAAAACCAGCATAGGGAAAAATGAAAAACTTAAGTATTAAATTTAAGTAATAAAATTGAATTTTTAATTAAAACTCTCCCTACAATAAAAAGGACAGGTATAGATAGCTTACCGGTAAATTCCATCAAACATTTAAAGAAGAAGAAAAAAACTAATTTTACACAAAATACTACATAAAACAAAGAAAGGAAGGAATACTTTTATGACATTAGCGTTACTCTAATATCACACAAAAGCCATTATAAGAAGGCAAGGTAGCAACCGGTATCCCTCATGAAAAAAGACACCAAATTTTTAATAAAAGTATTAGCAAATCAAATCCTTACTATATAGAAGGACAATGCTCTTTCACTACAAAACTCTCAGCAAACTAGGCATAGAAGGGGACTTCACCTCCTTCATGTGGTGAAGGCTCTGCATAAAAATATCTCATTCTCTATAGTGAGAGAGTAAATGTGTTTCCCTTAAGACTAGGAACATGTCAAGGATGTTCACTTTCATTATTTCTACTTAACATTTCACTCGAAGTCCTAGATATTTCAAACAGTTAAGAAAAAGGATAAAAGACATACAGTTGGAGAGAATGAGTGTTTTGATCAAAAAGTTGATGATGTACTTAGAAAATCCTAATATGAATTTAAAAATATTCACCATAAGAAAATTTGTTAAGATAGCAGTATAAGAGGTCAGTAAATAAACATCAATAGTATTTGTATACTATAGCCACAAGCACTTGGGAAAAAAATTTTCACTTAAGATGCTGAAACATTATGCAAGGGGTCTTCAAAGTGTTCATGAAAAATGCATATTATGAAAAAATTATGCATGGATTTCCATTTTTTTGCACTGTAATAAATTCATACTAACTTTCTATAAAATGTCTGAATGGGATCTAGTTTGAGGACTATGAAGGACACACCAGTTTGAAAAGAGCCCCTACTAGATAAGGCAACATGAATTGGTGAAAACTGAACGAAGAACAAATGTCATGTTTAGGCTGAAGCTTAGGTGGAAGAATGGTGTAATCACTGATGTGTTATGTAAAGTGCATGGGGACGGTTACCCAGATAAATTCACAATTTACAAATGAACAAGTTGTTTAAAGAAGGGATGACGACAATGTTGAGATGGAACCTACAGCAGCAGATGGTCCACATCCATTTACAAGGAAAAAAAATTTCTTGTTCATGCTCTAGTTGAAGACGCCCAACAATTAACAGCCGGATCAATAACCAATAGCACAGACATCTTGATTGGTTTACTTTACACAATTCTCACTAAAAAACTACAGGTTAGCAAACTTTCCACTCAATGGGTGCCAAAACCATTGTGTCCAGATCAACAGCAGCCAAGAGCAGAGCTTTCAAGAGAATTTTTAAACAAGGAGGATGAAGATTCTGAAGCATTTCTTTGAGGAATTGTAACAGGAGAAGGAACATGGCCTTACCAGTATGATCCTAAGAAACACGTACAACCAGGCCGGGCGCGGTGGTTCACGCCTGTAATCCCAGCACTTTGGGAGGCCGAGGTGGGTGGATCACGAGGTCAAGAGATCGAGACCATCCTGCTCAACATGGTGAAACCCCGTCTCTACTAAACATACAAAAAATTAGCTGGGCATGGTGGTGTGTGCCTGTAATCCCAGCTACTCAGGAGGCTGAGGCAGGAGAATTGCCTGAACCCAGGAGGCGGAGGTTGCGGTGAGCCGAGATCGCGCCATTGCACTCCAGCCTGGGTAACAAGAGCGAAACTCCAACTCAAAAAAAAAAAAAAAAAAAAAAAGAAAGAAAGAAAAGAAAAAAGAAAGAAACACGTACAACCAAACTAATGACTACAAGAGGTGAAAGTGGTCCACTCAGAGCAAAAGTACATCACTCAAGAGCAAAGTTCATGGCAACAGTTTTTTGGGGGATGCTCAAGGCATTTTGCTTGATTTTGTGGAGGGTCAAAAAAAGAGTCTCTGTTTATTGTACAAGAGTGTTTTGAGAAATCCAAAGCTTGATCATAGAGCCCTTCATCACAACAAAGCACCTGCTCATTCCTGTCAAACAAGGGCAATTTTGCAAGGTTTCAATGAAAAATCACTAGGCATCTGCCTTGCATTCCTGATTTGTCTGTTTCTGACTTTTGTTTGTTTTCTAATTCTAAAAATCATTTAAATAACACCCATTTTTTTCTTCAGTTAATAGTATTAAAAATGTTGAATTGACATCGGTTAAATTCTCAGGACTCACAGTTCTTTAGGGATAAACTAAGTGGCTGCTATAATTGCTTATAAAAGTCTCTTGACCTTGATGGAGCTTATGTTGAGAAATAAAGTTCACATTTTTTATTTTTAACTTTTAATTCCATTTTTCCATGATGTTTCTTGAAGTCCTGTTGAATATTTAGGGATAAATTTAACAACAATGGTGAAATACCTGAGTACCAAATACTACAATCCATTGTTGAAAGAAATTAAAGAACAACTATATAAATGGAGAACAACTAAATAATTGTTTATGGATGGAAGATTCAATAGAATTAAAACATCAGTTTTACAAACTGAATTTATATTCAATGCAATTCTAATAAAAATTTCACCAGGATTTTTACTGGGGTGAATATTTGCAAGCAAATTCTAAAAATTATATAAACATGAGAACAACTTAAAGAAGCCAAAGCAATTTTTTAAATAAAGAAAGTTGGAGTACCTTTTTCCAAGACTTACTATATAGCTAATCAGTACAATGTGAAATTGGTAAAAGAATAAATGTATAAATGTATAAATCAATGGTACAGAACAGATCCCAGAAAATGACCAACAAACCTACTGTAAAGTGATTTTGGACAAACTAAGGTAATTAAATGTGGTAAAGAATAGTCTTTTCAGCAACGGTGCTGGAGCAACTGCTCTCCATATGACAAAAAATAATTGAATCTTGGTTTTTATTTCATACTAAACATAAAAATTACCTCAAAATGCATCATAGGATGGTATGTGAAAATGGAAATTATAAAATTTATAGAGGAGCACTTAGGAGAAAAATCTAAGCATTTCTACTTTATCCACACACACACAAAAGTATAAACTGTGAAATCAATTTTTACGCTGGTATGTGATATATTGGTAATTTGGATTAATTCAAATCAAAAAATGTGCTTCAAAAAGACACCATTAAAAATAATAGAGTCGCATACTGGGAGGAAATGTTTCCCATACACCTATCTGCAAAGAGATGTCTATCCAGAAGAAAAAGTAACTCCTACAACTCAATATTAAGATGACACATGGAGTCTAATAAAAATTGGACAAACTATTAGAACAGATTCTTCACCATAACCAATGTGTACATTAAAGGATGTCCCACATCATTCAATTTCAGGGAAGGTTTAATTAAAACCACAGAGAGTTAATACTACATGCCCACTAAAATGGCTAACATTGAAGATACTGGCAATACACAAAATGTTGGTCAAGATATCCAGCAACTGGAATTCAACATTGCTGGAGAAAGCATAAAATGTTATAGCCACTTTGGAAAACTGTTGGGTTTTTTTCTTACACATTTCAACATACCTCTACTCTATGTTCCAGCATTTTCACTTCTAGCTATTTAACTGAGAGAAACACCCATGCCTACATTAAAGCTTGCACATTAATGTTCATGCAGCTTTACTTGTAATGGTTCCCAAGTGGAAAGTACCCAAATGTTCATTCACAGGTGAATAGATCAATGAACTATTGCTTATTTATATAATGAAATACTACTCAGCAACAAAAAATTTACTGATATATACAATGACATGTAGGAATCTGAAAGGCAGTATGTGAAATGCAAAAGCCAGACCCAAAAGAATACATACTGCCTAATTCCGTTTATATGACATTTTATAAAATGTAAATTAATCTACAGTGACAGAATGAAAATCTGGAGGCCTGTCTGAAGGCCACGTGTGGAGGTAAGAGTCACAGTGACACAAGAAACTTTTGTATGAATGTAAATTCTCTGCAGCTTGATTGTTGTGGCTTCACAGGTATATAAATCAATGAAAGCTCATCAGATTGCTCAAGTGCTACTTTAAAAGGTACACAGACATCAGATTATTCAGTGTTGTTTAAGGAGACAGACTTTCTCTTTGTTTTTCTTGGATCACAGGTAAGAAACATTCTAACAGATGCTAAAACAGCATTCTTGACATACACTTACTGTTCTGTTGCAATTTTCCTCTACAGTCTTGGGGGCATTAACGTGGTAATGACGAGAAGAGAAAGTATACAATCAAGGGGCAGGTATACCACACGTCGATTCAGCACAAACGCGGACGTTAAGACTTAGAGCTTGTTAGTTTGTAATTGTCTTGTATTTTGTTTAAACCACTGGTGGACAAGTCCGCCACAACCATCTCTTTTCCTTAAAAGTTACCTGTCTTCCACTAGGATGGAATAAAAAAATTATAGTGTTGGATGGGGTCATTTCCTCTTTGTAAAGATGAGGAGGACAGTGGCCTAAGAAGATTGTGAGTGACAAAGCCAGTGGGTGATGAGAAACGAGACTTGATACCTCCCGATACCCCATTCAGTGCTCCCTACCCATTTTCTTTTACAGAAAAAACACACAGAAATTACAGGTGTTATGACCATTTGTATCAATAAGAATTTTTTCTAAAACACAAGAAATAGAAAACGTGTGGATATAGGTAAAGAACTGAAGCAAATGAGAGAAGCAAACAGTATGCCAGCTCCAGGTACTCAGAAATGAAATTACAACTTTTCTTGACCCCAATAGCCTGACACAATGCTAAGGTCATCCATAGACTAATTAATCAAATTACATTTTCTAGTCTACCTAATGCATTTCTACCACATGGTAATTCCCTTGATGACCAAGATATGACTTCTTCTGTTTTTCTCATTTCCTACAGATTCTGACGTACTTCCTGTCACATAGTTGATACTCAGTAAACATTTATAACAAATTCAGCAAATGTCAATGTCATATTTTCAGGGAGCAATCCGTATACTTTCCTGTTGCCTTTAATGTTTATTCTGGCATCATATATATTTTTTTCTGTATGTCTGTGTGTAAAATAACAATGTGCGTTCTCTTCATAAGGTATTTTCTATAACAATGTGTATTCTCTTCATAAGGTATTTTCTATTTCAACACCTGTGCAAGTAATAGGTGAAAACTCTTCCCAAATGCCACAAGAGCTTATGGCAAATGCAGAATTATTGTTAAGAAAATTTTCTCTTGAGATTGTGATGTCATAGAACTTCAGTAAAGGAGGATAAAAAGACATTCTGATATTATGTATGCTTAGTTAAAAGGATTTGGGGCTATTCCTGATTCTTCATTGAAAAAATAGGGTAAAATCTAACTAACATAATTTCATGTTATTCAATATTTTATTAATAGAGGAAAGCATCATTTTAACTGCAGCAATCTATAGTATTATGAACTGATTACTAGTTCAAATGACAGAGTCCTACAATGAAACCCATAATTTTACATTGCGTTCTGCAAAAGATGATGGTAGTTCTTCACATTTAATGGTGTTGCTAGCTCAGAATCTTGTTAACACTCATAGTCTGAGAGATTGTGCTTATCCCTTCTTATTCTTATTTTAAACCAGAAAGAAAAATTTTCAAAGATCTATTAGCCTTTATTTTTCACAAATGGGATTTTGGTCAATTAGAAAATTACAAAGAAGAGGCACCTCAATTTGAAAATTTGAGAATTTAAGTAGAATGGTAAAATTATAAAGAAATGAATCTTTTTTTTTTTTTCCATACTAAAAAATACAAGTGCTGTGGTTTGACTTGCGTTTAGCTCTTTGTAGCTATTTCTCTTCACTGATTCCATGGAAAGTCGCTAAGGAGTTAGTTGCTTGTTACTGGGCAACAATTTATTCCAATTATAACTGAAATGTTGCTAATAGACAGTTACTGGTGGATAAGAACAGACTTTAAAAATGAACTATTCAATCCACAGCATTTTCTCTTGTAAAGAGGCAGAAATTATTCTAACAATTGACACTTTGTAATGTTCTAAGGTCTTTTTAGACATTTCAAGCACTCTGGGGGCACCGGTAGGACCCAGGGGCGGCATGGTTCAGAGCTGTTAAATGTAGAGTGACACAATTAGAATAGCTACAGAGACCAGAGACCAAATGTTACCAGCGTATGGAATGCCATATTCTCTATAAGATGCAAATTGCATACAACCTTCAAACATCCATAGGAGGATTTTTTTTTTTAGAAAAATAAACATTTGGTAACTATATTGTTTTTGACAACCTCTCAATTACATTTATAGTGATCTATTCAAAATTAAAGGACAAAAAAATAAAAATAAAAATTACAACAATTTACAAAGAACAATGGAGGGCCGGCGAAATAAATTCCTTGCTGTTTCACATGTGCTTTTAAAGGAAACAAAGCAAACAAAAAAGAGAAATTGTAGTTCCTGTTTCTTTGACCCAGATCCAAGCAGACTAATTGACAAGCCTAAACCTCTCCATGTGTCTTCCTGCTTCTGAGGCTAAAATATGGACAAGCTCAAAGCTTGACAAACGGATGGATTTTCAAATGACATGTGTGGTATACAAAAAAAAGAGATACCTATTTTTTTTATAATATTAAAATGTGATGTAAAATATACTGGCCAGAGTTGCATTTTTCACATGTGCAAGTTACACGCATAGAAGGAACAGAAGTTCATTGATTGTAGGATATGTAACCTTGAGAACTTTATCTTACAGCAAATGGTCACACATTCTGAAATGTCTTAAGTGATCTGGCCAGTTCAAAGGTAGTAAGAAAAGCTGGTTGCTAAAAATTTACACTATCTAATTTCAGTTGTTCCCCCACCACAGAGTCACAAGCAAGCACATTCTCTGCAGCAATTCCAGGCAGAGTGTACACAGAAATACTTGTTGAATTTAATTGGATTGAATTAAAATTTGTCCTATTGAAGAATAAAGTTGGCATCTCAAGTACAAGGTCTGCAAATGATGTAGGTTCTTCTTAACTGGCTGTCTAATGAACTCCTGACTAGTTACAGATGAAAGGGATTAAAATAACTTACTGAGCACTCACTTTAGGCTGTTTCATTATCTGAACTAAGGAAGTCTAGGATAATTAGCGTTCCTTAAAAAAAGTTTCATCATTGCACTTCCTGTTTGATGAGTAAACAGCAAACCCATTATGGTCTGCAAGGTACCTATTAAAACCCGTAACATCCGTGTAAGGGAGTAACTTGGAGAAAGTCAAGAATTCTCTTTGACAGGACACCGAAACTCCAAACAATCAACAACTCATTGTCATAGTGTGACAATCTTAGCTCTGTTGCAAGTGGGCAAGCAGTCAATTTGCAGAGAGCAGAAACATCGGGGTAGACAGGAATGCTGTTATTAACCACTGTAAGTATGACGCGGAGGTCGTACATCAGGCTATTACACCTTTTCATCACATGCTAACCCCTCACGGCAGGGTAGCCACGCTTATGACTGCATTAGACAGACAAAGCCTTCAGCTCTTTAAAAAAAGAAAAACCAAAAAAAAAAAAAAAAAAAAATGAAAAAAAATTAAACTCATTTTCTTACCAGCACGTTGCAGCACCAACTCGCTCACAGGAATGTTGCCTTTACAGGTTTCTCTTTTAATTATCCTAGAAGCAGGGAGACAAAAAAAAAAAAAAAAAAAAAAGAAAAAGAAAGAAAATGAAAAAAAGGCAAAGAAGAAGAAGCAGGGTGGTTAAATTAGCGTGCTGGAATCTTTTCAGTTTGTCGCAGAGTAGAAAAATAAAAAAGGAAAAAAGAAAAAGGCTCAGTAATTTAAATTTGCTCTCAGTTCAGGCTGCAATGCTGGGTCCCGCCCCTTCTTCCGGCTGGGTTCCACTACCTGCAAGGCTGGAACTGACAGCCACCGTGCAAACAAAAAAAGGCAACAAGCATGCTGGGACCATTCTGTCTGCTGTTTGGGTCTCACTTGTCCTGACAACTAAAAATCATCAGTGGAAAGGTATTCTACATTTCTTATTTGAGGTATTTTATTTGAAGCATTTGCATGTAATTCCCGTCCATTTTAATTGATACACCATAGAACATGATGTTGGGGTTTGATTACTGTTTGGTGTGATTTTTTTCTTTCATTTTTTTTTCTTTTTCTAAACATCTATAAGAATACTAATAATTAATACTAGTTTTATGATGATGACTGTTTAGTGACATCTTGTGCATTTCTTACTGTTCCTGTCTCCTGCTCCAAAACACATTCTCTCCTGTCTCTTCCTTTCATACCTAAACATTGAAATTTCTAGGAATATAAAGTTGGAAATACCAGGATTTCCAGGGTTTCCATTTCTCCTCTGTCTCTTCTTTTTTTGGGGATGATGGGAGGGGCATAGGGAGGTGCATAATGCTAAGAATAATTCAAGGGACAGAGTGCCTAAGATGAAGGTCCCATCAACCCCAGAAACTTCTAGGGAGGATGAAATATTAAAATGAAAAAGTCTTCAAAACTAAATGCAAGAATTTTGTTTTGATATTTATGTACCATGCAAATAACTAAAAATCATGGAAATAAACTTGATCTCCATTGCCAATTTTACATAAGGTGTCTCCTATAGAAAATCGCTTTAATTTTAGCAACAAAAACCTGTTAGTTAATGTGCAGCATATTGCAAGTAGGTAGCAGAGGAATTATGAAAGGTAATAAAACCTATCCTTCATCTGTCAGAATGTAAATTGCTTACTCAGAATTTTCAACAAGGTTTTTGTTGTTGTTCTTTTATTTATTTATTTTTTTTGAGACGGAGTTTCGCTCTTGTTACCCAGGCTGGAGTTCAATGGCGCGATCTCCGCTCACCGCAACCTCCGCCTCCTGGGTTCAGGCAATTCTCCTGCCTCAGCCTCCTGAGTAGCTGGGACTACAGGCATGCGCCACCGTGTCCAGCTAATTTTTGTATTTTTAGTAGAGACGGGGTTTCACCATGTTGACCAGGATGGTCTCGATCTCTTGACCTCATGATCCACCCGTCTCGGCCTCCCAAAGTGCTGCTCTTGTTTTCTAACTGTTCTCTGCAGACGAGGGTGTTAGCAACTTCTTCGGTAATGAAGCTATCAGAAGCCCGCATGTAGTAGGGAACATCTATAAAGCTGCCTCTCGATCTGAAGCATTGCATTTATAGGAGTTTATGGTGTTGTTGCACCTATTCAAGTCTGAGTTTTTCTCTGATCATCCTACTATCCTAACTTAAGAGTACCATGCTGACATCACATAGCTGGGGGCGGGTTGCTAAGGACTAAGAGATACAATCTTACACAGTTCTTCACCGGTGGCCGAAGACAGGAAAGAGGGTTACTCTTGATAATGTTACTGTGTTTAATCTACTTTTCAAAAAATAAACTATTATTTTCCTCTTATCCCTACCTCAAGAAATTTAAATGGATTTCACCATTTCTGCACAACTTGTGGAATCTAAAATCAAGGACCCACTGCTTTAATGCATTTCATTTAATAAAATCAGACTTTCAAAAGATGAATGAATAACAATATAAGTTAAATAAATGAGTTTTCTTTTTAAATTGGTAAATATTTAGCTGACTGTCAAATATTTGTTCTGTCATTTGAGGTCTCATCAGGAAACCAAGCCAATTAAAGATGGAAAGGTCCGAGGAAGCACAGAGTGAAACTCCATCTTTGTCTTCTATTACAACCTTTACCAAGACTATTTCTCTGCTACTGTCAGCAATGAATGACTTTGCTCACTTCCTACTAACAGCTGTAGAACAGGAAAAAAAAAAAGGACAGGTCAAGTACTCAAGAAGCCATGTTAACTTCCCAAATAGTTACGCAATCAGCTTTAATGAAACAGTGGTAAATTATACCAATGTGCTAATTATAGAGGACTTTGTCACAGCATAAGATGCAATAAAACAACCCATGCCTTGGCTTGGAAAGTGCTATGCATAGATTCTTTTAGAAGATTTAATTGAAGAGAGATTTTATTTTCCTGAAGCATTCATAATTTCAAGGGGCATTCTTTCAATCCTTTCCTTTTTAAGACTAGTTCTAGATTAAAAAAAAAAAAAAGACCAAGAGAGCCGAAAATAATGACTTAAAAATATGTTATTACAAATATTTATGACTAAATTGCCAATATTAGCTACTTTGGTATAATTGTGAACATAACATACTTAGACCATGTTAGGGAATATAAAAATACACACAGAGTGGCACATATTGGTTTATACTCTGAATGTCTATTTTAAATGAATAAATAATACTTTTATGTTGATCAATGTTTACTGAGTTCAGTTAGAAAAATATTAATTTTTTAAGAGACAGGGTCTCTCTTTGTTGCCCAGGCTGGAGTGCAGTGACATGATAATGACTCACTACAGCCTCAAAATCCTGGGCTCAAGCCATCCTTCCAACTCAGCCTCCTGAGTAGCTGGGACTACAGGTGCATACCACCATGCTTGCTAATTCTTTATTTCATTTTTTTTCGAGATGGGGGCCTCACTGTGCTGCCCAGGCAGGTCTCAAACTACAAATTTCAAGATAACTTTCTGTCTCAGCTTCCCAAAGAGCTGGGATTATAGGAGAATATTAATTTTGATTAAAATAAAACAATCCTGACATTAAACTTCAGAGAAGGAACATTTTTGTTTAGCTAATGTCAACTAGGTTTTAGTAAACGTGTCTCACACATGATTCCACTAGATATTTAACCTATTATTCTAGAGAATTTTACTTGGTGCTAGAGAGATTAAGTAATATACTGCATATCTCACAGCCATTCTGGGAAAAAAATACACTTCAAAAATAAATATCCTACTAAGATGTTAGGGAATTCTGTGTAGCGATACACGTTTCAGTGTCTTTCACATCAGAGAAATGTGTTTTAAAGCAATGCACTGAAGAAGTTTCCTGGAGATATATTTTAAAGAACTTGGAATAAGTATACTGTCATATACTATTTAAATTTTCATGCTCAGAGAAAATTAATATCAAGGTGGGAAATGCTAATTCATTTTTTAAAAGCTGTATCAAATGAATACATTTTAATCTTTCCAATTATAACTGACAATTAAATATCATTTTCAAACTTCTTGCATATATTAAAATTATTACTTTTCGATAAATGTATTCCTCATTCTGAGTCAATTTTCTTCGGTGTGATTTTACTGTTTTGTCTTTTGGGCAGTATAATACTGCCTAATAAATCATATGTTGTGGCCATGATATCCTATTGATTATAATAACTCATGTATAGTTTTCAATTTTAATAGAATTTGAAAACAATGTTCACTCATGTTGTATCACCCAGCCATTACAGTTAACCCCTTTATATGCGAATATTCAGATAATATTTTCTCAGGGCTGCCTAATAAGGGTCTGCTACTCTTGTTTGGAACTGTGACTTCATCATTGAATCAACTGAAGCTTATGTAAAAAAGTTTAATTTGAATTTTAAAACATACATAGACACAGAATTCTTGATTTTAAAGAGATTTTCACAATGATTTCTTTGTGATCATGTAGGTATGGAATTGCAGGTGATTTCATCCGGGTAGATCACAAAGAGATCAAAGCAGACACTGATATTTGCCTAGGATAGAAGCAAGACCATGAGGATGCCTTACACCTCAGCCGACCACTTCCATCCTCCTGCATGGACAGGAACACGGACCACAGATAAACTTTGCTTTTAGATTGAATTCAATTCTGAAATACAAGGCAGCTCATGTGTGAGTGGGTCACACGGAGAAATATAATGTCCCTGCGCCACTGGTACTGGGTATATGTGGTATCTAAAGTTTCATGGCATTTTATTAATTTCTATTTCTAAACCAAAAGTGCACCCTGCTCCACTAAAAGGCACAGAAAACATACAAACTGTAAACCGAGAATATGACATGCCACAGAAAAGATTAACAGAAAACCCTGAGTTAGAGACACACATAAAAAGTAGAGCGTTTAACTATGAGAACACATTGGCATGGGGAGGGGAACATCACACACCAGGGCCTGTCAGGGGGTGGGAGGCTAGGAGAGAGATAGCAGAGAAATACCTAATGTAGATGACAGGTTGATGGGTGCAGCAAACCAACATGGCGCATATGTATCTATGTAACAAGCCTGCGCGATCTGCACATGTACCCCAGAACTTAAAGGATAATGATAATAATACTAAAACTAGAGCATTTTACAGACAGTCCATTACCTGGCAAAAGTGGCTCTGAGAATTTGGAAGCACATACTGGAAATAAGCGAAGTTTCCTTCTGAGTCAGTTAATAAGAGATTTGACTTTGAGAAAGTTTAAGCAAAGATGAAAGCCCAAGGAATTGCAATACAAACATGAGAAAAAGGTGGCACAGGGCTGATGGGACAGTATCAGCAGAACACATTCAGTGCTCAGAGAAGGGGGTGACTCCTCCCTTGGGCAATGGAGTGGAGAGCAATACACACTCTGTGGGAGACAGGAAGGGGGTTGCTAATTTGGAGGAGTGAGTGATGAGATCAGTTTGTAACAAGTTCATCTGAGAACCCTGCTGGACAAAGTGGAGGGGATGGGACCATCTTGGTCCAGCTCTCAGAGCAGTTATCAGTAGAGAAGCAAAGATGATGAGAGTCATGAGTGTACAACAGAAACCACAGAACAATGAGGACTTCCAGAGAGCATCAAGAAATACAAAGAGCAGAATCCCAGGAACAGCGAAGAGGAAGCTCAAGTGAGAGGTGAGACGGAATGTGGAACAAAGTGAGGTAAAAGAATTCAAGCAGAAATGATTTGGACTAGACCAGGGCATCAAATGCCACAAAGATTTCAGATATTTATCATCTGGCCTGGAATCGAATGGAAAATATCAATAGGAATTAACTAGCAGAAGGCTACTTGTAAAGTGGTGTTTACTGCAGTGGTAGGGGCAGTTGCCAGATAGCACTGGTGAAAACGTGAATTGTGAAAGGCAAAATGTCATGGCATTAACGACCACACAATTGAATGTAATAAGGACTCATTAACACTCTTACCGTGGTCCTATCTGGCAATGTAGTTTAATTTAGGTTTTACATAGGTAGGAAGGGATTCAAAACAAATTTCTAGGTTCCTATCTTGAAACAGTTGACAATCTATTTGGAATGTACACAACTGCATTTTAGATTTCCTATTAGAAACCATTCTATTTTACATAGAGAAAATCATGGTATAATAGATAAGGAAACAAACATACCTGTGCATAAAACATAATTATCTCTTACTAACTTATGGCATTCAACTTGGCAGGGACTAGGTATGCATGTAATTTTAAAGGAGATTTAATGGCATACTAAAAAGGATGAGGAAATGCCACTGGATCACTGCGTAAATATAAATGACACTCTAATATACCTTAAAGTTTCCAGGAATCAGACACATGTACATGTATGATACCACTTCGAGGGTGACCTATGTAATTGTCAACGCTGGTCTGAACTGGCAATACCGTGTCCGTGTTTCACGACTCTACTTCCAATAGTTGCTTCTGAGTTTTCTCAAGTTTGAATCTTTATGATTTATAAGGAAGTGTCAGCCTGCTAGCCCACAGATGCTCATTGACATAGCTTCTGTTTTCTGATATTGTTAGTAAGTCAGAATTAAATGACTTGCTATTTTGGCATTTTAGCAAAGAAGGAGCATTTCATTCCAAAACTCCGAATTTCTTTCTAAACCATTGGTGAGAAAGTCCTTTAAGGGCAGTTTATTGGTCTTAAACCATGATTTTCTGTACTTACCAGAATTTATTGAATTTCTGTCTTTTAGATCTAGAAAGAAAATCAAGAGGAGATGATAGGTGGGGAGAAATTATATGTGAATCCTGAAATAATCTTCAAATATTTTCCTGAAACAATTTACCACTTTCATTGAACTTAAAACCACTTCAAATATGGGAATTGCAGGTGCAGTTTTCCTGGACACTGAGTTAATTTTGTTATTCAGTTACAGGCTTATATACCCATTTGTTACATAGTTTATTTAGAACAAAAGTTGAACAGTTGATAGAATATATTGTTAGACACTCTCTTGTTCTCCCTCCATTTTCTACATTATATAAACTTTCTAAGATCACCATTTTTTGCTAAATAGAGTTCTATATACACTACTGTGGGAAAAACAAAAACGAAACAGAAACAAAATTAACTTTTTGCAAGCTAGTTGCTATGAAAAACTTGTCTCGAATTTTGATGAAAAGGTAAGCCAGTATATGATCATGAAAAATTTGTTTCATTTTCCAAGTGGGTTAGTTAAAATGCAGACTTGATGTACTTAAATGAACTTTTCAATTCTGCACTCAGAAAGTGTCATGAAGAGGCACGTGCAGCTTCCTAAGGAGTTTGTGTTTCACCTTAGAAGCAATGGGAGGCCACTAAACTATTTTAAGCAGAAGTACGACATCATTATATATATTGCTGAAGACAAACCTTCCAGCAGCATTTAAAGTAGATTGAAGTGGTGAGATTATTTCAATAACATACTACCCTGAAAATATTTTACCTTGCTTGATTTGACAATATAATTTTGGGGGAAGAGGGAAAAATCAGAATCTAAATGTAGAAGACAAGCAGGAATTAAATTAATATACAACAAGATACTCAAATGGCGAATGCCCTTGATAGAGAAGTAAGCTAAGCTTTGGTTCTAAGCTTCCTAAACAATGTAAAATAGAAAATACCATTAGCTGTGTGCATCAAAATATCCACAAGATGAACAAACCACTTGTTTAGGAAATAGCTCTTTGACATGAGAAATTAGAGGAATTTCTCTGGTAAGTTTTCACAGAGAGGTACCAGAATGGCTTGCTAAACAATGTTTTGCACAAATATTTATATTTTATACACAATGCATCTGATTTTGGTGATAAAAAAAGCCCAATTTCTTATATCAAAGCTCAAGGTGATTATAATTTTAGCCTGAAAGATAAATAATCTAGCCACGGCAGACTGGGTGCAGTGGCCCATGTCTGTAATCCTAGCACTTTGGGAGGCCAATGCAGGCAGATCACGTGAGGTCAGGAGTTCGAGATCAGCCTGGCCAACATGGCAAAATCCCATCTCTGCTAAAAATACAAAAATTAGTGGCATGGTGGCAGGCACCTGTAATCCCAACTACTCTGGAGTTTGAGGCAAGAGAATCGCTTGAACCCAGAAGGCGGAGAGGTAGCAGTAAGCCAAGATTACGCCACTGCACTCCAGCTTGGGCAACAAGAGTAAAACTCTGTCTCAATCAATCAATCAATCAATCAATCAATCAATGTAATCAAATGCTCCACTATAGGCTAAAAACAAATAAAAAAGCATAGTAAGCAGTTGTCTAATCAATTAGACAATATTAAGCAGTGAATCTGAGTTACTAGAGATGCAACTGGCAACAGGACTCACTGTTTGCTCTCAGACTACTGGGGACACAGACAAGCTAACAGACAATTGCAATAGTGTCTGAGTAGTAGAAGGAAAGGTAAAGTGTAGCGTGATACATTAAGACAAAGCATATTCCCAAATGAGGCTTGACGGATGGTTTCCAAGGGGAAGTGACAAGTGGGTAGCAGCCTGGAAGGGAGAAGAAACTCCTGAAGAAGAGACTAGGAACATGGGAATAGATGAAATAGCCAGGCTTGAAGGGAACAAAGAAGTGAACACCATTCCTCCAGTGAGTTAACAGTTGTATCTCTAGTCCTTAGAACAGAGTTATCGAAACACATTTTTAACTCATAATTTTTTTTTTTTTTTGAGGCGGAGTTTCGCTCTTGTTGCCCAGGCTGGAGTGCAATGGCGCAATCTCAGCTCACCGCAACCTCCGCCTCCTGGGTTCAAGCAATTCTCCTGCCTCAGCCTCCTGAGCAGCTGGGATTACAGGCACGCGCCACCATACCCAGCTAATTTTTTGTATTTTTAGTAGAGACGGGGTTTCACCGTGTTGACCAGGATGGTCTCGATCTGTTGACCTCGTGATCCACCCGCCTCGGCCTCCCAAAGTGCTGGGATTACAGGCTTGAGCCACCGCGCCCGGCCAACTCATAATTTCTTAAATGTTGATAGAATAACATTGCTTAAAACAGTAAATATCATCTACCTAAAACTTATGAAGAACATTGTATTTAATGCTGAAACTCAGAAGCATTCTCATTAGAATCAGAAATGAGATAAGAGTGATTTCTGTTATCTTTGTTATCCAACATTGTTTGGCAGACAATAGTTAAAAAATGAACAATATGTATTTTGAGAGAGTAGAGGCAAACTCATTAATTTGTATTTTTTAGATGATATACTCATCTATGTAGAATATTTAAGACCACATATGACTCAGAGGAGATGAAAGTTAGATTCAAATAAATATATAAAAATCAGTAATACTCTTATACCTCAGCAATCCCATAAAATGTAATAGAAAACAAAAGCCTCTATATACCAGAAACAGAACTATGAAAAGTAAATTCAAAAAAAGATATACAAGATATTTTTGGACAAAATTATAAAATGTTAACAAAATATACAGTATAGAATGGAAATATGTGAGTTTTACAATGTTATAGAGAACTAATTTTCTACAAATTAATCTATAAATGCAAAGTAATTTAGATCAAAATATTATACATTGGAACTCACAGCGTCTACATCTAAAATTCATTGCTTCAACTGTACAGTAAGCCTCCTTTTTAAAATATAATATTTAGGGGAATAGTATGTAAAACTTTTTCATCTATTTAATGATAAGAAGTATGAAGCCACAGCTTTAGGAAGCATAGCACTTTTTAAAGCAAATGAGCAAAACAAATTTTACAATGAAACACACTAAAGACAGAAAGAGGAAAGCAGGCTTCTACTTCTAACCCAGTAACGTAGTGCAGGACTTACCTTCCTGACATGAACGATAAAACCGAGTAAATGACAAAACAACGGTGTATAAGCATTGGATCATAAGCAGCTGAGAACTGTCACCCCTAAGAGAGAGGAAACACGAAGTGACCCCATACTCACAAGAGGTCTCCAGGGAGAGGTCCCGAAATACAGCAGAGGGAAGCAAACGTAAAGCAGAGCATTATGGAGTCACTAATGAAGAGGCAGAGAGTTCAAGGCTACTGAAACAGCTGACCGTTGCGTAACAGATCACCAGAAAGGGGAACGTAGTGGAGAGAGGGACTCAGATCACCAGAAAGGGGAACGTAGTGGAGAGAGGGACTCCTAAGTATGTGTATGGGTTCCTTGAAAGTCCTTAAGGCCAGGGTGGGATCCTGCATTGCCCAACAGAAAGTGCTAGAAGGCTCAGAGCGGAGCTGATATTGCACAGTTGTGACAGGTGCAGTGTTGTGGCCCAATTAGAATGGAAAAGCATTATTAAGCCAATACATGAGCATTCAGCAGATACACCAGCAAGATCATACCTTAGGAGCAAAAACCATGTCTGAAAGTTACATAACCTTCTTTAAGTAAATCTAAAATGAAGCCCCAACTAAATACAGTAGAGATGCTAGCAAATTTGCATCCTATTAAAACAAAATTCAATGCTCTAAAAAAGACATCAATCCAGACTTAATAACAATTGATAATTCACAATAATCAGCATTCTTGCTTATTCCCTAGATATAAGAATAGCTAAGAAGAGAAATATGTACTTATTTATTCCAAAAGAAGAAAGAAAAAGAAATAATATAACAAGAGATAGGATAGAAAACAAGTAGAAATATGGTATACATAATCCCAAATATATCAATAACTGCATTAAATGTAAATGGACCAAGCACTCCAATTAAAATGCAGAGATTATCAGATGGTGTAATAAGGTAAGACCCAACAAAAGGCAACTTATGAAGATTCACCTTAAAATATAAAGATAGTTTTTGATCCATCAATTCCTTTACTGTGTGTCTGTGTGTGTTTATAGGTGTATAGATAGACAGGCAGATAGATAGAAAAGAAATCAATGTATTGGAGAGCTATCTGCACTCCAATGTTTACTGCAGCACTATTCACAATAAATAGAATCAACCTAAGAGACCATGAATGGATGAGTGGATAAAGAAAATGTGGTATCTACATACCCAGTGAAATATTATTACTCAGATATAAAAATGATAAAATCCTGTCATCTGCAGCAACATGGATGGTAATGGGGGTCATGATGTTAAGTAAAATACGTCAAGCACAGAAAAACACTGCATGTTCTCACTCATATGTGGGAGTTAACAGAGGGAATCTCATGAAGATATAGAGTAGACTGGTGGTTATCAGAGGCTGGGAAGGGGAGGACGGAAGGCAGTTGAAGAGGGGCTGATTAATAGACACAAATAGAAGGAGTAAACCTAGTGTTTGGTAAATCAGCAAGGTGACTCTTGTTAACATTAATCTGTTGTACATTTCCAAGTAACCATAAAAGAATAATTCAAATGTTCCTAGCATAAAGAAAAGGTAAATATTGACAATGACTGATATCCTAAATATCCCAATTCACTCTTTACATATTATCTACATGTACAAATTATCTCATGTATCCCAAAATATGTAATTACATATCAAAAAATAAAACCATCAGAGGAAAACAAACAAAAATAAAATATAAAGATGAAACGAGGTTTAAGGTAGAAGCATCACAAAGTCCACCACGTAGACATTAAGCACATGGAAGTCATAAAAGGATACATTTATATCAAACTAAGTAGATTTCAAGATAAGAAGCATTAGAGATGAAAAAGAACATTTCATGCTAAAAGAGCAAATCAACAGAGAAATGTAACAATCTTCATCCTGTCTGTGTCTAATAACTGCCTTGAAAGATATGAAGCAAAACTGGCAGAACTAAAGAGTGAAATAAAAGAAATTCCAAGTTGGAGTCACACATTTTTGTCTCTTCTCTCAGAAATGAATTGAAAAAGGAGACAAGAAATCAATAGGGCTATAGAAAACCTGACCTCAGAACATTATACCCAGCAACTGCAGAAAACACTTTTTTTTCTAATCGCATATGAAATTGGCCCAGATATATCATATTCTGGGCAATAAAATAAGTGGTAATACATTTCAAAACTAATGAGAAAAAAATTACATTGTCAGAAAGAAAAAAGATCATATCACTACGTATCCTCTAGTCATGTAAGAAAAAGGAAATATTATCTACAAGTCAATTTCAGCAATGAATTAGATGAAAATAGACACATTTCTTAAAAACTCAGTTTACCAAAATCAACATGAGAAATTACAGAAAACCAGAAAACTATTTACTCTTTAAATAGATTTGTAATAATATATCTTCCTGCAAAGAGAAGCACAGACAGATACACTGGTGCCTCCTAACAAATGAATTATGTCTATTTTCACACAAACTGTTTTCGAAATAGCACAGGACACTTCCCTAATGAATGTTATGAGGTTATCTGTAATGACAACATGTTGAATGTAATAAAGACTGGGATGGGCATTACAAGAAAAGAAATACACAGGATCAAGTTTTCTTATGAACAAAGATATACCTACCCTATTTATCTTCAATCAAAAGAAATAGAAAAAGGCAATAAAAATTAGAAACTGATGAAATAGAAAATAAAGATACCACAGATAAATTTTAAAAATTAATAGTTTTCTTAAAAAGTAATAAAACAAATCTCTCAAAAAATGAAAAATACTAGCAACAAGAGGGGGCATCATTTGAAGAGAGGAGATTTAACATATTATTGGAGAATCCCATAAATGACTTGAAGCCAGTAAGTCAGAAACCTTAATCCAAACAAATTCTTAGAAAAATATAATGATAGAACACTCAAGAAGAAATAGCAGTCTTAAACAGTCTAATAACCATAGACATAAAATTAGTATTAAAAATTACCACAAAAAATTTACCATCCCAAATGATTTTGTCAGCAAATTCTATGTAACTCTGAAGGAAAGGATCATTCCAATTTATTATGCATTTTCCAGAAAATGGTGAAAAATGAAAATACACTAATTCCATGAGACCAGCAGAATCTTGAAGCCAATCTCAATTATAACTATTTATTAATTACTGTGAACAATAAGAACATGAATTAAGCTGGTTATGAGATATATACATAAAATTCTATTTCTATGCATGAACAATGGGAAACAAAAATTACAAAAATATGAATGCCATTTACAATGACAATAGAGTTTTAAGAAAAGTCTAACAAAATTTGTGCAAGACAAGACTGGAGAAAACCAGATAATGTTATTTAAAGCTTAAAAATATGATGTAACTAAAAAGCAGTATCATGGTCATGAATTAGAAGGCTCATATTACAAATATTTCTTGCTCAAATGTATTTATAGATTCACTGACATGTCGATAAAACCCCAAAAAGACTTTGTAAGTTGATTCTCATGTTTATATAGAATACACTAGACCAAAATTTGCCAAAAAATTCTAAAGACACAATGTGTTTGTGTGTATGAATTACTCTGCCAGGTATCAAGATCTATTATTAAGCAACAAATAGTGTGTTACTGGCCTAGGGATAAAGAAATTGATCAGTGAAACAAAATAGAACACATAAACACAGATCCATCCATGAAATCTGGCATCCATTGTCACAGCAAGTGTGCAGTAAAATGGGTCATTTAACTCAAAGCTATGTTCTGTGGCATTGTATGTCAGTAACCTGAGCATTCCGTAATGTATCTGAGGGTGGTGCTTGCAGGGGAACAGGGTATGCAAAGACAGATTCATAGCCTGAGTGTTAGTTCTGGCACGAATCAATCACTGCCCCTCTGGGATCAAAGTTGTTGGATATATCAGATTTTCCAACAGGTGACCGGCTGTCCTCTTTGCACAATATTATATATTGAGAGCTCAAGTTTGTTCTCTGCTACTGACAGAGCTGAACATTTGGGAACAGCAATATGTAGCTGAGTCCTGGCTTGAAGAAACTGGGGGTCCCTGGCTTATTCATATCCCCTACTTCTCTTACCATAACTACTCTATTTATGGGGACAGAATTCTGGGGAAGACAGAATAGAGTCTGCCTGCTATTTGCCCCTAAATGCATCCTGTCTACCTAGCTGTTGAGGCCCTCCTTTACTGATATGTATTGATTATGCCTACAGTATTGGGTCTACCCCATGTCCTTTCACTTCCAATCTTTCAGTGTGAGTATTACCAGGCCCTTCCTAATCAGTAAAGCAAATCATTGCTACTGCCCAGGAATTCACACATCTTCTACCTCAGGTTATTTTTCTCTCCATACAAAAAACCATAACCAAGTATGTCTACTGCTTGTGGCTCTACAAATTGATTTTCTTTTCCTCATTGTTCTTTGACGTCCTTCCTGAGTAGGGCTGTAGCACAGCATCGGACCAATTCTGTCTTTGCCAACATGTTGAGTTAACCTACTTCTGGAGCAAGACTTCCATTTTCTGTTTGGTTCTTTGTTAGGTGGCTTTATAGAGTAGCCCAAGGCACTGTACATGTGTGTGTGGTGGGCGGACACCCATCAACGAGACAGATGTTGGCAACATGGAGATCTGACGCGTCTGTTCTTATAATTTTGAGGGCCATCAGGAATGCTCAGGACAAATTCTGAATGTACAACTTGCATTTTATGATGCATTGTGACTGCACCTATCCAACTTAGTAACATGATGAATCTGACTCTACCCAACTCATATTTGCATCAGGTGGTTAGGCATTGTCTGCTAGGGCCAGGTAGCATGCCAGAAATTGCTTTTCAAACACCAGACAGTACCTTGCTTCGGAACTCTTGTGTTCTATGCAGTGACTCATTTACTGGGGATAGCCAGAGGCTTTATATTAGTACATTCTCCACCACAGATCCCTCTAGCCCTGTTGGATCCGCCGGGTCATATGGTGTGGACCGGTGACAAAGTTCTCTCTCATTCTATGCACTTAAAACTGGTAGCCTTAGAGTCGCTTAATAAATGAATCAGGGCACTTTATGCAAAATGGTTTATGCTGCCTCCAAAATACGGAGAAAACTACCAAACCTGTGGCTGTTTCTCTCTTAGTGATAAGGAAAGTATGGTTCAATAACTAACCCTTTCCCTTAGATACCACAGCATGCTCCAGAGTAACAGAACCTTGTGAACATTATGAAAGTGGCAGGTGTCTGAATTTTAATTTTGTAGAGTATGTAGTTCCCTCTAGCATGTTATGTATCTTTTTAGGGTATCTAGGATACTAGCCACTTTCTGCTCACCAGAACATTTTAATATATGGTATGGTGGCCAAGAATGGTATTTTACAGAATGACAAGATTATTGAAGTATTTACAGAATACATTGTGACAAAGAAAAGGAGAAGTGACATAGTTTAGGGAAAGACAGTGCATGTGTACTGCTGTTGCTCCCATGTAAAAACATATGGCTCTGGTCCCCTTTACCCATGAATTTTGAAAATAATTTACTGTATCAAATATAGTCGCCATATCAATAATTGCATACCCCAAATCCCTCAATCTGTGATGATCTGTTACATCAGCAGACATGCAGTGTGGAAGCTCCTCAGGGACCTGGCCACATATTGTCCAAATACAGCAACAGCTATAGTTATAAGTATGTTCACCGATACTCTAGATCTGCTCTCCATCTAGGCACAGAAAAGAATTGTGATTCTGGCTTTTGAAATGAGGCTGTCCACCCAGTAAAATGGGAAAGTCATGTGCATCACTTCTCGGTGATAACTGTTAGCCAGTGTTTTGGTATCTACTTTTGCTTCCCATTGACATGGGGACTATCAAAGTGTTGATGTAGAGTTTGTCTATCCCTGCCTCAAGTAACGTGTGTTGATCATGCCCATGTGAGCAAGAAGTAAAACTTTAGTTGTGTTAAGCCTCTGAGATTTTGGGGTCATGTATAACCTCAATATACCCAGAGGGTGGCAAACTATGGCCCACTGTCTGTTTCTATCATACCATGTTGTTGAACGCTGATATAAACAACACTATCATGACAAAAAGATGAACAAAAATACCTGAAATCTGAAAAACAGCCCCAGTCTGATGCATAAGTGGGAATAATAGTTTTTCTAAGACCCTGATTATTGGCATAACTTGCTATGCAGCATTTTTGTGGCAGTATCTAGTGGATACACAATGTGATTTAATTCTACAAAGTTTTAACACAGACAAAACTCAGGAATGGTATCTGAAGTCAGGGGGGCAGTGACCCCTCTGTGAGTGGTGATGGCAGGAAACCCCAAGAGGGTGGCAGGGTTGCTGTGGTGTTCTGGTTCTTGACCTATGTGGTAGATACACAGGAATATTCACTTTCGGAAAGTTCATCAAGTTAAAACAACTTGATGAACTTCTGATTTTAGTTTTCCTTATGCCAAGAAAGTTTCATTTTCTTTGTGCATCAAGAAGATAGAGGAACGAGCAATATCTATGTGTCTTTATACTGAATGATTTGTCAGGCATATTGTTAAGAGCAAAAGACAATGACAGAACAGCCAATGTGAATAGTACGCCACCATTTGTGTGAAATTCAAAAAGTGGATATGGATACCTACATTCTGGCACATAAAAGACTCCCCTAGAATGATAAATTTAGTTGCCTCTAGAGAGGATAATTGAAAGGTCAGAACAGAAATTAAATAAACTTTTAACTGAGGATCCCCCTTTTTGAAAATTGAGTTTTTTAACTATGTGCATATAACTGAAATTTTAAATACCAAAATTAGAGTTATAATGTATACGCTATAACTCTTCTCTTCAATTACATCTGATTACTACTATTCCTTAAATAACAATGTGATAAACATTCTTAATTTTGTTTCACTATTTAACATAGATTTCTGAAAATATGATTGGACCCAGAAATGGAAGACAGATTTCCTTGAAGATTAAGTGATTTAATCACAGATATTCACATTTTATATCTTACTATATCTTTTTTCCATTTTATAGGTGAAAACATGTTTCACAATTTTAGACAAATTTTAGAAATTTTTAGAATGAGAACTTGTAAAACTAGAGTTCCTTGGATAATTTATAAAAATCTGATTTGTAGTATACGTACTTTTTAACTTTTATATTGCCCAGGCTCAAACTGCAGGGATGAAGCAATCCTCCTGCCTCAGCCTCCCAAGTCTATTGAGAAAACAGGTATATGCTATGGGCACCTCAGTGCCCAGCTGAAGTTCTTCATTGATTTTTCATCTTGCTATTCAAAGTGCATTATCCTAAACATTTATTGTTTATATTTAAAGTATACAATATATTTTGATATATTCATAGTGGAATTATGAAAATCAAATAACCTAATTCATCACCTTACATAGTTTCTTTATAAGAGAATCTAAAATCGTAGCAAATTTTCAGTATACAATATTAACTGTCTTCATGTTTTAGGTTGGAACTCTAGATTTATTCCTTCTCACAACCACAAGTGTGTACCCTTTGACCTACATCTCACTTCCTTCCCGGTATCCACAATTCTACTGTTTCTATTTATTCAACTTGTTTTAGATTCTACATACAAATTAGTTCACACAGTACCTTTCCCCCATGTCTGGCTCACTTCACTGAGCATAATGCCCTCTAAGTTCATCTGCATTGTGGCAAATGGCAGGACATCCTCTTTTAAGGCTGAATATTGTTTCATTGCATTTTTGCACATGCAATCCTAAAGGGCGAATTTTAGGATGGAGCATGAGTGAGTTTTGTCATCCAGCCACTTCTTAGCCTGTATTAAGAATCACAGCACATAATCACACATACACACACAGAGCCTACAGGTTTTCAGTGTACTGTGGTTTCATCTACCTTGAACTCTATGGCTTATGGGACTTACTTTTCTCATGGGTAATTTGGCTTCCACAGCAGGCAGTGTGAATTATTTCTTTTGCCTAAATATCTTCTCTGTTCCTTATTTGTATAGAGGAGAATGATGACTTGTGTCTTTTGTTATTTCCATTTCTGAGAATTTCCTCTCCGTTCTGCCCACTAGTCTCCTATTTTCACCATTTCTACCGGCAGAGAAAGACACTCCAGTCATTTCAGTAATCAATATGAGATTTCAAGTCTTCATGCCTCTCCAGTCTTTTTCCAGTGGATAAATCTCTGACACATGTGGTTATTTCCTAAGGGGCATCATGCAATGACACAATCAAAATGTTTTCTATCCATGCATAAAATATCTATAGATATAAAATGTCTATATGCATACAATCGAAATATCTAGCATGTGATTCACTAATGTTACTGCTAAAATAAATGTTCTCCAGGTGTTAATGCGTTACCATCATGGTCATTTTCATCTTATCTTTATTAAAAATGATTGAAAAAGCCATTTGGATGAAGACACAACTCCTAGTTATTCTTTTATCATGTTAGTAATTTGATATATTTTACTTTAAGTTTTTTAAGAACTTGAATTAACCATTAAACAAAGCATCTATTGGCTTTTCTTCTCTACAATTATGAGCCTTTAATGGAAAAGATGACATGATCATTCTCAAACATACCCTTATTTGAAGAACAATCTACTCAATGATATGATTATATTGCAAGTACCTAGAGTCTCTTTTAATTCTAAGAAACTATGTAAAGGGCAAGAATTCTCATGTGAATACCAATTCTATCAGAGAATTCTCTTGTGCAAATCACTTCGTATTTCAGTGTGTAACAGAAGGAACTGGAGGAGGTTCCTCCAACATTTGTGTTATCTTTCATTTACTTCATGGTTAAAATACGGTTAATAAAGTCATGTTTTTGTGCTAGTCACAGGGATACTTGGTGGCAAGTACTGTTGTACTGCCCTATAATAGTTTGATGATTGTAAGATGTTAACATTGCTCTATTTTTTGAGATGGAGTTTTCCTTTTTGTCCAGGCTAGAGTGCAATGGTGCAATCTCAGCTCACTGCAACCTCTGCTTCCCAGATTCAAGTGATTATCCTGTCTCAGCCTCCCAAGTCACTGGAATTACAGGCATATGCCACCATGCCCAGCTAATTTTTACATTTTTTTTTTTGAGACAGATTCTCTGTCACCAGGCACCAGACTGGAGTGCAGTGGCACAATCTCGGCTCACCGCAACCTCTGCCTCCTGGGTTCAAGCAATTCTCCTGCCTCAGCCTCCTGAGTAGCTGGGATTACAGGCATGCACGACCATGCCCAGATAATTTTTGTATTTTTAGTAGAGATGGGTTTTCACCACGTTGGTCAGGCTGGTCTCGAATTTCTGACCTCGTGATCCTCCTGCCTTGGGCTCCCAAGCTGGTGGAACTATAATAGAAAGATGGCCAGGCTGGTAATTTCCATATATTTGGCATTTCTAACATATCTTTTTCACTTAGACATATTGCTTTGGGAGCATGGTCTACTATCATGAATTTTTCAGATGTCCCCAACACGGAATCTACATGGATACAAAGAAATAGTCGACTGTATTAATTAGGCTCATTAGCTGCTTTAACAAATTAACTCCCAAACTTCCAGGACTTCAGCCTTACTGAGGTCTATTTCTTCCTCAAGTAACAGTAATCTGGATGTTCCTGAACTTTGGAAATCATTCCTCCAGGCTGTGTTTTTGGGACCTGTGTTCCTTCCCACTGTGGCTCTGAATTTCATGACAAGGTCTGAGAATTCTCCGATTCCAGCCAATAGACAGACAGTGGGGAGAAATGCCTGGAGAAACCACATTGTTTCTTAAGCATCATGGATTGCAAGCAGCACATATAGCACTTCTGTTGTCATTCTGGACTTACTGCAAGGTTCACTGGGGATCACAGACTCTGGCTAGGCAGTTGCTTTCTAGGGCAATTCCATTCTATGCAAGAAGAAAGCACGATTCTCACAGGTATCTCTGCCCCATCCACACAGCACTTGGCGGTAGGAGATATGTGTTAGGCCTGTCATTTAACGCCAAGGTCGCTGATTTTTATGAAGTGACTCCCCACACATGGGTTTTTTTTTTTTTTTACCAAGTTCATTAAACCGTAAATTGAATTTTTGGCTGAGTTCTATCCCAGTATTGACAACACACACACCCCTACTGATGACTCTTGAATGACTCTCATTATATTCATTACTAAAACCGAAAGGATGCCAGAAGCAAGCCATTGTTAGACAAAGCAGTCCTGGTTGCATTTACTTGAAGGTGGTCTTTCCCAGTAGATCATTTTTCTTTGCATTATTAACTCAAAGTTCTTCTGTAATGAGGAATAGAACTGCACCCTTTCCAACATCAGGGGATCTTTCTGACCTCACTTTTCTCACCTGCAAATTAGACTGAAAAATCTCCTAGAGCTCTTCAGGCTCAAAAGTCTCTGTAGAGTCGATTGGAAACCTATTATGTTCGTGTGTACCTCAGGCCCTTTGAAGTTCTGTTTCCTTGTCTTGTGGTCATGCATATTGATGTTTTATCCACACGACTATGCTCATGTCTGAAGGCTTTTGCCAGTGTGATCTGTCAACTTGTCATTGCTTTCTAGCCCTCGGCAGCTCTGCTGTAATTTCTGATGGCGCTGAGTGTCTTCTGGAAGCACCCTTTCCGGCCATCACTTCAATAGCTGGAATGTGGCCTCTTTGCTCAAATTCCTAATCAACTTTTAGAAGCATTAAGTCTTAGCCTATGATAACTGCGATATCTAACCTTTGAAAACATATTCCCCAGGTGGATACCACTCTTTTCTCTTCGAAGCCAATTTAGTACGCATGAAACGTGATCCATTTGATGGTACCATCTGTTTTTTTTTTTCTTCTGCCAAAGACACTCTGCACATTTTGGCAGCTTCCCTAAGTGTACTCGATAACTCATGCCAAGTACAGTTGGAATGCACCATGAATTCAAATTCTGAAAACAACTGAACCAAGCAGTGTTCATCTTCAACTGATTGATGAGTGGTGAGTCAAGCAACACTGGCCTATATGCCTTAATGTGAAGAGGGGACGGGAGAATAATGTGATAACTTCTGCATTGTAAACTGGGGACAGTGATTTAGATTCATAGGATAGTGACAATTTTGGGATATTTCTTCCCTGACGTGTACTTCCCACTTTTGGGATTATGATCTCTACTCACATAAATACCACTGTGATCCCTTTCATACACATGACCCTGTGTATATCTATACCCAGTGGATTGGTTCAGAAGCAACATCTAACTCTGAAGGAAGCTATATTTAGGACTCAGATTGCCGCAGAGCTGCCAAAGGTTATTATAGGTTATGAGTCTTCCCACACGGACCAGGGAAAGAAAGATAGCATGTCTTCAATGAGAGAGGAGAGGCAGGCTGAGGGTGAGCATATGAGGAAGAAAGAGTGGAAACACTCAGATGAAGACAGAGTTCTGATGTCATCTGTGCACTCGTGTTTTTCCCAGAGCCTACTCAGACTTTGTTTCTTAAATTCCAAGAGGTAGACCATTTAAATAATAAATACTCTCTTTGCTTAATCAAGTTATGCTATTTTCAAGCTAAATTTTAACTTATACATACAAGGGAACACCGTAAGATTTGGTATTTTTCCAACCAATACAAGGCTGGACTCATTCATAACTGCCGAAGAATACAGACTAAAAATAAAGTTTGAACCATTTGGAAGTTTGATCTGATTTTAGAATCATTTACTCCAAAGATGGTAGTTTTTATAGTTTATCTGTCATAAACAGTGTCCGTGCTTTCTGTACGTCTAGATTCTGAAGGGTTAATCATATAAAATGTTTATACTCTTAAAGCAGACTTAACATGTCATTAGATAAGTTAGGATGCTATAACTTTTTCTGCTTCAATATTAAACTTTAAGAGATGCTTTATAAGACTATCATAGTTCTCATTTGTATAATAGAAAAGCCAAATATAAAATACAGCAGTAAGTACAAAGCATGTTTTGAGAAGTAAGCTTCAAATAAAGCTTAGTGATTTTGAATGTATTCAATTTGTTCAGACTGTGGTGAAGACTAACAGTCAAAGGCAGGAATTATTTCAGATTTTTATCAAAAATTTACATATCAGTGATAAAGTTTTAAAAACTTTACAAATATCTCTTTAAAAGTCAAATATTCACTGTCTTTGTGTGTCTAGAAAAAGGGAACTTCAAACCAGATACACATGTGTCTACCCTTTTTTTTTTAAATTCACTCTTGAGAGTTATTTTTAAAGTACTGGTCTTAAGTATGCTTTAGAAAACATGTTAATCTGATATTTTTCTTCTAGCCTTTGATTGAATTTGCTTTGCTTTAAATTGTAGAGTCATTTTAGGGAACATAACCTTTTCCAAGTGAGTTAAGCCAGGGTCCCATCCACTGACGAGGAAATAAGAGTCCTCATCTTTTTAGACGGAGCTCTTTGTTAGAATCGTGGTTTCGGAAGTTGCCGTTTCTCGTAGGATGTATCCTTTAACCTCTCTGAATCTTATTTTGCTCATCTCTAGTGTGATAATAAAGTTTGACTTAGGAGGAGATTGCAGAATTAAAGACCAGGTAGACGAACAGCAGGCAGGAAATAAAGAGTTGCCATTGTTGCTCACACCAATGTCCTCAGCCAAAACAGGGATTCTGTTTGGCTCCCATAAGAGTTTTCAGGAATGAATTGGCTCCTGCCGTTCTTGACAACTCAGAGCACTACTCTCTCTGCAAAAGGAGGAAGGCACAAAGACAGAGGACTCTGCTTATGTGATGCTGAAGAAGGTTCAACCAAAAAGCCTCACATCTTTTGTTCTCTTGGCTGAAAACTAGGCATTTGGGTAGTTTTCTTTTAATAACATTCTTTGTCATCTGGGTTGAATTCCCCTACTTATTATGTATATTTGACATCCTTTTACCACGTAGATTGTAATAAAGAAGGAAATATACAAGTAGTTACCATCCCTCTCCCCAAAGAATAAAAGGTATAAAACTATCATATTTTCATTTGGTCAAACCACCAGAAAGTAAACAAATACATATGCAAATTTAAAGATTTTTCTATACTTTTTACAGAAAGAAGAGCAATGTTAAAAAAAAGTACATTCTAAATTGATGAATGAAAATAGTCTTTGAATGATGGATTAGAAAATGTATTTGTTCCATAAAAATATCTCGTGGTGGAAAATACATTTTCAGAATCAAGGTTTTCAATTATTATCAAATAAACCATTTGAGTCATGTCTTTTACCATTAAAGTCAAGGAAGGCATTGGTGTCCCATTTGCTGTGATTCATAGTAAGTTTAGCAGATTCACGATGACTGGATTTATTCAAATTTGTCATCGAACATTCAAAAACAATTCGAACAAATTTTCTATTTGTTATCATATAAATCAGTACAAACAAACTTCCATGATGTCTGAGGGCTTACATATTCATTCTAAGTATTCATTCTGCACATTTTAGTTTTACTGTCCCTTGGAGAGTCACCCTTTATTTTGCTTATTAAAAGTATACTACTCAGGAGGCTGAGGCAGGAGAATTGCCTGAACCCAGGAGGCGGAGGTTGTGGTGAGCCGAGATCGCGCCATTGCACTCCAGCCTGGGTGACAAGAGTGAAACTCTGTCTCAAAAAAAAAAAAAAAAAAAAAAGAGTATACTAGTCTAGGTAATTTACTGGCAGGGACACAGTAAGCACGCAGAACTCTTCCTTTGAATTTTTATATTAGAAATTTGTATTTTGACCTTCATATTTGAAAACGTGTGTCTTCTCTTTATAGAGCATATTAATTGCTTACTGATATGTTAATGATTACTTACGATAAGTTACAAGTACTCACTTTGTTTCATAAGTTCTAACCAGAAGGATACACAAAAGTTAGATGCAACCAAAGGAGGGGAGATATGAATGGGTTTGTTTGTGTATCACTTCTCAAGTAATATGCACCAGTGATGAACACCAGGAAGCTTCACTTCTAATCATGTAGTGTTGCAGCTTTTATAGCAGGTGCATTATTTATTTAATTTTAATATGTAAAAGGAACCTCAACCAAGTTACACGATGGTAGAATTTGTAAAACCATTCGTTTCGCCCTTACATACCCTACTATTTCCCCAATTCACTATACGCTTTCTTTCTAGTTTTACTTATACAACATTAAGTCACGTTTCTTTAGGTTTTTTTTTTAACCCACTCTCCCTTCATGGATATCGATAGGATCAATGAAATCTTACCAGGAGCTGACTTAACTGCGATGAGTAATTCAGCAATGTGTTGTTAAGACAATGTGGAGGCATAAAAAGGCAAACACTTTTTTCTTTCCAACTTTTAGGTTCAAGCAGTACATGTGTGCATTTAAGTGGCTAAACTGCATGTTTTGGGGGGTACAACAATTTTTTTGGTTTGCAACAATTAGGTTGGTTTACAACAATTTTGTTGGCCTGGGAAACAGCATAATGTGTGATAGGTAGTTTTTAAAATATTTTTCTCCCACCCTCCACCCTCAAGTAGGCCAGGTTTCTATTGTTTTTTTTCTTGTCTGTGTGTATTCAATGTTTATGTTCCACTTATAAGTGAGACCATGCAGCATTTGGTTTTCTCTTCCTATATTTATTTGCTTAGGATAATGGCTTCCAGCTGCATCCATACTGCTGCAAAGAAGATGATTCTAGCCTTTTTCATTGATATATAGTATTCCATGATGTATATGTACCACATTTTCTTTATCCAGTCCACTGATGTGCACATAAATTGATTCCGTGTCTTTGCACGTGTGAATAGTGCTGCAAAGAACATAAATGTGGCACGTGTCTTTATGATAAAATGACTTATAGCCCTTTAGGCATATACCCAGTAATGGGATTGCTGAGTTGAGTGGTACTTATATTTTATGTTCTTTTAGAAATCTCCAGACTGCTTTCCACACTGGCTGAATTAACTTATCTTCCCACCAGTTTGTGTAAGTGTTCTCTTTTCTCTGCAACCTTTCCATCATCTTTTGTTTTTTGACTTTTTAATAACAGCCATACTCGCTGGTGTGAGATGGTATCTCATTGTGGTTTTGATTTGCCTTCCCCTAATGGTTAGTATCAGCATGAAAGACAATTTTTCTTATGAGAGCTTTGCAAATGCATATTCTCATGGCCATTTAATCCTTTGTGCCATTGTGTAGAGGTTGGAGAATTTGAAAAATATCAAAAAGCAGCAGAGACAAGTTTAGGTGGTTTCCAGAAAAGAGGCACCGAAAGTGATTGGTTCCCATCAAAAGCACAAGGACAGGGCAAGTGATTCTTTCTAGTAAATGTCAGCAGAGATACAGCTCAACCGTAAGGATGTGATGGTCATGGCAAGGAAGGCTGATGAGTTCTAGGAAAAGTACATTGCTCATGACTGGAGCCATCGTTCTCGACTTTCACCGGTCTGATATCAGGCAATCAGCATATCAAAGAATCTTGATGCCACCATGATAGAAGCCAAATTTTTACTTTTTGTCTTCGTGATTAGCCACAGTCGTATTTATGTGTTTTTGTTAATGCTCAATAACAGCAATGCAAACTCTGTCACACCTAGTTTACTTACGTGTACTATTACCAGCTCATGCTCCACAATTAAAGCATCACTGTCAAGAGACATATTTGGTCCTAAGAAATGAACGTCCTAAATCACTTTGCTAAGGCCAACTGATCAAATAGCAAGCAAATACGAGAAAAAAGATTGAAATTGTATCATGAGAAATATGTGTTCTATGCACGGAAGTGGTGTCTAGTAAAGACAGATGCATTGCACCAAAAGCACAGTGTGAAAGATTTAAAGAATAATTTAGGATTTCCTAATAAGGAAATAATTGTCTTCTAATCAGCAGTTCAAGAATAAAGAGAAGGAGATAAAGTAGGCACACTGATAGCCACAAAATAGCAGTGAGTAACAGTAACTATTACATCAGGAAGCCGTAGGCATTGGGAAGCTGGCGCAGAGTTCCTGGGTATGTCCTACAATCAGTATCTTTCTGGAAACCCCTGGGAAGACAACAGCTGATGGGATCAGAAAAGGTGGGACCCTACAAGACTAGATCAAGGACAAAGACCATGTCTCCCACTCAGAGTGATAGATTTTATCAGCTGTCAGAAGGCATAACAGGTAGTTCAACAAGATTCATTCCCATGAATTTCCTTCGAGTCCAAATTCACCTTTTAGTAAGATGATACCTGGCTCCATTGTATTGGGTTTTCTCTTGTCTATGTCTATGTTTGCCAAGTAATGCCCTGAAGATCTCGGTTTCTGAGTTTGAGCACAAGTCATTGAGCTCAGATGAAGTCTAAGAAGACTTTAGGGATCAGGTAATGCCTGGCCAAGAATCAAGCCGAACCCATTCTTCAGATTAGGTCACATGGTGTGAGCTAAGAACTTGGCAGGGACTGCTGTGATCAGATGTTCAGGCTACTAGTCACAGACACCTGTTATCACTGGAATAAGGACTTCAGTCACAGCCCTTAATGTTTCCTATCTTTGGCTGGAGAGATAACCTGCACACGGAGGCTTTGTTAATCCAATTTCTTTGCACATATTTTTGTTATTTCTTTGGAAGAATCCCAGTAAACACCCACATGTGAGTGCACACACAAGAACTTGTCTACATCACTACTCATTGAAAACATTTATTCTCTCTTCATTTCTGCTCCTCTTCAGAGAGAAAAAGTCATGCAGGATAAGGTACCATTGCTTGTCAATCTCTTTCTAAATTTGGAATCAGTCCAGAAAACCCAGGGGGAAGCTCAACTCAGCCACAGTTAATCTTCAGAAAATCCATCCCACGTGACTTCCCTCACCCCCCCACAACTGCTGATCTTTTCATGTATTCTTTATAAGGAATCCATTGAACTTTAATTAATATGAAAAATTCAGGTTTTCATCTGATTTAAATGTGACTGACATCACGCTGCTGCTAAAGGCGGAACCAAGTACAAGCATGGGGAAAATAAAACTTAAAACCTGGGCCTGTTTTATTTTTTTCACTGCCAAATCATAGCACTTTCATGAGGCGGGAGAGAAATGCACCCACAGCACTTTTCAGAGGTCTTCATGTCCATATGTATGAACAGGGACAGGCTTGAGGAATGTCCGCACACAGGCAGGGAAGCCATTCGCTCTGTCATATGAATCAGCAATCTTTAGCTCTAAACGTTCTAGTTAAAAGTGACTGGAGTGACACAGTTAAAGGCACGTAATTCCAAGAGGGTTATCGTGGTAGTAAGGGGGAGGAAGTCTTTTGAAATGAAAACACACACCATCTCCTTGCATTTAGGGAATTGTTCAAAACAGGCACAAATGTGCTCTTGGTAGGCATTAGGGTTCTGCTTGCTACGGATCAGGCTGCTCTCATGTTTACAGATTCTACTTATCCATGGGTGTAATACAGGATGTATGTCCTGATGTTGAGACAGTTTTGTTGCCAGAGCTGAACTGCCATCATCTTCTTCACAGAACCTAGTCGACTATCATAGCAACACATGAGAGCCTAACAAGTGACCACAATTAACACGTTTGTGAAATCTACAATCCATTGTTAACTATACTCGAGTTGATAAACATCCTAAATATCCTGACTTCATCAATATCCATTCTATGCAAGAAAACGTTATACTCTGTAAATACGTGCAAGTATTACATGTCAATATAAATAACACATTTCTCACTGCAGTAAAATATATTGATCAATGAGCTTTGTCTTCTTCTGAGATAGGGTCTCGCTCTGTCACCCAGGCTGGGTGCTGTGTTCAATCATGGCTCACTGCAGTCTCAAACTCCTGGACTCGAGTAATCCTCTTTTTTTTTTTTTTTTTGAGACAGAGTTTCGCTCTTGTTACCCAGGCTGGAGTGCAATGGCGCAATCTCGGCTCACCGCAACCTCCGCCTCCTGGGTTCAGGCAATTCTCCTGCCTCACCTCCTGAGTAGCTGGGATTACAGGCACGCGCCACCATGCCCAGCTAATTTTCTGTATCTTTAGTAGAGACGGGGTTTCACCATGTTGACCACGTAATCCTCTTGAGTAGCTTGGGATAAAGGTGTGGACCACCATGCTGGCTATTTTTTAACATAGCCAAGGTCTCACCATGTTGCCCTGGCCGCTCTTGAACTCCTAAGCACAAATAATCCTCGCAGCCAACCCTCCCAAAGCACTGGGATTATAGGTATAGTCACCGTGTGAGGCCCCGGATAAAACTTCATAGTTGCTGGTTAAAAAAATAATCATTCTCCACCATGATGGTGTATGTGGTTTTCCTCATCCTCAATGTGTCTTCTCAGAAGACTTTAGGGATCAAGAATCAAGCAGAACCCATTCTTCAGGAGATTAGGATGGGAACTGGTAATAAAGTCAGGTACAGTTCCACAAGCAGACACTGGAGAAGAACCACTGTGGGCTCTGAGGACTTGCATGTGAAATGACCCACGTGTTGATGCTGGTCATTCACAGGGTCCTTAGCATCTTACCGTATCAAACTGAAAAAAATCAGCACTATCTGGATAGTTGGACAGGTTTTATTGATGAAATAATGACTTTGTATTTATACTTCTCTAGTAGGTTGGTTCAGTAATAAATATGTGAGCTCTTTGGTTTGGGGAAAAATATATAAAATTAAGATTTTATTTTAATTCTGCCTATTGGTCTTGGTCTGTTCTTGGTCAAATCACTCTACATGCACCTAACACTACTTCCCAGTGTTACATACGGGTAGAACATAGGTCATCTCTTGCCACATAAATGTGAGTAAAACTAATGTGAATTTTTTTAAACTAAATTAAATTCTGAAAGGGTTAATCTCATTAAAATATTCTGAAATTCTGGCAAGTATATTTAAAATTTGAAGCACCCCAACTTCTTTTCAGGTCTGTACCAACATTTTCCTCTGTTCTTTACCCTGTAACCTCTGATAAGTATACAAGCTACCCCTTTTCATACATGTAGAAACATGTATACACAGATGTAGGAGACTTTTAAAAATCATAGAATAAACAAACAGCATTGAGACAGTTTTATTTTAATGTGATTGCGTTTCAAGGAATGTGTGTCTTAACATGAGAACCACAGGTTGAAGTTGAAAGAGTTCATGTTCGTCTTAGCTGTTGAGTAGCTAGGGTCTCATATCAAATAGGTACAGACTGCTCCTGCCATTTCCTAATTACTTTTGTTCATATTTTGGTAGGTTCAGTGGGAATTTAAGTATATTGCTTTAACCCTGTATGTCTACCAAAACCTACAGGGATATGACTAGTTTGGGAGTCTGAGGTTGGCTAAAAATAAAACAAAACAAAAAACTCTCCATGAGTTTCTGCTATTTCTGTGCATCTTGCAGGTAGTGGCCCTATCAGCCTTTAGTCTAGACTCTTTGGTCAAGGATATGTGTTTGGCAAACAGTCTTGGCAAATAGAGGTGGTTGCTGTCTACCTCTAGAGCAAAGGGCAGGCATACTTGTCCAGTGTAATGAAGTTAGCATCTCTCTCTGGGTCTGAGGTCATGCATATTTATTGCTGATTATAGAAGATTCCTGTTTTCTAAGCTCAGGGTTCTTTTCCTAAAATCCAGTGAACTGTATATGGTTATTCCTGGTTCTCTGTCCGTTACCCTGTGAGAACTAGGGCTTGAGGACCTGGCCCAAGAAATGCTGATGCCCTGAGTCTGCTCATACCATGAGTAATATGTTGTCCTTTTTCTCTGACCCAGGAGTCTGCGTCATTCATTATAGCATCCATGAAACTGTAAGGCTAACCTATGCACTTGCAAGTGGGGTAAAATCTCATATTCTTCATTGTTCCTGACAGGGGGATGTGTGGCCCAGTAGGAATGACAATTTCTTGTTACGGTACAATTTTTTGTAAATATTACACATTAGAAATATTTTCTTCAGACTGATAGAGTAAGCCTTTGCTATGGACCAGAGATTGGGAAATTGCCATCTGTAGGGTGAATCTGGCCTGCTGCCTACAAAGGCTTTGTTTTTGTAAATAAAGTTTTATTTGAACAGAGCCATGCACGTCGTTGGTATGCTGCCTATGGCTACTTTCATGCTGCAATAGCAGAGTAGAGTAGTTGCCACAGAAATCCTGTGGCCTTCACAGCCAGAAGTATTTACTACCTGGCTCTTTAGAGAGAATGCTTGCCAACATTTGTTAGAGATCAGAGGCAGCAATAAAAAATTCAAGGCTTGGTGAGCTGCTCTAGGAATATATGAGGTAGAGATCAAACTAAAACAACAATTGCATGATAGGATAAGAGTTTAACAAAATTTGCAAGAAAAAACAATCACATCAAAAAGTGGGCTAAGGACATAAACAGTTTTCAAAAGAAGACACACAAATGGCCAAGAAACATGTAAAAATGTTCAACATCACTAACGATCAGGAAGATGCAAATCGAAACCACAATGTAGTATCCCCTTACTCCTGCACAAATGACCACAATAAAAAAAATCAAAAAGTAATAGAGGTTGGCATGGATGCAGCGAACAGGGAACACTTCACTGCTGGTGGGAATGTAAACTAGTACACCCACTGTGGAAAACACTGTGGAGATTCCTTAAAGAACTAAAAGTAAAACTACCTCAGCAGTCCCACTACTGACTGGGTATCTACCCAGAGGAAAAGAGGTTACATGAGAAAGATACTTGCACATGCATGTTTACCATGGCACAAGTTTTGCATTTGCAAAAATGTGGAACCAACCCAAATGCCCAATCAATGAGTGAATAAAGAAACTGAGATATATATATATACACACACACACACACACACACGCACACACATACACACACACATATATGTATATACATACATATATATATACATGTATATATAAAAAGGAATGAATTCACAGCAACCTGGATGAGATTGGAGAATATTAATCTAAGTAAAGTAACTCAGTGATGGAATTTTAATCATCATTTGTCCTCACTTATACGTAGGAGCTAAGCTATGAGGGTGCAAAGGTATAAGAATGACACGATGGACTTTGGGGAAAGGGTAGGAAGGGAGTGAGACATAAAAGAATACAAAATGGGTGTACTATATTACTGCTCAGATGGTGGGGTGCACCCAAACCCCAAAAATCACCACTAAAGAACTTACTCATGTAATCCAACACCACCTGTTCCCCAATAACCTAAGGAAATAAATTTTTTTTAAAAAGGGTAAGAGTTTAACAGTGAACTACAGATAAACATATCGACTGCATATACTACACTTCTACAATGTATTTAACAAATATTTGCTAGACTACAATTGTATGTTCAGATCTTGCAAGACTCAGCTCATCTCTCTCAAAGAAGCTGACCCTAATTCTGCACTGGGGTATTTATTTTCTCTCCTCAGACCTTCCACAGCACCTTATCTAAACAACTTTTATAATCAGTTTCCTACTTCACATTACAGTGTTTATGCACATTGATTTCTCCTGCTAAAGGTAAAATTCGTATCTGTAAATGGATTCACAGACTTATTTACATGATCCAACTTTCAGAATAATGATCAACTTTTAGAAAATTTGGAAATTAATTTGAGCCACTTTCTTTTAACAGGAGTCATTAAAATTGGATTTTTATACTATAAGATTAAAATATCAAATTATGCCCTTACATTAAAACATTAAATGTGCTCTAATGCATTGCCTTTGTAAGGTATTTCTTTTTCTAATTATATTTCTTAAAGTCTAATTGCATTTCCTAAGCTGATTTCAATTTAATAAAGAAGGAATGTAACAGAATGGAATTATATCTATTGGCAAGGGAAAAAGATATGTATGAATCAATTCTTCTTGAGAAGGTAGTGAAGGAGAAGATACCAAAAAAGGTATCACTAATTCTGAGAAGTAGAGAAAGAGACTGGACCCATCATTTAGTCATGAATTCTATGCTACGCAGTGGTGGGTAGCAAGATTCAGGTACTTAAGAGTGGGGTGCCTGGGGATAGATGCAGATTCTCAGAAAAAGAGGATTTCTCAGTGTGTAGAAAGGTTACTAAGCTAAGTCACTAGGGGAGGGATTTCAAGAAAAAATTTAGGCTGAGTAATAATGATAACATTATTGAGGGCAGCTTTCGGACAGCCAGGCACTCTCTTAAGCAATTAAGATGTATCATCTTATTTAATCATCACAAGAACCTTACACAATAGGGTTGATCAGTACTCTGATTTTATAGATGAGGACAAGTTGGCTTAAAAAGGTTAAGTAATAGACAAGGCCAACAACTAGTAAGCGACAGCAAATGAAGTTTAATTTATGTTTGGAACACCTCACCCCAGAGGACAAACCTTTTTAGTAATTACATTCCACTGCCTTCAGTTTTCCAAAGATGGTTCCACCATGCTCCACACTTCTACAGAGAAGGGCCTTAACCCTCTCTGCCTCTACTGGAAACACCTCATTAAGATGAGTGCTGAAATGAAGGGGTTGGTCGGCACCATTTCATGATTCACATCTGAAGCTCCTTCAGTTCCCTGAGACATATCACTCCATTCTCACTTCCGCCATCACGGAGTGATCCTTCACGGGCCCCCACCAACTCTGTTTGTTGATCATGGCACTGTATGGATTCACTATTCAGGAGACCTTACTCCCAGTCCTTTATTACTGTGCCTTCACACTTGTTGTAAGAGTATTCTATTCACACTGGGGCCACACTGTTAACACATTTAATGCTTTAGAATAAGGAGAGGCGGCTGGGCGTGGTGGCTCACGCCTGTAATCCCAACACTTTGGGAGGCTGAGGTGGGTGGATCACGACATCAGGTGTTCAAGACCAGCCTGGCTAAGATGGTGAAACTCCATCTCCACTAAAATGACAAAAATTAGCCAGATGTGGTGGCAGGCACTTGTAATCCCAGCTACTTGGGGGGGCTGAAGGAGAATCACTTGAACCCTGGTGGGAGAGGTTGCAGTGAGCTGAGATTGTACCAACGCACTCCAGGCTGGGTGACAGAGCGAGACTCCAACTCAAAAAAAAAAAAAAAAAAAAAAAGAAAAAATGGAGGAGGAGAGGCAAGTCTTGCACTTAATCTTTCAGATGTGTTAATAATTAATCTCACTCTAAAGTAATCAAGACATGTCCCAGCTGCTGGTTCAGAGCTCTGGGGCTTGAAACAAGGGCTAAAACCTCTTCAGAGGTCAGCAGCTTGGAAGAGGACAAGAGGCATGGTGGGAGGTGAGTTCTCAGTAACTGACATATACTTGGGTCTTATCTTTTCATTTTACATCATTTAGTTTCACTGTCCTTAAACAAAACTAATGAAAGTTAAACTTTCACAGCCACTGGGATAGAAAGGTACAAAAGTTTTCATGAACAAAGAATGACACAAGATGAGGTAGGAATTCAAGAATAGTAAAGAAGTCAGCCTCTCACATGGGACACACATTAGAGAATTGAAGGGCAAGTGAACTTGTCATGTCTCATGTGTTTGTACATAGAGCTAAGAATAATCATATAGACAATCAGAACAGATAATGCTGAATTACTGGTGGTACCATAGGCCAAAACTCCGCTTATCACTCTGGCAGTCAAAGGCTGGGATCACCTTCATGTAGAATAACTACAAAAGTGGAAGGAACACATTTCCATGTGTGGTTTTCATATCCTCTAGAGACAAGGTTTGATTTTGAGTTTTTGGCTAATTCTTACCAGCCTCCAAATTCTAACACAGTGAACCTATTTTTAAGGGAGGGGCAAACAGGATGTGCATATTTTACAAGGCTTCTAGCATTTTAGGCTTAAGCAATGTGGAGTTGAGAAAGAAGTGATCTTATTTATGTCTGACAGCTCTACTAACCCGTCAGTTGCTTCGAGTTCAAAACTATTTCTTCCTTTTGCACACATCCCCCCACAGATGTACTGGTAACCATTACTAATATATCACAGGAGCTCATAAAATGTGTATGTAGTGAGTCAGTAGCATTGATTGATATGGTTACAGTAGTAAATGTTCATAAACCTATGGGCAAGATAAAAGTTATGCTTTTTCTATCTGCTTTTATATATAAAGGCCATCAGACAGACTCAATTGTGTTTTTACTGCATGCGGTGTGTGTGCACCAGTACGAAGTCTGTACCAGGTTAGTAAATGGGTATCAGCTCAGATTGTAAAATTGTCACTGGGCTGATGCTTAGTTCCATTTGAAAACTAACTGTAGAGCCATCAATTTTATAGGGAAGTTGACAATTTTCTTTGTTAATCAAACTATCCATATCCCAAACTAAAATATTACCTTCCTTCCTGAAACTGGTACCTATTTCAGCAACATCCTCCGGTTTCCAAGACTTGAAATCTGTGAGCTGCCTTTGACACCTGCCTCTCTTTACTGTTTCTATCTATTGCATTCTGAATCCTGTGACTTTCACTTTTATTAAGGTTTTTGAATACATTACAGGTTGAGTAGTCCCAACTCAAAATTGTCATGTGAAATTCTCTGAAATCTGAATCTTTTCTGAGGTCTGACATGACACTCAAAATGTTCATTGGACTTCAGATTCTGGGTTTGGGATATTCAATGGGTGAGAAAGAATAATGCAAACATTCCAAGATTCCTAAAACTTCTGGTCCCAAGCAGTTTAGATAAGCAATTCTCAACTTGTAACTCCATTTCATTTCCTCTAACTATTTCTGATTTAGACCATCTTTAATTCTGCTTTGAGCCACTGTGATGAATTCCAATTGGCCTTCTTTAGTCTAGACTCTTCCCATTCCAATCCAATTAACAGTTCTTCAGGCAGATCTTTTATACGTGCTCCTAGTATGAAACGATTTAATGACTTCCTACTACCTAGTAAATAAACTCCATTCTTCACATATTTTAAAGAAAGGCTCTCTAAAACTTAGCCTTAGCTTTAACTAGTAATGAGCTCAGGGGTTATAATCAAGAACCCTCAATTCCCAGAATCCCTTTTTCTCACTTTCAACACACAAGAATTAAAACTATTTCCTTTTGGTTTACTATCTGATGATTTTACACTTTAATTGTTCTTAGGGTAAAATGTACATTACATATTAAACAACTTGCATTTCTTGTTACTACTAGAATATGATCTACAGCAGAGGTTTTCTCAACATTTTGAGGATTTAGACTCCTTTTGAAAGTTTAGTGAAAGCTGGGGACTCTCCCTACAGAAAAATTACAGACAGAATTTCATGGGGGCAGGTGTATGGACCGTGAGGGTCTGTGGAATTACTTTACACTTTCCTGCATTATCCTCGTTTCACCCCCACTCCCTTTTTTTTTTGAGACAGACTTTCACTCTTGTCACATAGGCTGGAGTGCAGTGGTGTGATCTTGGCTCACTGCAACCTCCACCTCCTGGGTTCAAGCAATTCTGCCTCAGCCTCCCAAGTAGCTGGGATTACAGGTACCCACCACCATACACCCAGCTATTTTTTTGTATTTTTAGTAGAGGTGGGGTTTCAGCACTTTGGGCAGGCTGGTTTCAAACTCCTGACCTCAGGTGATCTGCCCGCCTTGGCCTCCCAAAGTGCCAGGATTACAGGCTTGAGCCACTGCACCTGGCCCACCCCATTCTATGTATCTATATTTTCCCAATATATCCCAGGTAACTGTTGAAATCTAATTCAAATGCAACATCCTGAGTCCTATATATTTTTCCTTACTAGATACGAATGACTTATCCCCTAAATCCTTTATCATTTTTTTGTGTACCTTTCTCAACACCTATGGCATTCTGACTCATATGTCATTCTTCATGTGTTTCCCTCTAATTGCAAGAGGCTTGCAAGGAAGGCTAGTCACTCTCCTCTTTGCTTACTCCATACTCTTTATACCATCCCATCGCCCTGATGTCAACCTTGAACATTAAGGATAGTCCACAAGCATGTATTAAATCAATAAACGAAGGACTGAGGAACACTTTTAAAGACTAACTTTACATTTACTTATGTATTTAAATTTAATTATATATTCATTTGTATTTAGAAAAATAATACAATGCCACTATTATTACCAGCAACTTGTCAAAATGTCCTAATAAATAACTAGAAATAAATGGTGAGCGTGGGCCATCTGGCAGTGGATCAACCATAGAATTTCAGGAAACATTTTGAGAAAGACTAGACAGTGGTCCAGATTGGTGGTAAAATAGTGTTACTGCCCATGATACTAAGATCAACTTTCACAACCATGTCGTGTGTTACATTCTCAATTCAAAATGTTTGACTTTGAAAAATCTTTTTTTAGCTTGGGAAAAATAAAACTCATATCCTCTGTTCTTCAAAGTGGTACCTTAAGATCAGAAAGAGTTCAGAGAATATTTTGGAAAAGCATCATTTGCTTTCCAAAGTGGTGTTCTTGGTTTGTATTGATGACTAAGTAAATAACCCTTTCTTCCTAGGCATTTTCTTCCAAGGAAAATAGCTGCAACCCATTACTTACTATTAGGTTACACTCTTATCCCCTCTAGTCAAAGATTTAAGTTTTTATTAGATGATGGTGATTACTCTGACTTCTTCTTGGTCTTCAGATCAAGATTTTCCTGAGAAACTGGATACATCCCAGCTTACAGAGACCCTATCCTGAGCTCCTCTAGATTAGCTTGTCCATGTCTGTGACTACATACATCTAATGTCCCCTACTGAGGAAGAATTTTAGCCAAAATCCCCCATCCTACATGGATTTTAGCAGAAAATTGCATTCATTCCATGGTTTATGCAGTGATCTCAGATAGATTCACTCCTTCAATAAATTCTGTAGACACACCTATCAGAAATTTCTGAAAAATCTATTTTTTGTGCTAAATTAAGATAGTAGAATAACTTAAACATTTTTTTCTCTTTAATTGGGAATGGGGTGGGAATGGAAGTGATGTGCTTTGGATCTGTGTTCCCCACCTAAATCTGTTAAGTCATAATCCCCAGTGTTAGAGGCGGGGCGGGGCAGAGGGAATGGGATCATGCTGGGGGTCTTCTGGGAATCGTTAGCACCAGCCTCTTGGTGCTGTTTTCACGATACTGAGTTCTCGGAAGATCTGGTTGTTCAGTAGAACTTCCTGTCTTGCTCTCCCTTGTTCCTGTTCCTGATACGTAAGAAGCTCTCTCTCCTTTTGCGTTCCATTATTGGAAGCTTCCCAAGGCCTCCTCAGCAAATACCACTATGGTTTCTTCACAGCCTACACAACGGTGAGCCAATTAAGCCTCTTTGTTTAAACACATAAATTACCCAGTCTCCAGTATTTCTTTACAGCAATGAGAGGATGCTCTGATACAGGAGGTAAGCCATATGTGGCATAAAAATAGCCCATTCTGAGCTGATGCTTGCAATCCTCATTGAAGGACAAGGGAGAAGACATAGTTAAGTGATGGTTCTTTCAAGGTAAGACAGGCCCAGAAAAGAATCACTATTCCTTAAAACAATACTGTTCTGGTTTTTGTTTTCAAGAAGCTGGAGTCATCCTAACAAGAATGATAGTCTTTCCCCAAGTGAGGCCAGGCTGTGCTATCTGAGGAAAGCAACACTGTCCTTGCTGAGGTGCACCTGCTCCTCAGCTCAGCTAAGGACTTAACTGGTACAGGCCTTGCTGCAGTGGAGCCTAAGCTGGATATGGAAACCAAAAGGGGAGCTCTGAACTTCCAAACACAGGCCTGAGGGGCAGAGGGAGAAACACTTATAAACACAGGCCTGGAGGGAGAGGAGGAGCATTTATAAACACTCTTCCTTGGCTCCAGAAAGGGAACACCTTTCACAGAACGTCTAACTCTGCACAGTCAGCTACTAATGCTTGGGAATAAATAAGGTAAATACGAGTTTAGTTAGCTGAGAAACACATCTCTCTATATACCAATAAGATTATATACATTATATTTTTCTTACCCTGTATTATACTTTAAAAACATAATCAAGGAAATCTCCTATTTATTTGTTGAGACAGGGTCTCACTCTGTTGCCCAGGCTGGAGTGCAGTGGTGTAATCCTAGCTCAATGCACTCATGAACTCCTGTGTTCAATTGATCCTCCTGCCTTAGCCTCTTGAGTAGCTGGGACTACCTACCCAGCTATTTTATGTTTTCAATTGTTCGTGGAGCTGGGGACTTGCTGTCTTACCCAGGCTGCTTTCGAACTTCTGGGCTACTTGACTGTTTCATAGAAAACGACGTCCTTCTATTGAATGTTTTGTGTTGGGCGAGCAGGATTGGAACAGCGGGATTTTACTGGGTAGAGGAAGGTGGAATTTCCTTTCTTGGTCATCTTGTATGGTTCTGGCAGAAAGGAAAATCCACTCCCCCTGCTCCTAATGAATAAAAATTATGAGTGGAGTAAACTGCAGATGATGACAGTGGTCAAGAAATGAGTCTCCATCCCCCAGTTGAGGACGGTGCGATCAAGTTACCTGGCAGAAAGAAGAGGGCTTCCCAAGTCTATGTTACACTGGCAGCTTTGGGAATGATGTAAGGAGGTTTTTCAGACAGGCGGGACTATCCTTAGTAAAACTGTCCACAAAGAGCCCATGACTTCCTTTACACGACTCAGGACTTCCTACGATAGGCACGCGTGCTCCTAAGCAACCTTTTTATAGCAGAATGTAGTTATCAGGGTTCATGAAAGGAATGAATATTCAGACTTTCTAATGAGGCTCTGCATGAGAGAGGTGGTTTCTGGAAGGAAAGTCTGAATTCAGTCAAGATGACAGTGGGGTTTTTGCCAGTGTAGGTGTATGGCTGCTGGCAGTGCTGGAAGGCCCATGGGATGCTGAGGGACAATGTGGGTGGGCCACCAAGCCTTCATTCTGCTTTCCTGATGTGAAATGACCCCCTAGTTCAAACCCATACAGATTAGGGCTGGAGCGTGTTGAATCAGACATGAGCTTTGTTTCTGTAGTTTTCTCATGATCAGAAGCAACCTCTCCTCCTTGTGAAATGTTCACATCCTCCCACTTTGTCTCCCTGATGGAGCCAAGCACAGATTTGCAGTGCAGCCATAAAAACATCTGGGGAAGTTCATCCAGGCAACCCTAAGTTTGTTTGGGTCTGGCAGTTACAACACAAGCCAACCATGGAGTGACTAAAAATGACAGACCTCTTTCCCCGTCCTATGTCAGGAACTAGTGAGCTTCCTGGGACATGTGTAATGCTTAGAAGTTGTCAGAAGTGGGAAGGGCAGTTCAAGATGTTCAGAACGTCTAGTTTTCTGAAATAGCTGAGAGCAGTCTGCTGGCCTGGCTGACATCTATGATGTTTCACGTGGCTGAAAGATTGCCTGGGTTTAGAGAGAGATATTCTCTGAAGGAATCATCATTATGAGTTGATAGGTTTCAAAATTTGCATGAGGTAGTTCAGCAACTCCTAGAAGAAAACACTGGGGCCAAGCTCCATGACATTGGTCTGGGCAATTTTTTTTTTATTTTTTATTTTTATTTTTTGAGACGGAGTTTCGCTCTTGTTACCCAGGCTGGAGTGCAATGGCGCGATCTCGGCTCACCGCAACCTCCACCTCCTGGGTTCAGGCAATTCTCCTACCTCAGCCTCCTGAGTAGCTGGGACTACAGGCACGTGCCACCATGCCCAGCTAATTTTTGTATTTTTAGTAGAGACGGGGTTTCACCATGTTGACCAGGATGGTCGATCTCTTGACCTCGTGATCCACCCACCTCGGCCTCCCAAAGTGCTGGGATTACAGGCGTGAGCCACCGCGCCCGGCCTGGGCAATTTTTTTTTAAAGTGACCACAAAAGCATAGGCAACAAAAGCAAAAATAGACAAATGGGGTTACATCAAACTAAAAGCTTCTACACAGCAAAATAAACAAGAGGGTGAAGAGGTGACCTATAGAGGAGAGAAAGTATTTGGAAACATTTGATAAGGGATTAACATCTAAAATAAATGAAGAAAAGAAGAGTAAGAAAGCAGTCAATTAAAACGGGCAAAGGATCTGAATAAGCATTTCTCAAAAGATGTACAAATGGCCAACAGGCATATGAAAAAATGTTTAATGCCACTAATAATTGGGGAAATGGAAATTAAAGTCACAATGAGGTATCACCTCACCCCAGTTAGAAAGATTATTACATAAAAGACAATGGATATTGAATGTTGGCAAGAATGCAGATAAAAAAACTCTTCCACACAGTTGGTGTAAAAGTCCATTAATAGAGCCATTATGGAAAACAGTATGGCGGTTTCCGAAGAATAGAATAGAACTGGGTAATTTCTAAAGAAAAAGAGGTCCAATAGACCTACAGTTCCACGTGGCTGGGGAGGCCTCACAATCACGGTAGCGGGCAAAGGAGGAACAAAGCTGCACCTGACATGGCAGCAGGCAGGAGCGCCTGTGCAGGATAACTGCCTTTTATAAAACCCTCTGACCTCATAAGAGGTATTCAATATCACGACAACAGCATGGGAAAGACCTGCCCCCACGATTCCATTACCTCCTACCAGCTTCCTCCCATGACACGTGGGGATGATGAGAGCTACAATTCAAGATGAAATTGGGTGGGGACACAGCCAAACCATATCAGATGTTCTTTAAATTAAGCATTTATCAAACACAGCTCAAGTTTAAAGTCACTGAGAGATAGGTACTAAGAGGATTTAAATAGGTAGTGTACGTTCTCTGTACCATGGGCAGAGTGTGTAATCTAGTGTGGGAGATGGAATATAAACAAATGAACGCATAGCAGAGCAGAAAGGGTTAAAAGTCTGGACAGGCCGGGCGCGGTGGCTCACGCCTGTAATCCCAGCACTTTGGGAGGCCGAGGCAGGTGGATCACGAGGTCAAGAGATCGAGACCATCCTGGTCAACATGGTGAAACCCCGTCTCTACTAAAAATACAAAAAAATTAGCTGGGCATGGTGGCGTGTACCTGTAATCCCAGCTACTCAGGAGGCTGAGGCAGGAGAATTGCCTGAACCCAGGAGGCGGAGGTTGTGGTGAGCCGAGATCGCGCCATTGCACTCCAGCCTGGGTAACAAGAGCGAAACTCCGTCTCAAAAAAAAAAAAAAAGTCTGGACAGTTACAGTGGGAGCTCAGAAGCTAAAGGAATTACTTCTAGAGTAGAAACCAGAAGAAACTTCAAAGGAGTGGCAACACTTTTAGCTGAGCAGAAATATCAGTGTTGCAGTAGGTGGTAGCATGCAGGCAGATGCATGAGCAAAGACAGAGGTGGTTGTCTGAGGGGAATCAGATAGTCTTAAAATATTTATTTTTCTACAGGATTTTATGATTATTTTTATTTTCCCAGAAAACACCAACACATCTGTTAAAACCCTCCACATCTAGTTATTGTATGAATCCAGAACATTACTCTCAAACTTTCTTATAGCTTGATAGCTAAAATACGGCCTTGTGATATTTGGTTAACTTTGGTTAATTGTAGATGTATGTTTATTCTATCACACCAGTTGATATTTTATCAGGCAAAGCTTCTCCCTTGTTTGTAGAGGAAGCTACTTAAACAGCAATAATATATTTGCATTGGGAGATCACCAGATGAAAATTTACTTTAAAGAGACCTTATCCAAATTGTGGATTATGATTTTTGTGAGTGAAATTGAGGGAAAGAACAGAGATGAGACACATATCAGTTCACTGGCTACTCAAATTTTTCTTTCCATGAAGTGACTGTTCAGTCTTTTGCCCATGTTTATACAGAATTATCTCGTTTTCTCATTGTTTTGTAAGAGTTCTTTATAAATTCTGGATATGAGTCCTTTATAAAGTGTACGTATTGCAAGTACGGTTGATTCTCATGATGTGCGGTAGTCACAATCCATACAGTTACCCTGAAAGTTGGATTAGCATATACAGCAGCATTTCTCTGGAGACACAGCGTTAGGTTACGATGATCTTCTGGTCATGTTTTGTCAACTGATCAATGCATAATCTTGTTTTCTGTTTCAAGCCACCTAAGTTAATATGCATTGTTGATTCATTAATAGTGAAATTACTGCTAATGGCACAACTCAGGTCTGAAGGAAGCTTATCTAAAGCATGTACTTTCTCTGTAAGTCACATCACAGCCTTCTAGAGCTTGGGAACCCTAGACAGTACTACTCTTGGTCATTTACAACAGCAAAATATCCAATAAAAAGCCTCAGAATACAGAAGATGTAGCACTAAAGATGCCACACAAAGGGCACTTGTTCACAGAACAAGAGCTAACAGGAGAAGGCAGAGATGCTATGACTCCCTGTTCAACCTCAGGTGGAAACGTGTGTGTTGGGCGACTCATATTTCACTGCTCTGCACAGGTCTGTGAATGACTGAAAGCACTGTACTGATTTTGGGATTACAAATAAATTTTAGCAGGTAGGCGAATTCACAAGCTCAGAATATACAATGAGGAGGATTGACCATGACTCACTTTGGTTTGCCATCTTACACACTCAGCTGCCTTTGATGGACAAAAGCTCTTAATTTTAATAAAGTTCAATTTCCCAATACTTTCCTCCATGGCTAACACTGTGTGACTTGATTGAGAAATACTTGTCTATACCAGGATGATGAAGAGGTTCTCCCTGATTGTCTTCTGGAATTTAAATGTCTCACTTAGATGCAGGTCCATCTGGAATTGGTATTTTTGTATATAATAGGATGTATGGCTTGTGATTTTTCCTTGATAAAGATATTCAGCTAACCCATAACCATTCACGGCAAAGATTATCCCTTTTTCTACATTGTGGTATGAACTCTGCATATATGTGTCATCTTATGAATCCTGCTCTGTTCCATTTGTTGGCTATCTGAGCTTGCACCAGTAGAAGACTGTCTCGTTGACTGAAGTTTAAAAGTAACTTGGTGAGTTTTAGTACAGAACTTCTACATTTATCTTTTGAGATTATCTTAGCTATTCTTAGCCCTGTGTACTTCTACATAAACATTAGAATAAGCTCATCAATTTCCACACACAAAGGAAAAAGATTAGAATAATGTAGGACTGATTAGGATCGCATGGAATCTATGATCAATTTGGAAAAAGGTGAGATATTGAGACTTCCAATCCACAAACACGTACTGGAGGCACTTATTTAGATCTCCTTTAATTCTTCTTAGTAATGCTTTGCAATTTTAGTGGAGAATTAGTGCACATATTTTGTGCTTGATTTTTCTGGAGCTGTTATACATGGTATCTTTTAAAAATCTTGTTTTGTTGTATATAAAACTATAGTTAGTTCCTAAATATTGGCCTTATATCTAATAACCTTGCCAATTTTACTCATTAATCCTAATATTTCATTTGTAGATTTTTACATGTAAAACTTATAATTTACAAAATATATATGTATGCATGTGTCCATATATAAAAATATATTAGCATAGGCATAAATAGAAAAAAATGACTCAGTAGAGAACTCACACATAGGCATGGACTTCACATGAGAGTGAATACTGTATATTACTAGGGAAAAGTCATTCAATATATTTATATATATTTGGATATATAGGTGGAGACAGGGTCTGACTGTGTTGCCCAGGCTGGTTTGGAATTCCTGGGCTCAAGAGATCCTCTCACCTCATCCTCCCAAAATGCTGTAACTACAGTTGTGTGAGTCACCATGCCTGGCTGAATATATTCTATTCCTTCTTTTCTCCATTCTTATATTTCTCTTCTTGCACTTGCTGGGACTAGAGGATGATGAATAAAACTGGAATAAGCACCACCTTTGTCTCATTCCTAAACAGGGAAATTTCCTCAATATTCCACTACTAAAACGTTTGCTATAGAACTTTCTAGATTATCCCCAACAGATTAAAGACCTCAGGTTTTCTGCTGGGTTTGCCGAGAGGTTTTGGCCTAACCAAATGTTAAATTTTAGTCAATGCCTTTTCTTATGCATTGAAATGACATATTTGTGTTTGAATGTGGTGAATTACATGGATTGATTTTTCAAACATTAAATAACTGCTTAAATAAGCCCGGTTTGGTCAAGATGGGTTATCCCCATTACATACTGCCAGAAGGTATTTTCTGTCTTCTTAGGACTTTTGTACCCATACCCATGACAGATAATAGCTTGTGATACTTTTTATAATGTCATATTCAGGCTTTGGTATCAGGATTGTTTTAGATGAGATTTCCCAAGAAAAAGATTCAGACAGATTTGCTTGTAGGCAAACAACTTCTCTAGCGAAGTGAGGAAAGTTTCATTGTGTTGTGGCGCAGTAGAGGCCGTGGATGATCTGAAGGAATCTCTGAACCTGGGTACCCCCTCGGCGTTGTTGGTAAGGCCAGAGGGATGGGTGTTTATACCCTGAGCAGCCCAGCCTTTGTACAAGGTTGCCCTGGGTTGGTGTGACCGTGGAGAGATTGCAGCTCTCTTTGGCCATCAGATATTCCCATGGAGGAACACAACTGAGAACTCTTAGCTGCCAACACTCGAGGAGGCAATCAGCAACTAGCTGGGAAAGCAGTGTGCTATAGCATCCAGGACAGTTCAACCGGCCTCATAAAATTAAATGGACCAAAAATGGTAGAAATACAACTATATCTGTATGCTGATGGGAATAACCAGACACAGATGAAAACTGAGAATGGAGTAGAAACAGAAAAGAAAAGTCGGTTCTTTGAGAAGAGCAGAAGAAAACACAATGAAAAGGATCCTCTTCTACCCTACACATACATACATATACATATATATATATATAACTCCAAAAAGTACAAGGTGGAAACCAAATGCATAATCATTTCCTCTATACATTAGGAACATTCGGGTGGTTATAAGATTATATAGTACTTAATTATATTCCAATACATTTGAAAATTAGGTGGATTGGATCATTTCCCAGAGAAATAAACCTGCAATTTATTTTTTTCAATGTGGAGGTCATTGGTCATATTGATAAGAGCAGTTTTAGTGAAGTGGTGAGAAATCCTGATTCAAAGGCATTTACAGACGATTAGGAGAGGAAGTGGAGTTAAAACAATGCTTTAGGTAATTTTGTGGGCGTAGGGGAAATAGAGAACTTGAACGGTAGCTGGAAAAATAAATAGGTCAAGAGAAGTATGTTTTAAGATGGCAGAAATAGCATCATATTTGTGTACTAACGGGAATAATCTGATGGAAATAAGAAACTGACGCAAAAGAACAGTACAGAAAGAAAGAGACAGCAAGTGAGTGCAGGAGCACAAGATTGGCTTCACGTGGAAGCATGAACCATCATCTGCAACACCATGTAGAGTGTTCTGGTGCAGACATTGGCTGCCGAGGAAATGTGCTGTTAAGTCTTTGGAAATTTTCTTCTGATTCTGCATTAATAGATGAGACAACTAAAGAAGTAAATTCACTCCAAGTTGTTCTACAATTTAAATGTAATTTAAGGTAAAATTAACAGTTTCGGGAGGATTTAACCACCTGATTCTAAATTTGCTTGACAAAGCAAATACGAGCCAATTTTGAAAAAGAGAAAGATATGTGCGAGGGTTACTACCGTATAGCAATGTCTGTTTTTCATCTGTAGCAGCTAAGATAGTTTGGGATTAGCGTGGGCATAAACAGAATAAAAATGACACTCAGTAGGGAACCCAAGCATATGCAGGGACTTCATGTGAGAGTGAATATTGTATATTACAAGGGAAAAGTCATTTAATAAGCATCTGGGATAAATGAGTATCCAACACTATCTTGCATGTTCTGCACATGTACCCCAAAACCTAAAACGCAATAAAAAATAAAAAATTTTTTTTTAAAAGAAAATTAAATTAAATTCCTATGCCAAAGCATACACAAGAATGCTATGTCATCTAATACCTAAATGGGAAGAGTTAATCATCAAGACTTACAGAAGAAAGATAAGTCTATTCTCCAGAGTCTTCTTGTGAATACGTATTACCCCTGCCCCCGGGAAAGTCAGCCTATGCTCTTGTTTCTTATGCTCTAAACGGATGTGGATAATGAGGTGCCCCTCACTGTGGTCTCTCTGATGAAAAATAGTCATCAGTGCTGCACTGATAAGAAAAACCCATTTTTAAATGCATTTAGGGTGACATTCACTAATATCCTTACTGCTTCCACATGTTTTCCTCAGTTTCAGTATTTTATGAAAAACACCCATCTTGGGCTGGGCGCGGTGGCTCACGCCTGTAATCCCAGCACTTTGGGAGGCCGAGGCAGGTGGATCACGAGGTCAAGAGATCGAGACCACCCTGGTCAACATGGTGAAACCCCGTCTCTACTAAAAATACAAAAAATTAGCTGGGCGTGGTAGTGCGTGCCTGTAATCCCAGCTACTCAGGAGGCTGAGGCAGGAGAATTGCCTGAACCCAGGAGGCGGAGGTTGCGGTGAGCCGAGATCGCGCCATTGCATTCCAACCTGGGTAACGAGAGCAAAACTCCGTCTCAAAAAAAAAAAAAAAAAAAGAAAAACATCCAACTTGCCTAGCTATGCTACCTAATCATATATGTCCATGTTATATGACATAGCCTGTCTTACAAATGTCTTTCATAAACATGTTGGAAGCTTCCATCAGCTGCATAAGAACTCCTGTGGGCACAGAAAGAAATGCTTTGTTTACCTGTGTAACAAACCTGCACATCTTACACATGTATCCTGGACCTTAAAATAATAATTAAAAAAACCCACCACCACCAACCTTGTCTCCCGCTCCTCTCACCGATTGTATCAGCAAGGGGCTCACATCTTATGTCTGCCATGCTGGGGATGTCACTATCCAGATGTGTTGGAGGCTGGCTTCCCCTCCTTTTTTTTTTTTTTTTTTGAGACAGAGTTTTGCTCTTATTGCCCAGGCTGGAGTGCAATGGTGCGATCTCCACTCGCTGCAACCTCCGCCTCCCGGATTCAAGCAATTCTCCTGCCTCAGCCTCCTAAGTAGCTGGGATTATAGACATGTGCCACCATGCCTAGCTAGTTTTGTATTTTTAGTAGAGACAGGGTTTCTCCATGTTGGTCAGGCTGGTCTCGAACTCCCGACCTCAGGTGATCCACCCGCCTTGACCTCCCAAAGTGCTGGGATTACAGGCGTGAGCCACCATGCTCTGCTCACTTGTGGACACCGAGGATGCCCTCACATTGGTGCTTTCTCCTCATCCTCATGCCCCCTTTGCCACAATGGTACCGATGGCTTGGTGGCCCCTCGAGGTAGATGCATCTGACTTGCTGCTATTAAAAAGCTGTGTGCCTTCCACCAAAAAAAAAAAAAAAAAAAAAAAAAAATCCTACATTTTCTCCATCAAAGAGGAATAAATTTAAAAATCATCTATTACTTGGTTTAATGAGCCTACCTGCAGAACTGTATCAGGTGTCTATTTATGATGGATAATTCACTTAAAATCTCTGGTTATTTCCATAATTAGACACTAGTCATTTTTGGTATTGTATTGTTATCATTAAAACTATTATCTTAAAAAAAAGAGAGAGAAAGAGAAAAGAAAGGAGTGCCCTTTTGTCCTAAAATTCTTCCACATAACTTTGTTTCCTTGTTCAGCCCTTCTCTCTTCTCATCTCCGGTCCATTCCTCGCCCTGCTCCATGCCCCACAGAGCTGATTCAAGCCTGGAATGTCTTTGAAACCAATGGGAGTTCTGCAGGGGGCTTGGCAGGTGAAGCTGAGAAATGGGACCTTTGTAATTCTTGCCTCTGCACCTTGCGGGATTTGTCAAAATTTTTTGACTAGAGATCCAAATGCTTTGCTTTGAATTTTGTGAGCTCCTTAGATCTCTGCCACAGACATTCTTCTTAAAGTATATCCAGCCAGATAATGATCTCCTGAGACTCCTACCTGCTTCAGGTCCACACATTCCTCAGTGGGACTTGTTGGGAGGTAGTGTGTGCTTGATCTTTACTTCTGAAACTCAAGTTCCAGCTAAGAAATATTGAGGGCATCTAATTAGCATGAGAAGCACACATCACCTTCCATACACACCACTTTTTTCTTCTACGTAATTCCAATTGAAAGTTTGCTCACTTAAGGAGAAAAGGAAAAAATTTAATTGAAAGCAGTGAGAATAGGCTGTCCACCACCATACTTCTTCATCCATGACTCATGTAGCTGATTTCCTCCTTCTATCCCTCTTTTGTTGCCCCCCAAATGGGCTGAATATTTCCTTGAAACTGTACTCTGTATCCACGGCCATTAATCGATTACCTGTATAAATAAGCAATAAAGGGCCTAGAACTTCTCATGGAGAATCAGGAGTTGGGCCAGTGAAAAGACATGTTGGAGTGTCATGAATTGCAAATTTTAATCTTGAAGTAAGAGCGAATCAAAAAATGAGGTTATGTCACCAAACTGAGGGCAAAGATGTGGGGTGAGGCAATTCAGTTATCTATAAAGTAGTGGAAAACAACAATTCAGTGTTTAGGGTAAAAAACATACGATATTTAAGGTTGAACATACTGGAATTTAAGCATGGACCCTTGAAATAAGGTAGAAATGGCAGTGCCTTTGGTTTTAATACTGGGGGTGATTATCACTACCTTGCCTTTCTGGACCAGACACAGAGGTTAACCTCTGTTGATACAACCTGTGTTCTCCCATGTACATTTACTCTGCATGTACTAATAACACACATTTTTTTGAGAGATGAGGTCTTGCTCTGTCACCCAGGCTGGAGTGAAGTGGTGCAATCATAGCTCACTGCAGCCTCAAACTCCTGGGCTCAAGCATCCTCCCACCTTGCCTCCTAAGCACTGACATTTCAGGCATGAGGGATCATGCCTAGCTTAAATTGTTTCTATTATTTTGCTTCTGCCATAAGATTAATTTACAAAGAAATATGCTAAACTTTAAATATTTATACTCTAAGGGATGTCTGCAATCTGGAGCTGTCAAATCATAAAATGCACAGCTTCATCAGGTGGTGAGGCCCCATCACGGAAGGTAAGTGCAAGCTGGAAGCCCAATTGTCATTTTGGCACTGGGTGTGAAGTTAACCCAGATACTACGAGTCACCATTTCTGTGAAGCAACTCTGTATGAGGTATTATGATAGCTGTTTAAACTGTCATGGAGGAATTGCTCTGCAATTCTACTAGTTCAACTAGTTGCTAATTAAGCAGTCTGTGTTGACCTGAAATTACATGCAGAATGAACCTGATGCCTCTGAATACTACAGTGAAACAAACACAGAACATAGCTAAACATATTGTGTAAATTGAATTTTTAAACAGATACAATCTTTCATTCAGAATGCATAACAGTTTTACAGCTAAACTTGTAATGCTCCTACTATCTGAAATAAAGCAAAGCAGAGGTCATTAATGCTAAGTTATAGTCTAAATAATGTATGCACTAAAAATAGTGGGCACAGGCTTAGTATATGAAGAAATGTGGAACTACCTTGCAAATAATATGTAGTATGAATAACACCAAAGCATTTATTTTATGCTACTAGTATTTATATATATATTGGTCACTGGGTTCTGGTAATATGCATTTTTACATGTGAGTCACTGTATAGGCTCTGAGTTCATTTACACAGAATGGCTTAATATTGTAGGACTGTTGTTAGAGATTAGATTGTACACACAGAATGACAATGTACTTTAGAATTTGAGATAGGCTTTGATTTGAGTATCCAATCTTATTATCCCACTGAAGACTGAGGTATCATGAAACCCCAACATATTGGTATATACACTGACTTTGTTAGACTATCTCTAGGCAGCCTTAAATGGAACAAAATACCAGTATCAGCTCATATGTTCTAACAGAGGGGTTAGAAAATATGATCTTGAAATCAGTGATTGCAGAGTGATCCTAACAATGATATTCTTGGGCAGAGATTCGGAGGATTTGCCCCTGGCTCCTTCCTTACTATGAATTTCAGGAAACTGAGGAGAGATGTGGCAGAGAACAGCTTGGAGTTCAAACAGGTAGCACTGACCTCTACAAGTCTTTTTCTTTAGGGTAAGCATTTTTATTTTTCTTTTTACTTGTGTCTAGCTTATTGTCTGGAAACATTACATGTAGACTTTTTCTTCCTTGCCTTCTTTTTCTCTCTCTCTTTCCTCCCTTTCCTCCCCCATTGTACCCTCCTTTTTACTCCCCTCATACCCCAGAGAAATTCTGAAAGAGGTCACAATCCTTCCTCTGGTCTCTACCTGTGTACATAGCAGCCCTGCCAGAGAGTACCATGTTCAGAATGTCACTCCACTTGGGAGCTCTCCTGCTCCAAGATTCTCTGTCCAAAGCCCACTGCTACATTCCCTTATTCTTATCCCTTCCACCAACGTTCTTGCTTTGAGATGTTGACTTTGACCTTGCAACTCTATTGGATTTTTTTTTTTTTTTGGTTTCCTGCTAAATAACTCTGGTATTTGGTCTTACATGGATACTTGTTGTAATCCGCTTCATTCAATAAAGACTTATGAGTGTCTAGATCTGCTTGGATACCAAGATAAATAGGACATCTTCCTGCCCTTAAAAAGCTCACAGCCTACAGCCAGCCAAATATAAAAACCATGCTTCAGAAGAACACATTCAAATAATAGACACATTTTAAAAGGACATTTATTGCCAGGTGTGCAAGTTAGATAACATTGTATTAAGAATCTCTCATACTAAATTCAAATAAATATGGAGAAAATTAGATTCATGTAGATGCAAATATATATTTACTCCAAGAAACATAGGTTTAAAGTTTAGAATATGTCCCTCTTGATGTAACAATGCCAAAGAGAGGTGGAGAGATATTATTTGTAAAGTGGGCATACATTAATCATCTGCTTTACGTAAATAAGATCTAGTAAACTATTACTATTATTATTGATAGGGTTTCCCCTGGGTAGGTCTTAAAAATAAACTTTTATTTTGATGATTGACTATGCTATGGCAATTTTGATATCTAACAAAGCTTAGTAAGATGGGATTTTACCTGAAATGGATCTCAAACTAATTTGCCTATTATGCCATGTCTAACATAGCATGTTATTCTCTTATATGTAATACAATAAGACAGCAAGATTTTCACAGAAGCAGGGTAATATGCTTATGTTTTGTAATACTCTTCATGATTACATAAACGTACAGGCACATGTCTTAAGGACTAATTTGTTTTTGGTGTAAGATTGGCACTTATCAATGGCATAAGATGAAAGACTGAAATTTTAAGGCAGAAAACAGTAACTTTGGTTAAATCATAAGTGAAGGGCTACTTTAGTAGGGGACTCTTCTAGGTTTCCTATACTCTGATAACAGAAATATTACCATTTACATCACAAAGACAGTTATTTGTCATGGTAAGGAAATTGGTAATTACATGTTTTGTGAATTCTGGTTTTATAATTTAATATGATGAATGGCAGCATGACATCCCATCACTGACCCTGGGGAGTCCCACCTGCACATGGGTGGTGCCATGTCTTTGAGACGTGCACATCTGAATGTGAGATTTAATTACTCCATAAATTTAAGTCTAGAGTCATTAGAACAGTCTGAGTATGTGATATAACAATAACACTACCCTGGGCATGTAGAGTCACATTACAAATAGGCAGAGACCGCTTATCAGTTTCTGCTTTTCAAAGCTTATATATTTCTTTTCTTCCAGTCGCTCATTTTTACTTACATGTAGGCTTGGGTTATCCTTGTTTTGTGATGGTTTCTGTCTTAACAGGAGGCATATCAGAAGTCCTTTTCTGAGTGGGGTTCTCAGCTCTGTTTTGGGGTCACCCCATGGACTTCGGGATGCTGATGTTGACATCAACTCAAGTGCCTTCTGCTCTGCCCTGACACTGGTTATTTAGGGGGATAACAAAATAACTCCCGCTGCGTCCACCTGGGACTCTCATGGACCACTCTGTCATGGTCTCTGATAATACCATTCTCCTTGTCTGCCAGGGTTTCCACTATTACAGTTCTTTTCCAATATGGGTCTTGATTTCCATAAAGAAGGACTATAAGCCAAGATAGGCTCTTTCTACAAGAGGCCTGGGTAGGTTTGGTGTGTGAGGCGAGACACAACGAGGAGGTGAAGCCAAAATGCATAAAACAGAAAAAAAATCTTACTTACAAATTCCAGGGAGGTCGGGGTGCCGTAGATGAGAGGTTCGGAGGCAGCAGGCGTCTTAGGAAGGGAGTGGGAGCCAGAGGGAGCAAACTTCTGAAACTACGGCTTTATTAGGGCCCGCAGGCATGCTCCATCGGGCTTTCCCACTGCCTTGTGCATTGATTGGCTTAGAGAAAACAGGTGCAAAGGGGGATTTATTGACAGGACTCTGGCATTGATCATTAGGTTTAATCATGGCCAGCAGCTGTGGGGTGTGTTGGGGTTTGCGTCACTGAGATGAGGAACACGTGGGCTGTATAGCAAACACCACACACCGTGCAGCAGTTTTAACCAGGCCAAAGGTGATGGGACATGACTGGGTTTCAGACAACTTACATCAGGCCTAAAAGTGGATACTGGCCAGGCGCGGTGGCTCGCACTTGTAATCCCAGCAGTTTGGGAGGCTGAGGTGGGCAGATCACCTGAGGTCAGGTCAAGACCAGCCTGGCCAACATGGTAAAACTCAGTCTCTACTAAAAAATACAAAAATTAGGAGAGAGTGGTGGCAGGTACCTGTGATCCCAGCTACTCGGGTGGTTGAGGCAGAATTGCTTGAACCTGAGAGGTGGAGGTTGCAGTGAGCCGAGATCACGTTACTTAGCTCCAGCATGGGCAACAGAGCAAGACTGCACCTCAAAAAAAAGTGGGGGTGGCATTATCTTCGCTTGCTGACGTAGTGAGCATTGGCAATATTAATATTAATGACCAAATAGCTCCAGATTTCTTAGGCTGAAAATTATTTGTTTTCAAACAAAACAAAAACCTCAAAACCTCAATGAACTAGATGTGAAAGTTTGAGGTATGTAGACATGTTTTGGAAGGAGATTGGGAGCAAGTACTGATTCATATTTCTTGTATAATGACTAAACAGGATTTTTTAGTCAGGTATAAACAGGAAGAAAAAAAAAGGGAGTTGTCAGTGAATCAAAGAGAAGCTCTGTGGAAAAAAAATCCCCGGGATCAGGGTGGCCACATATCTTTCAAGAATGAAGGTAGTCCAGTACTCAATTTTGAGTTGTGCAAAGTATCTATTCTAAAACACTGCATCCTCCCATGTGTAAACACCTATAACATAGTATTGTGTCAATTATATGTCAGAATAAAGAATTTAGTGTTCAGAAATGAGAACACATGGACACAGGGAGGGGAAATCACACACTAGGGACTGTTGGGAGGTCGGGGGATAGGGGAGGGATAGCATTAGGAGAAACACCTAATGTAGATGACAGGTTGATGGATTCAGCAAACCACCATGGCACACGTATTCCTATGTAACAAACCTGCATGTTCTGCACATGTACCCCAGAACTTAAACTATAATAAGAAAGTACAATCGTAGGGAACGTTTAGTAATACAGAAAATGCTTATAATAGAACATTGTTAATAAACAAGGATGATACACACACACACACACACACACCCCAGAATTTAGTGTTCTGAATAAGCACTGAGTGGAGCTGCTGAGGGACAGTGGCCATGACATGATGAAAGGATCCAAAATTGAAAGTGAATGAATAAAAACAGGACTTCAAACAGGCAGACAAGGAGGAGCCTGCATCCAGCTCCTAGTTGAGTCCTGCTTGCCCGTGAATATTGTCAGGAATTTTGTAAGTCTGTTGTTAAGCACAGCTATTATTAAAACTGCAATGAGGTATCATCTCAGGCTGGGTGTGGTGCACACCTGTAATCCCAGCACTTTAGGAGGCTGAGACGGGTGGATCACATGAGGTCAGGAGTTCAAGACCAGCCTGGCCAACATGGTGAAACCCCATTTCTACAAAAATACAAAACTTAGCCAGGCATGATGTCCACTGACTGTAATTCCAGCTGCTTGGGAGGCTGAGACAGGACAATTGCTTGATCCTGGGATGAAGAGGTTTCAGTGAGCCAAGATGGCACCATTGCACTCCCGCCTGGGAGACAGTGAGACTGTGTCTGAAAAACGAACAAACAAAAACTTCTAAAAGAATTAAACTCACAGGGATAAAGGAGTTTGTTACCAGTTTCTGGGAAGGATAGGGGTTGGCAGGGAGGTGGGAACGGTTAATGGGCACAAAAACATAGTTGTAAAGAATGAATAAGACCTGTTATTTTACAGCACAACAGGGTGACTATAGTCAATGATAACTGCACATTTTATAGCAAATAAAAGGGTATAACTGACTCTACTTGTGTATCTTAGTGTTACAAACAAAGCCCTTAGTTGTTTGTAACACTAAGGATAAATGCTTGAGGGGATGGATACCCCATTCTCTATGATGCGATTATTACGCATTGCATGTCTGTACCAAAACATCTCATGCACCCCACAAATATACCATGTACCCACAAAAATTAAAAATTATATAAGCATAATTAAATAAGTTGTATTAAATAACAGAAGTAACAAATACCCCAAATATCACTCTCTGATTGTTTTCCTACGTTTTACCACGATCTGTGCTCTGAGGTTATTCATGCATAGTGTAGCCTTTGGTGGCAACAGCATACAATGGTAAGTGATTGCGCATCTCTTTCCTCCTCCAGGTTCAGCTGCGGCATTTCGGTAGCGTGAATTCACCACGGAAGGAGTATTTACACCATGGGCATTTGCAAACACTACATGTTGGGCTTTTTGGTTGTGGGGAGCCAGGTTGATAAACAATTACCAGTAACCATTGGTCGCTTCCCGACTCGTGCGCATGAATACCAAAAAATAAGGAGGTAGATTATGTGGCCCAGGACATGATGAAGAAGGAATCAGAGAATTAAAAAAATGTCTCTAGAGAGCAGATGGCCTCTGAGGAGAGCTGAGTTACACATGAGGTTCATGGCCTCCCTCTGTACTTCCTCGCAGGGCGACTGGGTCTTCAAGCAGAGCTCGATACCTGGCTGCTCATGCCCCATAAATATGAGCCCATCTGTTTCAGTTCTGGTATAACATCGTATTTCTCATCTTTACTGCTATTTTGGATACAGAAGTGACATACGTATTTTTTATCCTTTCCTGAGTCATTCAGTAATGTTGAGATAAACTGTATTTCTGACAAGGGAGATGTTAAAGCTGTATAATCATATTCTTTTTGGTACTTTTAAAAATGTTAAGTTGGATTCATAGTTTTATCATTATCTGGCTTTCGATTACATCCCAAGTATCACGCTTATTAACTTAAATCTCCTTTGATTATGTTAGGCAGATAGGATAATATGAGAGCTCCTAACGGATGTTTCATTGCTGGAGCAGTAGTGTCCTGTCTGCATCATTTCTTTCTCTTTTATTTTCCCAGGTTCTCAGCTACAGTCACCAACAGCTTGCAAGTTCCAGCCCGTGTTGCTTTCTGGCCGTGATGAAAGCAGGGAAGCAGCTCCAGCTTCCTTACAGCATGAGATGATACCTTGAGTAATCCTCCTGCTTTGTGAATCTGTGATCTAGTTAGTACAGGGGTCGAGGGTGTGGGTTCTGGACCCACATTGCTTGACTTCCTCAGAGTCCTTGTCCTGCCACGTTTTAGCTGGGTAACCTTGGGCATCTCTCTCAACCTGAGGTTTTGTCTTGTCTGTAAAATGCAAATAAGGATGGTATCTACTTCACGGCAGATTAGATTTCTGTGACGGCCAGAACAGATGATGACACACCTGTTGCTGAATGCAAGGGAAATGTATTCTCTCAGAGTTCTGGAGGCCCAAAGTCCAAACTGTGGGGGTCAGCGGGGGCACACTTTCTCCGGAGGCTCTAGGGGAAATTCTCTTGTTCCTTGTCTCCTCCAGTCAATGGTGGTGGCTGGCATTCCTGAGCTTGTGGCTGCACCATCCCAGTCTCTTCCTGTCTAGTTACACTGCTTCTTTCTCTTCTGTTGACCTCCCCTGTGAGTTCCTTAAAAGGACACTTGCTATTGGCTTTAGGGCCCATTCACTATTCCAGGATAATATCAAGATCCAACTCCTAAATTCAAAGAATGAAAAGAACTCCCTCCCCTCTAAAAGAAATCTTAAGAGCTGATCTCTCCTTTTCAAAGCCAGGAGAAATACACACACTCCTGTGCTACGGAACGGTCCTAGTCCTCTGCACGACTTACTAATCTGAAAATAATCCTGCTGTATTTGCTGTTTCATGCATTTACCCATTCTTTATTTTTAGCAGTTATTCACTGTACATGAGTTCTGAGTTTTCAAGGGGTTATCTAGATACTTCACTTTACATTCATTTTGGTTTAAATTAAAAAAAAAAAGACTTCAGATCAAATCTTCTCAAGGGATCACTCTCTGCTGCACAGAAATGACTTTGCCTTAAAACGAAAGTACATTACCTGAGAACTACAATGCATTAAGAGGGATTGTAGAAACCAGAAAAAAATCTGGTAGGATTAGCTCAGTATAATGCCATATTGCACAATATTTTCAAGTTTAGTCATATTATACTACATTGAACTTTTCAGTTTATTGATTTTCTGTACCTTCTTGTTAAGATGGTGTAATAGCTATTCAGAAAAGTTCCAAATTGAAAAACTCTACCTAGGAAAGTAACTCGTATAGTTCTACTAATTAAGTGTCCTTTCACTGGGAGGTAGGCTCCTCCATTCTGTATTAATTTTCTGGTCTTCCAGGAAGTTAATGCAAACTGTTTAATGAACAGAGAAGTGTGATTCACTTTCTACATTCTGGAAGACAGCTTCAAAAGAAGGCTTTTCAACTTCTCCTGTCATGGTATCAGCAGGATGTTAGCTTTCTGTAAACAGTGATGAAAGCCTCAGAGTCCTGCCAGGACTTCAGAAATTGTGATAGAGTATTCCTTTCCACCTTCCTAAGTCATATGCTAGCTGGGATATTCTTACTGCATGTATATCTATCCTGCCAACATCTTAGGAACCAATGTTTAAAATAGAGGCCCGATCTTTGCCATGGTAACTTTTAGAGTATGGCTCAGCTTAGAGTGGCCCACAATTTAGAATTACAGTAGCTACAAGCAATTGAAGTTCATTTTTCTCTTTTGTTCTGGAAGTCTGGATTCAAGAAAAGCTATGCAGGCATGGCACTGTGTGGTGTTAGGAGTCCAAAGTCTCTTAGCGGTTTTTTTTTTTTTTTTACCTCAGCCATCCTCAACATGTGGCTTTTGCTTCATGGGCCCAGTTAGTTGCCCATGCTCCAGCCATCAAGTCTGCATTCCTGGGAAAAGGAAGGGGTCAAAAATACATGCTCTGTCCCTTCAAATATACTCAGTGGAAGGCACATAGGACACATCTGCTCGTACTTCATTGACAGGAGCATGGTCACATGATAATGATTCTTTGTGAAGGGGAAATGGTATCTTTGCTTCTGGAAGCTATGTCCCCGGTTTGTCCTTAACCTTTATTTAAATCATGTTAAAATGTACTATTAAAAGTTGTCTTTATTATTTTTGAAGTGTAAACAAAGTTATGTAGTAAACAATGCAATAAGTGCAAAATATAAAAACAGAAACTAAATTTCTCCTAAAATTCTTTCATATAAAGAAGCATTGGCAGTAGTTTAGGGTAAATGCTTTCCATTTAGTTTCTATATAATAATTTCAGTGTAATATATAAGATTCCATATAATGTATTTGCTAACATGACAAAATACTTTGAATTTATTACCATGTTGGTAACTACATATCTATGACATTCTTCTTTAAGACAATATAGTGTTCCATTGCTAGGCTGTCCCATAATTTCTTCCTTTTTTTTTTTTTTTTTTTTGAGACGGAGTTTCGCTCTTGTTACCCAGGCTGGAGTGCAATGGCGTGATCTCGGCTCACCGCAACCTCCGCCTCCTGGGTTCAGGCAATTCTCCTGCCTCAGCCTCCTGAGTAGCTGGGATTACAGGCACGCACCACCATGCCCAGCTAATTTTTTGTATCTTTAGTAGAGACGGGGTTTCACCATGTTGACCAGGATGGTCTTGATCTCTTGACCTCGTGATCCACCCACCTCGGCCTCCCAAAGTGCTGGGATTACAGGCGTGAGACACCGCGCCCGGCCCCGTAATTTCTTTAACAACATGGCCCCTATTAATATTTTGTTTTTTCCTTTTCTTCTGTTAAGACATAGTCACATTAACCACGCATGCACAGATGTTGTTTGGTATTTGTTAATACAGTGAAAGTTCTGGAATTTTACCTTACTTGTAAGCCAGCAAGTTAGCCTGACACAGTTTCACTGATGTCAGCAGAAGGTTCCACACTCCTGCATCAAACAGAAAGGGTTTTATCATTTATGACACCGTAGCCAGCAGAGGTCCCTGTTCACATCAGTTCCCCTTCCTTTTGACATCATTTTGACTGCAGGACCAGCAGCTTCTGCTCATGCATTGGGTTGTATTGGAGTTTAGGAACCCCAAGCCTAGGAAACCCCAATCTTTTAAGAGAGCCACCATCAAGCCTCTCCAAACTTTGCCCCAGATGGAGCCATTATCTTTATCATATTGGTGGGTTGAAAAAAATCTGCCTTCTACTGGAAACAGGCAATCTGAATCTGTCTTCCTACACAAACATCATGGAAAAGATAGTCTGAAGCAGAAGTCACCAGTGTCTCTGTTTATAAGCTGTGCAGAAGTCCAGAGACCATGGAGAACTGTCTCCCAACAGTAGGATTTCCTCACAGCAAAGAGTTCAGTTCCTGTCTTGTCTCATAGTGACTCCTCTATAGATAGCCTGTCAGGTTATCCTCCCTGGGATTCTGGCTTTCCTGATGGACATCAATGACATCATAGACCAGGTGACAGAGAAGGGAAGTCCAGGAACCCTTCATTTGAGAACAAGTTTAGTGCTCCCGGGACTAAATCATATCGCACAAATATCTACTACATGCCAGAAAACCAACCAACCCACCCACCCACCCCAAAGTTCAAGATGAAAACATCTGTTCTCATACACAACTGTCTTTCCATCCCTCAGCATGTACTTAATGTCTCTCTTCCCTGGGTTTACTTTGTGGCAGGCGCGATACTGATCATGCTATCCAATCTTGGTGTTAGCATAGTGATATGGTTTGGCTGTGTCTCCACCCAAACCTCATCTTGAATTGTAGCTCCCATAATTCCCATGTGTGGTGGGAGCAGGAATCATGGGGGCAGTTTTCCCCGTACTGTTCTTGTGGTAGTGAACAAGTCTCATGAGATTGATGGTTTTATAAGTGGAATCTCCTTCTGCTTGGTTCTCAATTCTCTCCTCTGCCGCCATGTAAGACCTACCTTTTGTCTTCTGCCATGACTGTGAGGTCTCCCCAGCCACGTGGATATGTGAGTCCATTAAACCTCTTTTTCTTTTTTTTTTTTTTGAAACGGAGTTTCACTCTTGTTACCCAGGCTGGAGTGCAATGGCACGATCTCGGCTCACCGCAACCTCCACCTCCTGGGTTCAGGCAATTCTCCTGCCTCAGCCTCCTGAGTAGCTGGGATTACAGGCATGCATCACCATGCCCAGCTAATTTTTTGTATTTTTAGTAGAGACGGGGTTTCACCGTGTTGACCAGGATGGTCTCGATCTCTTGACCTCGTGATCCACCGGCCTCGGCCTCCCAAAGTGCTGGGATTACAGGCATGAGCCACCGCGCCCGGCCTAAACCTCTTTTTCTTTATAAATTACCCAGTCTTGGGTGTCTTTATCCACAGTGTGAAGATGGGCTAATACACATAGAGAAGAATACATTAAAACAGTTCCTCTTCTGTTTGAGGATTAGTTACATGTTATACAATTTTACAAATTCACAGAACATTTCACATTTACGGAACATGTAAACCCAGTAAGTCAAACGCAGCTTGTGAAATATATTCCAAGACCAATTTAAATTTATCATCATCATCATTGTTATTAGAGGCATATTTGCTAGTTTTTGTTCCACCAATGCTGATAATAGAAGCCACTTACAAAATTGTTCCTGGGAGTACCTACTTAATGAAGACTTACATTTTCCTTCTTTTATTTGGCTAAAATATTCTAAATAAGAATGATGTTCTTCTCTCCTTTCCAGGCACACACTCATATTTAAATTCTCGTGCTTGTTGAATATTTCCTTCTATAGGACTTCAGTTTTCTATAACTGGAATGTTTATCTGTTTAGACCACCTTGTCTTTCTACAGAACTCACATATAGATGATTTTTTTTGTTTTGTTTTCCCACAGAGTTGCTGAGAAGCATGTTTCATCTTCTTCATATGACCACATCAATAGCAGTTCCTCAGGATTTACCTCCTTTCTGAGTTTTACTGGATTCTTCTAAAATAGTTGTTCTCCAAGTGTGGCCCCTGGACCAGCAGCAAGAACATCACCTGAGACCTTGTTTAAAATACAATTTCCAGACCTACTGACGCCAAAATTCTAGGGTGGGATCCAGCAATCTGAGTTTAAACAAGGCCTCCAGGTGTGTTGAATGCTACCAACCTTTGAGAACAACTCTCTAAATCAGAGGATCTCAACCTTGCTCGTGCGGTAGAATTACCTGGGGAGCTTTAAAGAAATATTGATGCCTGGTCTTCACCCCAGAAATTCGGAATTAATTAGTCTCAGGTGAGGCCAGAGAACTGGGGATTTTACTAGCTCCCCAGGTGATTAAAAAGTGCGGCCAAGGTTGAGAACTGCTGCTCTAAATCATTTTCACTTCACATTATATTTGCCGACACCAGGTTCTTTGAGTTTTTTTCTTTCCCTAAGGAGCTATGCCATATGAGCAGACAGTGAGGCTATGGTGAATTAAATATTACCGTGTTGTGAGTGGATTTAGATATTAAAGGAAATGTGATACTGCATCTTATCATTTCCTTTGGTTTTGTTTATCATACATGATGAGCCTTTCAACTTGAAGCTGAGTTAATTTAATGCAGTGTTTCCTTTTGAATCTGTTGGATTTTGTGTGTTTCAGGGTGACATGCAAAAGGAACGTCTAAATGCTCTTCCTGTGATCTTTGGGGAAAGCGTCCAAGTAGAGTGTCCACGGTACATTACCCATGTAAAGGGAGTTTAATCAGACGGAATTGATTTGTTTAAGTTACACTTACATGTACAAAAAGAAATGTTCTGGACTAAATAAATTCAGTATGAAAATTGCCTTCACACTTCATACCTAACCAATTTTTATCACCATATATGCTACCAGTTAGATGCTACTTGGGAAAGAAAATGTGATCCTTCAGCTAGCAAATGAGAAGAGACAGTAAGGAGTAACTTCTTCTTTGTTTCAGTGAAGAGGAATATCTTAGGAACCTTTCCAGACATAGACTAGAAGCACTCCCAACTCATTTTATAACAGACAATGAATCATTTCCTCCACACTCAGCCAAGTGTTTACATCTTACCTTTGTCACACAAGTACTAGCCAGTGACATACTACTTTTTGTCTTCAGTATTATTTTATGTATGTAGAGAGCTTGGGGGTGACTGTCCTTTGTGATTCAGATTTGATACTGGGAGATCCATAGTTGTCCTTTGAAACTGGGCATCCCTAGATGTCATCTGAATGAGAAGACTGTAAAATATTCAAGGCCAAGTGATAGCACCTCACCACCAGAAGCTAGATGGACATATTCACTGTCACATGCGGCAAAGCCAGAATGGCTCCTGGGATCTGGACTCACAGAGCTCTGTGGTGATGGCTAACTGACTACAGTGTTCCAGGGTGTGAGGCTGATGGACCAGCAGCAAGCATATGAGTTGATTTTATAACAGAAATAAGAAATCAAGAACAAGGAAGCAGAAGGCAGATATCAACTGTTGCAACTTGAAAATCATGACCTCTTCCTCTGATTCCAGAACTGAGCAAATTCTCAAACCCAGAGCCCTTCTGTTGAAGGAGAATCTGAGATCCCAAGGGAAGAGCCGTGATATGTGACAGAAAGCACATAGAGTATGAGTGCACTTCCCAGTCCTTCCCTAAGGCTATTTAGCAGATTATCCCAGGGAGAACTTTGATAGAAGATGTAAGAGTTCTTTCGCATAGTTTATGTAACCTGATACATGCAAAAGTTTTATAACTATAAATAGTGGATTTAATGATTAATTTTATGTCAACTTGGCTAGGGTATGGTGCCCAATTGTTTGGTCAAATACTAGACTAAATGTTGCTCTGAACATATATTCTATATTAAATTACCACATTTACAATTAGTTGACTTGAAGTAAAACATATTACTTCCCGCAATTTGAGAGGACCTTATTCAATCAACTGAAGGCCTTAAGAGCAAAAAATGGGTTTCCTGAGGAAGAGGAAATTCTGCCTCAATACTGCATCATAGAAATTCTACTTGAATTTTGGGGCTGCCCTACACATTTTGACTTGCCAGCCCCACCATTGTCTGTGTGTGTCAGTTCCTTAAAATCTGTCCTCTTACCTATTTATCTGTCTGTTCATCAACCCACCCATCCATCGATCCATTGATCCATCCTGCCATCCTGCCATCCTGCCATCCATCCAACCATCCACGCTATTGGTTCTCAACAATTTTGACTAATTCAGTAGATAAAAATCTAGATAGGGGAGTGGTGGTAGCGCACTACAGGGTTCTGAAGCTAGGCCATCTAATTTTTTTTTTTTTTTTTTTGAGACAGTCTTGCTCTGTAGCCCAGGTTGAAGTGCAGTGGCTTGATCTCGGCTCATTGCAACCTCTGCCTCCTGGGTTCAAGCAATTCTCCTGCCTCAGCCTCCCAAGTAGCTTGGACTACAGTCATCCACACCACACCTGGCTAATTTTTGTATTTTTAGTAGAGATGGGGTTTCACTATGTTGGCCAGTCTGGTCTCAAACTCCTGAACCTCGTGATCCACCTGCCGCAGCTTCCCAAAGTGCTGGGATTACAGGTGTGAACTACTGCGCCTGGCCCTGGTCATGTAATTTAATCAGCAACTACTAACATGCTACTGGCCCCTGAGAGATAATGAAGACTCAACTAGGCAACATGAATCAGTGATGCCACCTGAGCAATTCATCGTGAGCTGGTATTGGCATAACCCTAAGTCAAAAGATGAAGTAGGCACAACAGTGATTCACTATGCAGTGGAAATGATTCATTCAGAATTGGTTTCAAGCAGGTCCTGAGAGTTTACAGAAGTTACAGAAACAAGTGGCTTAGACTCCACATCTGATGTAACACCAATGCCTTACCTCAGTTTACATATTGCAGCTGATAGACAGGTGAGCCTGTTGTTAATGCAAGAGAATAAATAATTGCTATTGCACTAATGACCTATCAGGGGTGCCCTTGAAATATGGTGATTAGGGTAAATCTTCTCAGTAGCAATGCTTCAAGTAGTAAGTCTGATCATGTGTTTTGTTTCGAAGGAGAAGTCGTCCGAGGTAGGAATACACATGGACTCCTAGGCAGTGGTGAATGGCTTGGAGAGGAGAGAGGCGCAGAGTTATGCAGATAGACCTATGAAATGGACACAAAGTGTGCAGAACTCTGTATTGCACGGCAGTGGCCACCAAAGAACACCTATTCCCAAGCAGAGGCTGGAAACCGGGTGAACAAGATGTCTCATTTGGGTGCCTCTGCTCTTACTGCCCCTGTGTGTGTCCATAAACAGGAGTCATACTGGCTGTGATGGAAACATGCACTGCCCCCGTGTCTGTCCATAAACAGGAGTCATACTGGCTGTGATGGAAACATGCACTGCCCCCGTGTTTGTCCATAAACAGGAGTCATACTGGCTGTGATGGAAACATGCACTGCCCCCGTGTCTGTCCATAAACAGGAGTCATACTGGCTGTGATGGAAACATGCACTGCCCCTGTGTCTGTCCATAAACAGGAGTCATACTGGCTGTGATGGAAACATGCACTGCCCCTGTGTCTGTCCATAAACAGGAGTCATACTGGCTGTGATGGAAACATGCACTGCCCCTGTGTTTGTCCATAAACAGGAGTCATACTGGCTGTGATGGAAACATGCACTGCCCCGTGTCTGTCCATAAATAGGAGTCATACTGGCTGTGATGGAAACATGCACTGCCCCTGTGTCTGTCCATAAACAGGAGTCATACTGGCTGTGATGGAAACATGCATAGCCTAATTGCCATCAACTGCATCTCACCGAGTTTACTCTAGCTGCCATTGCTGCTGAAAGACCTACCCCTACGATCCCTCAAGGAGACCATCTGGCCACTTGGTGACAAGCTGCTAACATTAGACACCACCTACCTTTCTGTGATTCATCCTTATTGAGAATGATCCATATCTTGAGTATGGCTTTGTCTCCCTTGACTGCAGTGACTGAGCCACATTGTCAGAGAGCTCAAGGCATCCACTGTATACAGCAAAGGAGGTGTGGCAGTGGACATATGACCGCAGGTCCCACTGGTCTTCCCATAAATGGCTCACAGGAAGCTGACACACTAATAGAGCAATAAAGAAATCTTCTTAAAGTCAGAGCTAAGCTGCAGTATGGAGATGACACACTGTGAGCTGGAGTTCTGCCCCCAAGATGCTGTGACATGGTGCTGTGACACTGGCACTTAAAAACACACATCTGGGGCTGGGCTTGGTGGCTCATGCTTGTAATCCCAACACTTTGGGAAGCTGAGGCGGCAGGATCATGAGGTCAGAAGATCAAGACCATCCTGGCCAACATGGTGAAATCTCGTCTCTACTAAAATACAAAAAGTTAGCCAGGCATGGTGGTTTGCACTTATAGTCCCAGCTTTTCAGGAGGCTGAGGCAGGAGAACTGCTTGAACTGGGGAGACAGAGGTTGCAGCGAGCCAAGATCATGCCACTGCACTCCAGCCTGGGCAACAGAGCAAGACTCCATATCAGAAACAAACAAAAAATATGCATCTGGGAATGAAGGAAGGAAACAGAACATGATCCTCTCTCTATTAATCCTAATCAAGTCACTTGGAGACTGTTTCTGGATTACAGATCCTAGTTCCTGGTGGGAGGGGTATTCTTCCTTCAGGGGACACAGAAAGGATTCCACCAAACCCAAATCAATTACCATAGGGCCATTTGGGGTTCTCATGCCAACTGTCCAGGGACGAAAAAAATAAAACAAAAAACAATTACTATATTGACAGGAGGAATTGATGCTGACTATCATGAAGATAGAGGATCACTCCTATAGGGTAGGGGCAGAGAGAAGGAAGTCCAGAATTCATGGGGGTTCTGGAGCACCTCTGGTGCTTTCATGCCTGGTGACAGCTGGGAATGGTCAGTTGAAACAACCACAGCCAGAAGCACATGATGCCCGGGGGATCAGATTCCTCTGAAATAAATGTCTGGGTCATCTCGCCAGACAGGTAACCTAGACCCCAGGAGCAGCACTGAAGGTTGGAGCGGATTGGAATGGGTAGCAGAGGAGGAAGATGATGAAGATCAAGTGTTGCCTCTTACTGCCATAGCTTGTCCCATGAAACTGTCTCCAGCTGTAAAAATTTATGGTTTTACTTTAGTTTGTCTATTTTTTCGAAGTTGTGCGTGGCTACTACTTTGAAGCAGCAGAGACAGACATCAGGACAGCATGAACTTAACATGGAGCACAGGACTTGCAAATTGATAAACTGACACTGGAAAATGAACAACAATAAAATTATTATATAATTACATACAAAAAACCAAAATGCTATATAAAAATATAAAGTAAAATGAAAAAAGAATAAAATTTGTCTTTAAAAATATGTAATTCATTTTTTTATTTCAAAATATAATAAAGTGAAATTGAGAGGTTACCTTGTTCACTATTCAGAAAAGTCTAAATGTCACACATTTTGATATGCAAGAAGCTATGACTCCTTACAGGACTGTGTCTTACTGCTTAATAATGCTGATGATTAAAAGGAAGTTTCAGCCGATCTTCAATCTCAGACTCTATCTAAATTCTTCCTGTTATGAGCTAAAGTGGCTTAACAATTGATTAGTATTCATTTTATTTTCACTCTGTGTTTGTACACTGTTATTAAACTGTCTTCTGTCATCTCCAGTAAGTCATCTTAATTATTAAGCAAAAATGAAAAGACAGTAGATTTTTATTCTGGGATTTTTGTTATTAAAAATTGTTCCAAGTCCGTGTTTCTATTTCTTATGTAGACTTTTTTTGGTACTGAGAACCTAGGATTTATTTTAAATCGTTCTTAAAATCTTGCAGATAGTTCTTTCTGAACCCACTGCTCCTGGTATAGTCTCTCCTCAATTACGATAGCAAGCCAATAGTTGGTTTTATTGTCCAGAGTCATCTCTGTCTCAAACCCAGCATTCATCCGGAGTACACTCTTATGTAAATAGAAATCTGCAGGTGCTAGTTTCATGCCATAAACTTTCAGGGATTCCCACCATCCTGTAAATTCCTCTGTGTTTTGACCTAAAATACCTTGTCAGCTTCATCTGCTGCCATAAATTACTTCTCCCTTTCATGTCTAAAAAATGTTCTCAATGTCACAAAGGATCATTTCAGTACCATATCCAGACACACCAACTGTCTCATAACTGTCTACCTATCTTCCTTGTTTGCTATTTCAAGGGAAGTTTCTCCATGTCCCTTGTGAACAACAATTGTGCCCTGGATTTGGCCATATCTTGGAAAGATGTTAGTGTGCCAGGAGACATTCTTGACACTTAAACCCTTTGATGAGAGACAGTCAACATACAACTGAGAGAAATGGGCTTGTGACCGAAATAGTGGCCAGATAGTATGGTCGTGAGTTTAATTAGCAGTCAAGAAGATTTGGTGTGAGTTTATTAACTGGGTGATATGAAGACCCAAGAAAAGCATGGGTTAGAATGAGAATTGGAGAAAGGGCATGCATAAATCCACTCCTGCCTGAGAGAGGAACTGCCATTCTTTATCCTGTTTATTCAGGTAAGAAGGCACAAGATCTTGCCCCAGTGGGTCAGGCAAGACAGGGAAAGGAGCAACAAGAGAGGGAGACATGTGAGGCTGAGATGCCTGAAGCTGTTCCAACTGGACCAAGTCCCAGTTTCAAAGGCAAAGATTTTCAGCAAAATACTCTAAAAGAGCCTCAAAGACCAATGAACCGATTAGGCAAAGGAAGTAAAGATGGTATTTTGGAGTTTGGTACATTAGAAAAAAACCCAACCAACATTTGTAACCTGTTGATATGGCCATTGGTTTTGATGTTTTGTTAAGTGATAAAATTGCCGAGAGCACCAGCTGCTCTTTGGTCAAAGACACTGTGTGGTCCCAGCTCAGTCGTAAATGACCAACATCCCTGGATGAGCACAGTCACCTGCAGCCTGCCATGTCAGCACAATTGACAATTTACAAAACAGTGAGGTTTTCTTAGGAGTCTGTTCATCTCTCAATATAACCAACCGCCTAGAGTTGAATTGTTTGGGCTATAAATAGAGAAATAGTGCACAGGATAGTTTCACCATTAAAGAGGAGAAGAACATTAGATGGAAAAAAAGTAGCAAATTTTTATATTACTGCTTATAGGAACCTGGGTAGAGTCTTTGGAATTTTTACCCAGTTAGCTTTGCAACTGGAAAAGAAAATAATGTTAACAGTACCAGCATGTTCCAAATGCCTAAAATCTGCTGAATGTCATTTTATAATCCCTGGAGGTCAGAAAAGAAACCACGGTGGGATATTACTCTTGTCAACCCTAATGGCAGTACAACAGACTGATAATCTATAAAGCAAACCACTGTGGTAACCTCCTGAGGTTACTAGCGGGTGGAGCACACTCTGTTCTGCAGAAAGCAGCTGGGTACAGTTGAAAACATTCACAAACTCTTTATAAGGATGCCATGTGCTATCAGTGGGGCCAAAATGTCTCAATCAGTACACATTTCTATAACAATGACCAAAATCTTGGCTAATATGTTCCTGAAATGTGCAGAGATTATCCTCACAATTTTATGAATATGATGTGGAAGATTAGGAATTTTTCATTTAAATCTGCCTACCAGAAATATGTGTCCAAATGACTGGGTTAAACCAGATTAATTTTGTTTTTGCTACACTGCATACATTCTAAGATGTATTTTTTAAAAAAACTTGCAGTCACATATTATTCCTATCAATTTATCTCTTTATATCTTAGCCATATTTACTTTTTCTGATAAAATTTAGACACTGATCAATTATGGTACTCTGAGCAATACTGACTTCACACACTGACCCTATTTGAATTATATATTTACACAATACAGTTACTTATATAATTTGTAGAACTGTTTAAATTTCTTGACTAATGGGAAAATTAGAAAAAATTATTTACCTGCAGTAAAATTCACTCTTCCGGTGTTCAGTTCTAAGGTTTTGATAGATGCCCTGTCATGTAATGATCTACATTTGTATCCAGAACAATCTCTCACCAAACGTGGCCTTTGTGATGCCCCTGTGTTATCAGTCCTTTCATCCACCTGCTCACCCCTCACCAAATCCTGGCAACCACAGTAGTTTTGCATTTCCTAGAATGTCATGTATAACATCAGTAAGTCATAGGCTGTTTACCTGTTGGCATCGTGCTTCTTTCACTGAGCAAAGTGCACTGAAGATTATTCATGTTGTTGCATGAATCAACAGCTCATTCATTTTTACTGCTGCATAGTATTCCATTGTATGCATGGAAAACATTCATATTCTATTAATAATATTTTCATTAATTTAAGGACATTTGGATTGTTTCCAATCAGCAGTGATTATAAATAAAGTTTCGATAAACATTTGTGCCCAGGTGTTTCTGTGAAAGTCAGTTTTCACATGGCTAGGGTAAATATTGAAGACTGGAATAGGTGGGCCATATTGTAAGTGTAAGGGTAGCTTTGTAAAAAATTGCCCAACTGTTTTTTACTGTTGCTCTATCATTTTGCATTCCCACCAGTAGAGTAGGGGATTTTCATTTGCTCCAAATCTTTGTCAGCATTTGGTATCATCAGTGATTTTTTTTAGTGTAATAACCATTCTAATATGTGTATAATGGTATTTCATTGTAGTTTTAATTTGCATTTCCCTAATGGCTAATAATTTTGAGCATCTGTTTATGTGCTAATTTGTCATCTGTATATCTTCTTTGGTGAAATGTCTGTGCAAATATTTTGCCCATTTTCAAATTTTGTTTGTTTGATGTTTTCTTGTTGAGTTTTGAGAATTCTTTATGTATTCTGGATACAAGTTCTTTGTCAGAAAGTGTTTTCTCTATTCTAATTCCTTTGCTTTTCTATTTACATTTTAGAATTGCTGGTGGTATTTACAAGAAAATCTGATGGGATTTTGCCTGGGATTGCGTTTAACCAATTGTTCAATTTAGGAAGATTGACATCTTAACAGTATCAAGTTTTCTATTCCTCAAACACAGTTTGTATCTCTATTTATTTAGAACTTCTTTGATTTATTTAATTGGCGTTTTGTAGTTTTTAACATAGAAATCCTATATATTTTTAGATTTTCTTATAGCTAAGTATTGTTGTGTTTTGGTGTTATCATATGCAAAGTTTAATTAAAAATGTTTTATTTCCAAATTTTCACCACTGCTATATACAAATACTGATTTTTGTACATTATCCTTGTATCCTGTAACTTTTCTAAAATTCACATAATAGTTCTCAGAGTAATTTTGTAGATTATTTGAGAAGTTTTTAATATGGCTTTTTACATTGTCTAATGCTCCCAGTATGATGTTAAATAGGAGTTGTAAGAGAATATTTTTGCCTTACCTGTGATCTTAAGAGAAATTATTCAGTTTTTCCTCATTAAGCATATGTTATCTATAGAGATAAACAGATGCTCTTTATCAGGTAAGCTTCTGATAGGTAAACTCCTCATCAGGTCAACTTCTATTCCAAGTTTGCTATATATATATATTTTTTAATTAGGAATCCCTGTTTCTGAAACCCCCATTGAGATGACTTTTTTCTTCTTAAGTATGTTATAGTAAATTACAATCACTGAATTTTTAATGTTGAACCAGTCTTGTATTCCCAATGGAACAATTTTAATTCATAGAAAGTATTTGTTCTTATCATCACTAACTTATTTACTTTCCTAAAGTGTGGATATATATATACACATATATCATTCACACACACATACATATATGTATTCATTTTGTTGTTATTCATTTTATACTCATTAATTCTTTCAATTTAGTATTTATTAAACATAATATGTTGAAAATGTGGAATAGACCCAAGTGATAAAGGAGAAAATTATTCAGGCTTGAGGTATAACCAGTAAACTCTGGGCATGGTGAGAAAGGGCATGCGAATCAGTGTGTGTGGTCAGTGAAGGCTTCTCTGAGGAGGTGGCTGGAGCTGAGGCTTGAAGGAAAGGTCTACATAAATGTATGCCCTTTACCACCTTCTCCCCTTACCTAACATAACTTACCCAGTTCAAGGCCCTGAGGAGTGAGAAGGAACTTTATAACTCATCCAGCCCACCACAGTTGATTGGATCAGAGCAATCAATTTACTGCCTGGAACAAGGCGTCTCATCCTCTTCCCAGTAATATGGGGAGTGGTCCAGTCCTCAGCACTGGACTCCAAAGCAGGAGGCTATGTAGATACTGTGAGTTGGCTTCCACCTGTTGCTATGTGAAAGTTAAACAATAAACAGAAAAAAATCCGTCTTTAATGAGAGGAGGAAGAGAAGAAAGAGGCAGGAACCTGAGGGAAGGGCATGGAGAGCTGGCTGCTGAGAACCTGCTGCTTGCCTAGTTCCTGTAAGGTCGACTGAACCTCATTTTCTTAAGCTCATTGTTGGACTTTATCACAAACGTTACTTTTTATTTGGGCCAGTTAGGGAGAATTTCTGAGCCTTGAAAGCAAAAGAGCCTTGTTTATATTGACATTTAATACCAGGGTTTGAGCCACCAGACCCTCCAGATAATGTGGGATTGACTGTAGCATCAGGGTGGAATGGAGCTGGGGAGGACTCAAGTTGGTGGGGAAGCCAGCAATAGTAGTTTGCTGGGACAAGATAGAGCGCATTCCTCTTAATGCAAAGTTAAAGCCAAGTGTAAGCAGAGTGAGTGGGTTGGATATTGGACACTTTGCAGCTGTAAACAAAGTGGAACAGCTCTTCGTCAGTGACTATATTTGCCCCTGGATAAAACACATAGCTTCCTTCAAGTTTCTATCCAGAAAAATACAATCTATGACACTAACTACATGCCTATAATAAAGAATGATAAATACCTAATGTAGATGCTGGGGGGATGGTTGCAGCAAACCACCATGGCACATATATATCTATGTAACAAACCTGCACAGTCTGCACAGGTACCCCAGAACTTAAAGTATAATAATAAAAAAAAAGAAACTGATATTGGATGTTATAGACAGTGCATTGTAAGTGTGATTTATGCAAAACAATCAAAGTGGCATGAAACTCTAAAAACTGATCACCCATGTGATACATCTGTTTCCCTTTTGCCTTCCACCATGAATGTAAGCTTCCTGAGGCCTTGTCACAAGGTGAGCAGATGCCCGTTGCCACTCCTCCTGTATAGCCCACAGAACTATGAGCCAATTACACCTCTTTTCTTAGAAATCACGCAGCCTCACGTATTTCTTTATGGCAATGCAAGAAGTGCCTAATACGTCTTTCACATCTTCTGAAGCACAAATAATAGTTACTTTTGTTTTCAGAATCTGCTGAACTCTAGATTTCACGTGGACAATCCTAATTTAATGTATTTCCTAAAGATTGGTCTTTTCCTTAATGTCTCCTTTGGACTTTAGACTGGGGCAGGGGGAGAGGTGTCAGAAAACCTTGTAGAGAGCCAGATGGTAAATAGTTCAAGTTTTGTGAACCTCATTCATTAAGACTTAATTCAGGCATAATCTCTCTCTCTCTCCTCTCCCCACACTTCTCCTGTCTAAATTTTCCTGATGCCTTTGGGCTAAGCTAAATGATCTTTCTCTGCACTCCTATGTTACCTGTTTATACTTCCTTCCTGGCACATGTCATTTTGCATATTTTGTATAATGATTCACTTGTGACTGTCACTCCTCCAGATTATAAATCTAGCAGAGATTCTAAATGTAGTTGTCATAAATATTTCTTAATAAATGAATGTATGTGCAACACATTTGATTGAGAGCCAGCCTAGGCTAAGGTTCAGGCAGACAGATGATTTATTTACCAATGAATTTCAAATTTGAAATATCTTGAAAAAACAGTTTTAATAAACAGTTAAAGCATAAATATTCTGTTAGGGATAATTTCCAATCTTACTTTAAAATAACGGGGATCAATTTTCTTCTTGTACCGTGTGTACAATATATGTATACCAATTAATTACCAAGACCCAGATCTAATGGCATCTGTCTCTACAAAAAAAAGTTAATATAAAATGTCTAAAAGAATTCATCTCCTAGTCTCCTGGACTTAAAGTCACCCAAAGTATATGGTGTTGTCTATACAGAGACATATGTCATAAGGATAAAAATGCATTTAGAAATTTCCATGTTCTTTCTCAATATAGAAATATGTTAGTTACCATAGCAACAAGTGTTATAGATTCACTTATTCTCTTTTTATTATTTAACAAAATGCAGAAGCTGAAATATTTTATATTAAACTTTGCCATTGATGTCTAGGAGAATATTTTGGTGATCATCTAAGACACTTGAAAGAATATGTTAAAATGGCAATAGAAGAATCTTTCTTAATAAAAAGCCGTTGAACTATCACACACACACACAAAACCATCAAGTCACATATATTTCCAAATAACATGAAACCTTCCAGAGTAGGGCAAATAATGTTTTGTTTTTGCTATTTGGATATGAAATAGAGTCAGATTTATTTTAAGAGAACAATACCTGAAATTTAGAAATATAAATATCACCCCTTAAATGCTGAAAGCTTTCATTTTTTATATATAATTTCCAATCACAAATGAGAATGTTTTATGTTCTTTAAATAAACAGTAAGTTAATGAGCAAAATGTACCTCATTAAAAAACAATAACCCTTGAAGAAATTAAGAAAGATTCTGAAGGAAACAGAAGAACTGCAGATGTTAAAATGATAAGCACACTATTATCATACTGGTTAGGATGTAGAATTTAAGTTGGTTTTACTAATATTGAATTGAAACATTCAAATACTCAATTAGGAGAATCACCAAGCAATACTGTTTTTCTAAGTCTTAAAATTATATTCTATGCTTTCCTTTATAGCTTTGGACTTAAAGCTTCACCTGAGTGCTCAGCTCTGCTTGGAGGCTTCACAGGTTCTGCAGGTCCCGAGCTGAAGTTATGATCCCCAACCAGCCCTACCTGTTCTCCCTCCCAGCTTTTCCATCTCCATAAATGGCAGCACACATATTCATGACCTTAAGAAACACCAGGACCCTATTATAGGGGGTCTTACACTATCCTTAAAAACCACTCAATAACCCACCAATTATTTGTCTCCTAATATTTTCTGAATTAGTTGCCCCATCTTGTTTCTGACTTCAGCTTTCCACAAGGAACCCCTCTGACCGGGCGCAGTGGCTCAGACCTGTAATCCCAGGACTCTGGGAGGCTGAGGCGGGCAGATCAGTTGAGGTCAGGAGTTTGAGACCTGCCTGGCCAACATAGGGAAACTCTGTCCCTACTGAAAATACAAAAATTAGCCAGGCATAGTGGTAGACATTTGTAATCCCAGCTACTTGGGAGGCTGAGGCAGAATCACTTGAACCTGGGAGGCAGAATTTGCAGTGAGCCAAGATTACGCCACTGCACTCCAGCCTGGGCAACAGGAGCAAAACTACATCTCAAAACAAAACAAAACAAATCAAAATGAGCCCCTCCCTCCCTCCTATATGGGTGACTATTGCAGTTTCCTCAGTGGTCTCTTTCTCTCTCTCTTATTCTGGTCTTGGCCATCTGTATCCTTCACAGAGTGATGGCAGACCATTAATTTTAACAACCAACTCCCGTTTTCTCACCCAATCCCCTTCCATTACTCCCACTGACTAAAGACAACCAAAACACTTTCACATGACATCTACTGGCCTCTGCCCTCCTCCCCACCCTCACTTTCCTCCATCCTCCGAAGGGATGCCTATGTCTAGTAATCTCATGCTGTTTGTCATTGCTGCACATGAAGGCTTTCTCACTTTTGCATCTTTGCTTGTGCAATCATTCTTTCCTGTCATTTTCTTTCCCACGTCCTTCCTCTGACTTTTTAATTTATCCTATTAAACCACAAGCAGCACCTCTTCCAGGAGGCCTCCAGGATACCCCAGGTGAGTTCCTTGTCTCTCTGCTTCCATGGCAGTTGTTACTAATCTTTACCATAGCACCCATCACCCTGTTAAATCTATGTGTGGGTCTTTGCTCTACTCTAACTGTTCCAAAGTCAGGAAGAGATCTTTCCTATCTTTGAATTCTCAGTGCATCTTGGCATCAAACTTCTCTAATGTGGCAGAGTGGGGTGGCTTATGCCTGTGATCCCAGCATTTTGGGAGGCTGAGGCAGGCAGATCACTTGAGGCCAGGAGTTTAAGACCAGACTGGGCCATATGGCAAAACCTCGCCTCTATTAAAAATGCCAAAAATTAACTGGATATGGTGGTGTGCACCTGTCATCCCAGCTACTCAGGAGGCTGAGTCAAGAGAATTGATTTAACACAGCAGGGAGAGGCTGCAGTGGGCTGAGATCTTGGCACTGTACTCCAGCCTAGGCGACAGAGTGACACCCTGTCTCAAAAAAACAAAACAAACAAAAACTTCTCTGAGGAGAGAAGGCAAACCTTTTAACAGGATTAAATATTAGGTAGTATAATTTAAGGTTATTGACGTGATGTTAGTACTTCCGGTGTAGCTCTCTGCTCTTTTTCAATTAAGAAATTTTTTATTAAACAGTTCTTATTAGACATCTCATTTTGAACCAAAAAGCAAAAAAGAAGAATATTGAAAAGAAGACAATGTCAAGTTTTAAAGGAAGACATTATTGCCTGTTCCTTGCAGAACAGACGAGCACTTTCAGGATACGGGGAGTAACAAGCTTGTAGAAACACAGAGCTCTAGACCACATGGCATCTAGGAGGAAACAACACTACTGGGTACTAAGGAAAGTGGGAAAAATAAACCCCAAACCTTTAGGTTCTGCTGTCTCCAGTGATGAGCTCACTGCTTGCTAGCCTGAGCTCCCAGGTCTGGGTGACGCATTCCACACCCCCTCATTCCACTGGGTTCCACTGAGTGTTTGAACAGACGTGGCCAGATGTGGTGGTTACAGTACATTCCAGAGGCAGGATGGCATTAAATTGGATTCTCATGGCTCAGACAAGTAAGTGTGCCCCACCAAACACCTCACTTACCAGAAGGAAATGAGTTATACAGTACGGACCACTCTTCATTAACCAGTGTGAGTTAAAGGCTTTTGTGGGCACCTGTGGGTTGAGCTGTTCAGCAGCTATTCAGGCAATGGCTTTCCAAACAACACACATCTTACTCAGCCTTTGCAAATGAGGGCCAACCGAATTCTGAATCTGAGGAGGAGTTAAGGTTATCCATTACAGTCACCCATGTGCTTGCTTGGAAAATATATTGCTGTGTGTGCAGGAAAGGGCTGCATGACTGGGCATTTAATGTGATAACCATTCGTGCTTTGCAAGGGAAACACAAAAAGCAGCTTTTTAGAGGGTCTGTCGGTCTCTGATGGTTTCACAAATATCAAGGATGACATTTCCATTAAAAATGGCCCAAATACTTTCATTGCATTTTAAGAACCTCAGACTTCAGAAAGAAGCCAAGATGTCTGTCTGTCTCTTCCGGTTGACCAGCAGTCACTGTCAAAGGCAATATCTAAATGGCTGCAAGATGTGATCTGATTTCATACACTTCAATTGGTGATTCTAGAAATGAAACACCAAAAATACTAATAACATTTTTCTGCCTGAAAATGAATATATACACTTATATTCCCCTGTGTATTAGTAAATTGTTGAATTTCTAGGAGGGTTAATACTGTGTTATCTTTAATAGAAACAGCAATTACAATAATGGGTGCCTGCATAACACATCATGTTTTAGAATGTTCTCCCTCACATTCTGATAGATCTTTATAACGCCTCTGTGAAATAGAGAGGCGTTCCATTATTTTCATTTATTCTACAGATGGGGAATCTGTCGATAAGTTATGTAGAAAAGTTAAGAATATGCACTGAATTTCTGATCCTTGATGATCGTCTACTTTTGAGAGGCATGCAGTCTGAGTTAGATAAAAACTTGGTACAAAACTTTGGTGTAAGAAAATGTGAAATTTTAGATTCTCATATGTATATTCTGCTATGTTAGTTTGCTACGAAAGTCACAATTCAATCTCTAGGATCTATGACAAGAAGAACACCATGTGGTCGATCAAGAGGACTGAGTGAACTATTCTGAAACTTAAATATTTCATCATAGAAATTGGTCATGGATAATGAACACAACTGGCCACTGAGAGCAAGAAAGCTCAGTGGTGCCCTGGTTCAGGAGCCACAGAAGATTCTGGAGTTTTCCCAGTGACCTTGGCACTGTGCAGAAGCTGCGGTCAGAGCAACGATGACAGAACGCAGAAGAGGATTGAAAGGCGAAAGGTGATGTGAAGCTTGGGCTTTGGTTTTGCAAAGCTCTGCTTCTCTCAGTTTCACGTACTTAGGAAGCACAGTTGAATCCTGTTAAATTCAGATTTGAATTCAGCAGATCTGGGGGAGGCCTAAGCATCTGCATTTTCGGCAGGCTCCTGGGTAACACCATGGCTACTGGTCCACAGACCAGCTTTGAGTAGCAAGATTATAAACAACCACACCGGGAACCTACCTTACCTCTAACCCCAGTTCAGCCTCCTCTACTTCTTGGCTTACAAATCCCAAGAGGGAGCGTATGGGATGGGAATGGACTATTCTCCACTGCTTTATTTTACCAGTCATTTATCATCACCCTGGAGAAAATATGACTTAGTGTCTGCTACTCAGATGCCATTCTAATCCATTGCAGAGAGACAAATATAAGTTGTGGACGTAGAGGCTGTGTATCCATAATAAAAACATGTTTCTAAAATCCAAAATGAGCAGTCAAAATATACAGGTATTTCTGAGAGATAAAGCTTCATCCATCATGCAAAGAGATGACCAAAATATTTCCTTTTTTTTTTTTTTTTAGAAAACAGTAGAATAGACTCCTTGGTGCACTATGCTCCCTGCAGCGCCAACTCCTAGTTCAACACATGCTTTTGCTCACAATGGCTCTGTTTAAAAGTGGCAGAGCTGAGCACAGTGATCTCTGTGGCTGCACGATACATTTGTCTATGCATGTGGATATTCTAATGTATTATCTAATGAAGATCTTGTTTTAAGATCATCTAAGATGTTTTCCCCTCATTATTATGTACAGTAGACTTTTATTATTCACAGATTCCCTACTTGTGAATTTACCTATTCACTAAAATTTATTTGTAAACCCCCAAATCAATACTCACTGTTGCTTTTGCAGTTTGCCAACAAATGTAGAACAACCAAAAAATCTGAGGTTGCCCAAATGCCTTCCCAGGTGAGGTTGAATAGGCACGAGGTGACACGGTACCTCTGTGTCTCAGTTCTCATGCTGTAAACAGTATCCTTCTAGTGGTCTATTTAGAGCTATATTTTTCATGCTTTTGTGCCTTTTGTTAGTGATTTTACTGTTTCAAACATTACCCCTAAGAGTAATGTTGAAGTCTTATCTAGTGTTCCTAAGTGCAAGAAGGCTGTGATATGCTTTTTGGAGAAAATCTGTGTGTCATATAAGCTTTCTCGAGTTATGAGTTTTGGTGCTGTGGGACATGAGTTTAACGTTAATGCATTGACTATATATATACTATATATATATATTAAAGAGCTTTAATCAAGAACATACACAAAACAAGGTCATGTACTGATGATTGATGAAATGTGGTGATCAGACACTCATAGGAACCTGGGCCTGTATTTCTTCTAGCAGCAAGGGTTCAGATTTGCTAATTTAGTGTTTGCAGTGACGTTATAGAATATAACTACTGCGAATAATGAGAATCGATTATAGTTGCATATATTACAACCCATAGATTCAAAGAAATCAAGTAACTTTGGATTGAGCATATAGGCTCTGAGTGCAAATTCCAGCTTTACATTTTACCACCTGGGAGCACTTTGCCTTCCATTTCCTCCTCTGCAATAATCCCTCATTCATAAGACTGTGATGACATGTAAAGGAATTGGTGCTTCCACAGAAAGTCACACATGGGGCACACTTAGAACAAGATCTGGGCAGACAGCAAACACTTGATAACATGAGCTGCCACTATTGTTTATCATTTTATAGAGCATGAAACATCATAAATCTCCAGAAAAGAATGTAATGTCACACAAGAAGCAGCTGAGATGAGGTAAGAACACAGTTTAACAGCAAATTCACAGGGGAAGCCATCCAAGAGAGGAGTGAGATGTGCTGGAACATGGATACAGCATGTGGCTGGCCACTGCCCTGAATATAAAGTTACAGACTGTGTGTTGAAAGGCAGGATGGGATGGGCCATGCAACAAGGGACGAGAAAAGGGGTGCCTTTGTGTGACTGCAGCCATTTCAGGTGTCAGATCTCAGATCCCTTGGTTTTGCAGCTTTTTATAGAAATGTCTGTGGAAACATAATGGTAGACAGGGGTGACCACAGTTCAGCATTTCAGACATATCATCTTTTCTCTCCAGTGCTGCAGGGGTTATGCTACAAATTGAAAGATCTGGCTACACGAAAGGGAGCTGACACATTGAGCCAGGAAGTCTTTTCTTCTGCAGAAAGCTCTGATCTTCAAGTTAGCCAATCTGGAAGGGGCAGATTTGACAAGAATAATTCCACATTTTGCACCTGCAGGGACTGCAGGCAAAACAAGAGAATGAGGACCATGTCCTGGATTGAGGAGCTAGGAAAACCCCAGAAAACCCAAATGTGAAACTGGGATAGAGATAGGAGAAATTGGACGTAAGACATCCCTGGCATTGCCTACCTCTGCCAGTGGGGTAGCTTCGTGCTTGGACTTGGGAGTGGGCTCCTTGGAAGGTACCCCTTCTAATCACTACTCTCTGCACTGTGCTAGCACATGCCTTCATTCTGATGTGGCATCCTACCCCAGCAAATGGAGTCACTGTGCTGCTTTTAGAAGCAACCTCTTAAAACTACTCACCCAGTTTTGCAAGAGGGAAGGCACTGAAAGGTGGATCGCTTGCCTTCTGGTATTCTAAGAATGGTGGCATGGATGGAACAGAGGTTTTGCTAAAGATGAAAGAGGAAAGGGAAACCATTTCCAAGAAGAGAGCTAGTAAGAAGGTGGAAGATTTTGAGTGTTTTAGGCACCCAGTGGGGAGCTAAAGATAAAGAAGAATACTACGTAAGAGTTTTATAAAAACAACCTGTGAAGGAGAAAAAAACAGTTGTTACTGTGGGATGGGCACTGCTCTTCTAGAAAATACAAAGGTTTCCTTTCACTTGATGCCCTTAGCAGTCCTAGGAAGCAGGTCTGAATTCCCTCATTTTACTAGAAGAAAAACAAGCTCAGCAAAATTTTAACACTTACTCAAAATTATTCAAGTTGTCAATGGCAGAGAACAGATTCAAATACATATCGGTAAGATTCGAGAGCTTGGGCTCTTTACACACAGAAACCCCACAAAGAACAACAATAAAAGCTAATATTTATCAAGCACTTTCTAAGTTCCAAACACTTCTTTACAGATTTTATATGCATCAATTAATTCAGTCTTCACAGCAACATGATTTATGCACAATTATACCTACTTCATGAATACAGAACCCGAGACTTAGAAAAGGTAAGTAACATGTTAATAAGTTACTTTGAGAGCTCCGAAAAGAGACACATTTGAGGGACAACTGCCAGGGGTAAAGAGAGATTTTTACTAACATTTGAACTGGTATTTACACAAAGTCTCGATGTGTGGGTACTGGGGAGTGGCAGGAAGATAATGCCTCATTCCTAAGACTGTGGTAAAGTACAAAGGAATTAATGCATCCATGAAAAGTCACACGTGGGGCACACTTAGAATAAGATCTGGGCAGACAGCAAGTACCCAATAATATGAGCTGTCACTATTGTTTATTATTTTATAGAGCATGAAACATCAGAAAGCTCCAGAGAAGTGCACGATGTCACACACTGAACTGTAGAGAGCGGACGCTTGATGACTGCGAGGACTCCTGTCTCCCCCAGGTCATCACTGGGAAAATAAAGAACTAGATAAGCCAGAACACAGGGACTGGAGGAAACAGCCTTACATAAAGAAGGTGAGAAAAATCAGGCCAGGTTACTGGGAGGAAAGAGAGGACCCCGGTGTCTTTGCAGCTCAGCACAGTGGCACTAAGCAAGATGCCTGCCACGGGCCAGATGCAGGACAGGAGCTGGGTAGGTGGGGAACGCAGTCCTTGGAAAGTCATCTCACTGCAAAGCTGAAGAAGTGGGTCTGAGGCCCACTCAGAAGAGGCCTCCATTTTCCCAGGAACGGAAGTTTGGAAGAAAAGAGCTCAGGGCAGCCTGGAGGCTGGGAGCGCGTGGAACAAGTGCCGTAGCCTCACGGACTGGGCATAAGGCCTGGAAGTCAAGGGCACAGAGAGGGCCCCAAAGGGCAGCTGCTGCACGGAGCTAAGGAGTAGCATGGGGCAATGGCCCCCTCAATGACTTGTCCCCCATCCCCTGAGAGGCCATGGGGACAGCTCAGGCACAGCCTGGTCACATGCTGGACCAAAGCTACTAAAGGTAGAAGAGGCACTTGCCTGGACTGAGCGGCTGGTGGAGGCCAGGAGAGCTGTGGTCCCACATATAGACACCTGTAGCAAAGAAGGCCTGATGTTTCCCTCCAATGGGTGGTGACCAAAATCTGTCTTTATGCTTCCCCAAAGCAAGAGGCTTCCACCACATGATTCTACTAACGATGGCTCTGTTTACAAGTGGCAAAGCTGAGTCACAGTGATCTCTGTGGTCAAACTGGTCAAATGATGCATCTGATTGCACATATGGATATTGTAATGTATTCTGTAACCAAGCAAGTCTGTTTCCTGTTCAGCTATCCAGATCTTGACGGAATGTCCCCTTTCTCTGACTTTCAGCTCCAGGGCACGGTTGCATCTTGTGCTGACTGAGCCATGTAACTCCAAGCACAATTTATTTTAAGAGAAAATTGCCCACCTTTTAGAGTAAATAAAGTTGAGAGCAGAACCAGGCAACTTCATTTCCACTTCCTAGTATAGCAACTGAAGAGTGAGCTTCCTTCAGCTTCAATTGCTCTTCTCAGAAAGTTTTTATTTAGCTTAATAGAAGAAAGCACAGTTTCTAGACCAAAGAGGAAGAAAATAAGACAAGGCAAGGCAAGTAAGTAAAGGACGCTTCAGCTTTGACTTTTTTTTAAATGTCCCTCCCTCTCTCTCTTCTCTGTTTTATTTGTATTCTTACCCACAATCAATTACTATATATATTATGAAGCATCAATATAATAGGGAAAGGCGTGGCATGCAAATAACAAAAGAGGAGGAAGGGAACGAAATGAACTAAAATAGGCATCTGAAGCCATTGTTGTAAATAATATATCTTATAACAGATATCCACAGGGAGCTGGCAGATAAAAATAGCAGCCCTGTGTGAAATAAGGACTGTGACTTATTTTCCGTGGAAGCTGCTGTTTCTCTGACAGTGAGAATAGACACTAACAAAGGAACACACTAAGCGTGGTCCCCTACATGTCTTCCCTTTGTATGGCGTGTGTTGTATGTTATGTAAAGAGTTCACTTTGCCCACCTACGTGCTTGATTTTTTTTTTCTTTTTTAGGATTAAAGGAGACCATCCTACATGGAGGTGTCAGGCATCAGTCAACATGGGTTGAAATTAACCACAGTGAGTGACGCCCAAGAGGGTTTAATCTGCAGGGAAAATGAAGACAATGTAGTCCTAAGAAGTTTAAAGGATGGCATAGACATGATTTATTTTCCCAAGCTTTAGTTCAAATAACCAACAGGACAGGAAAAAAACGAAAGAATAAAAGGTTGTATATTGTATTTCCTACTATATTGGTGTCTCAACCTAATGAGGCTCCTGGGTCCTAGTTTGCTTCTGAATATCACCAGGGGTGATTATAGCTTGCAAAAGAAGACCCGAGAAAGGCATGCCTTCCTATGTCTTGGGCTGTAATTAAAGCCACAAGCCATCAGATAGGGAAGAGGCCAGCTGCAGCCCTTCAAACCTTTAGTACCCTGCCATTAAAAATAGATTACAGCACAAAATATGTACCAAAAATAATCCCAATAAAAATTTTGCACATTTGATTACTATAATTGATTTTTTCTTCTAGATATGAATAAATGACCCAGGCTAAATGCCAGTTCCTTGCAAAGAATTTCATTTAAGCTTCACTGAATTGAAAAGGCTCAACCAGACTCAACATTTCCAACTTCCTAGCAAGTAGCAGAAAATCTACCTGACAGTTGCTATGGCAACACGAACAGGAAGAGTGAACCACCAGCCTATAAATCCACAGAGAAACCTTTCTTAATTGGAAGGCCTTTAACCCACACATTTTTCTCATAGCTGCAGAGCTTATTTCTAAAGAGATTATTAAATTCCTCAATTGACTTATGAAGGATGCTTCCCACTATATTACTGTGCTTTGCGCTGCGATTCTTTATATCTGTTTCCAAAATTACAAAGCAGACCAGGGATAATAAAAGTTAACACAGATGTTTCAGTGAAAAATCCATATGATTTTCCGAAAATAACTTCAGCGGCAACACTGAACAAAAAGGATTCCAATACAAGAACCAAGATGGTGAAGACCTGTTTGTTTCAAAGCTGTATCTAAGTCACCAAACTTCTTCACTCCCCCGATTCAGACATATTAATGCAAGTGGAAAATCCTGACAATACTTCCTAATATCTAAGAAGGCTGACCAAGTCAGAAATATGAATAAGTGAGGTGTTGGGATATGTTAATTTTATGCTCACCCTTAATTTTTAAAAACGTTCTCTACCATTTGTTAGCAAATAGTAACTGGCATGTGGCCGGCTAAGCAAGAAACAAACACAACTAAACATCTCAGTGGATTTCAATTACTTTGTGGTAGGTGAGGTTAACGAATCCATTCTAGTAAGCCCTCGCTTCATGTCATCTATAAGTTCCCGAAAATTGCAACTCTAAATAAAACTGTATGGAGTGAAACCAGTTTACCATAGGCTAATTGACATAAACAAGTTACATTCCTGTGGTATATTTCTGGCTACAAAAACAATGCCAAACTTCTAAACACAGACCAAAACCCTTCTAACACTAAACATTAAACTAAATGTGAGCTACGTTTACATTTTTAAAAGATTCCTAAAAACAAGTCAGAGAATTATTTACCCAACTATTACAGTTCAGAGTCAACCCGGGCAGGACACTCTCCCATCACAGGGCTCACTCACACACACACCCGTGCTCAGACGGGAACACTTTGGACATATCAGTTCACCTAACATGCATATCATGGGGACGTGAGAGCAAACTGGAGTCCCCAGAGAAAACCCACACAGATATGGGGGGGAGTGTACAAATTCCACACAGACAGTGGCCCAAGCAAAGAATTTTTTCTTTTCATCAGTGTTGTAATGAAACTCTTGTGCAATGACATAACCACACTGGAGGACCTGCTGTATGTGATTAAATTTTGTCAAACAATCGATGTGAGGAGTGAGGGTTATGGCAGAGAGAGCTGAATATAGAAATCTACCCATGTCCACATTGTAGCTTTCTCCCCTTCTTTTACCTTGTATTAAAGAATTGTCCCTCCTCCTCCTCCTCCCAGTCTAAGCCAAGGCCCTGCTTGCATCCGGTCCCCACACCCCTGCCTCTCTGAGATGCCTTCCCATAGAGACCTACACCTTCTCCCCTTTTCCTTCTTCAACTTTCCCTCACTCCTGCCCTTCTCACCCTCGGCATGTAAACTTGTTTTGCTCTCCTCCAACCTTAAAAACACAAACCAGCAGAGCCTCTCAGTCCCATGCTCCACTTCCGTACTGCCCTCTCTTTCTTCTCTCCTTTCAGCCTTGTATTTTTGAGAGTAAAGTTGCTCTTTTCCCTGTTTCTCCTTTCTTCCTTTCTGCCTTCCCTTCAGTTCTCTGAAACATGTTCCCACTCCCGGCGCTCACATTCAATCCCCAGAATGACTGTCTTCTCATCCACCTGCTTTCTTTATGCCCACTCTTTTCTTTTCCTTTTCTTTTTTTTTTTAGATACAGTCTCACTCTGTCTCCCAGGCTGGAGAGCAGTGGCATGATCTCGGCTCACTGCAACCTCCATCTCCCGGGTTCAAGCAATTCTCCTGCCTCAGCCTCCCAAGCAGCTAGGACTACAGGTGTGTGCCACCACACCCAGCTAATTTTTTTTTTTTTTTTGTATTTTTAGTAGAGACAGGGTTTCACCATATTGGCCAGGGTAGTGTTGAACTCCTAACCTTGTGATCCACCCACCTCGGCCACTCAAAGTGCTGGGATTACACTGTGAGCTACCGCGCCCAGCCTCTTTTCTGGATTCCACGATAGGGCATTATCCTGGCTTGTCTTCCATCTTCTCCGTTGTTCAGCCTCTGTCTCCTGGTTGGTCTCCTTCAGGACCTTCCATAAGTCTCTTATTCTTTCACTTTGTACCTCCCTTGGGTACTTTCAAACCCTCCCATGGCTTCCATTACCGTCAATACCTGAACAACTCACAAATATTTATTTCAACCTCGTAAAAAGCATGATAAAAAAAATCTACCTCCTCAGGTCGTTAAGAGCATTGGAGACAACATTTAAAACTTGTCTGACACATTCCCGGAACTCAGCAGAAAGGTGAGCTATTGTTAGTATGTATTTGAGACACCTTCAAGACAGTAAGTGCAAAGCAGAACTGGCTTCTCCTCACGGTGTTCCTGCCCTCAGTTCCTTCTCTGTAAATCCCCTACTTATTCTTCAAGCACATTTTAATCACTGATTTCACCACGAAAGCGCCCTCATCCTTCTTGATTCAGAGGTCCCTCTTAAGGGCTCTCAAGGCATGATACATTATTAAAGTTCATATCCAACTGCATTTTAATTGTCTGTCTCTAAGAAGGCAAAAATGTATATTTTTAATCATTATTTTATCTCCAGCAAATATGTATTGAAACACAAATAAAAGTGGATAGTCACATAAAATAAACCATTAAATAGAAATACTTTAACTTATTCCTTCATGGTTATCCTGAGAGGATTTTGGTAACTTCGCATTTCATCCTTCTCGATTCCTTTTATAACCTAGATTGTGCCAATTAACCTTATGGAGGTGTCCAGGACTACTTTGGTTTTAAACAATGTCACTGGAGAACATTAAATTTTCAAGTAATACAGAAGGTTGCAACTTATGCTGAAAGGTTAAAGTTCTGATGCCTACAAAAGTACAGGCATCTACACAGACAATATTTTCTTTGCATTTAGACTGAAATCTCTCTTTCTTCTGAAAAACTCACCTGGGGTCTACTCTGATCACTAATCACCTGTAGAAAAATAGTCTTTCTCTGAAACCATTTGTTGAATGATGTGGACAAAGGCTTTCCCTGGTGAATCTATGTCCAGATGTTCTTAGACCTCTTTAGGGACCCACAGGCTGCTGCTACTGTGGGTCTGGGCACAGACTCAGAGCTTTTAGTCAATGAGTTCAGGTTGCAATTGAGGAAGAAGTCAAGGGACAGGGTAGCAGGTAACCTCCTTCTGACTGTCACTACAGAAGCAAAAACACCCACGGTCAGTATACACATGCAATTATCTCACAACCAATGAATGTGAGCAAGGTACGTTATCTGGAAGCCCTCCTGACTTGCAGGGAGGAGGCTGCATATTCACATGGCCTCGTACACTCACACTCCTGAGGCTGTCTCCTTGCAGCTGGCTTTCTCATTCAAAGGCTATATTTGTGTTCTGTTTCACACACCTCCAACTTATAATACTTTTAAAGAGCCAAGGTGAAACAGGTAGAAAGAAGCCCAGTACGTGATAGTCTGATCTCTTCATCCAATAGAGAGAAACCACAGAAACTTCCACGACAGTCTGCTTGGAAAAGGTATATGCCACTGTGGAGCACTGATGGGCAAGTGGTCTGATTTTTAATCTAGCTTCACCTCTTGCTGGTGGTGTGACTTTGGGAAACTTTGTTGAGCCTCAGCTGCCTCCCCTGTGACGAAGAAACAATAGTACCAGCCTTAGAGGATTACTGACAGCATTATATGAAGTTAGGTAGATAAGATTCTTAAGGTTAATAAATGTTCAATAAAATGGAGGTACAGAAGGGATGAACCAAGCAGATGCTTTCTGCATGAGGTCACCTTCAGTGAACACTGCTGCTAAACCTTCCATTGCATTGATCAAAGGGATGGGTGGATGAATTGGGTCATGTATTGTTTTACCACCTGGAACGTCATTTAGGATTTGAACACTAATAACCGTTAGCTTTCTCTTTAGCTCTGACCCTCGTCAGAGTGCATAATTTCAAAAATATCTTTTGCAGCAGCTTGTTTTCTGTCTCCTCTTTAACATTTAGAAATAAAAATGTTAACTTGTTTATTGAAAAAACATAAAATGCTAAAGCAACCTTAGAGACATATCTGTATCTTGCAGGATAATTACGTATTGGACAAAAAGTACTTCTTATGTATAAAGTGTAGAGTCAGATTTTTTTGTCTGTTGTGTTTTTCTCTGAAAAGAAAAAAAAGTGCCAAAAGCGTATGTCTAAGTGAGAGTGAATGTGGAAGTCTGATTCACTGACGTGATCACTCCCCTGCGATTTACCTGTGGACATTTGCCATATGATACTGTGGAACATATCCTCATATCAGGTAATTTAATCTTCAACATAATATTGAAATACATGTAGGTGGTAAATATTATTTTAATTTTTACAAATGAGGACTTAAACTCAGAGAATTTTCATAATTTCACCAAAGAATTAGGCAGAATCAAGATTCAAACCCAGCTGACTGATCATTAAGAGTATTCTTTTTTCTGACATAACCTAGTCCCATGATGTAATACCACTTCACCTTCTTAGTATTACAGTAGTTTTATAATCTCATGTTCTTTATTCTTCCTCCTTCCCCTTTTTGCACAAGCATATTGTTCCTACCTGAAATACCTACCTTTCTGCCCAACTTAGTAAGTTTAGTACAGCTTCTGTCTGCAAAGACATTGAGAAAGTATCATTGCTGAAGGGGGTCTTCCTCTAGTGCAGTGTTCTCACCTGAAACCACTGTCTTAGCCTCCTTACCCCTTTCTGCCCAAACTTATGCATAAATCCTAAGCTTAGGTAAGAAAATGTGCATGCTTTACTCCCATTTTCCTTTTCAATTTTAGTTTCATGTCTACATTGTGTAAAATCACCTATCTATCTATCTATCTCTATAAAATCATGGACTAGGAGACTTCACACATTAGGAATATAAGCTTTATCACAAATCCAAATCTTGTTTATAGGCTTCAATATCCAGCATTTCACAAGCAGAATTTTCTCCTAGTAGTAAACAAGATCCACATATATGTGATACTTTAAAAACTATTTTCCAATGGTTGACTACACAGATAACAAAAGAAAACAAATTGAGAAAGCTAGAAAGTACTGCAATCTGCAGGTTGGAAAACAAAATGTTTTGAGCAAAAGAGGGGTCACATGACACACTTAGTGGCTTCAATCAACCTAAGGACCCATCTCTAAGATACATCTAAAACTGAAAACTAATTATCCTTTTTTTAAAAACCTCTTGCTGACAGTTTTATGTGTGTGTGACATATACTTCTAAAGAATCCACAAATTTCTATTCCTCTAACTTGTTTCTCAAAGAGGATTTAACGAAAATGAGAGAAGACCTACCAGCACCGTCACCTTTATTCATTAAAAATTATTTGGAGAAGTACATTTGTCTTGACGTTCTTTCCTTCCCCTCCCTGTTCCCAAAAAGGAGGCTACACCAAGTGCAAGGATGCAGTGTTATTTATAGAACTGAATGAATCATATTCTTACAGTACATAAGCCTTTCAGTTGCTTTAGCAACCTGGGGAGCTATATTAACTCTGAGAGATTCTGCCCCCTCTGTAGTGTTCAAATTGCTTCAAAATGTTAAACTCAATCTTCTTCAGTTGCCCTTAACCGTGGGATGGGATAAGGAATTAACATTTTTGAGACTCACAACATTCCTTGGAAAATGTATCCTAGAAATAAGGTCTGCAGATGAAGTAACTTTCCTGCAATCACAGAAGTAAGCTAGGATTCAGAGCCAGCTCTATTCATGGTATCGTTTGATCCTTGTGTTATTTTACAGACATAATTAATTGTTTTAGATCAAATGCACTTATACGTTAAAATATACCTTAGGTTCCAGTTTTCAGTGATTGCAGAGTAGCTTGTACTGGACAGTTTCCTGCTAATAACAATGATATTGAAAAAGACTGGAGACCCAATTCAGGTAGAAGCTGGAGGGGATTCAACTCTTGAGAGGAAAACACAATGGGTGAAATCTGGGCAACACAGCTTTCCCCTGAAGACAATTCCCAATATCCCCCACCAGGAATGGATACAATCAAGCATGGAAACACAGTTTTATTAGCCTGATGGGGCAGAGGATAAAGTCAGAGGATGCGAGGTGGCTGGAAATTGAGAGAGGTAGAAGGAATCCCAGAAAGACTGAAGAGCCCCCAAATCGGCCTGTAAACTCCCTTAAAATACCTTAAACCATGAACAGTGTATCTGTGAGATGAGGGACCCAGGGGCTCAGGAGAAAGGAGCCATTTGAAACTGAGACAGTGAAAAGAGATTTCAGTAGCTACCCACTATGCAAGAGACTGAAGTGTGATAAGGAATCAGGTCCCATTGAGTTACAGTGGCTTGGAAGATGTTTTGAGCTTTTTTTGGGAGTTCACTAAACTCCCAAAAGAGTTAGGAGTATAACAGGCAAAACTAAGGGATCCACATAAGAATTAAGGGAAAAAAACAAATAGAAAAGCTTGAAAACAAGTATCTACCAGCTCAAGTCGATCTGTGGTCATTTAACTCCTACCAAACCTACCCTAACAAAGCTTGAAAACAAGTATCTATCAGTTCTAAGTCGATTTGTGGTAATTTAACTCCTACTAGAATGAAACTCTTCATTCCTTTGAGAAACATAATAGAAAGCAGAGTTTCACCAATACGTAATCCATAATTTAATTTTTTTAAATGAGAAAATATATAAAAAGAAAAGTCAATCTCTAAAACTAGACCTACAGATAAACCACGTATAGGAATTTGCATTTGGGAATTTTTTTAGAAAAAAAAGATGACAAATCCAATAAATACAGAAATAATGAATTTAAATATCTAAGTAGAAAAACATGATAACAAGAGTATGAAGGAAAGAAGGAGGTGTAAAATTCCTATATAGTCATTAAGTGATATAATATTAATGCCAAGGTAGATTTTGCTAATCTGGATATATGCACTATAATCCTAGAGAAAAAATGTTAAAAATTGCAAAGCAATTTGGGTAAGAAACAAGTAGGGGAAATAGAATGAAAAAGCAAAATATTTTGATTAACCAAAATAAGACAGGTAAGGAGAATTAAGGAACAAATAAGAGGAATATGAGAAAATAATAATTCTATTAATACTTACATTAAATATTAATAGACATAATGTACCTTTTACCTATAGTGAGCTCATCCTTCAAATGTTTCAAGGCATATTAGCAATAATTATCACAGGCTTGACATTTTTAGCAACTACTTATAGTAAAGATCAGCTTGTAAAATGTATGAATGACTGAAAGCTGAGCAGTGTGCCAAGTTGATTTGCTAATAAAATCACTGTAAAGAGGCACCAGCCAACCCTTTTCATCACCCTGGATCAGAAAGATGGGCTAAACATAACAAGACGAAATAAGTTATAGCATAGGGGAGACCTAGATTAACAATAATTTGTGTGAAAAAGACTGTAAGATCAATATGGTCGAGTAGGATGTGCACCCGATAATAATAGCAAATACTCACTTGGGCTGCAATAAAAGAACAGGGTAAGGGACTCAATGAATAAGTCAGCTTTCTGGGTATCACATGGGCCAAGGCACGCAGGATGTGCTCGATACTGGGTTATGTGAAGGGGGACATGATCAATTAGAATAGATGAAGAAGACAATGAATAGCATAGTAAAAAGCAAGGCATTAATGTCCATCAAGGGTAAACCTATATGACACAAGAACCCTTCAGCTAGTTCTAATAGGCTGCATGAATATATACTATTTGAAGGACCATCATGAGAAAAAATACATTTGTTTTTAGTTTTCTGTGTAGCTTTAAAAGCTCCTGCCTCCTCTCTGTTTCTGTAACATTACATGTGCACAAATGACACATGGTTTTACAATTTGTGCACACCAGGTAGGAAGAGAGATTTTGTGCAAATTATCATTTAATGAGGTGCTGCTGCCTTGACCTGTTGTTCTCCAGGTGCCAGAATCTTGGGTGCTATTAAGTAACTATCGTTGGTTTTTCACTCTGACCTTTCTCATGGCTATTAGTTGACCGACATGAAATACTCAATACAAGCGTTTCAAAATAATAGATGGAATCTCTCCATAGATTTTGCATGTATATGTTGGATATATGTGCATATGCATGCAACTTTGTTTCCAGCAGTCAACTGACATGACCAGCTGATGGATGTGACTATGACAAGTGTCTCTGGCCTTGGCTGTCTAGAGTTCCTTATTTCCTCAGCTGGATTCTGCTTTAGTTAATTTTCTGTGTGACCTTAAATGGAGGATGATGGTAATATGGTTACTCTCTTCAGTCAAGGTCAGCTGTAAATACCAGAGAATCTTTGGCTTCCCACTATTATTCAACTTCCAACATATGAATACCTAGAATCTACATTTATGTAGCTCTAGAATTTGTGTTTTTTTTTTGAGACAGAGTCTCATTCTGTCGCCCAGACTGGAGTGCAGTGGCATAATCTCGGCTCACCACAACCTCTGCCTCCTGGGTTCAAGCGATTCTTCTGCCTCAGCCTCCTGAGTAGCTGGGACTCCAAATGCCCAGTACCATGCCTGGCTAACTTTTGTCTTTTTAGAAGAGACAGGGTTTTGCCTAGTTGGCCAGGCTGGACTTGAACTCCTGGCCTCAAGCAGTCCATCTACCTCAGTCTCCCAAAGTGATAGATGTTCCTTCTACTTTGCTTTTTCCTCAGTTCTAGCAGAATATGTGCATTTATATTTACATTTACATTGAAAGAAAATGAAGCTCCCATGGAAATAACTTCTCTCTTGCAGCACGGCAAGCTGGCTAAGAGTGCAGACTTAAGAGTCAGTGCCACCATGAAAATCCAGAGCTTACTGCCTATCGGCTGCAGGACCCTGGACGTGTTATTAACCACTTTTGGTCCCCGCTCTGACCTCAAAGTGTTGTGCTAGTATCAAATGATTTAACAATATAAAGTGCTTAGAACACCGTCTAGCATATAATAAGCAGTTATTATTTTTGTTCCTTTCTGAATAAATACATCTGGAATGCCATTTGGCATGAGTAGTTTCTACATATTGTACCGGTTGTCAGTCAGTGTGCCCCTGGAAGTAATATATTTAGGCAAACCCTTGGTCATTACGGACAGACTTCTTTTTTAATTGCATTATGCTTGGTAAATCTAAGTGTCTATAATGACTTGTCTTCACGTCATTCATTCTCTACTAACTTGAGAGCTTCCTGAAGTTAGGGACAAGGTCTTACATTAACTAGACTAGAGCTAAAATGTACTCAGAATCTTCTTGGAGAAATAGTTTTTGAAGTTAGAGGGAAGCACTATTCATTTAATTTTAGAAAGAAAGAACAAGGCCGGGCGCGGTGGCTCACGCCTATAATCCCAGCACTTTGGGAGTCTGAGGCAGGTGGATCAGAAGGTCAAGAGATCGAGACCATCCTGGGCAACATGGTGAAACCCCGTCTCTACTAAAAACACAAAAAAGTTATCTGGGCATGGTGGCGCATGCCTGTAGTCTCAGCTACTCAGGAGGCTGAGGTAGGAGAATTGCCTGGACCCAGGAGGCAGAAGTTGCGGTGAGCCGAGATCGCGCCATTGCACTCCAGACTGGGTAACAAGAGCAAAACTCCATCTCAAAAAAAAAAAAAAAAAAGAAAGAACAATATAAGTTGTACCAAAATATGTACTTCCATTTAATGAGTACAAAAGCCTGTAATCTATATATCAAGAACATTATGAAAAGATTCCAATGCTGGAGCAGAAATTTAAAAATCACCTCCCTCTATTTCTAAGATTTTACTGCTCCCCTTTCTGTTCCTTGCACACACACTTATTAAGAGCTTATCATTAACCAAGCATTCCACTAGAAAGTGGGAGAACAGCCAGTGATCACAGGAACTTTCTAGACTGAAGAGGAGAAAGCAAACAGTTCGAGTAAATAACCCAAACTTTAATAGTGGGAATCAAGTCTATCCTAAAATGTCAAATGGGAGGTCACCTGAATAAGTGAGCATTGAGGTAAGTAATGAAGGATGTGGGCGGCCAGCTTCAGGGACGCCTTGCAGGCAAGACGGTTGGAACTTTCACACTAATAAGCTATGAGATGATGGAAGTTATGGCTATAACCACCTTTCTCAGATGGGAAACTGAGATACAGAGAAACGCAAAGAATGTCTTATTCTCAGGATTGTATTAGTAACAGAATTAAGAAGAATGTCCAGTATTTTAAAGTCCCAGCCTCCATTCTACATAGTTGTGTCTTGCCATAAGCACATGACATGTCAGTGCTGGTTCTGTACCAACGATCTGACTCTACTGTATTAAAATTAAATAGTCCTCATAACAACAAACAGTAACATATATTCCAATTAACGTTAATAAAAAATAAAAATTTGCATAATCTCTTCAGGCATCCAGGAACATTATAACATTCCCCATCTAATGTCTATTCCCTTTTTAGAATGTGGTGGTTTACCAAAGGGCATTCGTTTGAATGGCTGGACATCTGAGCATAACTTTCCATTTCTTCTTTTGGTCTAGCTCAGTGGATTTTATGTTAGGGTTTGTAAGAATTTCAGTCTTGGCCTACGTGCAATCAAATATGCCACACACTAAAATCAATTTATGGAATAATTTGAGAATTTTCAAGATTAACTTGACTGCACAAAATTTTCACTTATTGAGCTAACTTTAGAAGGAAAATCTGCAAAAAAATCTTTCCTTACTCTTGTGTTGTTTCAGATGTTGGCTATTATTATAATTACCAAGATTATTGGATGTACGTTTTTTCTTTTAGTTGGGCAGTTATTCCTAAATTCCCTTGATGCAGTAGGTTGATTTTATTTAACATTAAAATGGGTAATCGCACAGTTATAACGCCCATCTTTGATGACTTACACAATATCCTCTCTTCCTGAGCCTGAATGCGCTTTCCTGAAAATACCTCCAAGTAACAGCTTGTAAAGACCACTTTCTGCATATTGTCATGTCAAGAAGGCCATTACTGGTAAGAATGGCAGGTAATTTCATTCTTCTCAGCCATGACAAACACCTAAACCCCATTATGAAATTGTTTATAGGAGAAGCTTCAAGAGAAGCTTCATGTAAGACCTCCACAAAGCAGAGAGTGAAAAACAGAAATGGCAACTTCTGTACACCTATAGCAATCCAGTTTTGGAAACATACCTTCCCCTCATATGTGGATGGCATCCTTGCCGCCCATACCATACTCTTTCCTCAAGAAACATTTGTTTTATACCCTTACTTATTTATTTTCTTTGAAATGTACTCCTTAAGGTCAAGGCCAGCTGTGATTTTCAATGACACTTTGGCAAATTCTATAAACTTGCTCATTTAATATATATGGAGAGCATATCTAGTACACAGAGCCTGAAAAGCTGTAACACTATACATGGGACAATCTCTTGCAGCCGGGGTTCCCAGGTGTGCTATAGCTGTTGCCAATAAGATTTCCTCCTTTGAATCTTGCATCTGAAGGAGTCAAATGAGAGAGGCAGGACTTGGGCGTTCATTTACAAGGGACTGTGTCACGGACAGTGTTGCACAGATCCAGTGGCCTGGCTGGGACTTCCCTAGGTCTACAGCCAACATGAGCAACACGGTCTGATCAAGGTAGAAGCACGTGATAGCTCTTTTGGTGACTCAGAACTGCAATGTGGTTCTGGGAATCACTCTTGGTAATGAAGCTGCCCTCACAGGGTTAATGAGAATTACAAGCTGGGCATTAGGCAAAATTCTAGTTAGGCATTGGACCCGGTGCACTGGTACACTTTGACTTGCTTCCCTGTTGGGGCTCACCCGGAGTCACATAGCACTCTGACCACCTGCTTCCCCATTGTTCATATAGACAGAATCTCTGATACTGAACCTTTTTACCAAAAAATTGCTTAAGGTGTTTTTCAGGTCCTAAATTCTAGCAAAACACAGGACGTCAACTGATCTAAAGACCCGCTCCTGCCCTCCCCACCGCCAAGGAGTCAACATAGCACAGGAATGCGATTTCTGTGTCTCCCTGCCCATGACTTCACTCCTTACTTCTTGACCAATCAGCAACCCCAGACTTGAGGTTCTAGGTCATTTCATACCATTTATGCTCAAACTTCATTCAATAATAAATGTCTTGTTGCTTAAACTATCTAAGATAGAGTCTTTTCTCAGAAGTGGAACCCTTCCCCACATACTCCAAGAGGGACATTACAGACAATCCCCAAGTGGAGAATTCCTGAAGTGGCAGGGTTCTCAGGCTTCTCTGTGTTCTTTGTAGATTTAGCACATGACTCTCTGCTTGGTTGAGTCCTGGACAGTTTCACGTGCAAATTTGGTGACTAGAGAGGTCAGTGAGTGAGAGGACATTTCACTGTGCCTCACAGGGAGGGAAGCTAGAGAAACACTGACTTTTCCAGCAGCACACAACTCTTCTCCAGTCCTGGAGAAGACGGCCACCTCATCGGTGGAAGGGCAATGAGAAGTGGCAGGAAAGACCCACCACTTAAGGTTAGGTTGGCCCGCAGTACTGGAGAAGAGTTACATGTTGCTGGAAAAGTCAGTGTTTTCAGTAGTTTTCCTTCCTGTGAGGCACAGTGAAATGTCCTTTCACTGACATCTCTAGTCACCAAATTTGCAAGTTTTAGGGTAGAATGGTGCCCTCTGACCCTCAAGACTGGCATTGGAGAAGCCAATTATCCTCTTCTGATCAAGCCCACACCTTGGCAAGCTCAGTAGCATTGCTCAGTATTCAGAAAGTCTTGTTCCTCACACATACAGTGCCGATGCTCTACACATTAGCAGGTGAATGTATTTTTTAAAGCTATCGAAGGTGTAAAATATTATCTTAAAAATCACTCCATAGCTTCCCTTTGCAATTTACCTCATTATTCTTTTAGTTGGGCAGTTATTCCTAAATACCCTTGATGCAATTTTATGTTCATTCTTTCTTATCTAGGGCTCGTTAGCATAACCTAAGGCGATTTGGGTTATGTATAAGTCATTTTAATTTGCATAATGAGCCCCAGCGCCTCTCTAGCGTGAACTAAGAACTAAGGAAAAAAATTGACGGCTTTAAGAGAGCCAAAAAATTTCTTTTTTTTTTTTTCTTTGGTTTGGTGAGGGGATCCTTTTATAATCTTCTAATCAGGGCTGAGGACAATACAAAGTGGCAGAAAGGCCAAGCCAATGACACCAGATCAGGGATTGCACAAAAGTTCACTCCATGAGGCACAAGATTCCACCTTTGTAGTGAAAACAGGTGTTCCTTTTACACACGACCTTTGAGAAGCCTACAAGGCACCCCAGATATAGCTTTAAGGAACAGCTATTTCTATTTTTAGAAAGTGGATCTGAAACCGACAGCATAAACCTGAAGGAAAGAACATCTTTGAACAGGTGAATTGCTACAGAAGTGTAGTGCTCAGATGGACCAGCAGTAATAATATAAAACTCATACATTCTTTTCTCCGTAGCAAACACATAATTATCAAAGTGTCCTATACAAATTATGTTCATGACCCTACTTGATGCTAAGACAAATCTATTGAGTTGATGCTATTATTACCAGCACTTTAGAGATTAGGAAATGAAGGCTTAGAAATAGTTCATAATTTACCCAGGTCATGCAATTAGTGAGTAGTTGAACCAGGATTACAACCTAGGCAAACGGACTCTGGTGCATAAACTTCTAAGTAGTACACCATACTACTTACTATACGTAAGTCTTACCATCTAGGGTGCTCACAGAACTGTACATGGATAATCTGGAGTATAATCCATTGAGAATATACTCATCAGACACTAGATAAACACACCAACATGACACCACAGCAAACTACACTCAGCCACGAGTGACAGTAGCAGAAACCATGTAAGAATATATTGTAGGTGTGCCATTTCAAAAGGGCAATGGGACATACTTTTGGTGTAGACCCAAAGATCTTCTATTCAGGAATGACTGTGCCACTTCTTAAGAAACGATGAGAAACTTATTTTATAATAAAGAGAAGTTTTTTCCTTTATATTATAATGCCATCTAATAGATTATGGTCAGATTGCTTTAAAAAGCAGCCTATATACACCTGTGAGGATATATTTTCAACCTTCTAACAGTGAGTTTCAGTCAAAAGAAATCTGAAAGAATGACACGTGAAGTGACCTGGGACTTTCTTCCACAGATCCATCTGCATCCAATGTCACATTGAAAGGACGATGAATATGGTGGTAAACCGCGTGCATCAACTTGACTGGACCACAGGATGCTCAGACACCTGGTTCAACATGGCATCTGGGTGTGCCTCAAGAGGGTTTCTGTATGAGATGAGCATTAGGATTGGTAGGCTGAGTAAAGCAGATGTTTGTGATCCAACCCACTGAAGGCCTGAAGAGGACAACAATGAAAAAGGCAGAGTAAGAGTGAATTCTCTCTCTACTTGACTGCTTAAGCTGAAATATCAGCCTAATACGCTTGGACTCAGACTCATACTGTTGACACTCCTGGTTCTCAGACCTCTGTAATATCGATAGGCTAGGGGAGGTCCCCAAATGCCAGTAGGACCTTGCCCCCAGTCAGTGCTCAGGTTCTTGACACCACTGCAAGAAGGAATTCAAGGATGAGTCAGAAAATGGGGAGAGTATGGAGATTTATTGCAAAGCAAAAAGTATATACTTTTTAAAATACTTTTTCTATACCCAGGAGAATGAGTATCATAATGAAGTTTGGGGCTTCTACCTTTAGGGGTTTCTTTAACTAAGGACTAAAATATTCATGAAGATTCCTGGAAAAAGAAAAAGATTTCTTACAACTGAGGTGTCCCCCATTTTTACACAAAATATAGGTGTTCCCATGTATCAGTCTATTCTCATGCTGCTAATAAAGACATACCTGAGACTGGGTAATTTATAAAGGAAAGAGGTTTAATTGACTCACATCAGCATGTCTGGGGAGGCCTCAGGAAACTTACAATCATGGGAAAAGGGGAAGAAAACACATCCTTCTTTTCATGGTGGCAGCAAGAAGTACTGAGCAAAAGAGAGAAAGCCCCTTATAAAACCATCAGATCTGAGAACTCACTATCATGAGGTAACTGCCCCTGTGATTAAATTGCCTCCCACCGGGTGGGGATTATGGGAACTACAATTCGAGATGAGATTTGGGTGGAGACACAGCCAAACCATATAATCCTGGAACTGTCATGTCACTGACAGGTGTGTGCTTTAGTATGTTAATGAGCATGTAATGAAGTCCAGGTGAAACCTAGGTTCAATCCAGTGTCATGCTGAGTCCAGTCTGTCTTAGTCAGCTTAGCCCATACTCTAGTTTTCAGGGTCTTACTGGACCATAACTCATGCAGCCATTTCAACAATTTGCTTTGTGTGAATATGTGAACTTGCTGTCTGGATTGTTCTATCCTCCTGTGACCATCCTGTATTATTCCTGTGTCACTTGGACTCAAAGTAGAATTTACAGCATAGATTTTCCTGAGTCTTAATGCTTACCGATGATAGATAATGGGATTTGCCACCCACCATAATCCCTAAGCCAATTCTTTGTAATAAATTTCATTATATATTCATTATATCATATGTATTTATTATATATAAAATATATGTATTATATATGTAATTATATGTGTCGAATATATTACTCATTTTATTTATCTTATTGGTTAAGTTTCTCTGGAGAACACTATCTAGGACAGTGGTCATCATGATTCTGTGATTGGAGTATAGCATGATTAATTTAAAGAATGCCATTTTTCAGGTTAGACAATGCTGAGTTTAAATTCTTGCTCCAACATTTAGTAGCTTAGTGAACCTGCGTATATCACTAAAACTTTCTAAACTTCAGTTTCCTCAGCTTTAATATCCTTAGAAAAAGAGTACTCCAAGGAAGTTTGATAAAAATATCAAAGAGGTAACATATTAAAATCTACTCACATATCAGTAGATTACCACACTCTGTGTGTGGGATACGTGGGAGCTAAAAATTAAATAAAGTGAACTCATGGAGCGAGTGGAATGACGGTTACCACAGGATGCTAAGGGCAATAGGGAGTGTGGGATGAAGTGGGGGATGGTGAATGGGTACAAAATACAGTTGGAGAGAATGAGTAAGATCCAGTATTCAGTAGCACAATAGAGTGACTGCAATTAACAATTTATAGTGTATTTTAAAATAATCAAAAGAATGGAATTAAAATATTTCTAATACAAAGAACTGATAAATGCTTCAGATGGCAGCTACCCCAATTCCCCTGATGTAATCATTACATATTGTATGCCTGTATCAAAATATTACATGTACACATGTACCCCACAAGAATATATAATTATTATGTATGCATAATTAATTTTAAAATGTCAAGGAAACAGAAGCGATGAGAAAAGTATCAGCTAACATGTTGAAAGATTAATTTATATATCATCTCCTTGCTTAAGAGATCAGAAGGACTTGGAGGAGATGGAGGTTATTTTTCCTCTCCCGACCCCCAAAATGTAGCTGTGTTTAGTTTTTTTGAGTTATGAGGTCTTGGCCTCAAATTGTTGTCATCAACTTGTGTAAGAGGTAAATGCAAGCCAAGCCCAGGAAGAGAGAATTCTGGAAAGCATCCCACCACACCAATATGTCATTAATACTAATTGTAAAGGGATTATGAGTGCCTTGGGTGCTGGCAGGGCTTCAGCCATGGGTGAAACATTGAGACCTTAAGACAAGAAAGGGGAGCTTCTGTGACTCTTACTCAGAGCACTGGTGCCTGCCAGACAGTGGTGGCCCATGCCTCATACACCAATAATGAGGATGCAGGACTCCAACCCTGCCCTGCCCATAGAAGCCCAGGATTCTTCTATTATACCTTGGGAGAGATGAAGGGGACTTGATAGTGATGGAGACTGAATTTTTTCTCAACATAGAGGCTTATAATAGATTAAATTTGACAGAAAAGAAAAAAAATACAATTATTTCAATGTGTATACGGTGAAACAATTTTATAGCAGATTAAATTTGGCAGAAAAGAAAGAAGAACACAATTATTTCATTGTGTATAAGGTGAAATAATTTTTGTAATTATAGCATCCCTTTCATAGTTTCAAAAAGCATAGACTATTTTAAAATGTTTGAACATCAAGCACTCATTCCCTTGTAGTAGTGAAAGATTCCATGCTCCCATCCCCAAAAGTAATGTCTAAAGGGTTAATTTTTAAAAGTTGGCTGGGTGCAGTGGCTCTTGCCTGTAATCCCAGCACTTTGGGAGGCCGAGGAGGGCAGATTATCTGAGGTCAGGAGTTTGAGACCAGCCTGGCCAACATGGTGAAACTCCATCTCTACTAAAAACACAAAAATTAGCTGGGCCTGGTGGTGGGCCTCTGTCATCCCAACTACTCAGGAGGCTGAGGCAGGAGAATCGCTTGAACCTGGGAGGTGGAGTTTATAGCAGTGAGCTGAGATCGCGCCGCTGCACTCTAGCCTGGGCGGGCAACAGAGCAAGATTCTTTCTCAAAATAAATAAATAAATAAATAAATAAAAACAAAAATAAAAAGGAGAAAAGCATAAGGAACTTCATTATGGGTAGTTTAGATATGGTTTCTGTCAACAGAAATGAAAGCTTCAACTCCTAGGTGTTAAGGCAGGAAGAACCGTAGGAAATAAGAGAAATAACAATGGAAAACATGACACTCTTCTAAGTGTAAGGGACACAGACATACGACCTCCATTTTTTTAGATGTGGAGACCCACACAGGATTTTGAAAATTTGTCTCTCTTGTACAACTCACAAGCAGCAACAGTGTGATTTCTGACAGTATGTTTTCTTACAAACTATTGTTTTTTTCTGCCATCCCATAATTGTCCAAGGTGCCTGGTGCTCCCTTGGGGGACAAAGTTATAAGGAAACTCTAAGATACTTAAAATGAGCTTATTGAAATGTTATGTCACCTGCCTGTTAGTGGGGAAATTCTAAATTTGAAAAGGGCTGAAAGAATCTTTCTAAAATTACAGATTTTTAACGATGAGACTTGAATTTTAGGGACAAGAAACATGAGTGATTGGAAGAAAGGATCGCCCAGAAGAGGCTCTGTGGTCCTGACAGCAGCCCCATGGCCAGGGGCAAGCTGTCTTGGGAAGAGTTACACAGGGTTTCCAGCTCTCAGCTTGCAGCGCAGGCATTCATGCTGCTCACATATGTGGCTTCTTGCTTTCATTTGAATGATAGAAAAGGCTTTAATTTGTTGGGGCAAGGATAAATTACAAGGAGACAATCCAGCTCTTGTAAATTATACACATTCTTTCTGTGTTGTCTCTTAAGACACTTACATGGGAATAGGAAGTCCTATTATCTTTGTCAACTCAAAGTTTCTTTTGTTTTCTCTGAAACAGAGTCTTGGCTACATCAGCCGCCATCATGCCTTTCCCTGTTAGGAAATTTAACCAAAGACCAAATCGAAGCTGGTCATCTCACCAGTGCATCGGGAAACAGACGCCACATATATTTGTCTTTTTCCCTTTTTTCTTCTTGATTCCTTTCTGATAACATTTAACACATTAAGAAAAAAATAAGCAGGAAAGATGCAAATGTGAAAAATGCTGGCAAAGTAATTATAGTAGTTCTTGAAATACCCAGAGAGGCTGGGTAAAAAATTAGAATGCTTACATATGAAGAAGCCAGGCAGCACTGCTAATTTTAGAACAGGACGTCTCTTTTCCTTATTCTACCGCCTCAGCCACAGTAAGCAATATTTCCAGCAAGCAAGTCAGACACAAACAATACATAAGCAGGTGAAATAAATAAAATGAAATGATGCTTTGGGCTTCGGAGGGCAGCAATATCCCTTTTCTAAATTTCCAAATATTCTGTGCTGCATCCAGGATGTAAACCCATGACTAGCAAGATACTTCAGCAAATAAGAACTTGGTACTTCCACAAGCAGGGAAGGACGTTTGAGAGGCATAGCTGTAATTGTCCTTCAGAAAGTCATGTAGCCCTCCTTTTTTGTCTTAAGTGTGTGTTCTTCCTCAAAATCATTAAAAAGCTAAAGAATAGGCCAGGCGCGGTGGCTCATGCCTGTAATCCCAGCACTCTGGCAGGCCGAAGTGGGCAGATCATGAGGTCAAGAGATCGAGACCAACCTGGCCAACATGGTGAAACCCCGTCTCTCCTAAAAATACAAAAATTAGCTGGGTGTGGTGGCGCGTGCCTGTAGTCCCAGCTACTTGGGAGGCTGAGGCAGGAGAATTGCTTGAACCCGGGAGGCAGAGGTTGCAGTGAGCTGAGATCGTGTCACTGCACTCCAGCCTGGCGCCTGGCGACAGAGTGAGACTCTCAAAAAAAAAAAAAAAAGAAAAAGAAAAAGAAAAAGAATATTTCATGGCATAAGATGTCTTCTTTTGTTTGAGCCATATCCACTCTACTTTTTCCTTTCTTTCTCTATCTCTTTTTCCATAAAATACTGGACATCGGAGCACTGAGCAGAGTAGATCATTTTTGGATCTCAATTTACCATCATTATTTGGTTTCCTTCCAGTTTATTTCTCAGTTTCTTTCATTTTCCTTCCCCTCCAATGGATTCACTCTAATGCTTTAAATATATGCGTGGCTTAAAGACAACCCTTAAAAATATGTGAGTTCTGTGTGTGTGTGCGCGCGCTTTGCATTCATTTAAGTTGGAATGCACTATGGATCTCACTCTTTTTTCTAATTTTTTTCAGTCGATTTTTTTTTTTAATTAACAAACAACACAAAGGCCCATGTGTCTTAGCCTGGGTTGTCTGGAAAGAGAGCCTGAGACAAAGACTTCTGTGCAGATGTGTCCTGGGGAATGATCCCAGGGCACTACTGGAGGAACAAACAGAAAGAGTAAGAAGAAAAAAGAGGCAGGGCTGAGCCATGAGTCTAATTTTCACTTCTACCTGTGATGGACCCTCGTTTCCTCTGGACTTCCTTACAAGTTGTTTGAAATGCATCTCAGAGTCTTCTGCCCATGGGATCGAAGTGGAAGTGTTTATTTATCTATGGGCTTTTATTCTCCTTTGGCCAAGTGGGGTCCTTCGGGCACTAATCTCCCAGTACTTTGGGGATGCACCTACATCATGCTGGGAGTTTTTCTGTAAACAATTCCTACCACAGCTTCAGAGAAGCCCCAGGGAGGAAGCAGTTTTTGTTTTGTTTTGTTTGTATGGGCCAAGGTCAGGAACTGCCAGGTTGCACCTGGGAACATTTCTTTGATGTGTGTGCAAAAGTGGTTGCCACAGCAGTGACTAAAGTTTTTCTTGGGATGGATCAAAAAAAAAAAATTGGGAGTAATTTTCAGTGGGGGTCTGATATCTATACTAGGCTACTGAATGCGTATCTGGTTCTATTTGGACCACTTTATATTTTGTTCTTCGTATACATCACATTTTGCTTACGAAGTTTCCCTGCTCTACTTGCAGCCCCATGAACCCATAACTGTGGTTGGTGCCCTCCCACACAGTTGAGCCCTTAGATCCAGGCCCAGGTGTTCCTGTCCTGGAAACCAGACTTCAGAACTCCTCCTATATGGTGCCTGCGACCATCCAGGTCAGCAGTGTATCAAGGTTGGTGACCCGAGCCTGGACCAGGACCTCTGTGGATCCCAGCTCCCCGAGCCTGGACCAGGACCTCTGTGGATCCCAGTTCCCCTTTCTTCCTTTTGAGGCTCTTTCTGACTTTCCATTTTACCTGTGAGGTTGACCAGGCACTCTGAAGAGCTCCTGTACTCATTCCTCCTGGGGCATATGGACCCAGATGCCTCTCCCCACTGCGGGCAACGAGAATGGTCTCTCCACCCACTGTGGTCTCTGCATATCAAGTTGTGCTCCATGGCTGGCAATGCCAATCTCCTCCAAGGGCATTTGAGACCTAAAACTATTGATCCAGAATTCTAACAGGCCCTTCCTGTATCTATTTCCTCTTGCCTATAATCGATACATTGATATCCTGCTCTCTGTGTCTGGTCTTAAGCAGTGACTGATGAAGGGCAGACAAACCTTGAGAGAGTGGTACTGGTCTTCTCACTCAGCCTATGGGCCCCTGACCTCCTCCCACTGTGGGCGGTGTGTGGAAGACGGAGGTGTAGTCAACATTGAAAGAAATCACATACTAGGAACATGGTGATTAGGACCCAGAAAGATTAGGAGAAGTCATGATGTGCCATTCCATGCTTTTAACAACTTTAACATGAAAAGAAAACTAATTATCGTTCATGTTGTTCCGTACAATCTAAGATTTGAATTTGTGGACATTATCAATCAAGTAGAGTAAAACCTTTGATATAGCCATTGGATACCAGTATTCTTGGATGAATGAATGCAAAACCAATGACATCGTGTTCTGACTCATGATGTAACTAGCATTAAGTAATCGAAATTATGTTAACTGCACAGGCAAGAAGAGGTGTGTCATTTCAATAAAATAGGCTCCAAAGAATCATGAAATTATAAACAATATCGATCTTTTTTTATCATAGCAGAAGATGTGAAATAGACTGAAATAACATGTTTGACAATAAGGAACATGAAGAGATAATTATTGGTTCTGAACTAGAAGAGATGGTACCTAGGGAGTATAAAGAATGTTCACACGCACTAATTAGACAGCAAAGAAATATTTGAGACCCTCTTCTGTACTCATCATTCCAAATCATCATTAATAAACCACTATCTCATATAGATGCCTGATGTTTTAAATATATTTTCTGATAGGATTGTATACACAGATGATAATTCTGCCAAAAATATTTGCTGGAGTCCCATATATCCTAAAAATAGTCTTATTCATACATAGCTCTTTATGAAATTGTGAGAGATTTTTCTCTGGTCCCTATTCAAGGAGAGGGAGTGTTGAATGGTATCATATAACATAAATGTATTTAATTTACCCAAGGACCAGTCTCTCTAGAAGGCTGCATCCTTTTTATCTCATCCACACTGCTTGTGACTAGTTTCTCCGCATCTGCACCATTCTTGTCATCTGATTTTCAAGTTTTTATCAATGTAATGGGCTTAAAGTGATAGTTCACTGTTTTAAGTTGAATGTTGTTGATCATTACCTGAGTAGAGCATCTCTTTTAATATTTCCAGGCCATTAGATTTATCCTTCTGTAAAGTGTATTATCATAACTTTTCCTGTGTATCTATGGGTTAGCCTACCTTTTCCTGCTGCTCTGAGAAGTTATATTAACCCCCTCTTCACTGCAGATATTGGTAATCTTTTCTACCAGTTGATCACCATTTGGTAACTTTTATTGAATATAAACCATTAATTTAGATGCAGTAAAATCCATTCATTGACTGCAGGCAGTCTTCCACCAAAACATGTGCTCCTAACCACTACCACTGTATTATACAACCCAACATGTATTTATTTCCAGAAAAGAGTCATTGATATTTTCACCATAGCTGACAATCGCTGTGAACAAACAGAAACCAAATTACTTGAGTAAACATTCTAATTGGGGGGACTTCTATTTGATATTCTGAACATCTGAATTCTATTAAGCCCAAATATCCACAAACCTTTAGCATACTGGCAAGATGAAAACTTCTGTAAGTCTGTTTTACTTAGTCAATGATCCCTTTCTTGGGCTTTCTTCATTGTGTTGATTCTTCACCATTTTTTGTGTTTCTGAATATCTTTTGAGCAGAGCTTTTTGTTGCAGACTATCTTTCCAAGGATGGTTGTTTAGTGAATAAGCTTGGAAGACAGAGATAGCCTCTTGCTTCGGAGAAAAGAACGAACATGCTTACCGTCCACTGAAATTCAGGTAACCCAACCTCAGGACTCCTTTTCTGTAACAAAATTCACCTTGGTAGTTGTGCCACCAGCCCTTATTTCATTGACCTGTGGGAACTGGGGCTTAGGGAACTGATGTAATTGTGGGGATAATCATGGTGTCCATCTCTGCCTAAGAGTTTCGCGTCTTCTGCTGGCATCCATGAAACTGTCGGAGGTAAACTCGTTAGTGCATATGTAAGGTACCATGTCATGCTTACAGTTGTTGGGACTGTTGATAGCAGTTGTTTACAGACCTCTCAGCTGGTAACTGTCTGTACTTCTGCTCTCATAACCTAACTCTTTCCCAAAAAACTTTCTTTGGGTTTTCTGACTCATATGCTTACATCACTTTTTTTCCTTAATATTTATGGGATCAATATCCTTGGAGCTTTCCTTGATCTCCATGGTTTTTGCTCTTTAAGCATCCATGAAATTCCTCTCCCACTAAACCTTTAAATGATTGGGCTCCCAGGGGATAGATAGTAAACCATTTTTTTTTTTTTGCTCTGCATTCTCCCTTTGGGAGGTATCCTCATCCATAATCTTTGCTGTCATTATCATCACTACTCAATTTTACCAACTCTGTATCCCCAGACCTCTCTTTTGGGCTCCGCACCCAAATAGCCTACTGCCTGATTAGCATTTTCATCTAAACATCTCAGAGGAACTATAATTCAATACATCCAAAATAGAAGTAATAATTATTCCCCTCCAAACCTACTTCTGCAGGTTTTCTGTCTTGATAATTGACATTACCGTCCAACTAGTGATTTAAGCCAGAGGTTGGTATACCCACATTTCATCAAACATAATGATCAGTTGATTCTATCTCTTAAATCTCTTTGGAAGCAGAATGATTTCCTCCACTGCGAAGTCCCCACCTGATTCCAAGTAACCATTGCCTGTTTCCCACAGTATTACAGCAGTATATGCAATGATCTTTCTGCCTCCACTTCTGCTCCTGCCAAACCATTTTCTATTCTAACCAGCATGATCTGTCAAAAGTGAAAAATCTGTTCATTTAATCTCCCTATCTGAAATCATTGGATGGCCTCCTTCCATGTCATTTATAATGAAGTCCCACTGCCTCAGTGAGGCTTGTAAAACCATGTATTTTTCTGGGCTAGCCTCAACTCATACTATTCTATTCTGTCCACCCACTGTACATCTCCTCGTAAACACTATGTGAGTCTTTTTTTCCTAAATGTTCTTTGTTCTACCTTGAATGCCTTTCTCTCTGTGGTAGATGAAAGATGTCACTTTTTGTTGTTGTTTTTTCTTTTTCTTTTCACTCTCTTTTAGAGGCACAGCTTATTTTCCCTTTTCCTACAACTGTGCTGGCCACGTAATTATTTTAAACAAACTGAAGTAGTTCTCAATCTAAATCTTTAATGCCTTTATTATCATAAAGAAAACCTTAAGAAAAGCCTAGCAGCCTTTTTCCTTTTGTCTTGATCTGTCATCTAAGCAATCTTGCTACCTTTCTGGAGAGACCGTGTGGAAAGGCCAGATGATGAGGCAAGAATCCAGCCCTACTTGGACAGAAAAGCCCAGCCTGACAGCTGACCCAGCTTTCAAGATATCCACCACCTATAAGTGGTACACATCTCATATTCCAGCCTTGCTGAGATTCCCATGGCTAAAGGACTAACTGACATTACATGCAGCAGAAGTATCACCCACTGGAGCAGCCAACCACACTATCATGAAACATAATAAAGTGATCGCTTTGTTAAGCCACTAAGTTTTGAAGTGGTTTGTTAGGTAGCCACAGAGTTCCCTTGTCAGAAGCCAGAAATGCTATGATAATGATTAACACATTCTGGGGCCCAAAGTGGCTCTGGCCGGATGTCGTGGCGCTTGCGAAGGCGAGGCCAAGAGTTCAAGGCCAACCAACCTCAGCAACCTTACAAGCTCTCAATGATTGGCAAAAAAAAAAAAAAAAGACATTCTATAAATCCACAGATGGTGATTTCGGAGGCAAATAAAAAAAGTCTAGCAGGTGAGGCAAATCCGTATCTAGAGTAAGTGACTATACTAGTGAGAGTAAAGAATTTTCCCTTCAGCCGGGCGTGGTGGCTCAAGCCTGTAATCCCAGCACTCTGGGAGGCCGAGGCGGGTGGATCACGAGGTCAAGAGATCGAGACCATCCTGGTCAACATGGTGAAACCCCTGTCTCTACTAAAAATACAAAAATTAGCTGGGCATGGTGGCGCGTGCCTGTAATCCCAGCTACTCAGGAGGCTGAGGCAGGAGAATTGCCTGAACCCAGGAGACGGAGGTTGCGGTGAGCTGAGATCGTGCCATTGCACTCCAGCCTGGGTAACAGGAGTGAAACTCCGCCTCAAAAAAAAAAAAAAAAAAAAGAATTTTCCCTTCATGATGGAAGTAGTCCAGAGTAATCATCCTGCCCTAGGTGGTTGGCTGATGACCTCAGAGAATGGCACCATACTGGAGGCTGAGTTTTAGTCCTTGTTGATGGCAAGTTGTAGTCGATAGTGTCTCTATCCATAACACTTTTTTTTTTTTTTGAGATGGAGTTTCGCTCTTGTTGCCCAGGCTGGAATGCAGTGGCATGATCTTGGTTCACGGCAACCTCTGCCTCCTGGGTTCAAGCGATTCTCCTGCCTCAGCCTCCTGAGTAGCTGGGATTACATCACATCAGCTAATACTTGTAGTTTTAGTAGAAATGGGGTTTTACCACATTGGCCAGGCTGGTCTTGAACTCCTGACCCCAGACGATCCACCTACCTCGGCCTCTCAAATTGATGGTATTATAGGTGTGAGCCACCCACCCAGACCTATAACACTGTTGATGAGTCAAAATCTGTTTGCTGGGCTTCTCTGACACAGCAACCACTTTGTCCATGAGCCCATTGGGCACAGACAGCAGAGACTGGGAAAAGATTGGATTTTAATAAGTACTGACCCACTGCCACACAGTGGGGACAAATAAGTGTAAGTCTAGAATTCAGAAATTGTCTGGAGTGCCTAAATTATTTCAAACCTATATGTTTCAGAACATGTGGAAATATACTAGTCCTCTTGCCTAAGAGTCTATTTTTAATACAAGATAAAGTTAAACTTACATCAAGAATAATGCATATGGTTAGACTCCAAAGGACTCATATCTCCAGAGAACCTCTGTTTTGAGAAGGGAATTAAGCTGAAAATTGAGTCTTGGAGCAACTACTTAGCAGCTGTGTTGGGTATAATTTATGGGGTTGATTAATTTTTAGTGGTTAAAGGAAAAAGTATATAGAGCATTAAAAGGGGAGGAACTGGTGTATGATTCAGAAATAAAAGGCATGTGAACTGATGGGAATCTTTGCAGTAGAGAAAGCAAAGATGAACAGTGCAAACGGACCATAAATCCGGCACAGCTATACAGTAGGTGTTCTTATTGCCAAACTGTATGCAAGCTCTAGGGAAGCGGCTGTAATACACATTCCTTTTTTTTTTTTTTCTTTTTTTTGTTTTTATGTTTGGTAGGTGGATTTGGGGAGGGGCATTGATCTAGTTGCACAGTTTTTTTTTTCTTTTTTTTTTAAGATTGAAACAAAAGGAATGAAGGAGAGGAAGAAAAAGAGGGAGAGAGAATGGGAATGTAGGTTTATTCTAAAAATGGGTATTAATAATGGCCGATCAATATTTTGTGTATTTAAGGTGGAGAATGTATATTTTGTGTATTTAAAATGGAGAGCTCTATAAATATTTATTGAGTTTACTTGTTCCGGATCTGAGTTCAAGTCCTGGATATCCTTATTAATTTTCTGTCTCGTTGTAATACACATTCCTTTCCCAATTCCTTTTTCAATTGGCTCTCAGTCCCCTCTTCCATGAGTGTGATGGAGTAATTGAGGGTGTGAAATTAACATGCGATTAGAAGCAGTACACCATTCATAATGAGGAGGAGGTCTCAGAAAGTCTGATCCAATTTCAAGGAAAGATGTTGAGCCTGTGTCATATAATAATCTCCCTCCTTGTTTTTCTAAGTCCAAAAGATGAAATAGCTGAGATACTTGTAAAATACCTCCATTTCTGTGTTCCACTTGTAATTGCAAGAAGGTCATGGTCCCCTAAATAAGAAGATCCTGGAGTTAAAAAGCGAAAATCTTAATTTTTCAAGTCTGAGTTTCATCACACACAATGTTAGGTTTATAATGATTTTCCAGTGGTGTTGATGAAGATTAAATGAGATAATGTCTGAATAGTATCTACCAGCATCCAAGTATTTTTCTAAAAAGTAGTAAAGACAGCAATTCAAAACAAGTATTTGTTTAGTGTGTGGCTCTATGAAAATAAAGGCATTAAACAGATTCCAATCTTATTACATTTTAAAAACTACTTTATTACAAAAAAGTCATCTGTGGATTAAGCAATCTGATAAATAAAAATCATATCCTGCTAACAAAGATCCTGTGAGTTGATTAAAGTTTTCCCTCTACAAACATGTTGGCAGAGTCTATGTGTCTGTTGTAAAATGAGAAAAATAAACATCTAAGAACATGGTATTTTAGTTAAATCTAGTAGATTTTTCTAAAGCCAGAACCTCTCATTCAAATAAAGCAAGCATTTAATCTCCACATAAGACTTTTAAACAGGGTCCTAATGAATAAATTAAATTCCTAATTCGTTTTGGCCATCATTAAAGTGTTCCGCTATAATCTGGAATACATACATTTGGGATGACTGGTTATAGAGAATCCTTAAGATAGATTAGATAAATAAGAGGGTCAGCTCAGAGTCGGAATTCGGGCTTTCAAAATTATTTTATTTTTATTTTCAGAGTTGTGCCTGGGCAGGAAACGCTCTCACCCCTTTCATATGGAAATTATTTCCACAACATGCACCATCAATATTCATCAAGTATCACACCAATTAACAAACCGTGAATAATCTGGAACAAAAATTTAATGCATGAAAACCCACAAACATCTAGGTGGCTGATAATAAGGCTATGTTTGAGGTAATCACACACAAATTTAATTTTAAATACGCTTCCCTTAAGGAAGGGGTATCAATGTTAATTTGAGAATTTAATTTGTATGGTGTTTTTACAAAATGTCTTTCAAGGAATCTTTGCAAAAACATCATACCATCCAAACATTTATTTTTCTTTTATGGAATGAAAATAGACAATTCCGTTTATATCAATATAACTTCATGGACCTCCTTCCTGGAATTAATATAAACCTACACCATCTTAGTAAAGAAGTTGTGATAGAAATTCTTTGAATGCATAATTTATAAAACATCTAATTTTGAAGTTAGTACTAAAAGAACATTTTTCAGCTTTCAACTATATTAAGGTTTAGTTCAGGTGCTTAGAGGATGATCATTTCTGTAAGTGAGCTCACACTGTGATTTTAAAATTTACACACGTTCTAATCAGCTTTCCAAACTAGTGTTTTAAACTGGCAATTTTCCATCCCAGATAAATTTATAATATTTTTTGGTTTCGTTTTGTCCATATTTGATGACACAGGAAAAAAAAAGGATGTCAACTGTTTCTACATACACAACAAGATCACCAAGTTTCGGAAGGAGTACACAGCTTTCTCTGCAACAAGTAGCAGAATGGCAGAGCTCCGACCTGCCTATGCTCCCCCGCCTTCGTAAAGGATTAAGGTAAAGCCAGCAAGTGTTGAGGAGAGGAATTATAAGAATATAAGCTAAAATTAATTACACTGAAAATAAAGATGTAATAGAAAAGATCAACAAAGAGGAAGTTGATCCCTGCAAAGACTAATAAAGTAGATAAATCTCTTGCATGACAAATCAAAGAACGAAAGACAGCACAGATAAAGAATATTAGAAATGTAAAGGTGGACCAATGATAGTTGGGTTAGAAGTTTTAAATGTTATAAGAGAAAATTTATAGAACCCATATGGCAATACACTGGAAAATTTTTAAAAAATGGTAATTTCCAAGAAAATATAATTGACTGAAAAATATTGAAAAAGAATTAGAAAACCCGAATAGATGTATCAAGGTTAAACAGATTTAATTAATATTTAAATATTATGCTCCCCCCAAACCAAACAATTCAATAAACATTTCCAGCCCATATGACATTTTAGGCATTTTCTTCATGCAAAGTCTCTAGGGTGGAAAAAAAGAACCTTTTACAAATCTAATTTTGTTAGAAAAATCAGGTAGCTAGAGTTTGAAAAATGAAAATTACAGTTCAGTAATATTATTCAAGAGCATACAATTTAAAAAAACCCAAAATAAAAAAATACTAGCAATTCAAACCCAACAGTGTATATTTGGAAATATCCATTAGTTATTTTTAAATCTTATCAGAGAATGTCTTTTACCTAGGACATTGAATCCATTTTATTTTATTTGACTTCTATAATTTATTCAATAGTTTCTTATTTTCCTGGTTTTACCTTTTTTGTTGTTCTTCCTTTCCTGAATTCTCTTCTGATTGAATGTACCTTTTCATTCTTATTCTGTTTTACTTCTTTTTTTTTTTTTTTTTTTGAGATGGAGTCTGCCTCTGTCACTCAGGCTGGAGTGCAGTGATGCAATCTTGGCTCACTGCAACCTCTGCCTCCTGGGTTCAAGTAATTCTCATGCCTCAGCCTCCCAAGTAGTTGGGATTACAGGCTGATCTCGAACTCCACGTGTTCCACGTGCCTTGGCCTCCCAAAGTGCTGAGATTAGAGGCATGAGCCACCATGCCTGGCATGCTTTTCTTGATTTGTCTGGCTTTTCTTGTTTCTTTTGTTCACCTTTTCTTTAACTTTTATTCCATTTTTAATTGACACACAATGATTGCACATACTTATGAGGTACAATGCTATGTTTCAATACAAGTATGTATTGTATAAAGATGAAATCAATGTAACTAGGAAACTCAACACCTCATATACTTATTTGCAGTGAGATCATTCAAAATCTTCTGTTCAAGCTTTTCTGAAATATAAAATACATTGTTAACTTTAATCAGCCTATTTCTGCAATCGTTTTATCTTCTTTAACTTCCTTTCGTATTGATGGCAAAAATATTCCTTTTTCATTTATGTATTTGGAGACTACAATTTTGTACAATTTTTAACAAAGTCTAAGTTTTATCAATAGTATCCTTACTTCACTCTGAACTAGTACAAAAAGGCCTTGGACAGCGTTGCCTCCAATCAATTCTCTTTTCAATTGAAAAATAAAATTTATGCTATTGTGGTCTAGTATTTTAGTCCTATCCTGTTTTTCTTTTTCTAAATTTTTATCGTTTGATAGACTCAATGTGCATTTTGACTTCTCTACAAATTTTCCAACATCTCTGCTCATTTTTCTTTTTGCATCTTAGACTTTCTGAAATAATTTTCTTTGTGCCTGCGATTTTTTTAAATGATTCCTTTGCTGAAATTGAACCTTTGCTAGTAGCAAACGTCTTTCAGTCATTGTTTGAAATGACTTTTGTTTCACCTTCATGATGGAAAGATACTTCTGATGGATGTGGGAGTAAAATTTCAGTTACTTTCTCTTCCTCCATGGAAGATACTGTTACATTGTCTTCTAGCCTCTACCGTTGCTGCTGTGTAGACACTCGTCGGTCTGACGTTGCTCCGCTGTAGGTGACTTGTTCTATCTCTGTGGCGGCTTAACATTTCGTCCTCAGAGCCCGGCAGCTTCACTGATGTGGTTAGATATGAGCATTTGGATTGCCTTCATTTTTCTCTTATGTTCTTCTTCTTTTTTTTCCCTTTAGACCCTGCTTGGGGGCTGGGTGTGCCTGTAATCCCAGCATTTGGGGAGGCTGAAGCAGGAGGATCACTGAGCCCAGGAGTTCAAGACCAGCCTGGGTTTCTAAAATAGCAAGACACCCATCTCAAAACAAACAAGCAAAACCCCAAACCAAAACCAAAAAACAAAACAAGCTTGGTTTTGTTTAACCTGGTTTTGCGAACCCTGATTAGATATTCATTTTTTTTCTTCCTGACTTTTCTGTTCCTTTTGAAAATATTTCTCTTTGTTTTTTTGTTTTTGTTTTTTTTTTATTTTTATAGGCTTACTCTTTTGGGTTATAACCTTCAGTTTACTAATTCTTTCGACATATGTATTTATCCGCTATTTAATTCAGCCACTGAGAGTTTATATTTTACTTCTGTAAAATTCCTGAAAGCTTCATTTGGTTCTTTTAAAATATTTGCATAATCTTGTATAGATTTAACTTTTTTCAAAGTCATATCTCAAGGCTCGCTTTTGTCTTTAACTATATAAATGTTGTTTTTCAAAATACTCTGTTTCTGAAGGGTTCATTGGAATTTCTGGATACATTCTGCCTATCACTTTAGTTTTCTTTTATACTTTATGTTTAATGTATAGAAAAGATGCTACGTTATGGGAAAATATCTTATTTGATATTCCAGTTCATTAATTAATCGGTTTTATTGCTGCTCCTTTTCAGCAATTGAACTCAACTGAGATGTTTTGAAAACATGTTTAAATTCCCACATTTTACACCAATCTCAGAAGAATATTAGCTAAATTTATTTAGAAATATTCAGTTTGCAGTAAAAACATTAGTTTCCTTGGGTGTCCATTTGTTACCTCTCTTTAATGTGTCTGAGTTTTTGATTCTTGGTTACCAGGTCATGCTTGTGAGACTCTGCCTTACTAGTTTGGTAGAGGTTGGTTCTGACTACAGGATTCTGTACATGGTGATGGGGATGAAAGGCCTGTCTTGGACTTTGATATGGTTTGGCTCTGTGTCCCCACCCAACTCTCATCTCAAATTGTAATCCCCAAGAGTCAGTGGTGGGAGCTAGTGGGAGGTGTTTGGATCATGGTGGCAGTTTCCGCCATGCTGTTCTCATAATAGTGAGGAAGTTCTCACAAGATCTGATGGTTTTAACAGTGGCAGTTTTCACTCAGGCCCTCTCTTCTGCCACCATGTAACACACATACGTTACTTCCCTTTTGCCCTCCACCATGATTGTAAGTTTCCTGAGGCCTCCAAAGCTATGTGGAACTGAGTCAACTTAAACTCTTTCCTTTATAAATTACCCAGTACCACGCAGTATCTTTATAGCAGTGTGAGAATGGACTAATACAGACTTCATGGTTTCTCTTCCTTATTGGTCTCCTGAGTGATCTGAGAGCACAGCTTGTCCTTGGTCATGTGTGGACACGCTGCCACTGCCCCCTGCTCAGTCCAAACATGTCAAGATTGGATAAATCAACAGCTTATTGTCCAACAGCATTTCTCTTTTTCATTTCCACATGCCTCCCTCCTGCCCCTGCTCCAGGTCTAAGCTTTCAGCTTCCCTGAAATGGCTTTTAATTCACCAAGTGTTCTTCCTAAATGAGTTTTGAATTTTAGTTTTCTTCTTCTTTTCTTCTCTGTGATTCTAATCTCATTTCATTTCTACTTCCTAGGAAGGCCTCAGAAATTTTTTTCCACTGATATCTTCCCTTGCTTTCAGTGACGTTATAAGATTCTTTTCTAAGATTAACCTGACATTAAACAGAATTTCTGGTGGGAGGGGAAGTAAGATGCTCGTGTTCACTTTAACTTTCTTTCTGATCCCGTCCTCTGATGTTTTTCTATCTCTATTCTCCTGTGCATTTAAATAATTATTACTTTCATGATTACATAACATTTTTAAAAATATGGCTACACCATGATTTAAACATTCTCTACAATGTGACGTCTCAAATGTTTTACTAATGTAAATAACGATAGAGTGAACATACTTGGAGATACACATTTTCACGTATCAATAATATTTTCATAGAAGCTGGCTGGGAACAAAATTTACTAGGTAATACCTTTTCGAATAAGCAAATTGTGACTGAATTGTAGAAAGGGTTGCAGCTACAGTGTCCAGTAGATGTCGAAGTCTACGATAAATCTTTCTGGTGTGCTCTGTCTCTCCTGAAGAGACACAAGAGGCTCAGTTTGGGGCGCGTCTGCCATCAGCCTGACTGTAATGCTGATTAGGAACAACTGACTGATTTCACCATGTTGAGCTTCACACTAAGAAGAAAAAGTAACACTTCTGCCAGCTGTTTCAAAAACAGTCATGTGCTATATATATGTAAAAGGAGATGACATCACTTTTATTTTTAAACCTGGTTCTAAAGCTATTTTTGCATGTATAACTTGGAAAATATGTAATGATTATGTATTACACATATACACCTCTATCAAGCTTTATCAACACATATGTATACATGTGTGTTTATATGTGTATGTATACTGAATGTCTGTGCCCACACCAAATACATATGTTGAAATCCTAGCCCCACCCTCCACCACGAGTGATGGTGTTTGGAGATGGGGTCTTTGGGAAGTGATTAGGAATAGACAAGGTCACCAGGTCAGGACCCAATTCTGGAGGGATCTGTGTCCTTATCAGAAGAGTCACCATAGAGCCCATCCTCTCTATATGAACCTGTGAGTACACACTGGGAAGAAGCTGATCATCTACAAGCCAGGAAAAAAGCCCTTTTCAGAACCCGACCACTCTGGCACCCTGACCTTGGATGTCCAGCTTTCAGAAATATGAGAAATACGTTTCTGTTGTTTAAGCCCTGTAGTCTATAATATTTTGTCATGGCATCCTCAGAAGGCTAATACAGTGTGTGGACACACAAATACATACATTTTTTCCTATGAATCAAAATGAAAAGCTTCACAGATGCAACCTAAGACATTTTCATCCAAAGATTCAACACTACAGTTCAAGAATTCTCTTCTTCAGGTCCCTAAGAAAGCTTTAGAAAAATAGTCTATTTCCCTCCTTGATTCAGATTCTGACCCTTTATAGCTCTGATTTCTAGGCTACTACCAAATAATTTAGTCTGCACACTACCTTCATATTGAATCCTGATTTCTGATGGGGCCCCTAGTGATAACTTCACGTTTCTTTTGTTCTATATTGTGGTAACATTACAATAAGTCCCAGAATTTTGGTCAGGTAATATCGTAGTTTCTGTCCTTGCCCAGTAAGTATACTATTAAGAGGTTTTCTGCTTACATGAGAAGTTTCCACATCTATGGCCAGCCTTTCTTTGCTATTTTCAAAAAGCCTTTTTTTTAACTGCAAAGAATGAAATAAATAGTTCTGTAGATATAATAATACCTCCAGTCATTGTGTTACATAAATGTCATGTTAAACTAGGATGTAAAAAAATATTCCATGAGGATAATTTTATAGGATAAAAATCACAAGTACGGAAGTATAGCTGACAATGGGGCAGAAGATTAAAGTATAGATTTTGGAGCATAGCTGGACTCCTGTATTTGAAATGTACTGGTTTTATGACTTTGAGAGAGATACCTAATTTTCCTGAATTTAATTGTGAGATCTTAGAATGGCATGATACTATCATTCCTTAGGATGGTTAGGAAGATAAATATACTTTATGTAAAGTCCCTATTTGATTCTTGGTCCATAATTGTCCTAAATGGCAATCTTCTAGTGGTTATTTTTGCTGTTACTGCTTCTGCTAATATTTTCACTTTTGTTTCCTTCTCTACCTTCGGCCCTTGCAAAATATTAGACTAAGTCTTATTTCCACCGCTCACTGCTCTGGGCATCATTAATTGCAGAGGGTTTTCAGTCATACGGAAACGGACCACTTCCTTGAACTTTTTACACTCTGAGCATGTGATTATGAAAACCCTGTTTAGCATCTCCATACCCCAGTTTCATCATTTGTAAAAAGAGAACAGTAACACTTGCTTTCGGAGTATTTAATCCATGAGGATTAAATATAATTATGTACTTAAATATATATAAAGCACTGAGGATAGTACTTTTACTTTCAAAGTAAAAGATTACAATAAGTTTTGGTTTCTATTAGTGTCACTTAATATTATTAGTTCTTTGATGAATTTCCCTACCCTCTCACCCCCCAAAAAAGCCAAGCAAGAATTTCTAGGGAAACCCATTTAATATACTTAAAATTTCACGTGGTTTCTTTCATCCCCATTCATGTCACAAGATTCTCTTTCCTATACCCAAACCCCAAATTATTTCCTTTGTTTCTTTTATGGGAAGAGACACTATAGAGAACAAGTTGAACAAATACTGCAACTAGAAAAGGCTGTTTAAATGAGCACCCCTCAACTGATTTTTTAAAATGATGCTAAATAACCCATCGTACCCAAAATAGAAAAGCAAATAGATAAATCACAACCTACACCATAAGAAATATCCCAAAGTGAAAAAGTAGTTATATAAACAGCTAGTGGAAAATATAAGTACTATAAACACATACATAATTTCATCATCCACTGTTTTACCATTAGATGTATTCTCTTTCAGATTGTTCTCAGGCATCTGTTCAAGACAAAGCTGCAGTGAGCCTCTTAAATTACTTACAGCTCTTAAAAACACACACTTTGGGTTGCAATTTTTTAAGTATTTAAATTTTATTTAAATATGTTTAAAGACAGTTTTATGTCCCTGGATTTGGAAGGAGGTAGCATATTCCTCATTACCATAACACTCTTAAACAGTTAAGGACTATACCGAATGCTAATTAAACCCAGAAAACATGTAGGAAAAAAATGAAATTCTCGGATCATTTAAATCACACCTTGTAAGGTATTTTAAAAGATAATGAAGGTCTGGCAGCTGGCAGTGAAAAATTAACTAATGGGGGTATTTATTTTTGATTCCGTTTCAACAACTTGTTTCTAAGGACCCTGAGTTTATGAATATACCCAGGATGTTTTATGACTTCATCTCTAAGATTAGATTACATAAGTTTTAATTGTATAACTATTATACCTTAGATCATGAGCTCTTAGAAACTGTACCTTATAATTCAAGAGACTACTCCAGTAATAATGCTTATATACAGCAAGTCTGTTTTGTTTTCCTTCATACAATCTGATCTCAATACTTTGCATATTTTTCATTTGTCATAAAGCAATTTTATAACTTGTTTATATATTCTTCCATTTTTAATTGCTTTAAAAATATTCAAGGGAGTACAGTGGTTTTGTCTTTTGACCAGAAACCTGATAGACAGAATAAAACTACTTGGCTACAGTAGACTGCATGTTGTATTTTCTTCAATAATCTATGTAAAAGTGACACTGATGAGAATCATGTGTCATGAGGAATGGCCTTCTTAGAAGACTTGTCTACCAAGAGAATTCACTCCTCATTGCAACAGATCACCATGAGGAAAGCAAGTCCACTGGTGCAGTTGGGCAAATTTCTACTTTTCAGCTAGAAACAAGGGATGCAATGACTTTTTTTCTCATCAGGGAATGGAAAGAAAGCAGAAATAAAATATAGGAGAAGGGTACAAGAAGCAGGAAACTCAAGTTACATCCCTTGCTAAATACAAGAATGACTCCAGAGATAACTAGAAATGCCAAGGATGCAAAGTAGTGTCTTTTTTTTCCTCATGAAATGCACTGTTTAGAATCGTTTGTAGCCTTACATTGGTGAGAAAAAAATGAACCTGGTAGAGTAAGACAAAGGGTACAAGATCAGAATACTAAAAGCCTCTGAGAACATCATAAGGAAATCTCTGATGATCCTTAAGGATGGTAATAAAGACACACGTGGTATTTGTTTAACCTTCCTTTTTCTGCTATGCCACTGTGACTTTGCTTTTTAAATTACAGCACATTTTAATAAATGCATTATAATCAATATAATAAATTTTGGCTTTCTCTGATACACACACTTAGTCAAACACTTTACGTTGTGTCTCTTCAGTGTCAAAGCCTCATTTCCTGGTGGTTAAATCCTGATTGTAAGCAGAGTATCTAAGCAAAAAGATAAATTGCCTACAAAACTCAACATACTGAGATATGTCATTTCTGGGTAGAGGTGATGAATTGAACACTGGGGCATTTACTTAAAATACTTTCATTATCCACTAAAACCTACTGTAAAATCCACAATGAGAACTTTTTTGGTAAATATTAAGCCCCAAATGATCCCTGGAATTATGTGCCTTCAAATAGAAAACTTCGGGAAATCAAGTGGCTTCTTAAAAAGACTTATGGTGGGAATATTGCTATAGGCACTGTGTGGCATGCTACCTATTTTGATTACATTAGAAAAGAGGTGGAATACAAATAATCACATCCAGTATGGTTGAGAGCACCTAAGAAAGGGAATTCTATGATTACTAAAATAATCTCTTTATTTTATGAATCAAGTTGATTTCTCATCCTCATCATTTTTTTTTTTTCTTGAATGTGAGGTCATTCATAGGAAACAAATGATTCCTTGAGAATTGGAATGAAGAAATTTGGGTGGATTCAGATGAATCTGAGTATCTGGACCTCCCTGTAAATTCCTTTAAGACTTACTCACCAGCAAATAACTTCTCCTCATCCCTTCTCTGAAGAAGCTAGCTTCTCCTAGCTTGAGGATACTGTAATGACCTTACATTGGAAGAAATGCTTATTTTCAAAAGATCCACACAGCCTCCAGACTCACAGTACAGTCTGGTCCAACGTAACCAAGGGAAATGAGTTCTAAGTCTGACATGAAAGGGGTCAGTTTACACTCTGAAATAACTGCAAAATGTGGTTAGTTTATATCAGCAGAAATTAAGATATATGAGCAGAAATGGAATATAAGTGTATTTGCCCATGGTGGAAGGAAAATAGCTTTGGAATGGCCAAATGTATCAACATGGGTATACTCATGAGAGATTCTGAATTCCATATGTTAGCTTGCAACTGGGAAATGCTGTCATAATTTGCATACAAAACCGGGACTCCATGTTAGTCTACCTCAAAGGAAGATGAGATGTTGTATTTCCTTATTATAATGTAGAAGGATAAATCTAAAGGCTTAGGGAAACAGGACTGCTGGAGTAGATTTATACTGTGTGAGTGACTCACCCACCCCATCATTGTGTGTCCCAGGAAGGCTCACAGGACATTCTTTTCAAAAAAAGCATGAAGGAGTATTTTGGTGAGGAAAGCATCTCCACCTGGAGACAAGCCCTGAAGGATGGGATGGTAGTGAATTCTCTTGGGGAAACACCTTGCTATGCTGTCATGAATGTGTGCTGTTAATCCTCCTTCTATCCTTTCTCAAAGGGAGCTGGAGTCATTAGTTAGAGAAACTCTTTCTTTCAGGAAAGGAGGTAGGCTACTTGTGATGACTGAATCCTGATTCTGAGCTGACACAAATCCTGAGGGAGTCAAGTTGCCTTGAAATCCACCAGTCACAGTGGGGACATAGGAGAGCTGGGTAATAAATAGGTTTCTGGCCTGACTCTTTTGCCTGGTATATCCATTGGGTCCAGTGTATCCAAATGTATCTGGATTTCATTTCCCACTTTTGTGTATGCCATTAGGAAAAACAGACTTGGCAAGTGGCATAAAGCCCTCATTAGCTTATAGGCCCATCCTCATTTATAAAACTGCCTGGAAATGTTCACAATCTATGTTCAATTGACTTTACAATTACCATATTTCTTCTGTTCAAAAGGAAAGCATACCTTTCACCCATTCCAAATGCTGTAGCATACAGAACTGGCTTATACAATTTTGAGCACCCAAAAGGTTCTAACTGTGGACACTGTTTAGGTGGGGAAAAGCTTCATGATCCTCTCCGTCTTTTTGTCTTTCTCCACCTTGTAAATATTCCTAATAGGAGTGAAGCTAAGCACGTGTTAAATATTCTGTATTTGGAACAACTAAAGCAGTAAAGTGACAGTGATTTTTCTAAATACAATTAAAATACTGTCATGGACTACAGGGATTTTTCTCCCAATTTCTTTTCATTTTGGAGAAAAACAACGATCAAATTTTAACGATCAAATTCAAACAGGGTGTGCATGATCCAATAAACACTAAGACCTAGTTAACAAATTGTGTCGCCAAATATTCCAGTTATGAATCCATTCTCATGTACTACCTCTTAAGAAAAAAATAACCTGTAATGCTATATTTGAACAACTTCAAGATGTGTGAGAACATACATAGTTTCCCATATTTCTAGGAATGAGTAAGCAAGCAGAACTTTTGCTACTTCAGATCAGGTCACACTGAGCATCAGCACGTGGTAGATTGAAATGCACACAGGACAGGGAACCAAATTCAAAATTCACTCCCCGATCCAGTCATTACAGATTCAGTGATTTCAGTACACTGCTGGCATTGATATCAAAGGCGACGTTGTGCTAAAATATTAAGTTCATTTTTTAAATAAAAAGTTTAACCTTTTACCTCTGCCTAATTATAAATGAGATGAATTGGAGCACATGGGAAGAGCTGGGAGTGGGAAAGTGAGGTGGAGAAGCCAGTGGGAGTGTGAGGGTAAGAGACGAGCAGCCATGTTCCATGTCTGCTCCGGTGTGGATGGAATTCACCGGAGGACATAGTGACCAGTTATGGATTTGGGACAGGAAACTTTTTCACCTTCCTCCAAAGCATAGAAAAAGGGCAAAGATTAGTCAGAGGCTTACAAAGAGGTGGCATTTGTTCACGTTTTCTGACATAATTTAAGTCAAAAACGCATAAACTGAAGATAAACAGACTTGCTTAGTATATCAGAGCACATGTGATCATGGCTTGAAGCTGGAACAGAGTACTTTAGAGATTAATAATAGGATATGCTGCCTGCAATCCCAGCATTTGGAGAGGCTGAAGTAGGCAGATCGCTTCAACCCAGGAGTTTGAGACCAGTGTGGGCAACATGGGAAAAACCAGTCTCTACAAAAAATACAAAATTAGCTGGGTGTGGTGGTGCATACCTACAGTCTCAGCTACTATGGAGGCTGAGGTGGGAGGATCACTTGAGTCTGGAAGGTGGAGGCTGCAGTAAGCCGGGATTGCACCACTGCACTCCAGCCTGGGAAACAGAGTAAGAGCCAATATTATTATCAAATAATGATAATGATAATAATAATAATAGGATATACTGGATTATTTTAGGCATAGGATATGATGTATTATTCCCCTAGCAGGAGTGTGACATTTAGGGGACCACAGCAAGCTTCCAGGAAAGGCTAACATTATTCATAGTAGAGGACACGTGTTGCAGGGAAATAGAAACCTGAAGGATGGGTGCCTGACATCTGAACGCACAAAAACTCTATACCCACCTTTATAGAGGCATGGAGGCTAATGTCTTTAGACCTTGTCCTTCCAGACCTCATGCTCTGGGCAATGCCTCTCTTCCTGGATAGCAGATCTGTCAGTTCCCTTCAACCTTATGATACCAGAGCCTTGGCGTTGCCTGGAACTCAAAAATATTTGCTTAAATAGTATGCTGGTTTTATGCAGCATGTTTTTAAATTATGAAAAATGCTTTACTTCTTGTAGTTTTTTGTTTTAAGAAGTATAAGTTACAAGCTATAAATTGCCCAAAGCTCAAGATTACAATTAGACAATTTTTTTCAAATGTATCTATCAGGTACACCTTAGCCCACATCTAGAGACATAACATTTCCAGCTCTGGAGAGTTTCTTATTGTCCCTTCCCATCAAGCACTTAGCACCAGCAACCACTGTTATGATTGCTACTTCCATATACTAGGTTTACCTTGTTTTGAATTTTATGTAAGGGAAAACATGCAGTTGATACTCCTTTGACAAATGTGGCATTTTAGCTCTCTCCCCATGTCACTGAATGTATCAATATTTTACATCTTTGTTGCTGGGTAAGATTTCACTTTATGAATATAGCACAATGTGTTTCCCATCCTCTTGTTGATGGACATTGGTTTGCTTCTAGTTTCTATTTATTTATTTTTAAGATGGAGTCTTGCTCTGTCACCAGGCTGGAGCGCAATGGCACCATCTCCTCTCACTGCAACCTCCACCTCCTGGGTTCAAGCGATTCTCCTGCTTCAGCCTCCCAAGTAACTGGGACTGCAGGTGCGCACCACCACACCCAGCCAATTTTTTGTATTTTTAGCAGGGATGGGGTTTCACCAGGTTGACTAGGATGGTCTCGATCTCTTGACATCACGATCTGCCTGCCTCAACCTCCCAAAGTGCTGGGACTACAGGCATGAGCCACCATGCCTGGCCTGAATTTATTTTATATAAAACTTTCATGCATATTTCTTTACAATTTTTTTTATACATATGAACTTCATTGAGTGTATATACCTACAGAGAGCATTGCTGATTAATAAAATAGGTGTTTATTAGAAACTTTCCAGTGGTTTTCCTTAGAGTTTATGTTACACTCAACCAGTAGCATATGAGAGGTACAGCTGCTCTTTCTTCTGGCTAACCTTCATATGGTTCCTTTTTCGATTTTAGGTATTCTTGTATGTATGTAGTAATATTACATTATGGTTTTATTTTGCATATTCCTATTAATAAGGTTGAGAAAGGTACTCAATGTGAAGGTCTTTCTACCATTATATTTTTATTAGTTGATTGGTATAAATTCTTTTATAAAGAAATGCTACTTCCTTGTATTATGAATGTTTTCTTCCAGTCTGTGATATAACATCTCTTTTTCTTAACGTTTTCTGCCACACAATTTTGAGAATTTCATAATATTCTATCTTACATATGTACCATCATTTACTTAAGTAGCTAAATTGTTTCCAATGTTAGTTATTTCAAATAATATCAAAACAAATATCTCTTTCAATAGTATATATATATATGTACTATTCCTTCTCCTTCCTCCACCCCTACTTCAGGTCTTGTAACAATACTTTTTATAGAATTCAAATCAGCTCTTTTAGAGCCCTGAGTTTTAATTTTACTTTTCCACTAATTATCATTTTCAGATACACACTATAATTTTCTCCCTTCCTGCTATCCCTTAGCCATATTTCTTACCTATCCAAAAAGAATCCTCCTAAGTTTAATGTAGATATATAATTAATATGTATTAAGAAACTATTATGTGTCCCACACTGAGATATGCTCTCATTATGCATAATTTCAATTTATGCTCAGATCAGCCCACTAAGTTTCATTCTCTTTTAATTTTTGTAACTGGAGAAGCTAAGATTTGAGACGTCCACACATATCCAATTAGCAAATGGTTGAGCTGGAACTCAAGGCCAGGAGGTCCTGCCTCTAAATTTCAAGGCTTCCCTCCATCCACCTGGCTCTCTTCCAAATATAATTTTTAGAAAAATGGTGTTGCACAACTGATATAAAACCGCAATTTACATTAGTCCCTACAGAGATGAGTGTAGAGCTCACTTTCTATCTAGTGACACCAATTTAAAAAGAAATTACAAAATGGCAAAAAGCTAAAGCCTGACTTTTCCTATTAAGTGAACTGTCTTTTATCTGGTCATTATGTATACACAGAGAATCAGAACTAATATGTCTCTTTTTAGAACCTGATATTAACTTAGCAAAACAGAATATATCAAACCACATTCACAATCTTCTGAATAAAACATAGCTCCTACAAAAGCAATAATCAGGGATCACATGTATAAAAAGAAAATGTTCTTTTTGACCAATATATTAGAAGCAAAGCACATTGGGAACAAGGGAAATTTTTACTTACTTTTAAGCCTGACAATATAGAAATTTATTTTCATAAAGTCCTAGATTTGAAATAATAAATTTGGTAGAACAGGTGCATCTGACTGCTAGGAAACTGCCATCCCTAAAGAGAGGAAAGCCACTGTCAGAAGATACTGAGGTTAACAATAGATTCACAATTGTGGTCCTAGTTTTAAATTTGGTCATGAAGTTCCCAGTGCATATGTATACGGGTTGTAGATGCCAATATTTCAAACACTGAACTTCCAGATTTTCCACTTAGGTAAAGAAATGGAAGAGGAGAGACCGAGGCAAGAGACTTATGAATTGACTAATGCAGTTTTCAGATATGTAGAGGGAGAAAACTTACATATTTTCTTGCTGGGTTAGTTTAATTTATAGATAAAATTTTGATAACTTTTACATTGTTAAGAATTGTCCTGTTTTTAAAGTAACACTTTTTCTTAAAAATATTTAGATTGATTCAAGAGAACTCCTGCCCATCAGATTCAGGAGAAAATAATATAGAATTGCCTTGGATGATTTCAAAAGTTTCAGGTAATTTCCTATCATATGTTCACAATGTGAATAAGAGCAAGCTCTGGAATGTGAAAAATAAATCATATATAATTATCATCTTTCTGTGGAGTTTATCTTCCTTTCCAGCTTCACTGGAATGTTTGTGAATAGTTTTAGATTGACAGAAAAATTAAGAAGTTAGTACAGAGGGCTTCCAAAAGCTTTGCATACAGTTATCCCCTTTACTAATGGAAAAAGGAAAATTTCTTGGGTTCCCAAGATCTCTAAGCTAAAGGGAAAATCTAAGCTGGGAATGGCTCGTGGCAAACCTGTCTCACATTCTTTTCAAAGTCATCCCTCTGCTCACTGAGATAAATGCATATCTGATTGCCTCCTTTGGAAAGGCTAATCGGAAACAAAATAATGCAACCATTTGTCTCTCACCTATCTGTGACCTGGAAGCCCCTCCCAACTGCTTCCAGTTGTCCTGTGTTTGCTTTGAGTTGTCCCACCTTTCCAGATCAAACCAATGTTCATTTTACATGTGATGACTGATGTCTCATGTCTCCATAAAATGTATAAAACCAAGCTGTGTGCTCTGACCACCTTGGGCACACGTCATCAGGACTTCCTGAGGCTGTGTTCTGGGTGCGTTTCTTAACCTTGGCAAAATAAACTTTCTAAATTAACTGAGACCTGTCCAAATTTTCAGAGTTTACACTAATATCCTACATCAGTATGGTTCCTTTGTTATAATTAACAAACTGATACTGATAGACTGTTATTAATAAAAATTCATACTTTATTCAGATTCCCTTAGTTTTTACCTAAAGTTTTTTTCTCTTCCAGGATCCCGTCCAGACGATCATGTTATATGTCATGTCTCCTTACACTTTTCTGGGCTGTGACAGTTTCTCTGTCTTCTTGTATTTGATGACTTAGAGAGCTTTGAGGAGTTCTGGACAAGTATTTTGTAAGATGTTCTTCTATTGGAATCTGTTTGATATTTTCTCATAATTAGATTGGGATACAGGTTATTGGGAGAAAGATCTTCAAGATAAAGTTATGTCTTTCATCATATCACATCACAGCTACACACCCCTATCATCACATATTATTGCTGAGGTTGACCTTTTGAACACCTGGCTGAGGTTGTGTTTGTCAGACTTCACCGGAAAATTGCTCGATTTTCCCCTTCTCTATATTATCCACGTTGAAAGGAATTCACTGTGCACAGCCCACAAACTGAAGAGTGAGGATTTCGTCTATGGCTATACCACCCTGAACATGCCCAATCTCATCTGAAGAGTAAGGATCTACATTCGAATCCTTACATGAAGATAAGGGTGTCTAAATAAATTATTTGAAATTCTTTTGCATATGAGATTTTCTTCTGCTAAACTTCTTTTTTAATCATTTCTGTGTATTGGGTGGACTCTTGGACATTCTGTATTTTGTATCATAGTCTAATGCTAGTTTGTTTTGTCGTCCAAATTGTCTCAACTTGGGCCACTGGGAGATCCTTCCATTGGCTTCTGGGTTCTTTGATGTATTCCCATCACTGTGTGTGTGTGTGTGTGAGTGTGTGTGTGAGTGTGTGAGTGTATGCGTGTGTGAGTGTGTGTGTGTGTGGGAGTGTGTGGGAGTGAGTGTCAGTGTGTGTGAGTGTGTGTGTGAGTGTGAGTGTGTGTGTGTGAGTGTGTGTGTCTAGATCATTTCTTTACTTTCTGGCAGTACAAGATGTTCCAGGGTCATCTTGCATAGTTTTAGTGCTAGACATTTCTCTAAGGAGCACTGGTTCATTTCATTCGAGAATTAGAATGGGAAATCAGGGTTTCGGAGCTAGGACTGCTTGTTGCTACTGGAGTGCCATTTCTAATGGGTTCTCTCAGGGGACAGCAAGAAAATACATGTGTGTATATTAATCCAAGTATACCCACAATCTGTAAATATTTCTTTCTTTTCTTTTTTTTTTTTTTTGAGACTGAGTTTCGCTCTTGTTACCCAGGCTGGAGTGCAATGGCGCGATCTCGGCTCACCGCAACCTCCACCTCCTGGGTTCAGGCAATTCTCCTGCCTCAGCCTCCCGAGTAGCTGGGATTACAGGCACACACCACCATGCCCAGCTAAGTTTTTGTATTTTTAGTAGAGACGGGTTTTCACCATGTTGACCAGGATGGTCTCGATCTCTTGACCTCGTGATCCACCCACCTCGGCCTCCCAAAGTGCTAGGATTACAGGCATGAGCCACCGCGCCCTGTAACCATCTGTATCCAAATTAAGCAAAATATGAACACACCCTGTTCTCCAACCCTAATCCATTCCAGTGTGGATCATTCCAGCCTTGTTCCCTTGTCTAACTCCAAAATAACAAACCAGCCTGGCTCCACTCACCATCAACTTAACGTTTCAGTTTTAGAACACACGCATGGCAGAGTTAGAATCGTTAACCGATTCCCTGGTCCTACCTTGGAAAACCACTTTATCAACTACGGTACAGCTTATGTGCAGCTCTTCTGGCTCCAGTCCTACGGGTTTGTTAGTCAGGTTGGTCCTTTTCTCTCACATCCCCTGAACTGATGCTGTTTCATACATTTGAAATATGATTAGATTCTCTCAGGACAGTTTGCATTCCTTCTTGGAATGCCCAGACCTCCTATTTTTAAAATGTGCATATATTAAGGTTTACTCTTTGGGCTATAAAGTTCTATTGATTTTGACAATGTATATTGTCCTGTTAGCCATTTCAGTATCTCACCAAATAGTCTGACTACCCTAAAAATTCCTTGCACAGTCCTTACCTCTTTTCTCCAAAGCCCTGACAACCGTTGATTTTATACTGTCTGTGTAGTTTTGTCTTTCCCAGAGTGTCACGTCCTTGCAATTATTCAGGATGTAGCGTTTTGAAACTGGCTTTGTTACAACTTAGCAATATGCATTTAAAACTAATTCTGTTCTTTTGTGGCATTGTAACTCATTTCTTTTTATTGCAGAATAGTATTTTATTGTAGAAGTGTACTCTACGTTGTGTATCTATTCGCCTATTGAGGAAAATCATACTTGCTTCTGGTTTTGTTGATTATGAATAAGAATGCCATAAGCATTCACTTTTAGAGTTTTGATGTGGAAGTAAGTTTTCCACTGAATCGTGTAAATACCTAGAAATGTGATTGCTGGATTGTTTGATAAGACTATGCTTACCTTTGCAAAGAATGAACAAAGCAAATGTCTTTCAAAGCTGAGGCATCATTTTGCACTTCCACCAGTAATGAATGAGAGTTCTCGCTCCATATTCTCATCAAAAATTCATATTGTCAGCTTATTTTATTTTGTCCATTCTAATCATTGCAGAGGTATCTCATTTTTCTTTTAATTTGCAATTCCCTAATGGCAAATGAAGTTGAACACATTTGTATATGCTAATTTGTTTTCTGTGTATCTTCTTTTGTGGGGTGTTTTCTGCTCAGAACATAATCCATTTCTTAACTGGGTCATTTGTTCTTTTCTTGTTTAGTTTGTTTAAAATTGTGGTCAAAAACATACAAAACTACTCTCTTAATCATTCTAAGTATCCAGTTTAGTAGGATTGTTTATTCACACTGCTGTGCAACCAGTCTCTAGAACCTTTTCGTCATGTAAAATTGAAACTCTATATCCAATAAAGAACAAACTCCTGCTTCCTCCTTACCTCATCCCTGGTCACACCATTCTACTAAAGTTTCCATGAATCTGACTACTTTAGACTCTTCATGTAAGTAGGTTCATACTATGTTTTGACTTTTTGTAATTGGCTTGCTAAACTTGGCATAATACCCTTAACATTCACACTTGCATATGTCAGAATGTCCTTCCTTTATGAGGCTGAATAATACTCCCTTGTGCGTACAGGGCCACATTCTGTTGATCCATTCTTCCATTATGGATGCTCGGGTTTCTTCTACCTTTTGGCTACTGTGAGTAATGCTTCTCTAAACATGAGAGTGCAAGTATCTCTTCAAGTCCCTGCTTTCAATTACTTTGGGTATGTACTCAGAAGTGAACTCGCTGGAACATATAGTTATTTCATTTTTAAATTTTGAAGCATCAGCATACTAGTATCTGCACAATTTTACATCCCCAACAGCCATGCAAAAGGGTTCCTATTTCTCCACATTCTTGCCAACTTATTTTGTTTTTTATTTGTTTGTTTGCAGAAATCATCATTGTAATAGTCATCCAAATGGGTGTGAAGTGACCACATTGTGATATTGATTTGCATTTTTATAATGACTAGTAATGTGATCATTTTTTATTTGCTAATTATCCATTTGTAGCTCATCTTTGAAGAAAGGTCTATTCAAGTACTTGACCCATTTTTTGATCATTTTGATCATGCTGATTGTATCTTGTTGAGATATAGGAGTTCTTTATATATTCTAAACATTAGTCCCTTGTTAGATATGTGATTTGTAAATATTTTCATCCATTCTGTATGTTGTTTTTTCACTCCACTGATTGTGTCCTTTGATGCAATTAAATTTTGATGAAGTCCAATTCGTTGAGTTTTATTGCTTGTGCTTTTGGTGTCATATTCAAGAAATTCCTGCCAAATCCAATATCATGAAACTTTTTCCTTATATTCTCTTCTAAGGATTTTGTAGCTATGGGTCTCTAGGTTTTTATTCATTTTGAGTTGATTTTTAAAAAGAATTTATTGTGTATATCTAAGGCATACAACATGATGGCACTGCAGATATGTAAGATGAACGAGTATAAAGATAAAATATACAATATGAGGATCTATAGTCATAATAATGTATTGTATTCAGTTTTTTTCATGTTTGAGTAGATTTTAGCTCCACTTGCCACAAAAATATTAATTTTTATATGTGGTATAAGGTGATGGCTCAACTTTATTTTTTTATGTGAATATTTAATTTTTCCAACACCATTCCTTGAGAGACTGTACTTTCCCCTTTGAAAGGTCTGGACTCCCTTGTCAAAAGTCATTTGACTATATGTGAGAGTTTATTTCTGGGCTGTCTAATATTTATTTATTTTTTTGAGATGAGTTCTCACTTTGTCATCCAGACTGGAGTGCAGTGGTGCGTTCTCAGTGCACAGCAACCTCCGCCTCCCAGGTTCAAACAATCCTCTAGCCTCAGCCTCCTGAGTAGCTGGGCCTACACTGTGCTCTCTATTTTATTCCATCCATCTATATGACTGTTGTTATGCCCATACTATCATATTTTAATTACAGTAAAATTGTAATACGTTTTTAAATCAGAATCGCAAATCCTTCAAGTTTTTCTTTTTCAAGATTGTTTCACAATTTGGGGTCCCTTGAGAGTCTATAGGAATTTTAGAATTTTTTTATTTCTGCAAAAAAAATAAAATAAAATGCGGTTAGAATTTTAATGAAAATTTTATTAAATTTATAGATGGTTTTAAGTAGTATTGACCTTTTAAAAATACTGTTTTCCAATCCGTGAACATGGAATATCTTTCCATTAATTTATCTCTTCTTTCTTTCAGAAATGTTTTGTAGTTTTCAGTATAGAAGTCTTGGACCTCCTTGCTTTATTTTTAAGTATGGTACTTCATTATTTTTGATGCTATTGTAAATTTAAATGTTTATTTTTACATTGTTCATTGTTAGTATATAGAAACACTGATTTTTGTATGTTTATTTTATATAGTGTGACTTTATTAAAGTTTATTTATCAGTTTCAATAGTTTTTACTTTTGGTGAAGCATTAGAGCTTTCTACATAAGGTCATGTTACCCGTGAACAGAGATAATTTTCATTCTTTATTTTTTATTTTGGTGCCTTTTATTTCTTTTTCTTGCCTAATTGCTCCAGCTATTTTTGAGTTTTATGAGTGGTTTGTATATTTTGGACACAAGTCCTTTATCAGATATTTTTTCCGCAAATATTTTCTCCTAGTCTGTGGCTTGTAAAATTTTCTTCACAGTTTATTTTTCACAGCAGAAGTTTTTAATTAATTAAGCCCAACTTACAAATATTTTCTTTCCTGGGTCATGCTTTTGGTATTCTATTTAAGAACGCATTACCAAACCCAAATTCAGCTAGATTTTCTCTTGTTTTCTTACAGAAGTTTCACAATTTTGCATTTTACTCTTAGGTCTATGATTCATTTTGAGTTAATTTTTGTGACAAATGTCAGATCTATTTCTAGAATTCGTGTTTTTGCATATGAATGTTCGATTGTCCCAGCATCACTTTAAAGACTACATTTTCTCTGTTGAATTGCCTTTGCTCCGTTGTCAAAGATTAGTTGATTATAATTCATTGAATCTATTTTTGGACTGTCTATACTATTGTTCCACCTATCTATTCTCTTACTAGTGTCACACCACCTTGATTACTGTAGGTATTTAGTAAGTCTTAAAGTTGGGTAGTGTCAATTCTCTAACTTTTTCAATATATAGGCTATTATGGGTCTTTTGCCATATGATCGAAACTTTATAATCGGTTTGTTATTTTCCACAATATAGCTTACTGGGATTTTTATTGGCATTGCATTGTGTCTGCTATTTATGTAATTTTAAAGCTAAAATGTTTCCAATACGCCTTTCCTACGAGGCATTCTCATTTTACAGATGGCTAAACCAAAAATTAGAGAGGTTAAGTGAGTTGCCCTAAGTTATACAATTGATTCAAGTCAGATTTTTGATTTCTGACTTCTAGTACACTCTTCTTCATATTATACCATCTGTTTTCCCCTTCCGAGGACTCTGTGTTAATCTCTATGCATAAAATAATATTTCTACAAACTGGATATAACACACAGAACATAGAATTGTCCATTGATTTTATGCAGCAAAATCTATTAAAATTTTAGCAAATCTTGTAAGATTTTATGCAGTTAAAACATGCAGTGTTTTAACTTATGTTAACTTATGTTATCATAATAAATATCCTCTACATTTCAGTACCTTAAAACAAAGAAATATTTTCTTTTCTTTTTTTTTAATATTTTGTTTCCTAACATTAGAAATTTATCATAAGTTAGCTTTGAATTTTATTCTGGGACCCAATCTTGATGAAGATACAGTTTTTCCTTAAGGCACTGCTTGTATCTAAGAAGAATAAAAATGTAGTTTTAGAAACAATATGATGGTATGTAAATTATCAGAAGTGTCACATATCCCTCCCATTCCAAAGCAAGCCTGTGGCCAGTGTGACTTCAGTGAGGAGAGAAATATGATGATGTTATAGGAATGGACCTGGTAGGAAAGGACAGGGAATAGTTTGACAACAATAAAATCCACCCAGATAGCATTGCCCAGTGGTTAAGATAACAAACTGAAGAAAACTGCTTAGTTTTAAAACCTGTTTCTACCAATAACCAGTTTTAAATTTTATTTCTACCAATAACCAGATTACTGAGCCTCTTTCTATATCAGTTTCCTCATAGGATAATTATATTAACTTGTTCTTAGGATTGCTCTAAAGATAATATTGAGATAATATGTCGAAAACACTTAACAATGCTTCTGTTGCGCGGTATCCTATAGAAGACTTCATCACTATTATTAGTTGTAGCTGTTTTCACAAGTGAAAACAATCGTGTTTGTTCAGCTTTTCCTTCCTTAGTGTTTTGCTTAGTAACTACTAATGGGCAGATGGCCCATCCTTTGTTCTGTTGTCTAAAATATTTACCTCTCTCTCTCCTTAAAGTTATTAAGTGCACTTTGTTTAACAAGTAGGATTTATTCTTAGGTTCAGATGTATGGAATATTTAAAAAAATACAGGGATGACTTGGCAACTGAGTTGTATATTTTTACTGCCAAACTTTCATAGATTTATTTCACTGTTTATTAACTCAGTTTTCTAAGTTGACAATGGAAAGATTCATTCGCTGAATGCCTACTGTTCAATAAATGGGCTACTAGGAGATATTAATACCTTTGATGTTTTTATTATTTATTGAGAGAGATAAAATATTCAGATGAAATGCAAAACATTTTGGGTAAGGCTAGAGGGAGAGTGGGAAGGGGAGGAGCAGAGATAAATCTGATGTAGAGAGCTCTATGTGAGCATGATTCAGAATGAAACTTAATGTCTCATTGCAACCTGGATAGATCTTCTTTTATTTAACAGATGGAACTATCTAATGCATTGAATATGTGAGTTTGAGGCTACACAGTTGGCAAAAACTCACATGGAGTTGAAAACAACAAACCATTTTAAATGCGCTTGGTATAGTAAAAGTAAGGGTTGTAGTAACTTCTTTCCATGTTGGCAATGATTATCAATTCACTGCGTATTTCATACCAGCTCCATTACTTACTGGTGGGCTCCAATATGAGGTTCCTGAGTTGGCAGCTTGACATGCTATGGAGCCCAGCAGGGAGAGATACTGTACTCACTAATGGTAAAACTTAAAGAAATCCCATATTGTGGGGTCCCTGAAGTCTATTGGTATCTGTATTTCTGGGCCTTGGCACTTCCAAATGCAAGGTGGATATTAGTCCCTTCTTTCCCCTTGAGGCTGGAACTACCAGTGATGAAGTGAGCCTATACAGGATCTATGAACCTCACGTTCTCTACCCTCTTTAAAGCAGACAATAATTTGCTTCCTTACATCAAAATGCAGCCAACATCTCTGGAGACAGAGACAGAGATCTGTCAAAGATGTTAACGTATCTTGCATGCCATAGAAAATGCAGTGCCACATTTTCCCAGTCCAGTCTATCATCGTTGGGCATTTGGGTTGGTTCCAGTTCTTTGCTATTGTAAACAGTGCTGCAATGAACATTCGTGTGCATGTGTCCTTATAGTAGAACGATTTATAGTCCTTTGGATATATACCCAGTAATGGGATTGCTGGGTCAAATGGAATTTCTATTTCTAGGTCCCTGAGGAATCGCCACACTGTCTTCCACAATGGTTGAACTAATTTACACTCCCACCAACAGTGTAAGAGTGTTCCTTTTTCTCCACATCCTCTCCAGCATCTGCTGTCTCCAGATTTTTTAATGATCGCCATTCTAACTGGCGTGAGATGGTATCTCAATGTGGTTTTGATTTGCATCTCTCTAATGACCAGTGATGATGAGCATTTTTTCATATGTTTGTTGGCCTCATGTATGTCTTCTTTTGTAAAGTGTCTGTTCATATCCTTTGCCCATTTTTGAATGGGCTTGTTTGTTTTTTTTCCTGTAAATCTGTTTTAGTTCTTTGTAAATTCTGGATATCAGCCCTTTGTCAGATGTGTAAACTGCAAAGATTTTTTCCCATTCTGATGGTTGCCGATTCACTCTAGTGACTGTTTCTTTTGCCGTGCAGAAGCTGTGGAGTTTGATTAGGTCCCATTTGTCTATTTTGGCTTTTGTTGCCAATGCTTTTGGTGTTTTATTCATGAAGTCCTTGCCTACTCCTATGTCCTGAATGGTTTTGCCTAGATTTTCTTCTAGGGTTTTTATGGTGTCAGGTCTTATGTTTAAGTCTTTAATCCATCTGGAGTTAATTTTAGTGTAAGGTGTCAGGAAGGGGTCCAGTTTCTGCTTTCTACACATGGCTAGCCAGTTTTCCCAACACCATTTATTAAATAGGGAATCCTTTCCCCATTGCTTGTTTTTGTCTGGTTTATCAAAGATAATATGGTTGTAGATATGTTGTGTTGCCTCCGATGCTTCTGTTCTGTTCCATTGGTCTATATCTCTGTTTTGGTACCAGTACCATGCTGTTTTGATTACTGTAGCCTTGTAGTATAGTTTGAAGTCTGGTAGTGTGATGCCTCCCGCTGTGTTCTTTTTGCTTAGAATTGACTTGGCTATGTGGGCTCTTTTTTGGTTCCATATGAAATGTGGCACATATACACCATGGAATATTATGCAGCAATCAAAAATGATGAGTTTGTGTCCTTTGTAAGGACATGGATGAATCTGGAGAACATCATTCTCAGCAAACTGACACAAGAACAGAAAAAGAAATACCGCATATACTCACTCATAGGTGGGTGAGAAAAATGAGAACACATGGACACAGAGAGGCGGTCTACTATACACTGGGGTCTATTGGGGGGAATGGGGAAGGGACAGCGGGGGGGCTGCGGAGGGATAGCCTGGGGATGAATGCCAAGTGTGGGTGAAGGGGAGGAAGGCAGCAAAACACACTGCCATGTGTGTACCTATGCAACTATCTTGCACGTTCTGCACATGTACCCCAAAACCTATAATGCAATAAAAATTTTAAAAAAATAAAAAATTAAAAAAAAAAATGCAGTGCCAATGATTGCAAAGTATTGCCCCAAATCAGGACCAGGTACATCATTTTTGGGTCCTAGTGCAGACTGAAAATGCACATCCTCTTGTTTGCAAATTAGCGAGGATTTCCAAATGGTGAAAGCAGGGCATTTAGGCATTCAAGGGCCTCTTCTAGGTGGACCCTGTGTTTTTGTATAGGTGACAATGGACCTGTTCATGCTATTCCTATCTCTACCTGAAGGTGGCATTGTTCAGTGTCTACAAGGTCCTTGAGAATGGAGGTGAATGGCAGAATTTCCCAGCAGTCCCTACAGTTCTGTCCAGGAAGCCACTATGTGAAACTTGGGTTTTAAGGAGGTGTTGGGGACCTCTCTATAGAATCATGAATAAGCAAGCAAGCATAATTTCCAAAAAAGAGAGAAAATTAATTGGAAAATTTTGGGAGCATTCATCTTTTATTTCCTCATTTAAATCTTGAAGGGGATAAGAAAATAATTGCATGCTTAACGTAAGTAATGAAAATCTGTTGATTTCATCTTCCAATGAAAAGAAAATAGTAGTTTAGTGGTGATGTATTGGTCAGTATAGGCAGAACTATGCTGTAGAAACAAAAAGCCCATATATTTCAATGACTAAATATAGCAAAGACTCATTTCTCATTTACTCACTGTAGTTACAGGTGGCATTCCAGGACAACTACCATTTGTGGCAACTAGATTCACTACTTATTTCAAAAATGTATACAAAGGAAATCCATTATCTCTATTCTTTATTAGAGCACAGATTAGGCACATGAGTGTCTTGCAGTTAAACACATCTTTATTCTCATCACAGTGGTAAACTAGGTCCAGTGGACGATATTTGCTAATAGATTTGGTGCACATAATTGTGTATTTATTTTTATAACTCTGCCTTTTCTAATTGTGTTTTTCCATTCCAGACACTAGAAGGCTACCCTACTGAGTTTTTATAGGAAACAATACTTTCATATCTTAAGAAAATTGGCAACAAAAATTTTGCATTAGAAAAATGCAACTACATCTCACATATTTTTTGCCTTCTGGAGAATCTACTCTCTTTCTGTTTTCATGTACCATCAACACAGAAGCCAGATGATACATTTCATTTTAATCAAGAGTTTCATTGAGCCTCAGAGACACAAACAAGATTTATGGCTCTTTAGAAGCCATAGCATATAAAAACAAAATTATTTCAAAAACTGTATTTTCTTGAAGTTAAATGCAAAGCAAATAGGCCCTAATGTACTAAGCATTTATCTGGTACCATGTGCCACAGCAACTTGAAATTTAATAAGATTATTTAGGATTATATGGCACTTTCTACTTGCTGTCTCTAAAAGTCACTGTGTTCAGACATTTTTAATCTATTCCATGAACTTTGACAGACCAACTGCATCCATTTTACAATTGAGGATACTGTTAAGATTTGACATTCTGCAGTGTCATATGGTAGCTAATACTTAGTCCAGTAAATCCAGTTGTCTGAGAAACATAGCCTTTACGTTTCCTACTAATGCTTATAAATAGGTTTGGGCAGATACCCAAGACTCGGACAAACCCAAGCGTCAGCATTTCTTTAGTTCGGCCAACTCGTAGCAGTCATCTCATCTGATACTCTCTCATCCTCTTCACTTGATACCAGCAAGAAAAAAAATCCTATCTGCTGAGAGATTTGCACCCATTCATTCTGGTATAGGTTAGTAGAAGTTTTAGAGTAGATAAAATAATTTGCAAATTATGCATAGTTCAGAAAGACCTGGAATTCTCTTCACTCCTAATGGCTGTGGCCTATCTGTTGACTTGGCACCCCAGTGTAGCCAGATTCCATGGTTCATCGAGGTCAAGGCCATATTGATCCCAGCGTGGGACCATCGCATCCGTGCATTTCTTAAGTTTGCACACATTGCCATGTATAGTCCATTGATAAATGTGTGGTCTTTCACAGTTGATCCTGGACACATGCGGATCAGAACCATTTACACTATGTTTGAGAAAACAATTCAATGTGAATGTGAAAAGAAATCTTCACTTCCTCCAAGAAACGTTTACGTTCTCCTTCATAGTATTCACTCTCTTCTCATTACCAGATTGTAGTTCTTTTGTGCCCACGTGTAAGTGTCCTCTCAGACTACTCTGGATACAGATTTTATTCCTGGGTGTATATGTCTCCCTTACTCACATGTAAAGCACACAGGATTCACACTCTCTGTGCCTTTACATACATTCACAAGTCCTAATATAAGACTTTTGCACATAAATTTCCAATTCAGGGGCGTTAAATATAATACATAAAATCGCAATGCTTTTCAAGATGTTTCCATTCTCTGTTATTAGTAGACCTCTGTCTAGGTTATTTATATTAAAGTGGTTTAAATACAAATAAAAACATATTATGCAATTATTTATATGAAAATGCTTTTAGAGTAATTTTCTGATTTTTTTTTCAAAAAAAAACTCTGAATAAGAATTTTTACCAGTGCACAAGAGAAACAAGAAAATCAAATATGTACTTAGACTTCGAGACTAAAAATCATACTTCACTGAAGTTCCTTAGGACTCAGTTTATGTCATCTCATTTAAGAAGCTGCTGCAGTTATTCCTAAAGTCAGACATTTCCTACTTTGTTTCTCTCCTAGAGTACTTTGAACTCTGCTGGAATTACAGCATGTGGTACATAGTGTGACATTTATTTATTTACATAACTGCTTCTAATAGCAGAATGTAAATTCTTTGACAGGGAAACACTGCATATTTTATCTCTGTAACCATAGAGACTTGAATAAAGCAGTGTTTACAATGATTCTGAATATATTTTTTATTAAGCGTAAGTCACTTACACTTTGGATATAAGAGACTGACACAGATGTCTTCTAAAGCTACTTAAAGTCTATGACCAAACCATCATACTGGATAAACTACCAGGTTTTATGTAAGGCAGCCATAAAACCTGCCAGTTTCCCAGTATTTGGAATAGGACGAGGAAACCTGATAAGGTTAGGAGACTAGAATTATGACATCTACCTCACAATTCCTAGTGGATTTCAAAGGAAGGTTTCTGTGGCAAATATATACTATTTCCAACACTGTCCTTCCACACTGAGTTCTCTTAGCAAGAATGCTTTGTGTTTCTAATAGATGCATGGCTGAATGGCATGGAGTCTCCTGGAAACTGCGGGGTTATGCCGTAGATAGTAGTGCAGTGGATGGTGATGGTACAAATAGAATTGATGCAATTTCAAAAATGCCCCCAGTGACTCGTAAGGGAACTCCTCTTTATCTCCTTTCCTCATCTTGTCATTTGGGCTACAAGTGATAAATTAAAAACTGAGCAAAACTGCTTCTTAATTTTTCCCCTCGTCTTGCTTAGTTTTGTCCCTTTTATGAGGAACCCTGAAAGATTGGACTAACGTTTATGTCTTAATTAAGATTTAAATGGCAATCTGCTTATTTCATCTTCCGTTCAATTTACATCAATAAGCACCTGCCGAAAGAATATTCAGATGCATTTTGAAAGTTTTTTTTAGTAATTATCATGTCAACCTCAGAATTTTAGGTTTGTCTTTTTTATAAATTCTCACCACCACCATACTTCCTATATGGTAAATTGTCTTTGATTGTAAGAGGAAATACAAATATAAAAACCAATTTTGGAAAAATATTTTTATTATAAGATCTATTTTGATTCAGAAAACTAAAAATATGAAAAAAAAAAGTACATCTATAGTGATACTCACTCAGGGTCTTACTTCTATTTAATCAATTTTAATGACTTCAAATCAGAGTTGTCTTTATTTTTGCTTCCAAATAATCCTGGAAATTTTCCAGGAAAGAGCCCCTAGGTCCAGCAGGCTAGGGCAACTCCCTACTCTTAATGACAATGAGAAAAAGAAGGTGCTGGTCTTATTGAACACTTGTCTCTTGAACAATGTTGAGCTATGATCTAAATTATTCAAGCTTATCTCTGAGCACCCTAGATTTTCTTGTCTTAGACTTAAAAAAAATCTGCCTTATTTTCTGATTTAAGACATGAGGTCAATTTTCAACCATCTACTTTTTGGTTCTGCTTCAGATATGCTAAATTCCAATCCTAAAAATCATGTGGCATTTGTTGCCTCTCTGTTGTGTCCCCTCCAGATCTGCTCCACCCAGCTCTTCCCTGCCAGAGACAAACTCCATGGACTGCATCACCCAGGATCACTTGTCCTCTCAATTCTCTTTGGAGTCAGCCAATATGAGGCATCAGCAGGAGATGAGAAGGTAGGAGGAGAAATCACTTAGAATACTTATATCCTCAGCTCTTCTTTCCAGAAGCATAGGTCAGCAATGGCTGCATCACTACCAGTGGCCAAGGCTCCTATTAAATGACCTTCTCTAAAGCTATGGGTCTTACAAGTTTCTTGAAAGCTCTCCCCTACTACCTAAGGCCTCCCACTCATCCCAACCTGTGACTAGCCCTAGGATAATTTACCAAGTTTTCTTAGTTACTCTACCAGTATGGTTATAAATGGACACTTTCTTAAACTCTCCTCAATAACCACATGTGAGTGCATCATTTTCTCCCTTCCAGGACACTGACTAATATAAGGTCACTTTTATATAAATTTTAAAAAACCATTAGCATATTAGTATACACTCACTCATGTATACAAATTGATGGATAACAGATAAATCAATACATTAAGATATAAGATCATTTATCTTTAGTTGGTAGTATTAGAGTTAACACATTTCCCCTTTGTTTTATAATCTTTTCAATATTTTCATGCTGAACATGTCTTACTTTAAAAACATCAGCATAGATAATAAAGTACAGTGACATCACAGGATTCCACGTCAGCTATGCGCTAAATGCTACTTGTCGCTATTTCTTTAAATCCCCAGTTAATCCCCTTGCCCATTCCACTGTCTGAGTATTTTTTAATCATCCTGGTTGCCCAGTCTACCCTCTCTGCATCCCTTCCCACCAATGAGCTCTCGTTTTAAAGAAAGAAAACAAGTACAACTCATGAGATTTCCTAAAATTTCCTTGGTCATTACTTCAAAACTCAATAGTTTTAGTACCAATGTATTTTTTTCTAACACCAAGAAATTCAAAGCAATTTTTCTTTCCAAGATCCACACATGCACCTGAGCACATAAAACCATCTGCTCTTACTTTCTGAAGGACTTGCCTTTATGAACCATCTCTTTGATCTCTTAGCTCTCTTCAATCTTCAGTTCTCCCCTCTCTGATTTTCCTTCTTTGTCCTTGGTACATATCTTCCATTGTCTAAACTTGGTTTTAAGAGGAAAATGCATGCTCTGCACAGTGCTTATCATGCATTCCTGTACTGTTTTCTCTGCTCCATGCCATCCGTTTTGTCCTTCCTTTGTCTCCTCTGAAACTGCTTTCAAAGGTCAGAAATGTTTTTATGTTTATCAAATACAAATGGCCTAAGCCTCATTGGATTCAGACTCTGTGGTATCTGACAGCTTTGAAAACAAAAAATATTTCTTTTTTCCTAAAGGCTTTTTTTTCCTTGGCGTCAGTAACATTCCAGACACCCCGTGCTTTTAATTTCCCCCTAGAGATTTTTTTTCTTGGATTCTTTCACTGACTCTTCCTCTTTACCTCCCATTTGTTAACAACCCTTATTCCTGTGATTCTCTGTACTTCTTAAACAATATTCTTCATTTTACTGACCACAAGCAGCATTTTTAGCTCTATACAGATATATTCTCAGTTATTTCTCAGTTACATAGAGTAAATAAAAAATCTATACAGATAAATTCTCTGTTTATATCTATATATTCTCAATTATTATATATAATTATAAATCTATATAGATATATTCTCTGTTTACATATATACAGACATAGTCTCAATTATTTATCAGTTTCATATTATAGGAAATAAAAAATTTAGATATTATTATTATTATTTAAGACAGAGTCTCACTCTGTTACCCAGGCTGTAGTGCCACGGCATGAACAGAGCTCACTGCCACCTCAGCCTCCTGGGCTCAAGTGATTCTCTGCCTTGTCCTTTTAAGTAGCTGGGACCACAGGTGCATGCCACCACACCTAGCTAATTTTTATTTTTATTTTGTAAAGACAGGGTCTTAGCTGGTTGCCCAGACTGGTCTTAAACTCATGAGCTCAAGCGATCCTCTCCTCTCAGCCTCTCAAAGTGTTGGGATTACAGGTGTGAGCCACTATGCCCCATGTCATTATTTTGATGAATAGCTTCATATTAGGGTTTCTTTAACCCAGCCTCAAAAGTTGATCAACTAAGTGTGCCACAGATACCTTTGCTGCTTTCCCTCACCTAACCCTAACTCCAAATCTCTGTTTGAGACTATTCTCAAGTCTCACCTGAAGCTTTTCCAAAATCACAAGTCTTATTATAAGATACTTTTTCTTAAATAGATCCAAATTTTCTTGATCTCTTCAGAATAAAGTTTAAACTCCACAACATGGCACTGAAAGACAAATCTGTGTCATGCTCTGTGTTTTTCAAAGTTGTCTTTTATTCTTTCTTTATTTTTGTTATCATACTATACACCAAGGTTGAACTGTCTGGCAGTTTCTGAAAACAACAGGCTCTTGCAAGCTTTCTTTTCATGTTTTCCCACAAAACTGCTCTTTTCCCATCACTGCTACTAAAATTTTACTAAATGTCATCGTGGGAATTAAATACTCTTTTTTCTCTACTATCATCACATGTTTTGCAACAATAGTCATTGCATGTTTAAAGGTATCCATCCTTCATTAAAATGTGACCCAAGATTCCTTTGCACTTCAATGAAAACAAAAATATAATTGTAAGGTTATACTATACCCAAGTTCTAAAATGGACATGGGGAAAAGGGATTTAAAAACCCTAACAAATATCTAGGGCTAATATGATATTTTATTGAATTTATTGAATATAAATTATTATCTTTTTAAGGTATGGTTGTGCCAGAAGAGGATTAATTTGAAGATCTCCTACCTCTTATTTTAAATAATTACTGATGAACTTTTAATTACATGTATTTGGCATATACATGTTTCTAAAATTTGTTTAGCCTTTCAATTTACTTAGCAAACTACTTCTTCGCATATAGTACAAATGTAAAGTTCAGTAGTGTGTCTTTCTGTACTGCATCAAATTCTAAATTAAAATTGTCTAGATCAATGAGGATTTATTACCATATAACACGTTTTTTCATTTTTATGATACTGCAATTCTTCTAAGATCTTCATAAACCATTAATTACTTTTATGATGCTTATGATTTTGGCATGAGCTAGGGAGGAGAGAAATATTACTTTCCCCTGTTAAGGACAAATAAAGAGAAAGGCAGTTTGAGGAACTTATTAAGATCACTCATGAGAAAGGGACAAGTCATGAGCCCAAGTTTCAACTAGGATTTTTGTATTTGGCCTGCAAAGGCTACCTTCATGCTGTGCTTCTATCCACCAAATAGTTTTAGATGTTAAAATATCCCAATCTTATCACTAATTGTACTGATCTTTGCCAATATTTTCAAAGAGAAAATTAAGCCATGGTAGAAAACTGCTGCACTCATGTCGTTTCTGGGTTATATGAGGTTATTTTTCCCAGGTGGGACATTTTTATAAAACAGGCTCCCCTATATTTGGTCCAAAAGTGAAGGACTTTGGTTTTCCAAGCTTGTTTTTTACTTAAAGCAAAAGCATGTGTGACCCAAGACAACCTAAAAGCGTGTGAGTGGCACACACCGAATTGAGGCTATGTCTACAGGCCTAAGTACATGTTAAGAGTATTCTGAAACCTGAAAAACGCTGTGCTAAATCCTAATTCCACTCCTCAGTGTGGATTTCTATTTTGTTTTCCCCAGGAAATGGAGAGCAGCCCATTCATCATTCCCTATTGTTCAGATGATGCTGAATCTCATTTGCTTTGGCTGGCCTGACATTTAGGATAAGAGTAAATCCCTTAAAGTAGAGGGTTCACAAGAGCAAGCCAATGGGGACAGCCAAGTTAAAATTTCAGTGCTCCAGGGATAGAGGAAAAAATTCCAAGAAAACATAATCCCCTGTAGATCCTCCTACCTGAAAGGCTGGCCCAAGCTTTAAAACCCACCCAGCTGGTGGCAATATGCCCAGAAGAGTGAGGCACCTGCCTCCCTTAAGCCAAGAATCTCTGGAATGGGAAAGACAGGTAACTGATGAAAAAAGAGCCTCATTCTAGCAGCACAGATGGCCACCACCATTGCCTCCAAATGGCTCCTTGGGTCTGACAAAGGGGACAGGCGATCAAACAGACAAAGCCTGAAATGACGGTTCTAAACAATACTGAAAAGTGTGAAAGGGATGGGGGTGGGGGCAGAGAGACGCAGACATAGTCGATCTATGAAAAAACTACTGCTGTCTCTGCCTGGCAGCATGTTCCTTCGACATCTGTCTTCCTGGGGCTCTTGGATTTTCTCAGCCCTGGAAAGTGAAAATCAGGTGCCTGGGCAGATGATGTGCTTAGCTCCTGCTGGGGCAGGGGCTGAGTCACTGTGCTTTGTCAGTTACTCCCCCCCAGTGATGGATAGGGTAGTGGGAAAGTCACCACTTCATTGGCCAGACACAGGTCCCTCCCTCCGAACACAGAACCAGTTCAGCAAACAAAAGTGGAAGGCATTGAAAAGTTACACAGGGGCTGGGAAAAGAAGAGCAGTTCCTGAAAACACAGGTAACAGTTTGCAATATGGAGCGTTCCCGTAGAATATGATCAATACATGTTAATTCTCTCTGCTTTCATCTTCAAACCTCACCAAGGTCTTTTTGTACTCACCCCTTACCCCACCTGATCCTGACACTCTTTATTTTTCTATATAGAGGAAATGTATCAGGGTAGGTGTATTTAGAAATAGAGCTCCTTGAAATATGACCTCTGCTTCATTTAGTATAACCCCTAAAACAACCGGGAAACTTCACATAGCATTGATTATTTCACCATCCCAAGTTTATCTTATTGAACTAGTTAAAACTTTTATAGGCTATTTGCTTTTCTTTTTCCAAAGCCTTCCCTGAGAGGGGGTTAAAATCAATGGTTCTGCTCAAATGCTCCTCTTGAGGGGTCAATGGACATAATCATCTCTGGAAGCGCTTTCGCCTTAGGTGAAACATCCTTAGATGTATATATACTCTTGGATCCAGGAAGTTATTAGACATCTTCCATAAAAGGGTAATCAGAGATGCACTCAATGGTTTATCTATTAGGGTATTCATGAAAATATTAAACTTAATGCCAAATCCAATAGGATAGTCATTAAATTAGCTATAATATTGTTTATATGGAAATCTTTAAAAAGATACAGCCATTTAAAAGTAAACTTGTACAAAAATATTAAATTATTCCATTCTTGGTCTGTATGTACCAAGTTATTCTGTGGTAACAACATCAAAAACAACCTCCCAAAGCCTAGTGGCTTATAGAAATACAGATTTATATAGTGCTCACATGACACATCCATGTTGGGCTGATGGGAATTCTGTTCCACTTCTCCTCACTGTGGGATACAGGCTGCAGCAGGATGAATTACGACCCCCATTGATATCCAGGTCCAAATCCCTGCAACCTACAAATATCAAATATCAACCTACAAATATCAACTTATGTCGAAAAGGTTTTTGCAGATATAACTACACTGAGGATCTTGAGATGAGGATATTATCCTTGGGTTATCTAGGTGGGCCCTAAATATAACTAAAAGTATGATTATAAAAGGGAGCAAAGAGAGAATTTAACTACAGGCAGAAGAGCAGAAGGCCATGTGACAGAAGCAGAGGGAGGCAGCGTCTGAGGGAGAAGATGTTTTGATGGTGGCTTTGAAGATGGAGGAAGAGACCATGAATGTAAGGATTTAACATGGAAAGTTAAGAGTTTTAAGGAATGCAACTCCAGATTTTGTAAATGGAACACATTCTTCCCTGAGCCCTCCAGGGAACAGAGGGAGCATAGCTCTGTCAACATTAGTTTAGCCCTATAATACTCATTTTGAACTCTGGCCTCCAGAACTGTAAGATAATTCATGTGTGTTGTTTAAAGCCACCAGGTTTGTGGAGGTTCATTATAGCTGCCATAAGAATACACAGACTAAGAGAAAATATGTGGACTAACAGAAAAATCTTAATACACCGACTAATAGAAAAACACTATCTTGATCATCACTAGTTCCATGGTGGAAAGGAAAAGAGCTTTGGTGGATTTGATGCCCATATTAAGTGTTCTTGCCCAGAAACAACACAAATTATTTTCATGGACACTTCATTCACCAAAATAAACCTATAGCCCCACCAAACCCTGGGGAACCAGGTATCTTATCATACACACGAATTTGAGAGAACTTGCAATATTTGGTTAGGTGTTCTAATCACGACTCACCAGATGGAAAGTATGGGTGATAAAATACCCCTGATAATTAGGGCATAAACTCTTATGATACCAATATAGGAAAATAAAACAGAAATGTATATCTACACTAAAACAGAGAAAAGAGCCTTAAATACCATAGTTTCTTTTTTTAATTCTGAAAGTGATAATATAGCTGACTTTTCTTCTTCTCCCTTTTAATGATTTTCAACTTTACATCAATATGTATTTTTGCATGTTGCAGGAAAATATATTCTTCCAGTTGGCTACCAGGTGAGCAGTGATAGAGGAATGTACAAACCCAACCATAATATTCACAACAATTTTCATTTGTGAACGTGTAAAGATAGAGAAGTTAGAGAAAATCACCACTGGAAGGGTCTGAAAGAAAATCAAAGCCCAAAAGATGATAAAATGTATCTAAAATCCTGTCTTTCCCTTATTGGTAAAACTGATACTTTATTATTCTTTTTCATTTCCCTTCTTATCCCACAATTTCAGTATTGAATGTTTTTGGAACAATGGCTTAACTATATTGGTTTAGTGGATTTCACCCTCTGGGAGGGAGATGGCAGACTCTGGTAACCTGCTAACATCCTGGCAATGGGGCACACACGTACCTGTGTGTCTAACACAGAGGAATCTTCAAATAGTGACAGTAATTTCAAACAAAGCTATACAATTGCAGCTTCAGAGGCAGTATCCTTCTTGGGAATTCAGGTGCATTTGCAAGGTCTACCATAACAATGTCGCATAGACTGGACAGCTGAGACAACAGAAGACAGGTTCACACAGTTCAGAGGTCCAGGATTGAGGTGTTGGGAGGACTGGCTTTTTCTGAGGCCTCTCTCCTTGGTCTGTGGACAGCTGCCTGCTTGCTTTGTCCACACATGGTCTTTTCTCTGTGCATCTTAGGGTCCTAATCTCTGCTTAGAAAGACACCAGTCCTATTTGACTGGGACCCACCCTTAGACCCTCATTTCAACTTAATTATCTCTTCAAATCAATTGTCCCCAAATACAGTCACATTCTGTGGTCCTGGGAATTTCGACTTCAGCATAAGAATTCTGACAGCACGCACACAGCCATTAACATCAGGTTCTTGAGAAGCACTGTTTATTGACATAGAAGAAACGTGTGTGTGTGTGTGTGTGTGTGTGTGTGTGTGTGTGTGTGTGTGTGTGTGACAGTCTCGCTCTGCAGCCAGGCTGGAGTACAGTGGTGCAACCTCAGCTCACTGCAACCTCCGCCTCCTGGGTTCAAGTGATTTCCCTGCCTGAGCCTCCCAAATAGCTGGGACAACAGGTACACACCACCACACCTGGCTAGTTTTTTGCATTTTAGTAGAGACGGGTTTTCACCATGTTGGCCAGGATAGGGAACTCCTATTTCTTAAAATAGATAAAAATGCCACATCTGAGTGAAAAGATGTACTCCAGAAGAGCTAAGTATTATTTGGCCTAGCATCTAAATGTCATCCTGTAGAGACCAAAATCTCCTGAAAGAGTGCAAGACTAGATATATATGGACATTTAGATTTGTGAACACATTCTGCAGGCCTCTTCCTTCTTGCAAGATACCTACTTGTGAGCACATTGATCTTCCCTGTGCCTCTCCTTCAAAGCAGGGTTTGCAGAACCAGAAGCTTCCAAGAGCATGGCAATTTACCTTGCTCTCCCGCTGTAACACACAGCAGGTGTTAATTACTTTGTTATTTTAATTGATCAAAATGCCCCAATGTCACAGTGATTCTGGGCACACTTACCAACTGCTACTCACCCCATTTATTTAAAAGCCTGCCTTGAGTGTCTCTTTGTTCAGCCAAAATTCTGTGTTCCAAATTGTTACTGGCTCATTCTTACTAGAATATGAAATAAATTCCCTAAGTTGACCCATAGACATATATAATTTTGACACTAACTGCAATGAAAATGTAAGAAGGAGTTAATAATTATCCTATTAGAGGGCAAAAACTATATCATATGAGCCCGTAGACCTTTATCCCCCCCTCAACCCAAAATAAATTGGTGCCATTCAACTAGCAACTGGGGAAATAATGCAAGGTCTTTAATTTCCTAAATTACGTGTGGGTGTTGTGTTTGCAAGTCTTGTTCAAGTATTTACCAAATAGAGCTCAGTTGAGCACCCTTGAGATTTCTGTGATTCAAATGCGCAAACCATGGTTCCTGGAGCCAGCCACTCACTACAATATCAGGGGAGGCTGCCGTTCCTGTCTCTTTTATCACTGAACAAAATGATTCTGGATTGATATTTTACCTACTTTAATCATGGGAAAGATCAAAAGAAACCGAAAATTCTGTTCAAGTCTTTTAAATACAGAGCAGTTAAAGTTCAAGTCAAGAAAGGCGGCCCTGGAAGTAAAGAATCTCAGTGCCCACAGCCTCCTTCCCAACTCTGTGGCACCCAGGAAGTCCTTTCCACTGCCCTGAGCCTCAGTTGTCTCCTCTGTTAAGTGGTGATCAGATCCCATCTGATATATATCGTGCATACTGCTTTATAGTTTAGAAAACATAACACACGATGCTTATCGCCATCAGCACTGAAGATTGGGAGGGTGCCCTAGAACTACCATTTAGCATATGCAGATTCCGAGGCTTAGAAAAGCTGTAACATGGTTAGTGGATAGGAAAACATCGCTCGTTTCCTGGGGATAGAGGGGTAAACCAGATGTCCTTTTGATATCTCTTCTTGTTCTAAGATCTAAGGTTTTGTTAAGAAATAAAGCAAAATTTTGGAAAGTTTGCAATAACCTGCAATAATACAAAAGCCAAATATCATTTATTCATAGTGAAAAGATCCAAGCATAGCATAAATGATTTATATCTCCAGACAATACAAATTCTATTTTGTTTCTGTGTAATTAGATTTGAGCAAACAAAATAATATGTGTGAAATCATCTGCAAGTGTCTACTGTCCGTTAGGTACTCAATATATGTTGGCTAAATCTAAAACTATTAAACCTAGTTTTTTCTTAGTAGCTCATAAGTATTTTTTTTTCTTTTTTCCTCCAGAACTGTTCTTCTTTTAGCATGCTCCATGAATCATGGCTTGAGAATATATCAAATGCCAGGAACGGAATCAGTTTTCAGTTGAACCCATTTTTAGGAACAGGACAAGAAATAGCTTTCAGAAACATGCTTAGAATATTTTCTGTTTCCAAGAAATCTTATTGAAAACTGAGATAGAAAGCTCAGGTTTCAGATTGAGTAAATGCTATATGTGTGGTAGCCTCAGATGAATTATCCCACCAAATCTGATTGCTTTTGGCCTTTTAATATATTCTGTTATATTTGTCTCTATGCTGTTCTGTAATTACTCCTCAGCAGCTTTATTTGTGTGCTTTCTTGTAAGCACATTAAGGCAGGATCCATTAATTCCCATGTTTTTTCTTTCTTTCCCATTAAAACATGCAGCAGAAGGAAGTACACAGAGCAACATAAAGAAAAAAATGGACTTTGAAGTTAAAAGACTTGAAGATGAGTCCTAGTTCCCCAAATTACCAGGTATGTGATAATGGGCAATTCGCATAATCACTGGAACTCTGTTTCTTTTTCCCAAAGTAAGGATGAAAACTAAGTAAGTCACAAGGTGGTTTATAATCCAATGAGTCAAAGCAGATGAAAGAGATCTATAATGGTACAAGAACTATAAAAGTGTAAGTTTCTGCGTCAAATAGAGTCTAGGTAGTTCATTTTCAGAAATGTTCATTTTCCTTCTAAGTGTACAAATACGGTACATTTCAAATCATGCTTTGCAGTTTGGTGTAGCCATCTGACTGATCTATGATCAATCGAACGGGCAGAAAGTAAAAGATAGTACTTCCAGGTCTAACTCATAAAAATGTCCCATGTAAGTGTCTCTGTCGGTCAGCTGAATAGATATTGATATCCAGAGCAATTGTGGAAGCTTGTATTGAAAAATGGTAGAGGCTTCAGCAGCCTGAGTACCTGAATGACTGCGTGGAATAGAGTCCTCATTTCATCCTGCTGCCAAAGGGACTTTACGGAAGTGGGAACTAAACCACTGTTGTGTTAATTCATTGATATTTTTAGTTTATTTGGACCAGCAGCTAGCATAATCCTAACTAATGCAAGTGATATTATTCAGTGTTAGACAATGTAATTTTCTTCCAATATCTGTGGGATTTTCTGTCTCTCTGTGCTGGCAGCTTTCAAATACAAAAATATCGGTATCACACATGAAAAATTTAAAAACCTGAAGAAGGTACAAATCAGCAATAATTATAGTAGCGTCACACCTGTGTTTAACAGGATCCCAGTATCCATAAATCATGCAGTCAGTACGCTGCTCTGTTGGCCAACTTTGAACACCGCATGGTTATTTGTGTAGTCTTGGCTACTGCCCTCATTTTGTTTTCACATTTGTTCATGAGGGAAATTATCACACATTCTAATGACCACATGAACTTTTTCTTAACTCATATGCAAAGCAAGTTGTGCCCACACATCGCAATGTCATATAATCTCTGCCATCCAAGGATGTTTCAAAATATACTGCTATTAATATAAGAAGTCTCAGTTACAGCAAAAGTATGTTTTTCAAATTAATCATAATTGGCATCATGGCTTCCCTCATGATTCTCTCTGAGGGTCCAGGGTCTAGGCTTTTTAATGTAACCCTCAGCCTTATGAAACCCAAGGCATATACACAGAGAATTCAATGTGGGGTTCGTAGCTCTAACAGAGTTGTGTACTTCAAGGCATGGCCCACAGAATGCAACAGAACTGATCTGCGAGGCACTCCTCATTCATTTCACATCCTGCTAATCAGAAGATTATCTCTAACACCCTTTCAGCTCCGCCAGGTTTTCGTTTGTGATTGCTTTCATATTTGCCTCGAAGCTCTATCTTTTATCATATTTTCATGGTTGTTTCTTTTATCTTCAATATTTAACTCATGTTTATTACTCCATAGTGCTTTATACTGAACCTCAACAAACTGTGAGCTCAACCACGGCTCACCTGGTACCTTCTGATGTGAGTGTAACAAAGGCTGCTACTCCGTGGCACCTAAGCCCCGGTTTTCAAAGCACATTCATACTTTACCCACTGTAACTCTATAAAATTAGAAGGGTGAGATTCTCATGGATAGATTAGGGTACACAAGCTAAGAGAGATAAATTATTCGTTGGGGTTTCTGTGACAAAGAAATGGCAGATCTGAAACTAGCTCCCTCTTTCCTAACTTCCAATTCAGCATTCATTCTGGTGAATCATTCATAGCCGCCATAACATTCAAGGAGTTATGACGAGGTGATGATGAAACGGAAGCAGAGAACATTCACCTGGCGCCTTACAAATACCCTCACGAATAAAAGTGGTAATTAAAAAAGACAGATAAGACTCTTTGCCCCTAGCTGTCTGTTTTGAACATTTTAAAATGAGGATTATTTCTGAATAACCAGATTTTCTGAGGTACTTGAACAAACAAACAAAACAGTTGGTCATGCTGAGTAGAGCAACAATGGTCTCAGTAAGAGTCATAACTTTTAAAGCTGGGTGCAGTGGCTCACGCCTGTAATCCAAGCACTCTGGGAGGCTGAGGTGGACAGATTACCAGACATCAGGAGTTCAAGACCAGCCTGACCAAATTGTAGAAACCCGTCTCTATTAAAATCACAAAATTAGCTGGGCATGGTGGTGCATGCTTGAAATCTAAGTTACTCAGGAGGCTAAGGTAGGAGAATCACTTGAACTCAGGAGGTGGAGGTCACAGTGAGCCGAGATCACACCATTGCACCCCAGCCTGGGCAACAAGAGTGAAACTCCATCTCAAAAAAAAAAAAAAAAAGTCATGACATTTTAACCAGGTATTTAAGTGAGCCTTCGTATAAGCGCAAAAGGACCTTTGGAACCTGCCTAACACTGAGAAAATTAAGAGGAAAAGGAATCTTAATTTAGAGAATTTGAGTACTGATGACATTACAAGAACATTACATATGACTTGGCAGACACTACTTGGCAGACACACTAGCCAAAACTTGTTGATACTTCCTTTGTGCCTAAAGCTAGACTGTATTTCTAAGTCTTCCATGAAGTTTTTTGTGGCCATATAAATTAGGATGGAAGCAAAAATATCATGTTCCACATCTAGACCTGGTCCATAAAAACTCCTCGCTGCAGAACAGTTTTTTCTGTAGGAGTTGCCATAGCCACAAGACGTAAGGAGCTTTAATAATCACACGTAAGAGCCCATTTCTGCACACCTGTCTCCTTCCATACCTGGGTTTGTTACTTCATCTTACCTTATTCTAACTAATCCAAGCAGTCAAGAGAAGCATATAATGTGAAAACAACAACTACCCACACAAAAAATCCTCAGGCAATTACTGGTACTCTTGAAGGATCGTGCCACAGTAAAAAGAATTTTCAACAGAAAATTGGTTGATGAAAGTGTAGCTTCATTTTAGGAGATTCCTATGTTATTCACGTATTTGAAAATTAAATATTACCATTTATCATATAGGCAAGTACTGACTTTAAATTAAAAAAAAAGAGAGAGAAGAGATTGAAATTTTTTGTTACTCTCAAATGTGTCACGATTTGGCGTAAAACTCAAGTACTCTCCAAAGTAATAACCGTGACTTTGTATGACATATTTCAGAGATCAGGAATGATTTATGACATTTATAAAAGAAATGGAATCAGTCAAATTTTGAATTCAATAATATCTGCATATTATATACACTATATATATGTTTTGTTTTTACATATTCCTTTCATCTATCTATCTCTATCCACCTACTTACCTACCTGTTATGGGCTCTGAAATTAGACTGCCTGCACTAAAATCTAGTTATGTCACTCATCTGTGGCATGCCTTTGGAAAAGTTGCATAACCTCTCTAGTTTTTATTTGTTGTGAAATTAAGTGAGTGCATGCATATGGTGGCCATGGAAATGCACCTCCCAGATCTCCTACAAAAGGGAACGTATTTGATTGGTGGCTCCAACAGCTGACTTCCTGGATCTTCCCCCATGCTCAACAAAGGTCTTAATGCAGGACCAATTTCTGCAAGAATAAGAATCATTTTTTTTTTTTTGAAACGGAGTTTCGCTCTTGTTGCCCAGGCTAGAGTACGATGGCGCCATCTTGGCTCACCACCACCTCCGCCTCCCAGGTTCAAACAATTCTCCTGCCTCAGCCTCCTGAGTTGCTGGGATTATAGGCATACATCACCATGCCACACTAATATTTTATTTTTAGTAGAGACTGGGTTTCTCCATGTTGGTTAGGCTGGTCTTGAACTCCCGACCTCAGGTCATCCACCCGCCTCGGCCTCTCAAAGTGCCTGGATTATAGGAGTGACCCACGGCACCTGACCAGAAGAGGGACACTTTTAAGGAGCAATTTCAGCTTGAGGCCTCCTCTAATCCTGGTTGGAACTTTCTTTAAACAGTCCTATAGGTTGAGATTCTTCCTACTGAATCTGCATCACTGTCTAAAGGTTCTTTCTCTTTTATCTGCTTTCCTCCTCTTTATCCCTCACAGCTATTTAGTTGTTCTCAATAAAATTTATGCATGTCTCACGCCATCTTGGAGACACAAAATAATGCAATGCCTGACAAGAGTTAGCACAGGTTAAGTGCTTACTGTCTATTGACTATTGTTTTTTTTTTTTTGAGATGGAGTCTTGCTCTGTCACTCAGGCTCACTGTAGCCTCTGTCCCCTGGGTTCCAGTGATTCTCCTGCCTCAGCCTCCTAGATAGCTTGGATTACAGGCACATGCCATCATACCAAGCTAATTTTTGTATTTTTAGTAGAAAAGGAGTTTCACCATGTTGGCCAGCCTAGTCTCAAACTCCTGACCTCAAGTGATCCACCCACCTTGGCCTCTCCAAGTGCTGGGATTACAGGCATGAGCCACTGTGCCTGGCCACCTATTGACTATTTTTATTTGTATTATTTTTATTTATTAAAGAGTAGATCCCATTAGCACAATGGTAAAGTGACAGGCTTGGGGGTCAGGTGAACCTAGAGTAGACTTTCAAGACTAGGAAAAACATACAAGAAAATCTCCTTTGGAAGGCAGAGGCAGGTGGATTGCCTGAGTTCGAGAGTTCAAGGCCAGCCTAGCCAACATGGTGAAACCCCATCTCTGCTAAAAATACAAAAAAAAAGAAGAAGTCAGCTGGACCTGGTGGCTCATGCCTGTAATCCCAGCTACTCAGGAGACTGAGGAAGGAGAATCTCTTGAACCTGGGAGGCGGAGGTTGCAGTGAGCCGAGATAGTGCCATTGCACTCCAGCCTGGGCAACAAATGCAAAAAAACTCCATCTCAAGAAAAAAAGTAAAGAAAATGTCATATCTTAGGGAACATTATTATATCATCGCTGAAAATGAATATGCATTCAGAAACTATAAAAACAACATATAAGGGCTGATTTGTAAATCATGGTTGCTTTAGATATATTTTTTAGTTTCATTTATAAAGTTCCCCCATCTTTAATTTTAGAGACATGGTGAAGAAAGGTTGAAGGAGTAAAGGAAAATGGAGTGTGACTTAATTTTGCATTGAACACTTGAATTTTATAGCACATACACAGATAAGCTCTTTCGCATAATTGGCGTTGGCTTTAAGATAAATGAGGTAAAATAAAAATAGTAGGGGGAACAATAACTCTTCTCTAACACAGAAAGTAATAGAGCATGATTTTCTATTTGTGAATCCTTAGTACCAGTCATACATTGCATTGTAATATATGTTGAATGTTGTATCTGAATAGAGTTGAAGACTAAGTGGGTTGGGGACAAAGTCAAAGAATATAGATGTGTGATGTCTGATCTCTGTCATTGGGCTGCTAAAGGCTTATGGATCTTCATATGTAAAGAGCTTATTAATAAATGATAACAAAGTACAACCCCTGTTCTGAGATGCTGTAAACATTGGTAAGTAGACAATGAGAAGTTATCTTATGTCTAACTAGTCAGAATGGCCATTATTAAAAAGTCAAAAATTAACAGGTGCTGGCGAGGCCATTCAGAAAAGCAGAGATTTATACACCATTGGTGGGACCATAAATTATTTCAACCTCAATGGAAAGCAGTTTGGAGGTTTCTCGAAGAACACTGAACTATCATTCAACCTAGCAATCCCATTACTGGGTATATATCCAAAGGAAAAGCTGTCATTCTAATAAAAAGACAAGTGCATTCCCATGCCCATTGCAGTACCATTTGCTACAGCAGAGATGGAATCGACCTGGGTGCCCATCAGTGGTGGATGTGATAAAGAAAATGGGCACATATACATCATGGAATAATATACAGCCATAAAAGAGAATAAGATAGGCGGGCACAGTGGCTCAGGACTGTAATCCAGCACTCTAGGAGGCCAAGGTGGGTGGATCGCCTGAGGTCAGGAGTTCAAGACAAGCCTGGCAACATGGCAAAACCTCTTCTCTACTAAAAATAAAAAAACATTAGTCGGGCATGGTGGCGTGTACCTCTAGTCCAAGGTACTCCGGAGACTGAGGCACGAGAATCGCTTGAACCCAGGAAGCAGAAGCTGCAGTAAGTCGAAATCACACCATTGCTCTCCATCCTAGGCATCAGAGTAAGACTCCGTCTCAAAAAAAAAGAGACAGAACAAAATAATATCCTTTGCAGCAACATGGATGCAGCAGCTGGAGGTCATGAGCCTAAGCACATAAACACAGAAACGGAAAACCAAATCACTTATATTCTCACTTACACATGAAAGTGAATCATCTGATACTCATGGACAGACATTGGAAGAACAGACACTGTGGGGAAGGAGGGAGACGGACAAGGGCTGAGAACTACCTACTGGGTACCAGGCTCACTATCTAGGTGATTAAAATCAACGATTTCAATATGAATTAAACATGCAAAAACAACGTTTGGCACCCACAAACCTTAGTGTCATGCGATATTCCCATGGGACTAACCTGCACATGTACCTCCAGAATCTCAAATAAAAGCTGAAATTATTAAAAAACAAATGAAAACATTTCTTAATTACCCACCATGTTTCAGGCATGGTACTTAGGTTATCCCATGAAATCCTATTGAGAGGAATTGTGAACCTTCTCTATATTTTGGGTAAGAAAGCTGAGATATAGATTAGAACACAGACCCAGGAATTTTTTTTCTTTTGGTGAGATGGAGTCTGGCTGGGCTGCCCAGGCTGGAGTGCGGTGGCGTGATTTCAGCTTACTGCAGCCTCCGCCTCCTGCAGACCCAGGATTGTAACCTGCCTTTCCCTGGGGCCAGGGCTTTTCTTGTTGGCCATTGAGACACTGAGAGTCCACAGGCTCTAGCCCATAATCTAAACAAAATGACAGATTTTAACAGATGCAAATCTTGAATAGTTGTGCACCTCATAGCTTTTACAAAAGGTAACAGAATATTCCAAGGATAGAATAGAGAAACCAGGGCAAAGGAACAAAATGGAAAGAAAGCAAACCATAGGTACAGGAGAGAAAGACAGCCTCGCCTAACCGCACTAGAAGTTCTGTTTGGGGAAGTGCTGGGATGAGACTGGGTAGTGGAGGGGAGCCAGTCATTGCTGGACAGCCTGAAGTGCGGGTCATGGCAGAGTTGACACCTGCTGCTGAAGGCACTTTGTTCTGGGCTGTAGGTTCTGGGCCTGGATTCCTGGCATGAGGGCGCAGAGGGCTGGTTTAGGGGTATAACTCTGGAAATGGAAAGCAGAGTATGAATCAGAAAAACAGCCCAAACCGAACCCCAACTGTTTACAGAGCAAGCACTGGGGACTGGTGACGTTGCATAAAGGAAATATGAGGAGGAAGGCCAGCCCTGGTCTGCAGTGGGCACTGGTAGCACACGGGGCAGAGGGTTTAGGGCACAGGGGTGAGGGGGGGCAGGCAGGAAATATTGTCAGCAGTAACAGCAAATCCCACAGCCCTGCTATCCACAATCATCACACACTGTGTGCGTCCTATATACAGGCTGTCTGGGAACAGAAGGCTGGCCTCCCATGGTGTTTATCACGGGACCCCAGGCAGGTGCAGATTCGCCTGCTGTAGGAATGCAGCACACAAAAGGTTCTCGCTCAGATTGGACTCACAGCTGACCAGAATGTCACCCTCCGGTGCCTGCCAGGCCTCTCAGGGAAGTTCTGCCATTGCTCCCACCCCACCCTTCCCCAGAGCCAGAGCTAATCCCCTGTGAAAAAAACTGGAGCTGCAGCCCCCATCTCCCCAGGGCCACTGTGTATTTCTGCAGCTCAAGTGGGCCCCGGCACGGGCAGCTAACAGTCTGCGGTGCACACGCTGCTGCCATGCCACGTGGCTGCCTCATCAGTGCCTATTATGCTGTATAAAGCTGCACTGATGTGCCTCTTAAAAGCTTACCACGGACACACCTATCATCTGACACCATACAATTAATTCGCCCTGCGCTCCCAGAGCCCACGGTAACAGCAGCGTCGCTACATTAGAGGAATGGTCACTGGAGGCCCCACACAGCCTGTGTGCATGCAGAAAGCCTTCTCCCTTCTAGAGCAAAGGATGGGGGTCGTGTTCTGTGGATCACCGAAAAGTGTTAATTTTCCAGAGCATTTCCTCCTAAGAAAACCACTGTGCTATCTCATCATGTGATCCATTACAGTTTACCCCGCTGGGAAATGTTCCCCCTTCCCTAGACAGAGAAAATAGGACTTCACTGAGCAATTTATGTGTTTGGCTGGAGAAGTATATTTGTTTGGGGAGCTCTGTGACATTTCACTTTACCAGACAATCTTATAGAAAACCTCTGTGACACCTCCATGTGCTATATTCTATCATGTCTCACTCCAGTCCCAGCTCCCCCACTCCCTGCTACATGCATGTGCTAGACACACACATACATGTACTCACTTACACATAGACACAGTCATGCTCTCACACACTCACCTATTATTCACCACAGGCACAGATATGCACTCACACAGACACGCACTCACTCACACATAGACACACACAGACACTCGCCTATTCACCACACAGACACATACACAGACATGTACTCACACATATACACACAGAGACATGTACTCACAGACACACACACAGACACACACTCACATATACACAGACATGTACTCACATATACACAGACACTTGCCTATTATTCACCAATAGATACACATACACAGACACACATGAACATGCCTCTCTCACACAGAGACACAGTCATGCACTCTCACACACACACACTCACCTATTTATCACACACACAGGCACAGACACATACACACAGATATGCATTCACACATATACACACGCAGAGACATGCACTCACACACACACTCACCTATTATTCACCACACAGACACACAAAGACATGAACTCACTCACAGTCATGCACCTACCATTCACCACAAAGACACACACACACAGACACCCACTCATACACAGACACACACATACACACAGACATGCACTCACACACATACACATGCACCTATTATTCATCAAAGACACACACAGACACACACTTCCCCACTCCCCCACACAGACATGCACTGAGTCATGTCACACATAGACACACACACACAGACACCCACTCATGCACAGATATACACACACACAGACATGCACCTACTCTCTCTCACACACACATTCACCCACCTCCACACACACAGACATGCACCTATTCACCACACACAGACACACACACATACACACAGGAACTCACCCACTCACACATAGATATACACACACAGACATGCATCCATTCACCACACATAGATACACACACATATACACACAGACACTCACATGCAGACACACACACAGATATGCACTCACACACAGACATGTACATACAGACACACACACATACACTCACACAGACATGTACACACACACACATACACACACACAGGTCAGGCTCAAGTCTACTTCAAAATGCAGACAGGACAGTAGGGCAAAGGCAAACTTACAGAGTACAATGCTACATGAAGGTTTCTCAAGCATCGGAGAGACGCAAGGAGCTGGGTCTAAAATAACTGACTGGAATTCTAGCCTACAAAGTAACAGCCAGAATTTGTGCTTTACCACGGACAAATGCAGTTTTGAACAAGGAGAACAGAGCATTGAAAACCTGGATTCTTCTTAGAAAATCCAGAGCATGGAGAGTAGCCAGCGGTCAGGGAGACTAGCAGGAAAGCTTTTGTGAGCTGTAAAGGAAGCCAGCGTGCTTTCTCCAGCAGGATGCTTTGTGGGGGAGGAGGAAATGTGTTTGGGGAGGCCTGTTTACACCCCAAGGGGCAATGCAAATTCACTGGTGAGTGCCTGAGTGCCGTCCAGGGACACAGGGGCAGGGAATGAAAGGTTTTAGGATAATGTAAAATGTTCCTCTGGTGCTGGTTTTTCTAACCAGGAAATAAGAAAGTTTCTACCTTTCACAGAATCTGTTTTTGTCCATCTGTAGTCTCAGGAACTGAGACAGCTCTTCTGTTGCAACTTAAAACAAATAAAAATAAAAAATAAAAGCTGAACCTTTGATACCAAAACATCTCAATAGCTGTTTTTTTGTTACTGTCACAGACACACACATAGTCATGCATTCTCTCTCTCTCACACACACACAAACACACACCACATTTCAGTGATGGTGGTGGTGGTTCAGCCCCCAGTCTTTATTCTGATTCACCGTCTGCTCTGAAAAGCCAACTTTTCTTGGGAAGTGCCAAGAGAACAGTTTTTGCTGAATTTCCAGCTGGAAGTTTTAGGAATTAAAATGTCCCAGTATGTCAGCACTCATGCTATTTCTAGTCATGCTTTGAATCAGATGTGCCTAAAAATAAGGATTTTCAGATTCTAACAACAACAACAAAAAACAACAACATAACAAAAAAACAAAAAATTTTTACCGTGGCATGCTTTGAAGAATACCCAAGTACTTATCTATTTATTTGGAGTTGGAGGTGGTGACTTCTGGTCAAGGGGAAAGGCCTGTTGAATATTTTGTATCAAAGACATGTTTAAAATAGACTTGCCTTTTATTCAAGTTCACCTTCAGAAGTCACACCATCTCCTATTCCTGAGCCATTTGCGGTGATTAAACATTTTTGTATCACTGTCTCTTAAAGCACACAAAATTTTGTTTTCCTTTTTTATACCCCAGACTCCTCAATGTATAAGACAAGGAGCCTCAAGAAAAGAATTGAATGCAGGGGCTGGTAGTCAATGTCAGCACATCCTCTTACGAGCTCTAGCGACAGTGCACCACCGATGAGATCACATGCTCCAGGCAGACAGATGGAGGCCCTCAGGGGGTCACGTCCCCCTTGTAAGGAAAGCTGGAGTCGCATACATGCACAAATTTGGCAGGGAAAAAAAAATACAAGACCAAGACATTGACACTTCACAGAAGATACGAGCAACTTGGTTACAGAGACCTTAACCCTCTCAGTTTCCCGACTCTTCTGTTTCCCATGGGTTTGGCAGCTACACTCTTCCTTGAGCACATTTTGCTAAGAAGAAGAAGATGGAAAATTAGCATTCTTAGAGGCTCCAGCAATCATGCAGATGCAATAAGCTGAATACATCTTGCAACAAAAATAAAACACGGAGCATGCTTCCATTTGGATCTGCACTCTCCTAATAGCAACCACACAGGTGCATTAGATTTGGGATTATTGAAGATAGCACCCTTCCAGGGTGGGAGGGTGGAAATGACAAGAGAGAGAAAGAGGTTAAATGGGAAAGCGAGGGGCACACTGGATCAGAGTTTTATTCCTAGGACAGTATATGTGTGAGAGATACTATGAGGAGATCCTCGGACAGGTATACTGAAAGTAGAGAATTTGTACTTTTAGTTGATTAAAATATGCTGTCTTCCAGTAAACAAATAAACATTTATATTAAAATGGGACTACAGAAGATGGCAAAGTAGATTACCTTTTGATCCATATAAGGTGTGGCTTTATTTTTATATTAAATATTTGAGTTTTGAAGACTTTAAAATATCCTTTTATTTGTTCTGGAATCCATATTATCTATCATAGGAAAAATTTTGATTGTATTTATTATGTGAACGATGAATACATCATCCACTCCTTCATTCGTCCATTTATTTCTTCACTGTGAGGCATTGCCTTGCAGGCCACTTAGAGCAATTGATCCCCACCAACCAAATGCCTTGAGCATCCCCCAGTCATTGTGACAACCAAAAACAAAACTAAAAGCCTCGAACTCATTTCGAAACACTCTCTGGAGGAAGCAGGTACAATCCCTCATTTCTTCCCTCCTCCTCCACCACTTTGACAGGCTGAGAAATCTTGAAAGACCTCATGGATTTACAGCAAACAATACGGTGCCCAAAAATAAGGAATGAACAGACTGGTGGGGAAATAGGCAAGTGTAATCATATTGTTAATGTATAATCAGTTTCAGTCCCATCCAGTTTTCAAACTTTTATGTAATCATCAGTTTAGAACTCAGCTCTTCCTTTCCCTGGGCTCAGACTAGAGCTGGGCCCTCAGAACCATGGTGTGAAGGCTGGTGTATGGGCCAGAGAGCTAGAGAAGCAAAGACCTCCTCCTCTATCATTGACCACTCTGACATTCTTGCATGATACATGTTACAATTTTCTAAACAATTCCGACTATCTGTAGGATATCAGCAGGATACCTACTATCTGTAGGAATTGTTGGAGGAAGAAAGTGCTTTGGCCTGGTTTTATAAATACAGTAGTATTACAAATCTGATCCATCAGAAACCATGGAACCTAATTTCTACTGAGCATTTATTGGCTCTATTTCAATGTACGCCTTTGCTGAGTAGTTTCTTCACTATTAATTCGATGAAACTTAGAGTGTTGAAATAACACATCAAACTTGAAGAAAAAACAATATATGATTACAGATATTAGTCACTAAAACACTGTAAAATTTGCATATAATCTGAAAAAGGCATTTGATATTTAAATAACTTATTCTAAAAATTAGAGAGAAATACAGAAGAAAATATACATCTCTTGGAGCAGAACCGAACCCCCCAATTTAAATTAGCATTAAGTAAATAGCCCCACAGTTTTAGTTTTGCAATAGCCCAATGTCTTAGCACAGATTTCCTATCCTTTCTTAACTACAATCAGTTTCTTCTACTATAGCAATACTTACTTTTCAACTATTTGGAAAATCCTACAAATGCTAATCAAACAAGGAGGAGGCCACTGCTTCTGCAAATCCCATCTCTGTATGCTCGTGTGGTGTCTTTTAGTCATTGGGACAGCCCTGACTTTTACTTTTGTAGCCATGACCCATTGATAAATGCCACCTGAGCAATAACGAGAAAAGAAGGAATAAATGGAACTTGATATTAAAGAAACATTTTTAAAGTATCTAAAAAGCCTGAGCAACATTTTTTGCTTTATTTTTTAAAATATAACATTCGAACTCATAGTCCTTGATCTTCAAGCCTGTTATTTCAAACCACCGAGCCATGTTGCCTCTCTGTATAAATGGACAAAGACTTCGTGATGGCTTTGCAGTATGGGATTACTTTGGAAAATACATTGTGTCTAGAAGAAAGACGCAACGGTGCCTTTCTAATTGATCTTGTCACCACCACTCCTTCAATCTCACCACGCCGCTTTCACATCATTGAAAGACTGTGCAACCACTCACTGCTAATGCTGCCAGAGCATAAAGAGAGAGCTCATTTCAAAACAAAACGTGAGATTTCTGATCTGATTTGTACACATACCCTGAGTGCATAAGAAAGTTTCATTTTGAAATAAACGCACCAATGATTCAGATTTTCATATGCTTGAGAATGAATGTAACTTGTGAATACAAAGAAAGAAGAGATTAGCATAAAAACAATATGCTAGTCTATATAATGATTTTAATGTATTAAAATTTATTTGGCAAATATAAGTAGGGCTCAACTCTTCTGACATTCTAGAAATACAGATTTCATTAATAGAGTAAAGAATAAAGACTACTGGCAATCGGGCATTGTGGCTTTCATGAGTTTGTAATTAGGAATCAATCCCAGTATCAGTATTTTCAAAAGGATACAGTCATTAGCCTTCTACACCCATCAACTAAGTGGGTAAATCAGGGCATCATGTCTTAGTTTCAATTGTCTCACCTGAGGTGGATTTAATGCTCTACTATTCTATGAGCATTCCTCATCACACAGTGTTAGTTGATGATTAAGAAAATTGACACTAGAACCAGAGCCTATATTTGATTTTGTCGCAAAGAAGACCACACTTGGTGTCTGTTAGTCCATTCTTGCACTGCTGTAAAGAAATACCTTTGACTATAAAATACTAAATCCTTGTTAACACTCTCAAGTATTATGTGTATACATAATTGTGTGTGCTTTGCTGTTATATAATTGGTAGCATATTCACTGTATTTCCACCAGCATCACCACAAACACATGAATAAAGTGACACACTACAACATTCCTATGGGTACAACATCACCAGGCAATAGGAATTTTCCAGTTCCATTATCATCTTATGAGGCCATCATCGCATAAAGGTCTAAAACAAAGCTTTATTTGACTAAAAAATACCTTTAATGACTAGGTACATTATAAATAAAAGAGGTTTAATTGGCTCACAGTTCCACAGGCTTTACAGGAAGCATAGTGCTGGCATCTTCTTGGCTTCTAGGGAGGCCTCTAGAACCTACCAATTACGGTCGAAGGGGAAGGGGAAGCAGGCAAGGGAGTGTGAGTGGGAGTGGGGTGGTTGGTGCCACATACTTTTAAATGACCAGATCTAGCAAGAATTCACTCATGATCACAAGACAGCACCAGGCCATGAGGGATCCGCCCCCATGATCCAACTAACTCTCACCAGGCTCCACCTCCAGCATTGGGATTACAATTCAACATGAGATTTGAGCAAGGAGAAATATCCAGACTATATCACAGTCCACACAGGCACTGATGCTATACTCTCTGTAGACAAATGTCTACTTCGATTAAGCAGATTTATATATTTTTTTAAAGTCTATGAGCATACAGACTAGAAAGTTAAACAGGCAGCAGGAGATAATCCTGTTATCACTTCAAATGTATATATTTAATGCAAAGCAGACTGTGATTTACTTTCTCCTACTTTCTGCACAATTATATTGCAAATAATAATAATAATAAATGCAACCTGCATGTCGGAAATACTTATCTACATTGGATTCCTGTCAATTGAGTTGACCCCTTTAAGTTTTGGTAAAATTATTCCTGAAGTGTGAGATTATTTTTATTACTGTGCAAACAATAAAATTTCCTACACTTAGGATACACTTTATTGATTTTTGATGCTTAATGACTGAACTGTCATGTCGATGAGTGGTGACCAAATGAACATTATGAGAACTTTTCTTATTTTTATCACCAGAACAAATATCCAGTGTACTCTCTCTGTGTGTGTTCCATTCCAGTTACTGTCTGCTGTTTTAACTTGGAACTGAATAATATACGAGCATGAAACAAAAATGGTAAGAATTATACTTAGAATCATTCAACTGGTGTTAATGAAATGTAAAGATTTCATTCACAAGCTATGACGAAGTACGTCACAGTTTTCAGAAGTTATTGCTGTATGAAACAAAGCAACCCTTCAATCAAAATAGGGCACAGTGATATTTTATGACACAGAGATAAAATAAAGTGTTAAATACAGTCAGTCAATGATATATGGACTGCATATACAATAATAGCCTCATAAGATTATAATGGAACTGGAAAATTCCTATTGCCTAGTGATACCATACCTGTTGCAGTGTTATAGTGTATCACATTACTCATGTGTTTGTGGTGATAATGGTGGGAATACAACTAATACGTTACCAGTTATATAAAAGCAAAGCACACACAATTATGTACAAGATATAATACTTGAGAATGATAACAAAGAATTATGTTACTGGTTTACATACTGGTATTTACCATACTATACTTTTTATAGTTATTGTAGAAATTACTCCTCTACTTATGAAGTCAAAAATTTACTTAGTTGGCATGAAAGTAATTGCAGTTTTTGCCATTAAGTGATGGCAAAAACTGCAATTACTTTTGCACAAACCTAGTAACTGTAAAACAGCCTCAGGTAGGTCCTTCAGGAGGTACCCAGAAGAAGGTATTATTATCACAGGAGATGACAGCTCCATGCATGTGATTGCCCCTAAAGATTTTCCAGTGGAACAGGATGTGGAGATGGGAGGTAGTGATTTGATGATCCTGACTCTGTGTAGATGTAGACTAATGTGTATCTTTCTGTTTTAGTTTTTAACAAAATAGTTGGCTGGGCATAGTGGTTCACGCCTGTAATCCAAGCACTTTGGAGGCCAAGGCGGGCGGATCACCTGAGGTCGGGAGTTCAAGACCAGCCTGACCAACATGGTAAAACGCCATCTTAAAAAAAAAAAGTTAAAAAAGATTAAAAAAATTAAATTTAAAGTGGAAAAATATTACACATTAATAATTGAAGAAAGGAAATCTTTTGTATAGCTGTATAGTGTTTTATGTGTTATTACAAAAGAGAAAATGTTTTTTAAAAATAAGAGATTTATAAAGTAGAAAAGTAAAACTACAAGCAACCTATAGAACTGAAGAAAATACTTGCAAACTATACCGCTCATGAAGGACAAATATCCAGAATCTTCAGGGAACTCAAGCAAGTCAGCAAGAAAAAAAAACAAAAAACAATTTCCTTAAAAAATGGGCAAAGGACATGAACAAACATTTCTCAAATGAAGATATACAAATGGCCAACAACATATAAAAAAAGACTCAACATCACTAATAAGCAGAGAAATGCAAACTAAAATCACAAGTAGATACCACCTTTCCCAAGTCAGAATCGTCATTATTCAAAAGTCAAGAAAACAACAGATGTTGGCATGAATATGGTGAAGAGGAAATGCTTAAATGCTGCTGGTGGAAATGTACATTACTACAACCACTGTGGAAAGCAGTATAGAGATTTCTCAAAGAACTAAAAGCAGATCTACTTGATCCAGCAATCCTACTACTGGGCATCCAGCTAAGGAAAAGAAGTCATTAGATAAAAAAGATACCTGCAAGCATATATTTATTGTAGCACAATTCACAATTGCAAAGATTTGGAATCAACTAAGTACCCACCAGCCAATGAGTAGACAAAAAAACAAATGTGGTATATTTATACCATGGAATACTACTCAGCCATTAAAAAGAATGAAATAATGTCTTTTGCAGAAACTCGGATGAAATGGGAAGCCATTATTCTAAGAGATAAATTCAGGAATAGAAAACCAACTATGGCATGTTCTCACTTATAAGAGGGAACTAAGACGTGTACACAGGGGCATACAGAGCAGCATAATGGACTTTAGAGATTGAGAGGAGGGGAGAGTAGGAAGGAAGTGAGGGATGAAAAGTTACCTGTTGGGTGCAATGTACACAATTCAGGTTATGGGTACAGTGAAAGTTCATATACCACTGTACAATTCATCCAGGTAACTAAAAACCTAACCACTTGTATCCCTGAAGATATTGAAATATATATATTTAAAAAGCCAGATCAAGCTACTATGAATTTACTATTAAAGAAAAAAATGTTTTTAGAATAAATGTAGTATAACCTAAGCATAGAGTGTTTATAGAGTCTACAGTACTATATAGTAATGTCTTAGGCCTTCCCATTCACTCACCAGTCACTCACTGACTCACTCAGGCAACTTGCAGTCCCGCAAGCTCCATCCATGGTGAGTGTCCTGTACAGGTGTACCATTTCTTATCTTTTATACTCTATTTTTACTAACCTGTTTTCTATGTTTAGTTACACAAATATTTACCATCATGTTACAATTTCCTACAGCATTCAGGTTCTTGTAGACACATATGACTGCCCCTCCCTGATCCCTTGAGGTTAACTGGTCTGTGAGTTGTATTTAGCATGAAATGTGGGAGCTGGTAAGTAAGTCTCCCTCTTTCTCTTCTACTTTAGAGATTGTGCCTGCATATGTTCATAAGGAGAATGACTGGGAGCCACCACATACAATCTCCTTTTCCTAGAACCTATGCATGGGAAAGAAGAGCAAGAGCAAGAAAGCAAATTTTGCTGCTGTGAGTTGCGGCAACTTTACTCCTGCCTTAATGCAGCATGCCTCACCATTTTGATGGACACATCACCTTTGCCTTGCATAAACAGCTTAAAAATAAACAGGCTTAGAAATTCTTTATCATGCAGATCCAGCAAACCCCTCTGATGTCAACCTATGAAGACAGTTCTCAAGAGGAAGTGGGACCTCTATTTATCTTTGACAATATGACCAAAGGTTATTCATTACAGCCCTGATAACAACAGAGAAATGGGGCTCTCTCTGCTTTATGGTGGCCACAAAAACAAGTTGTTGTTATTGTGATACTAATTTACCTCTGTTTCCTCTCCTGCTCTCTTCCTTCCACTCTTCTCTCCAGAGTTTGGAAGAGCTTAAAGATATCTTGGATGCATCACTGTAACTTTGAAGTAGTATGTATGTGATCCTAATATCCAATGAAGGAATATCAGGAAAAGACGAAATACGGGAAAAATGCACAGACCTGCCATATGATAAAGTTCTACATAGGGCCGGTCATGGCGGCTCATGCCTGTAATCCTAGCACTTTGGGAGGCCAAGGCAGGTAGATCCCCTAAGGTCAGGAGTTTGAGACCAACCTGACCAACATGGTGAAACCCTGTCTCTACTAAGAATATAAAAATTAGCCAGGTGTGGTGGTGCACACCAGCTACTTGGGAGGCTGAGGCAGGGGAATCACTTGAACCCAGGAGGTGGAGGTTGCAGTGAGCCGAGATCACACCATTGCACTCCAGCTTCGGCAACAAGAGCGAAACTCCATCTCAAAAAAAACAAACAAAATGCATAGATGAAAGTCACTTTAGAACCAGGAAGACAGCTTTTTCAATTACAAATAAAAGCTTACAGAAATCCTATAAAATAACAGAAGTAATATATTTCACTTATTTTAAAGCTGTGGCTCTACTGTTGTGTTTAATCTACATATCACTTGAATCTAGAAAAATACTTCGTGGCTGGGTACAATGGCTCATGCCTGTAAATCACTGCACTTTGGGATTCCAAGGTGGGTGGCCAGCTAAACCCAAGAGTTTGTGAAACCAACCTGGGACATGGCTAAATCCCTTTTCTTAAAAAAAAAAAAAAAAAAGAATTAGCTAGGCATAGTGGGACATGCCTGTAGTTCCAGCTACTCAAGAGGCTAGGGTAGGGGGATCACTTGAACCTGGGAGGTTGAGGCTGCAGTGAGCAGAGACTGTGCCACTGCACTCCAACCTTTGTAAAAATAAAAATAAATAACAATAATAAAATTTAAATATTTTGTCCATTTTTTGCAGATCATGATACTGTAGGACAGTTTTCTAAATGCTTCATCCTGGTAATAAACAGCAGAGCTGGACTTCAAAGTCAAGTCTAACCCCAAGCCTCCAAGTTATACAAATAGAAGCGATCTGCTTGATCCCTACTCACTGCTTACAAAATATGGCTACAGTTTGGGCTTCCTGGAACCCCTGGGGGTTTCTAAATAGCTTATGAAAATTAATGACACAAACTCATATTTTGACAATTAACATAAAAATTAGAGTTCATTCCACTATGCCTCACAAATTGAATTTTAGGTTAATGAACCTAAATATACTATCATCAGTGGGTCAAATAGTTGCACAGATGGCTCATGGGAAAATCTATCAAGTGACTGCCATTTCCTATCTTATTTATAGCCACAAAAATGGAAGTCTTTCCTGTAGTCAGCAGAAAGCTATTGCATGATGTGATGTGTTACCATTTAAAGGAAGCAGTAGTGTATTGTAACATTAACTGCCCTATTTCCTGTAAAACATTTTTTCTTGTAACACCAGCTAGGCTAATGTGTAGATCCAGCAATCGCTTTATTATTTTACATTGGCTTCATAAAAGTCAGGGGGTGAAATAATAAATGCTGTCCTCAAGAAGATTTTGAGTGTGCAGGTATAATTTCATTCTTTCATTATGAATCCTGATTTCTCCCTCATAATCTCAACTATCTGCAGGACATCCACCCCTTCTTCCTGAAGCTTAACCAAACACCACCTCCCAAGATCTTTTAAGAGAGACACATCAGTACAGGTTCAACCAGAGAAGCAGCATTTTATATAATACATACACACAAATACATAATACAAATTTGTACATATACATATACGTATACACGTTTATGTATATGTATGTACACATATACATTGTGACAGGTACATAACCTTGATTTTATATATATATATATATAAAATATATGTACATATAAAATTTATACATAGTATATATATATATATATATATATATATATATACACACACACACACACACACACATACAAAAGAGAGAGACAGACAGACACACACACAGATATAAGGCTGATAAAAAATTTGCTTACAGAACAATCGTGAGCATCTGAAACCCACAGAGAATACCATCAGTGCAGACTGAAACTCACGGACACATGGATGAGCTACTGTCCACAGGCAGAATATTTTCTCCTTGGGGAAACTTCGGCCTTGCTTTTAAAGTATATAACCGATTGCATGAAACTCACCTAGAGCATCCAGGATAATCTAACTTACTTAAAGTCCATTGATTGGGGGTTTTAATTATATCTGCAGCAACACCTAGATTAGTGTTTGATTAAATAACTGGAGACCGTAGCTCAGAGAAGTTGACACACACAAAAATAAAAATCCCAAAGGAGCTCTAGACAACATATTGTTCAGTCACTTATTATTGTCTACTTTATTTACATTTTCCTATTTGTCTGATCATAACCATTGCTTGACTATTGTAATGTCTAACATGTAAGGAGCTCCAATTGTCAAGGCAACAAAAACTGGAGCAGAGGCTGAAAAACTTCAACTGGAACTTTTCTTCCATTTGCTAAATGCCAGCTCTCTCTCGTGATGGGACACATCCTCCATTTCAAGTTACTCCATATTGTATGTCTATTGCATAATAACCTGTATATTTTTGTTAACTTTATTATTTTTATATTAATATTGCCTTTAAATTTTTACTTTCTCTTATACAGTAAGGTCCCTATCTGCCTAGAACGATGTAGCTGACAATAGGTAAAATATAGATATGAAAAGTCATTGGTTGAAATAAAGAAGGAGATCAAAGCATGCCTGAGACTTGTAAGGAAATCAAAAGGCCAACAGTATAAAATGAAAATCTACGTGGACGATAGCTACAAACAAGACTCACTCATTAAACACAGAATCAGAGGCCAGGCACGGTGCCTCATGCCTGTAATCCCAGCATTTTGAGATGCCGAGGAGGGCAGATTAGTTGAGGTCAGGAGTTTGAGACCAGCCTGGCCAAAAAGGTGAAACCTTATCTCTACCAAAAAATACAAAAATTAGCTAGGTGTGGTGGCATGCACCTGTAGTCCCAGCTACTAGGGAGGCTGAGCCAGGAGAATTGCTTGAACCCAGGAGGCGGAAGTTGCAGTGAGCCGAGATGGTGCCACTGCACTCCAGTCTGGGTGACGGAGCGAAATTCTGTCTCAAAACAAAAACCAAAAAACTCACAGAACTGAAATGGACAGAAAACACTCAAGAGAATTCAGAGTTATGAAGGACGAAACATGAAAAATCAATATATAAAAATATGTCATGGGTTTAAACTATAAAAAGAAATGTGAGAAAAAGCAATAGTCAAAGATTTAATGAACTCAGTATTATCTAAGCTAAAGGGAGACAGTATATGAAGGTTGGTAAGATTTATCATCTGCCAAAAAATTAACAAAGGGGTATATTCCCAGATTCTTTAAAAACAAATTTTAAGTGGCAAATAAATAATCCTATAAACAGCCAGCCATCAAAAAATAGGTATCATGTAAGAAAACAAAATTAGGCAGGTTTATTTTAAAAAAAAAAAAACCAAGGCAAGCAGTATCTATAGATTTTGACTAACTGGAAATGAAATTGTATACACCTTGATGTCATTTTCTATGAATGTGTGGAAAATAATACTCTTGATAAAATACCATCAACCTTTCTTTAAAATAAAAAATCAAAATAATAATTAGAGTCATCTAGTGGACTATGGCAGAGATAAATCAGAGTACAGAATCTCTCTCCAATCAAACTAATAAAATTATTTAAAAAAGGATAAACATGGAAAGATGGACGCCGACAGGAATGGAGCCAAAAGAGGGTTAGAATCCAATGTCACATTTCTGCAGCAAGGCTTGACTGAGTAACCGATACTAGGCTTTCTCTCAGCCTGGACAAAATATACAAAGTCGCAAATTTCCTGTGGGGCAGGATGGTGATTCTGGGGAGAAGGAAACTGTGTGAGGTACATTTCCCATTTGGCTTGGATTTGTGGCTGGGGTGTTGTCCTGACTGCAGCAGAGGACGGTACAGCCCTTCAAGGTCATGGCACCCTCCATGAGCTGAGGAGGCATTTATGTGGGTACATAGTTTGGGCTATCAGCAAAGTTAGAATGTGTGAGGCAGGATCCTCGAGAGGGGGTGCTCCACAAAAGAGGGTTGAGAGCATTCTCAGTGTAGATTTCCCACTGGTGCAAAGACACGCACAGAATTAGACTTTGTGAGCCAGGGATGATCAACACAGCAAGCCTGGGCTTTGACTGGAGACACCAGGGGCCACATGATGCTGAGTGCCCCTGCAGTTCCGTCCAGCCATGTGGAGGGGAGAGACACTGTGGGCCTTTCTGTAAAGACCAGATGAAGGCCACGATGTAAGAATAGGACTGCCTTAGTTAGTTCAGGTTGGTTAATGGAAAAAAAAAAAGTCACATAGTAGGAGATTCAAACCACAGACATTTAGATCTCACAGCTCTGAAGGCTAGGAAGTCCAAGATCAATTTCACTCCTTTCTTTTCTTTTAGACTGAATCTTGGTCTGTTGCCAGGCTGGAATGCAGTGGTGCAATCTTGGTTCACTGTAACCTTTGCCTCCCAGGTTCAAGCTACTCCAGCCTCAGCCTCACGAGTAGCTGGGACTACAGGCACTCATCCTCACGCTCAGCTGATTTTTGTAGTTTTAGTAGAGACAGGGTTTCACCATGTTGGCCAGGATGGTCTCAATCTCCTGTCCTCATGATACACCTGCCTCGGCCTCCTGAAGTGCTGGGATTACAGGTGTAAGCCATCGTGCCAGCCTTTTTTTTCCATGAGACGGAGTCTTTCTCTTGTCACCCAGCTCACCCAGGCTGCAGTGCAGCAGTGCAATCCCGGGCTTAAACGATCCCCTCACCTCAGCCCTCCAAGTAGCTGATAATATAGGCACATGCCACAGGCACAGCTAAGTTTTGTGTTTTTTTGTAGAGATAGGTTTTTGCCATGTTGTCCAAGCTGGTCTTGAACTTCAGAGCTCAAGTGATCCATCTGCTTTGGCTTCCCAAAGCACTGGGATTATAGGCATGAGCCACTATGCCTGATACACGTCTTGCTTTTCTATTTTGACATCTTTTTATCACTTTCTCTTGCCTAATTGCCCTGACAAAGGCTTTTAGTACTATGTCAGATAGAACTGGTAAGAGTGGATACCCTTGTCTTATTTAGCATCTTAAAGGAAAAGCTTCTAGCTTTTAAGCATTGCCTGTAATGCTAGTTGTAAGCTTGTTATTCATGGCCTTTACTGCATTGCAGTGCATTCCCCTTCTACGCCTGATTTGATGACAGTTGTTTTTCTTTCATAAAACAATGCTGAATTTTATCAAATGCTCCTTCTGCATCTAATGAAATGCAGTTTTGTCTTTCATGCTGTTAATGTGGTATATCACATTTTTGTTAATTGGTACATTTTTTGTTCAAGAAATTAAAGAAAACATAAATAAATGAAATGATATGTCATATTCAAGGACTGGAAGAATATTATTATAATTTTCCATACAATTCAAAGCAATCTACAGATTCCATGCAATTCCTATCAAAATTGCATTGTGTCAGTTTTCATGGAAATAGCAAAAACAACCCTCAAATTCATATAGAATGACTGAAACCCCCAAGTAGCCAAGGGCGTCTTTAGCAAAAAGCACAAAACTGTAGGCATCATACTACCTATATTTCAAAAATGTAGTAATTAAAACAGTATGCCGCTGTATAAAAACAGACACATTGACCAATGGAACTCAACAGAGTGCCGAGAAATAAGTCTACCAATATATGGCAATTGAGGTGGCAAGATAAAATGGGAAAAAGGCACTGTCTTCAATAAAGGGTGCTAAGAAAACTGTTACTCCTACAGAAGATTAAAATTGATCCCTTATCTCATACAGTATATAAAATTCAACTCAAAATGAATCAAAGACTTAAATGTAAGATCTAAACTCAAAAGCAACTTGAAGAAAACACAGAGGGAAAAAAACTGCATGACATTTGGCAGAGCAATTTTTTTGATGGGGAAGGTGTTTAAAAGTGCAGGCAACAGAAAGCAAAACATAGACAAACTGGATTACATAAAATTAAAAAGCTTCTGCATAGTAAAGAAAATAAGTAACAGAGTCAAGAGACAACTCACAGATTGGAAGAAAATATTTGCTACTACATATCTGAGATGGGACAAACGTCTAAAATATATATAAACTCAAATCACTTAATTCACATATGGGCAAATGACCTGAATAGACACTTCTCCAAAGAAGACATATGAATGTCTAGCCACAGAATGTAAAAAAAAAAAAAAAAAAAGCTCAGCCAGATGTAGTGGCTCATGCCTGTAATCCCAGCACTTCGGGAAGCCGAGGCAGGTAGATTGCTTGAGGTCAGGAGTTTGAAACCAGCCTAGCCAACATGGTAAAATACGTCTCTACTAAAATACAAAACTTGGCAGGCATGATGGTGGGTGCCTGTAATGTCAGCTACTAGGGAGGCTGAGGCAGGAGAATTGCCTGAACCCAGGAGGCAGAGGTTGCAGTGAGCTGAGATTGCACTACTGCTCTCCAGCCTGGGCTACAGGGTGAGACTCTCTCTCAAAAAAAAAGAAAAAGAAAAAGAAAAATTGCTCGACCTCTATAATCATCAGGGAAATGCAAATGAAAGCCCCTATACATGTCAGAACAGCTACTATGAAAAAAGATAAAACATAAATACTAGTGAGAATGTGCTGAAAAGGGAACCTTGGTTCAGTCTTGGTGAAGATGTAAATTAGTACAGCCATTGTGGAAAATTGTAAGGAGGTTCCGTTAAAAACTAAAACTGTAAGTACTGTATGATGCAGCAATACTATCTCTGGGTATATATCCAAGGGATTTGGAACCAATATATCAAAGAGATGTCTACACGCTCATGTTTGTTACAGCATAGTAGCATTATTCACAATAGCCAAGATATGGAATTAACCTAACCATTCATCCACAGATGAATGGATAAAAAGCATTTGGTATATTTTAAAAAGGAATACTATTCAGCCTTAAAAAAGGAAATTCTTTCATTTATGATAACATAGATAAACCTGGAGAACGTTATGTTAAGTGAAATGTGCCAGGAGCAGAAAGTTAAATATCACATAGTCTCACTTTTATTTGTAATCTAAAAACAATAAAAATCATAGAAGCAAAGAGTTGAATGACAGTTATCAGAGTATGCGGAGTCAGGGGTATGAAGAGATACTGTCAAAGGGTGCAAAGTTTTAGTTAGACAGGAGAAATAACATTTTTTTGAGTTTTACTGCCCAGTGTGGTGACTGTAGTTAATAATTGTGTATTGTATATTTTAAAATGATAAGTGTATGGGATGGCAGAACATTAGCTTGACTTAATCATTTCACACTGGAAACATCTATTGTAACATACTTTTTATCACATAAATATATACCATTATACTTTGTCAATTTATGATGAAAAAGAAGAAGTTGTGAGCTTAAAAAAAGTGTGAGAATTTAGCATTTACTACACAGAGAGAAGAAAAAGTAAGACAAGAAGAAGGGGAAGGAGGGAAGCTCTGTAAGATGGTAGAAGTCCTTTAAGGCATCAGTGAGTTTTATACTCAGTGGTAATGAAGCATACTAAAGGCAGATTGTTATCAGAGAATGATATGCATGATTTCAGAGGTGATGAGGTACAGTGCTTTGCTTTAGGAGGGAGTATCTGAAATAAAGTAGGAGAGAGCTTCTCTAGACTCGCTGGATGGGAGTAGAAATTGGTTGATGACAGTGAGAAGCAAGCATAAATCCTAGGTATTGAAGTCTCCCTCTGTGACAGCTACACATCAGTGAAAAGAAATATGCCAATTCAAGGTTTTCAGTGAGGTGTCATGTAGATGATCAAGCTGGACAGGTAGAGTCTTGAGCCTCAAAGAAATCAAGATTTGTACAGGAATACTAGAGAATAATTCCTGGGATGTCCCAGTACCATTAGATGTTAAGATTTTGAGTCCATGGAAGAACGGTCAGCCTCCACTAGAGTGGGCTCTGGAGAAGTGGACAGGGAGAGGAGTGAGGGACTTCAGGCCAGGGAGTATAACCAGCATCCAGCAGGGTGGAATACAGGATAAAAGCCTGTATTCCACCCTGGTGTGAAACTATCCAGGGATAACAAAATGAAGGTTTTCTACAATGTACATTACCTCTACTTCCTCAGTGGAAATGACTGCCTGGGAAAGAAGCCTTGACCTTGGTGAAGTCTTCCCTTTTTCACATTCACTGAGAGGATTAATAATATATGTCATGGTCAGAGTTAGCTGACCTCAAGATAATCCATGTAGATCAGTGGTCCTCAAAGAATGATTCCCAGGACAGTGGCATTGGGTAACTTGTTAGGGATACAAATTTGTAGGCCCTGCCCGACATCTACTAAATCAGAAATTCTAGGATTGGAGCCCATAAATAATGTTTTTTGTTTTTGGGGGTTTTTTTGAGATGAAGTCTTGCTCTGTTGCCCAGGCTAGAGTGCAGCGGCACAATCTAAGCTCACTGTAACCTCCATTTGCTGGGTTCCAGCGATTCTTCAGCCTTAGCCTCCCAAGTAGCTGGGATTGCAGGCACGTGCCACCATGCCTAGCTAATTTTTGTATTTTTAGTAGAGACGGGGTTTCACCATGTTGATCAGGCTGGTCTTGAACTCTTAATCTCGTGATCTGCCCACCTCAGCCTCCCAAAGTGTTGAGATTATAGGCGTGAGCCACCGTGCACAGCCCATAATGTGTTTTAATAAGCTTTTCAGGTGATTCTCACACATGTGCAAGTTTGAGAATCATTGGCCTCTGCAATCCCAGGGTGGCTAGCAAGGAGGACACTAAGATCTCTCTACTTAGTTGTGGTTGTGAAGGAAACTTGGGGGATAGGCTAGGAGATGGCAGCTGTTGCCAGCAAGTAAAGGGATAAGACAGTGGATTCCCTTATGATCTTCAAGCATGAAACATTAAAATACATTTTAAAATAACCCCCATGTTAAAATGCTTACTGGTAACCACAATTTTTTTCAGCAGCATATCTGCACACCCACCTAATTAAAATGTTACAGGTGCAGATTGAAGAGCTGATAGCAGTGGCAAACAAAACACTTCAGGTTGACACAGAACATTCCCTTGTTCAAAACCTGGTTTAGTATATACTACATGTCTGATGTGATAGGTAGTGTGCACTGGAAATTTAACAGTATGTCAATAATACAAAAGAAAACTTACATTCCAAAGGAGAAAGCAAACATATACAAATTATTACAATGCAATCCCAGGGCTAATTTCCTCTTTGTGAAAGAGAATGCAGTGTATGTAATAAGAACATCGTAAGATACCCAGTGGAGTCCTGTTTTTATACAGTAGTCAACATCAAGGTGGATTTTTAATGAGCAAAAAGTTTCTCAAGTGAAAAAGTGGAGGGAAATTAGGTAAAGCTGCATGATCAAAGCCAAAGAGAGCATAAGATATGTGATATGGGCTGAAGAGTAGGATGTGCATGTTTAAAGTAAGTTTAAAGAAGTAAATTGGGCCAGTATGTGCATCTAACACATGTTTTATTCGGAGTCACTGAAAACATCTTTTTGGAAAAACTTCTGGATACTTGTTGCATTTTCTACAAACAAGGATAGTCTCTTGCAGATACCACCAGAAAAAAAACAGGAAATTAACATTCATCCATTGCTACCATCCAATGCTCGAACCCCATTTAAATTTTGCCAGTGCCCTTTAGAGCAAAAGGACTATGTCCAGCATCACCTGCTGCATCAAGTTACCATTTTCATTCCAACTCCTTCAATCTGGTTCCCTAGCCTCTCCTTCTTTTCCTTGACTTGAACCCTTTGAAGGGCATAGGTCCATTATCCTAAACAATGCTCCTCGGTCAGGCGCGGTGGCTCATGCCTGGAATCCCAGCACTCTGGGAGGCCGAGGCGGGTGGATCACGAGGTCAAGAGATCGAGACCATCCTGGTCAACATGGTGAAACCCTGTCTCTACTAAAAATACAAAAAATTAGCTGGGCACGGTTGTGTGTGCCTGTAATCCCAGCTACTCAGGAGGCTGAGGCAGGAGAATTGCCTGAACCCAGGAGGCGGAGGTTGTGGTGAGCCGAGATCGTGCCATTGCACTCCAGCCTGGGTAACAAGAGTGAAACTTCATCTAAAAAAAAAAAAAAAAAAAAAAAAAAAGAATGCTCCTCAGGTGGTTCTTCCTGGCATCTCTTCATGATCATGGTCAAGTGACGCATCTTTAATAAGAACTTTTCTGAAGTTATTACTATTAGGTTGGTGCAAAAGTAATTGCGGTTTTTGACATTAAAAGTGATAGCAAAACCGAAATGACTTTTGCACCCACCTAGTATGTGGGTTCTTCTCATTCCGTCATATCCAGCAGCTCACAAGGTTTTGATCTGTCCCAAAATCTTGATGTTCACGTTGATCCCTTCATTATGGTGGGAACTGCCAGGCTTTGTCACTGTAAAGTTACTTTTTGACTTCCACACAATTAGTAATTATTTTGTAGGGAGGCATGTTTGTAGATGTGCATTTCCTATTCCTTGTTGAATTTTAACTCATTCCTGGAGGCCTATTTTATGCAGTCCTATTCAGTGAGTCATATTGTATTATTAGTATAGTTGACCAGTGGGAGTCCCTTCACACTGGCCCCTGTACCCTTTCATACTTTACTACCATTTTTGAGCATACACCTCCTCGGTCTTAGAAACAAGATATTTTGAGATCCTCTTAAAATTTCCCTGCCCTATATCTGGAATCAACCTGGTTTCTCTTAGAGGACAATGTTATCTATTAGCCAGGATCTGAGTACTAGGTCTTCTCATTGCTGCTGGGGTGTCTCTTCCCTCAGCCCTTTTCAGTGGACAGAGCTAGGGAGCATATATGTGACCACATCTATGTACACACACACACACACACACACACACACACACACACACACACACTTCATTCTGTTTTTTATCTACCCATGCCATATATGTTGAGCTGACACCAACCTCTCTAACTCCAATTCAGCAACAAGGGGCTTATTTTTCCACCCTGCATCTATTTGCAGTTCTCTTCTCTGACAGTAAACATGATTTTCATTTCCCTTACTCATGCACATACTCAATCCTTCTATGGGTATTGATTTTTTTTTTTTTTGCAACCATCAAGCTGGCCTCCACCAACCCCACCAGCATCCTCTTCTGCCCTCCTCTGGCTCCCACATCCTGCATGGTCCACCCTCATTCCTCCTGAACTTGAAACCCCTCCTCGCCCTGCCTGGACTCAGACATCCCTGGGGAAAGAAGCCTCTCTCTCCCCCTTGGGTTTCAATTTTGCACTGCCCAGCCTTCCACAGGGTTGCTTTTCTCACCTTGTTCCAACCCTTGTGTAAGACTGCCTGACACTCCAGCCCTGCAGAGATAGCCTTCTCACTTTCCTACAGCTCCCACATCTCACCCTGTCCCACCTCCCTCCTACCCCTTGTGTGATCGCCTGCCTTATCCCGATTGCAGTCCATCATCCACAGCCAGCTGCCTACAGCATCAACACTTTCCTCGCCTGCTAGCCTCCAACATGCCTTTGGGGCCCTGGGGCCCTCTCACATTCACTCTTTGTAGCGCTCACCTCCCGCAAGGCATTCACACCTTGCTTGGTTCCACCTAATGGCTTTGGAGTTAATTTCCAAGAAGGGAACTGATATGGTTAGGCTGTGACCCCACACAAATCTCATCTTGAACTGTAGCTCCCATAATCCCCACATGCCATGGGAGGGACCTGGTAGATAACTGAATCATGGAGGTGGATTTCCCCATACTGTTCTTGTGGGAGTGAATAACTCTCCTGAGATCTGACGGTTCGATAAGGAGTTTCCCTTTCCACTTGGTTCTCATTCTCTCTTTGCCACCATGTAAGATGTATGTTTTGCTTTCCACCATGATTGTGAGGCCTCCCCAGCCATGCTGAACTGTGAGTCCATAAAACCTCTCATTCTTTATAAATTACCCAGGCTTGAGTGTACCTTTATCAGCAGCATGAGAACAGACTAATAGAGAAGCAGTAGGCAGATCGGAAGGTGAAGGAGAAGACATGAAGGAAGAGAAAAAGCTGTCAGTATTTTTAAGCAGAGCAAAGCATATACTGGATTTGAGTTTTAGAGAAATGCATTTGGTTCAGAAGCCATGAGGCTGGCAGGGTCAGTTATGAGAATTTCTCATTCCTATAATACACAAGATATTGCATTGCTGATAGAGGTCTGCTAGGTGACAGCGACAGCATAATTTTAAAAGAGTAAAAAGAAAAGTGTTTGAACCTTGAAAAAAAATTATGATTGATTAAGTAATCGGCAAGTAAAGGAAATGAAGGGGTTGATGCTGACGTGGATTTTTAGCTCCAGGTTGAGATTTGGCAGAGGTTATGTTTAAATATTTGGGGATCTTCTTCCTCTAAATAATCCTTTCTTTGGCCTCTCCCCAGTGCTTAGCCTGATTTCTAACCTTCCTACCACCATTCTTTGAGGTCCGTACTGTGTTTTAGACCCACATTGTCATGCATGCCTCCTAAGTTTTAGTGTTTTCCTTTAAATTTCTCATAAAAGACCTCTCCAATCAGTAAATATTCCCCAAATAGCTATCTTCACAAATGATGTAAGCATCTAAAGCTAGCCAAATATTTCCTTTTGTTCCTAGGAAGCTTATCTTTTGTCATATTTATTCTTTAGTATCATGTTAAATGTTAAAACATATATTCTAACAATCTTAACAAAACACATGGCTATCTGACTTTATAGTACTCTATGAAAGATGAATCTCCAACAGATCATAATATCATTGGAAAACAAGGAATGTAACACCACTAGAGTTATTTAAATTGCAGCAGAGTCAGCAACCATGAACTTGAATGTTATTCAAGCTACTTAACTAGGCATTTCTCTGCAAGAAAATGGCTTTTATCCAATTAAAAAACTGTTGGAGTAAACATCAAAGAATAACACAGAAAACAAAAAATAAGACACTGCTTTGTAATCAAAGTTTTGAAACACACAAGGAAGGGCAACCTTGCCCAATTTCTGGAAGCCGAAGCCTGTATCACCAATTTCTTTTTCAGTTTTTGTTCCTGCTCCAATATCCATAGGTTATTATCAGCACAGGCACAGCAAAACCTCTCAGTCATGGATGGCTCCTCCTAACTGAAGTAATAAGACACACTGAATTCCTTCCCCAGTGACGGTGCTGTGGAAAAAATAAATCTGTTAATACATTCTGGACAGGGTTATCTACAGAAAGCTTGGGAAAAAGAAATTGAGTATTCGGAACTTTTGGGTTGTAACTTCGGCCTGAAATAGCATAGTCATCTTTTTAAATTACTTTGTTACACCTTATCCTAATTTCAATTTTCTCCAATTTAGTTTTCATTTCCTAAGTCCAAGTACTATACCGGACATAGATGAAATGATCATTGTTTGCTACTTAAACACACTTGGCATTGTTTTTGCCTTTTTTATAGTCATCACAAAGGCAGTATATCAAAATTCTGATCATATTAAGATAGGAGATTCTGGTAAGTCTGGTGTGCTGGGCAACTATAATGGAGTTGCTTATTTATTTAGAGAATTTATTGTGGCTCTGCTATCATCAAAGCATTGGGCATAGTCTGGAAGAGATTAAAATGATAATTAAGGGCTGTATCTTAAAAGAGGATTGAATATTGTAGCAGTGCCAAGATGTGGAAATATTTAACTGTAATCAACTTGTGCAGTAGAACTATATACGTTAGAAATTTCTGTTAGGATGTAGAGAAGAAAAAGAGACATCATTATAAGCTAAGTTGAATTTTGGCTATATTAAGCAAAATGAAGATATTTAGATTATGGTAAAACTGGATTTCTGGTTGTACAAATTATTAGAATATTTTCTAAAGCTTCTATCTATAACAACAAGAATGACATAAGACCAGACCTGACAGGGTTCTTGAGGATAAAATGAAAGATGTGGAAACTGATACCATCGCTGAAGAACTACCATCATAAAGCCTTATTGGAGAATCTGAATCCAATTATAGAGGCTAACAAAATGCCAAGAAGTCTGAATGTTTTTATCCCCCAGAGTTCACATATTATAATTCTAATCCAGCAAGGTGATGATTTTAGGAGTCGAGCCTCTGGGAGGTGATTGGGTAATAAGGGTAGTCCTCCTGATGGGATCAGTACCCTTATAAAAGGGGTTTGTGAGACCCCTCACCCCTTCCCCACATCAAGATACGATGAAAAGTTGAAAGTCTACAATCCAAAAGAGGGCCATCACTAGACCCTGATGATGCTGAACCCTAATCTCAGACTACCAGCCTCCAGAATGTTGAGCAATCAATGTCTATTGTTTATAAGCCACCCAGTCTACGGTATTTTTTAATAACATCCCTAATGGACCAAGAAAAGAATATTATATCATCTAAATTCTAGCACTCTAGTTGGGTAAAGCGGCAGTTGCCAATACTGAAAAAGTAGAATTTAAAAATAACTTTTAAGGGAAAAAACATTTTCTATTAAACTTACTTTTTATTAATAAATATATGTGTCACTCTTAGCAAACTCTTTCTTTTAGGTAAATCCTTGGTTCTGCCCTTAGATTCTTGCCCTAAAGAGCCTAATCTGCCACTTAGGTATTGATTTCTTGCTGGCAGAGCTTCAAATGAAACCCATGCACATTTCTGAAGCATGCCCTATGAGCATTTCCTTGTTTCGCATCTATTATTCAGTAATTTGTCTTGATAGTCTCACTTGATTTTTCTCCCGGATAATTTTTCTCCTTGATTATTCCAATTCTATTTCTCAATTAAATTCATCTGAGAGAAAATATTGCTTTATCATTGACCTCTCAACTAGAAAAAAGTATACTTAAATATATTGGATATTGGCTTTTGGCACAAGGTTAATTCAGTCTCATAACTAGAGCAATGGGTTGAGGACCCTGTATTCTCTTATCTTTTCCCTACAACCCCAAACACAGAAGGAAGAAAAATGTCTAAGATAACAAATGCATCATGGTACACAGTTAGGTTTCTGAATACCTGGATTGCTATACTGTTCCTCAGTTGATGGCTGCCATTTACAACTTACACCGTGAATGTATTAGGAATACATTGTAAATATATGTAATAGGATTCACTAAATACACAGTGGATTCACTAAAAGGAAAATTCAAGTGGTATTCATGGCTACTGACACAGAATTTAAGGGAACATTTTTAAATCATCTTTACAAAGACAAACATAACATATTGAGAGTAAAAATCAGACAAATCAATCACCAGAAAGGAAAATTAAAGAACATTCTCTCTCATGAAGAATAAAAAATACTAAATAAAAATTAACAAGTAATCTCAGTTAAATATAAAATTGGTTATACATCATGACCAAGTTGTTTGTTTTTTAGAATACAAGTTGAAGTTACTTTTGAGATTAAATCAGTGAATCCATTTAATAGAAGCAGTTAATGATCATCCCAATAGATGTAAAAAGATAATTTATTAATAGTCGACACCCATTTATGACTAAAAGGCTTAGCACACCAGTAACTGATGTCCTTAAGCTCAGACGGCAAATCTCAGAGGTAATGTTCAGTTATACAAAGCTTTATCTCTGCAATCAGAAATAAGACCAAAAAGTTCATAGTCATGGTTTTATCTCAACATTCAAGGTTATACTGGAAATTCTAGCCAATGAAATAAGGCAAGAAAAAAATAAATAAATCATATAACAACTGGAAAAGAATAAATAAAACTTATTTGCTGACAATATCGTTTAAGATAGAGAATCCTAAATCACTTACAGAAAAAACTAGTGGCATTAACAGGAGAAGAGTACAATCCACCAGTCATTGCTCAGCTTGTTATACTAGAACATTTTCCCCTTTCAGTGGGCATGATATTAAGCTTTGTCCACAGAGGGCTCTGAATGGATCCTGAAGGAAACGCTGTGTGTGTGTGTGTGTGTGTGTGTGTGTGTGTGTGTGTGTGTGTGTGTGTGTTTTGGGTGTTTGTTTGATCCTTTCTGATTCTAGTGTGGTTATCTAGGCAGACATGTGTTGGCCAGCAGCATGCGGCCCTCACCCTGTGCAACTTTTCCCAGCACCTGAGAGTAGTTTCTAAGAGGGTCTGATGGAGGGAAGCACAGTGTCTCCCATTAGATGGCTTATTCCAGAACCCCTTTCACGTTGCTCTGCTGTCAGTTCTGAGACACTGAACCTCCCCTCCCACCACTAGGGGAGGCTTCTCCAGGCACAGAGAGAATTGTCTCCATTGAGTCCCACCAGTGAGGCAGTGACTAGATTATCCTCCCTCAGCACAGCACCTCCAGGAATGGTCTCCCTTACACTCACAGAGCAGCGTTGCGATGAGTCCCACTGCTGTAGCCCCTCAGTGGACCTTCCGAACATCCTGTGGGACAAGGACACACCTCCAAATGAGGTGCAGATCTTAGCCATTTTGTGCGGAGTGACTTTCTCAGATCTGTTCTTCCTTTGAGTAGTCCTAAGCCTATTCTGAAGACAGGCATTGAGCTGTTTTGTAGCGTATCACTTTCTCAGCTGTTTCTCTGCTTGGGTGGTGTGGGCAGAACTTCCCTTAGCCTCTTAGAGACCCAATTTTCCCTGTCTCTTAAATGGGAATAAAGACACTACACACCATTTTCCCCCTACATTTCCATAGGGGAAAAAAGGCAAATGAATAGGAAGGTGAGCAAAAGAGGACATCCAAATGTATAAGATGCATATAAAAATGCTACTCAACTCTGTCACATAAAATAGCATACTGCTACTTAACTAATAGTATAAAATGAAAAGGACGGATAATACCTAATTTTGAGAAGGTATACCATGGCTGGAAATCTCATTTATTTCCAAAGGGATTGCAAACTGGTGAAAGCACTTTGATGGCAGCTCAGAAGTGTTTACTAAAGCTGAATATAGGTATACTCTATAACTCCAGATTCTAGTCCCAGGTATATATCCAAAAATGTATACATATATTCACAAAATCATGTGTGTATTCCTCAAAGGACAAAGTATGTTCGTAACACTACTTGCAATAATCCTAAACTGGAAATAACTATAATTTCCTTCAGCAGTAGAATAAGTTATGGATTGGAGTGTATTTATACTGTGGAATACATAAAGTTACAAGAATGAATAAAATACACGCATAAAGCATGGATGAAACTTATAAACATAATAGTGATTTAAAAAGCCAAACATGAAAGAGTACATAAAATTCCATGTATGTGAAATTCACAAAACATAAAAAAGTCCCAAAAAACCAACCTACCTTCCTAGAAGTTTTACGTAATGATAAGTAGTTGAAAAACTAGGGACAAGAATGACAAAGAGAAGAAAATTTGGGTGCTGGTAATGTTCTACTTTTTGATCTGGCCTTGATTACAGAATTATGTTGATTTTGTGAAGGCTTATCTAATTGTGGATTTGTGAACTTCTCTATGTGTACCTTATATTCTGTAACATTTTAAAAAGGAAACAAGCAAAATAATGCATGTGAAACAATTATCACAGTGGCAGTATAAGACAAATTGTCAGTAAGCGTTTATTCCTTGATGTGGTCTGGCTGTGTTCCCACCCAAATCTCATCTCATCTTTCACTGTGGCTCCCATAACTCCCACATGCTGTGGGAGGGACCTGGTGGTAGATAACTGAATCATGGGAGCGGTTTCCCCCATATGATTTTCATGGGAGTGAGTAAGTCTTATGAGATCTGATGGTTTGATAAGGGGTTTCCTCTTTTGTTTGGCTCCCATTCTCTCTTGTCAGCCACCATTTAAGACATGTCTTTCACCTTTTGCCATGATTGTGAGGCTTCTGTAGCCATTCAGAACTGTGAGTTCATTAAACCTTTTTTTCTTTATAAATTACCCAGTCTTAGGTATGTCTTTATCAGCAGTGTGAAATGGACTAATACAGTCCTAGTATTAAAATAATTTTTCAGTGGAGTGATGATCGTTGATTTGAGATGGAGAGTGTAAATGACAGAGAGCTGCCACTCTGACCACCCAGTATCAAAGAGGAAGTAAGGGTGCTTTCCAGTTCCTGTACTTTGGTGATTCCTGTAGCTTTAAATCTTGTCTTGATGACTCTGCTTACCTCTGTAAGCAAGGACAATAAGGATACTCACCATCAGAGTCTACATGGGAGAAGCTATGAATAGGCCAAACCTGATGTTCTATTCAGTATTATTGCATTTATTTTTGTCTATTTAATAGACTTTGGTTTTTAGAGCAGTTTTAGGCTAATAGAAAAACAGAATGGGAAGTGCAGAGTTTTCATATGCTCATTCTATAGATTTTGGACTTGCCAGTCTCGTCAACTGCTGAAAAGAGTGAGAGGATTTTTCTATCTTCATCATCTTCATCTGACAAATTGATTAGGTTTCTGGAGGTAAATGTCATGAAAGTGTGGTGGGGGAGCTCCCTAAAGCTGGGTCCCTAGGAATTTTTAGTCTCTCAAGCGAGTTCATGCTCAGTCTCCAGGAATTAGTCAAGTATCCTTTACATGTTCTCAGTAAGGTCTACAAGTGGCTTCTCTTTCCAGAGAGCTGTGATTCCTGTGTTCATCTGTCTTTACACATTTGGGGGGGGTGGTTTGCCTTGTGCCCTAACTTGTTCAAGCGATTTAAGGAGAGTAGTTGGTTTTCAGTCTGTTTAGCTTTTTTCTTGTTATGAGGATGGGAGTGATGCCTTCCAAGCTCTTTACATGCTAGATTGGAAACTGGAAGGTGTCAGATTTTAACTATGTAATCATACACAAAATATACACACATGCAGTGATATGTAAAATCTGCATGTAATAAAACAAAGACCCCCTTTAAAAAATGTGAACCTACACAATAAAACCTAGACATAAGTGAACTTTAGCACGCATTTTACTTTAGATATGTGTAATCAAATACATTCTACATTACAGTCATGTTTACATGGTATTTCTTCCTAACACTAAATTACCTCTCCGTGTTTAAAGCCCTGAAGTGCCAACTGTATTTTTTTTAATCCCAGGATGTGAATATGCTTTCATATTGTTTTTCCTAAATCTATTCTTCTTTCCCTGAAACTGCTAGCTTGTAAGTGCTCTAGATTGATAAACTTCCCTGCCATAAAACCAAGTTAGATGCCTGCTGGCTAGACCCTCCCCTACAAATGTAAGTCATATACTTTTCTTCCAAGATCCTCTGCCAACTCTGAAATCAGTGTCCAGCAGCCACTCTAAAGCTACTTTCATTCATATCAAGATCCTTGTGGTGTCTAGGAAGTCACTTCCTTCTGATTATAATTCAAAACTCTAAAAAATTATATTGTTTCTGGCCTTTTAGCCCCAGAAAAATGTCTTTATTTGGGGCATCTCAGGCAATTTTACCTGTCCTGGTGTTTGTGCTTTTAAAAATATTTAATTTCTCATTCTGCATTCATGCAGATACAGATATTTTTATGTCATGTAGTGACAATGAGGATACCTTTTAATCTAATTACATTGGCATGCCTCTGATCGAATAAATTAGCACCACCATCTCAATTGACTCATTTGACAGAAATGAATACAACATACCAGTGCGGATGTTGACTCCCATAACTCCATTGCCTTAATGTGAGGAAATATTCAACATGGTTTGGTGTTTACAATTTTTAAGAAATAGCAAGTTTTCCATATTTTTATTTTTGGTTCCCCAAGTAATTTTCTTAGGTCTGTTGTCTACAATATATCCTCTGAAATACAAGTGTCTTTAAAAGGCAATAGAAAAAGTCACCTGATATTTAACTAGTCTACAGTATATTATGCAGAATTATTGACAAATGGAATCCTACGACTCTAACCAAGTGATACAGCTGAGCTTGGGATGTCGATTTTAGCATATATGTGGGATTTTAAATAGATGTATCATTTTCAAATTGTTTTCAATAAAGGTCATGATATAACGTGATTGTCACAAGATCTACATGTAAATGATTATGTTTTATTCACATCAATCTAATTCCTTCTCAGATGAAACAATTTTAATTATCACAAATTCCAAAAGAAAAATAAACTTTGTTTTATTTACTGGGAAAAACTATTATCTAGAACACCATTGTTTTCTTATTATCATCTTAATGTTTACAAATTCAGAACAGAAATAAGGTCATAGCCAGGCATGATGGCATGCCCCTGTAGTTCCAGCTACTAGGGAGGCTGAGGCAGGAGGATGGCTTAAGTCCAGGAGTTAGAGGCTGCAGTGAGCTATGATTGCACCACTGCACTCCAGCCTGGGTGACAGAGTGATAACCTGACTCTTTAAAAGAGAAAATGAAAAAAAGAAAAAAGAAGAGAAATAATACAGGGAGAATAAAGGAGTGAAAATTTTTTTAATGTTTCAGGTTTTGTACTGATTATGAAATCTTTAAAGAGTTTATAGTTTATTCATCTTTGGAATGCACCCCCCATAGTCCAGTTATAGCAGATAAAAAGCGGTTAACACATGTGCTAGTTTAATCACTCATTGTGTACTTCTTCTGTTCTTACTGAGGGCAAACAATGTAGCTAATTTCTGGTCCATTTATACATAGCAGCGATGTGACTGACTTACGTAGTTTAAACTTAAGGTAAAGGGCAAGCATATTCTTTCTTTTCTGTAACCTTTCCCATGTCAGCACTTTACTTCGCCTCAGAGGCAGTCAGGATAGGGTTGAAAGTAGGAGCTCTGGAACCATTATCTGAGATCAAGCCATATCTCTACTATTTACCAACTCTGTGACCTTGGGTTTATTGCCAATCATTTTTGTGCCTTTATTTCTGCATCTCTAGAACGTTAGGCCAGGGGCAGTGGCTCATACCTGTAATCCCAGCACTTTGTGAAGATCACATGATCACAAGTGCTGGAATCACATGTCCACTTTGGACAGATCACATGAGGTCAGGAGTTTGAGACCACCCTGGCCAACATGATGAAACCCCGTCTCTACTAAAAATACAAAAATATTAGCCAAGCATGGTGGTGAGGGACTGTAATCTCAACTACTTGGAGGCTGAGGCAGGAGAATCACTTGAATCTGGGAGGCAGAGGTTGCAGTCAGCTGAGATCGTGCCACTGCACTCCAGCCTATGTGATAAGAGTGAAACACTGTCTAAAAGAATAAAATAAATAAATAAAACTAGAACTTTAATAATATGACTGCCATAAGTGGTAGTTGTAAAACAATAAATTTTTGCATGAGAATCATTTAGCACTCTACTTGGCACATCAAACTACCCATGAACAATTAGCTATTATAAATTCTCATGTTAATATGATCATGAATCTTCCAGTTAGACAAGAACCAAACCTGCATTAACAGTTTATCAAATGAGTATCAGTTATATTTAAGAGGAACTAAAAACACGATTGGACAATAAAGCAGAGTGAGAAATGTTATGGTATAGAAAATAATAGGAAACTACGAAAACAGAGCAGAGAGGCCTAATTTGATACCAAGTTCAGGGAGCTATGTCCACTGAGAACTGCTACCGTGAATAAATGCTGAATTTAGTCGTTATTTTTTGAATTTATTAATCATATTTTTATTATACTTTTGATATGGTGAGTTACAGGAATTGAGTTTTAATGTTGAGCCAACATGAATTCTCAGAATAAACCCAATTTAGTCAAAGTGTATTATCCTTTATATATGTGTCTTTGTGTGTGTGTGTGTGTGTGTGTGTGTGTGTGTGTGTGTGTGTAGCTAAATTTGCTAAAATTTTAAGGAAGTCATGAAGGAGGTTGGTTTCTCTTTTTTTCTTCAAATGTCTTGATATGATTTTTGGTATCATAGCAATGCTGGCCTCATAAAATGAGTTGTGAAGTGTTTCTTTCTTTTTTTTTTTTTTTGAGGTTTGGGGATAGGGGACAATTCTTTGGTTGGTTTATAGCACGGCAGCATCAATGGTGATTCAGGTTTTTTCCTCCTCTACTCCTTCATCCTTGGTGTGTTGGTTTAGTTTGCAAACTATTTTCTCATAGTCTCAAGAGGGCTGACTGTCTCTTTCTCCAGTCTCATTATGTCATATTGTAGATGGTATGATAGTAAAAAAAGTATTTCCTTTTCAGTTTCTTGAAGAGTTGATGCAGAATAATTATTATTTTTTCCTTTAATATTTAATTTTTATTATTACTATTTTGAAATGGAGTCTCGCTCTATCACCCAGGCTGGAGTGCAGTGGCGCAATCTCAGCTTACTGCCACTTCTGCCTCCGAGGCTCAAGTAATTCTCTTGGCTTCTGCCTCCTGAGTAGCTGGGATTACAGGTACATGCTACCACACCTGGCTAATTTTTGTATTTTCAGCAGAGACAGGGTTTCACCATGTTGGCCAGGCTGGTCTCAAACTCCTGACCTTAGGTGACTGGCCTGCTTTGGCCTCCCAAAGTGCTGGGATTACAGGCTTGAGCCACCATGCCTGGCCTATTATTTAACATTTGATAGAATTAATCAGTGAAGCTATCTGGTTCTGGGTCCTTCTTATGGGAAGGTTTTAAACTATAAATTTTATTTATTTCACAGACACCAGGTTCTTCTAATTTGAGTCTTTCAAGGAATTTGTACATTTCATCTAAGTTGTTGAATTTATAGACACAAAGTTATTCATACATTTCCTTATTAATATTTGTGGAGTAAATAAGGATATCACTTTTCTCATTCCTGAGACTGGTAATTTGTGCCTTCTTTTTGTTCTGTGTATCTCACTGGACATTTATCAATTTTAGTGATCTTCTCAAAAAATAATATTTGCTTCATTGACTTTTGTATTCATTTTCTATTTATTTTTCTGAACTTACTTTCTTTCATTCTACTTACATAGGGTTGAATTTGCTCTTCTTTTTGTGGCTTCTTAGGATGGACAGTTAAGTCATTGATTTGAACTCTTTCTTCTTTTCTAGCTTAAGTATGTAGTCATGTAAATTTCCCTCTAAGTACCACCTCAGCTTCATCCTCAAAATATTGACATACTGTATTTTCAATTTATAGCTATTCAAAATGTATTTTACTTTCCATTTTGATTCTTCTTTAACTCATATGTAATACAGTAGTACACTAGCTTGCAAACATTTAGGTAGTTTCAAGATATTTGCTATTTGTTTCTAATTTAATTTTATTGTAGTCGTAGTACATGTTTGTAGGACTGAATTATTTTAAATTTATTGAGACTTTATTAATGGCCCAGAATGTATTCTACTTGCAAAAGTTCGGTGCATGCCTTAAAGGAATGTATATTCTGCTGTTGTTGAGTGGGCTGTTCTAAAAATATTTATTCCATTTAGTTGACCAGGGGTAGTGTTGTTCAGGTCTTCTATACGCATACTGATTTTTTTCTTCTTCTTCTTTAACCAGTTAATGAGAGAGGTTTTGTAGTCATGAACAGTACTTGGAAATTCATCTATTTATGCTCAGTTCTATCAGTTTGTGCTTCACGTGTTGAATTTCTATTATTAGGTACATTAAAAACTTAGGATTACTATGCCTCTTGAAGAATTTATTTTTAAATCACAAAAAAATCCTTTTACCCTAATAATAATGTATTTTTGTTGATATGAAACTTTTCTGATCACATTATTTGGTTTTTATATTTGTGGCAAATCTCTTGTAGGCAGTATATAGCTGGGACTTGCTTTTAAAAATTCAGTCTAAAGATCACTGCCTATTAACTGTAATATTTAGACCTTTAGCATTTAATGCTATTTTTAATATGGCTTGGTTTAAATCTATTATTTTATTACTTCTTATTTTTTTCACTAGTCTTTTGTACCTTTATTCCTTTTTACTGATTTTATTTAATCTCCTTGTTTCATTAGCCATAGTTTTTTATGTATAGTAAAAGAACTGTACATGGTACCCATTTCCCATCTCTTTATCATTGTACTGTTTTAGTCATACATGCTATTATGACATTTACTATAAACTAAAATATATCATTACCTTTAAAAATAATTATTTTATACTTATTTTAAGAAGGAATCATTATAAAAATATTTACTGACATATTAATCTTACCTAGTGTTTTTCTTCCTTTATGTGGTTAATCATATTTCTATCTGGTATTATTTTCCCTATGCCTAAAAAAATGCCTGTATTTTTTTTTGCAGTGCAAACCTAATAATTATAAAATTTCAGCTTTTGTTTGTTTGACAGAGCCTTTATTTCAAATTCATTACTGAAAAATAATTTTATGAGTAGAAAATTTTAAGTTGACAGCTTTTTTGTTGTTGTTCAGTAAAGGTGTGATTTTATTCTATTCTCGTTGCATTGGTTCCTAATAGAAACACAATAAAAATCATTTTACTGCTTTTCATCGCTTGTACACAACATGCCTCTCTTCATTGGCTGCTTTAACGACTTTTTTTCTTTAAAATTTGTTTTAAGCAATGTCATTAACATACACCTTGGTATTGTTTTCTTCATGTTTCTTCACTTTAGGCTGATTGAGCAGCTTGGATATGTGTACTGGTAGTTTTAATTAAATTTGTAAACAATTATTGGGCCTTTATTCAATTTTTTTCTCCCTTATTTTTTTGAGACTCAATTTACATATATTGTAGCCACTTAAGATGTTCCACAGCAAAGTGATGCTTCCTTCATTTTTAAAAATTTTCTGTTTAATTTTGGGTAGTCTTTTTATTCTGTCTTCAAATTCTCTAATCTTTTATTTTCCAAAGTTAAATTTCCTACTAATTTAATGTAATATACTTGTTCATCCCATGCATTGAATTTTTTTCTATAGCAATTACATTTAATTATTTTTATAAAGTCTATGTTTGTAATTAACACAATTAATCTTTTCTCTATGTTCCAGAACATACAAAATACAATTACAAAATCTGTTTAGACGTTTTTGTCTACTAATTGTCATCAATAATATTTTGTGTCGATTTTCCAAAAAAAATTCAAGGACTCTATTTTTGAGTAATTTTAAATGTATAGAAAACTAAGCAGAAAGTACAGAGAGTTTCCATATATTTCCTCTCTCCCCACGTAAATTCCCCCATTATTAGCATCTTGCATTACTGTGGTATATCTAATGCAATGGATGAGCAAATATTGATGCATCATTATGAGTCCATACATTATATTAGGGTCACTTCGTGTTGTACATTCTATGGATTTGGACAAATATATAATGGAATTTATCCACCAATAGAGTGTCATATAAGAATAGTTGTATAGTCCTAAAAATCCACTATGCTCCACATATTGATCCTTTCCTTCCCCCAAGCACTGGCATCCACTAAACTATTTACTATCTATAGTTTTGTGGGAGTTTTTTTTGGCGAGGGTGTATTGTATTACTGAAACCATATAGTAAGTAGCCTGTAAGACTGGCTTGTTTCACTTCGTGATATACACTTATTTCCTTCATGTCTTTTCATGACCTGATAGCTCATTTCTTTTTAACACTGAATAGTATTACATTGTTTAGACATACCACAGTTTGTTTTATCCATTTACCACCTGAAGGTACTTGGATGCTTCCAGGTTTTGACAATTATGAATAAAGCTGCAACAAACATTTGTATGCATCCTTGTATGTAGACACATTCTCCACTCATTTGGGCAAATACCGATGAGCATGAGACTGGACTGTATGGAAAACATGTTAAGTGTTAGAGACTTTCAAAACGTCTTCCAATGTGCTTACCATTTTGCATTCTCAGCAGTGATGAAGGAGCTTCTGTTGCTTCACATCCTCACGAGCACTGGGTGTTGTCTGTGTTTTAGATTTTAGCCATTCTAACATATTTTATTGCTGTGTTAATTTGTATTCATGATGACACATGACATTGAGGATTTTTTCAAATGTCTTCTGTGTATTCTCCCTGGAGTGGTGTCTGGGCAGATGTCCTGCAAACTTTTTCAGTTGGGTTATTTGGTTTCTTACTGTTTAATTTTATGAGTTCTTTGAATATTTCGAATACCAGTTCTTTAAGAGATATGTGTTTTTCAAAGATTTTCTTTTAGTATGTGACTTATCTTTTCATTTTCTTAACAGTTTTCTTTATATAGAAGAAGTTTGAAATTCTAATAAGCTATAACTTCTCATTTTTTTTTAAATTAATAGGTCATGTTTTTGATATTATATCTAAAAAGTCATTGCCTGAGAAAGGACACCCTATTCAATAAATGGTACTGGGATATCTGGCTAGCCATAGGCAGAAGAATGAATCTAGGCCCCTTCCTTACACTATATATAAAAATTAACTCAATATGGCTTAATGTCTTAAATGTAAAACCCAATGGTACATAAAATGCGTGGAAGACAAACTAGACAATACTATTCTGGACACAGGAATGAGCAAAGATTTCATGACAAGGGCACACAGATGGGATCTAATTAAACTAAAGAGCTTCTGTACAAAAAAAGAAAGTATCAACAGACTAAACAGACAACCTACAGAACGGGAGAAAAATCTGGCAAAATATGCATCTGACAAGGTCTAATATCCAGCAACCTACAGGAACTTAAACAAATGTATAAGAAAAAAATTCGAAAGTGGGCAAAGACATGAACAGACACTTTTCTAAAAAAGACATATTTGTCCAAAAGCATATGAAAAAAAAGCTCAATATCACTGATCATCAGGAAATACAAATCAAAAACACAATGGGATACCATCTCACACCAGTCAGAATGGCTGCTATTAAAAAGTCAAAAAATAACAGATACTGGCAAGGTGGCCAAAAAAAAAAAAAAAAAAAAAGCACACTTACACACTATTGGTGGGGGTGAAATAGTTTAATAGTTTAACCATTGTGGAAAATGGTGTGGCAATTCCTCAAAGAACTCAAAACAGAATTGCCATTCTACCCAGCAATCACATTACTGGGTATATATCCAAAGAAATTTAAATTGTTCTGTCATAAAGAAACATGCACACATATGTTCGCTGCAGTACCATTCATAATAGCAATGACATGGAGTCAACCTAAATGTTCATCAGTGTAGACTAGATAAAGGAAATGTGCTACATATACATCATGGAATACTGTGCAGCCATAAAAAAGAGTAAAATCATATCCTTAGTGGGAACATCGATGGAGCTGGAGGCCATTATCCTTAGCAAACGCAGAAAGAGAAAACCAAATATTACATGTTTCTACTTATAAGTGGGAGCTAAATAATGAAAGCACATGAACATATACAGTGAAATCACAGACACTGAAGCCTATTGAAGGGTGGATATTGGGAGAAGGGTACCAGCCTTACTTTGGGTACGAGTCTTAACACCTGTACTAGCCAAAATAATCTGTACAACAAACTCCCATGACAAAAGTTTACCTATGTAACAAGCCTGTACATGTACCCCTGAACTTAAAAGTTAAGAAAAAAAAGAAGTAATTCAAACAAGAAGTTGGAACAGTAAGAGAAAAAAAAGACAAAAAACCCACAAATTTTGAGGCTCTCAGCTTGTTTTATGTATAATTAAAAATAATGTTAGAAGTTCATTTTTGTGCTATAAATTTTTTAGAAATTATACATCATAAATAATTAAACTAAGAGGTAATGAAGTTTTTATTTCCTTTAATATGCCTAGAAATATTTTTTAGTCCATGACGGAGGACTAAATGTTAATATTAAAAGGCTTCCTTAATTTCTATAACTCTATTATTGAGTTTAAATAAGTTAAATATATTTAATAATTTTGTTTTAAAAATAAAAATAATTGCTAAATATAATGTTACCTACACTTTTTCCTGTTACCTTCTAGGTCTTTTATAGTTTTGCATTTTCATTTACAGCTATGATACATTTTGAATTAATTTTTACAAAAGGTGTAATGCCTGTATTTCACGTGGGTTCCATTTGTGCCATTATCTGTTGAAAATACTCTCCTTTCTCCATTAAATTGTCTCTGCTTCTTTGTTCGAGATAAGTTGACTATTTTGTTCAGATCTGTATTGGTTTCTTTAATATACTTGTCTGTTCTTTTACCATAGCACACTGTCTTGAATATAGTAAGTTTTAAAGTATAGTACTGTCAGTCTTCTGACTTTTTTCTTCAATATTGTGTTGGTTATTCTAGGACAATTGCTTTCCATATAAACTTCAGAATCAGTTTGTCAATCTACAAAATAACTTGTAGAGATTTTATTGGGTTGCATTGAATCTACAGCTTAAGTTGTAAGGAAGTGGTGTCTTATCAATATCAAGTCTTCCTATCCCTGGACATGAAACATACTTGTTTATTTAGTTCATTGGTTACTTTTATGAGAGTTTTGTAGTTTTCCTCATATAGATCTTGACCGTATTTTTTTTTACATATTCTGGTGTCAATGTAAATGGTGTTGCTTTTCTATTTCTAAATTCCAATTTTTATTACTGGTATACAGAAAATGAATTGACTTTTGTATTTTAACCAAAAACGTGGTTCCAGCAGGGTTTTGTTTTTGCTTTGTTTGTTTTGGTGGGGGGAGTCAATTCTTTGAGATTTTCCATTTAGGGAGACATTTTGTTTTGTTTTGTTTTAAGACAGTCTTGCTCTTGGTACCCAGGCTGCAGTGTAGTGGCATGATGTTTCGACAGACATTACATTTTATCTGCACACAAAGATTTATATTTTTCTTCCTAATATATACAATTTTTATATCGTTTTATTTTCTCATTACATTACCTGAAACTTCTAGTATGATTTTCAATAGCATAGGTGAGAAAGAACATCCCTGCCTTGTTGCTGATACTAGTGGAAGAGTATCTACTTTCTCATCATTAAATTTGATGTTAACTATAGGATTTTTGTAGATGCTCTTTATTAAGTAAGTTACTCTTCACTCATAGTTTGCTGAAAAGTTTTACCATAAATTGGTGCTGAATTTTGTCAAATGCATTTTCTGTATCTTTTGATGTAATCATATGCTTTTTCTTTTTCTGTCTATTGATGTGATGGAACACATTAATTAATTTTTGAATGCTGAACTGGCTTTGTGTACCTAGAATAAATTCCTCTCAGTCATGGTGCATAATTCTTTTTATATATTGTTGAATATAATAATATGTTGCTGAAAAAATTTGCACAGGTTTATGAGAGATACTGATCTACAGTTTCCTCTCTTGAATAACATTATCTAGCTTTGGTATTAGGATAATGTCAGTCTTGTACAAGGAATTAGGACACATTTTCTCTGCTTTTTTTCTGCAGGATTGATAAAACCTTTTCCTTAAATATAAAATTAACCAGTGAAACCATCTAAAACTGGTGCTGGTTTGGTGGGTTATTGATTATTGATTCAATTTTTTAAAATAGATAAAGATGTGTTCAGATTATTTCATTTTGTGTGAGTTTTGGCAGATTGTGTCAGCAAATTGGTCCATTTTATCTAGGTAGTGAATTTATGACCATACAGTTGTAAATAATATTTTTAACTATCTTATTAATGTTAATTGTATCAGTAGTGATAGCTGCTTTTTATTTTGATATTATTAGTTTGTCTTCTCTCTTTTATCATTTCTTTCCCAGCAAGAAGATTATCAATTTTAATGATTTTTAAAGTATTTGGTTTACGTTTCTCTATTCTTTTCTGTTTTCAATTTTACTGATTTCTACTTTTTTTTTTTTTTTTTTTTTTTGGTCTTTTCTTTTTCCAGCTTACTTTAGCAAGCATTAGGATTAAAATTGAATTTGGTTTTAATTTTTTTTTCTTTTGGTTTCCTAAGGTGCAAAATAAGATTATTGATTTTAGATCTTTATTCTAATATATGCCTTCAATGTTATATTTTTCCCCTAAGCACTGCTTTTGATGCATCATACAAATTTGATGTTTCATTTTCAGTTTCATCTAGTCCAAAATATTTTAAAATTACTCTTGAGATTTATTTGACCTATGTGTTAGTTAAAAGTAAGTTGTTTAATCTGCAAATGTTTTAGATTTTTTTTTTTAATTTTTATTGCTTTATAGGTTTTGGGGTACATATGCAGAACGTGCAAGATAGTTGCATAGGTACACACATGGCAGTGTTGTTTTAGAATTTTTAAGCTATCTTTTAGGCATTGATTTCTAGCTTAATTGCATCATGGTTTGGGAGAATACTTTTATGATTTCTAGCCTTTTAAATTTGTTAAAATGTGTTTTGTGTCACAGAATTACACATGTTGGTGAATGTTCCATGGAAGCTTGAGAAGAATGTATATTCTGCTGTTGGGTGAAGTATTTTCTAAATGTCAATTATATCCAGTTGATTTATGGTGTTGTTGAGTTCAACTGTGTTCTTACTGAATTTCTGTTGTATTTGTCAGTTACTGATAGAGGGTATTGAAGTCTTCAAATACAAGTGGGTTATCTGTTTCTCCTTGCAGTTCTATCATTTTTTGGCTTACATATTTTGACACTCTGTTAGATGCACAGACATTAAAAGTTGTGAAGGTTTTTGGAGAGTTGAGCCTTTGTCATCATTTAATGCCCCTTTTTTCCTCACAAGCAATTATCCTTGCTTCAAAGTTGGCTTTGCCTAAAATTAAGATAGCTACGATAACCTTCCTGTGATTGGTGTTAGCATGGTGTATGCTTCTCTGTCCCTTTTTAAAAAAATCAAACAGTTATTTTTATTTAAAGTATATCTTTTGTAAACAACATATAGTTGGGTATTGTTTTTTACCCATTCTGATGGTCTTTGCCTTTTAATTAGTTGATTTAGACTATTCATATCTAAAGTGTTTATTGATATAGTTGGATTTATATGTACCATATTTGTTAACTATTTTCTGTTTGTTGCTCTTATTCTCTATTCCTGATCTTTATCTTTTACTCTTTTCTTACCTTTTATAATTTTACTTGAGCGTTTTATATGATTTCATTTCCCTGCTAGTATATCAATTACACTTCTTTAAAAAGAGTTTCAGTGGCTACCTTAGAGTTTGCAATATACATTTATAACTAATATAAATCCACTATGGAATTAGTATACATGTCATAGGTACTGCAAGTATATTTTAAGAGAGTATTTCCAAGTTCTCTGTTTTCTTTCACAACATGGCTGTCATTATGTTACTTGCCCATGAACTGAAGGAGAGTTGAGTGAGATGGCTAATTATGTCTCTGCAGAAATCATCCCTCAACATCAATTTGAACAACTATCCACACATAAAAACCACTTCAAAAGAGCCATGGAAACCAAGGAGAATGTTATAGTACCTAGTTATAACATAATATTAATAAAAGACTTATTGATGAGGGTGGAAAGGTCAATTTTATGTTACCCGTATCATTCCTCTCCCAAGACCAAGCAGCACAGTGGAGAGAGAGATACTGTCCACTTGGGGGAAAGAGGACATACGCATAGTACTTTGCCTTGGACACTAACACTGGGCTACACCAGGCAAACTACTATAGTCCCTGACTCTAGGCTGGTATCCGTGGACTGAGTCTCCAAACCTCCATTGACAGCAAGTGGGAAAGCATAGATCCTAAGAGGTAGACTCCATCTGCAGTCTGCAGTGGCCTCGAGCTCTGAACGAACCTCAACAAACAGGAAGATGTCATTGAATACGGGGTTTTGGGCATGCCTCTTCACAGTGATGGGATGGTCACAGGAGCTATGGGATTATAGGCTGGCATCATGCTGACTGCAGTAATTCTAGGCTTAAAGTGTTCCAACAGTCTAGTGCTATAATGGCCACCATGGTGCTGAGTATAAGGATCATGCCCACTGACCTACCCAGACCCTCTAAACAGGCTTATCATTGATGTGTTTCCAGACAAAGCTAGTCTATAAAGACTGAAGTAAGTACCTACTTCTTCAAATGCACGGACGTTGATGCATGGCAACAAAGATCAAGGGCAATTAGGGAAACATAACATTACCAGACAGATAAAATAAAGCACCAGTTGCCAGTTCTAAAGAGATGGAGAGATTTGAACTGCCTGAAAATTGACTCAAAATAACTGTCTTAAGAAAGTTTTCATTTTTCTCACCCGCCTATGAATGAGAATATGTGGTATTTTGTTTTCTGTTCTTGTGTCAGTTTGCTGAGAATGATGTTCTCCAGATTCATCCATGTCTTTACAAAGGACAAAAAAATCATCATTTTTGATTGCTGCATAATATTCCATGGTGTATATGTGCCACGTTTTCCCAGTCCAGTCTATCATCGATGGGCATTTGGGTTGGTTACAGGTCTTTGCACATGGACATAGGGAGGGGGGTACTACACACTGGGGTCTATTGGGTGGAATAGAGGAGGGACAGCGGTGGGGGGGAGCTGGGGAGGGATAGCCTGGGGAGAAATGCCAAATATGGGTGAAGGGGAGGAAGGCAGCAAAACACACTGCCATGTGTGTACCTATGCAACTATCTTGCACGTTCTGCACATGTACCCCAAAACCTAAAATGCAATAAAAATTTTAAAAAATAAATAAATAAAATAAAAATGAAAAAAAGAGAAAGTTTTGTGTACTTCAACAAAATACAGAGTAACTATAAAAAGAAATTAGGAAAACAGTAACTGAACAGAATGAGAAATTTAACAGAAAGATTGCAACAACAAGAAGATGATGATGAACAGAAATCCTGGAGCTAAAAAAAAAACAAACAAAATAAAAATGCAATAGTATCAACAGAGTTCATCAAACAGAAGAATCTGTGAACCCAGAGAGAGGTTATTGGAAAATATACCAACAGAAGAGGAAACAAAGAAACAAAAATAATAAAGAGGAACAAAGAAATTTTCAGGACTTATGGGAAAGTACCCAAAATACAATTGTTCAAGTCATCACAGGTCAATAACCTGGAAAAAGATAGAAATATCCAAGTAGAGGAAGGCCGTAGTTTCCAACTGGATTAAATCCAAATAAGACTATTCTAACACGTATTACAATCCAACTTCTATATCCACAGGTTTCACTTTTGTGGATTCAACCAATGGCAGATTAAAAATATTGTTTAAAACACCAAGAGATGTGTGAACCTATGCAACTGTCTTGCATGTTCTACACATGTACCCCAAAACCTAAAATGCAATAAAAATTTAAAATTAAAAAAAAAATAAAACACCAAGAGAAATTACTATAGAAATGATACAAATAAAAAAACATGGTGTAAAACTAATTATATAGCATTTTCATTTGATTAGGTATTATAAGTAATTGGGAGATAATTTAATGTATTTGGGAGGATGTACATAGGATATATGAAAATATTACACAATTTTATATCAAGGACTTGAGCATCCATAGATTTTGGTATTCAAGGGAGCATACTAGAAATGACCCTCATGGATACCAAGGGATGACCATATAATCAAACCATCCAAAATCAAAGACAAAGAAAGGCTCCTGAAAGCAGCAAGAAAAAAGCAGCAAATAACAGGGGAATTCTAGAATATCCAGTAGCAGACTTCTCAGCAGAAACTTTATAGTCCAGGAGAGAATGGGGGAATATATTCCAAGTGCTAAAGAAAAAAACTGCCAACCAGAAAAACTGTACTCAGCAGAAGTTTTCTTGAGAAATGGAGAGAGAAAGCCATTTCAGAAAAATAAGAGCTAAGGACATTTATTACTACCAGTCCTGTTTTATAAGAAATGTTAAAGGGAGCTCTTCAAGCCTAACGAAAAGGAGGCTAATGAGTAATACTTGTCCATAGGCTATAATCACTGAATAAATTATTTCTGTTATTATTTTGAAAAAAAACTTTTAGATCATAAGAACAATAAAATATTTCATTTTTATTTATTCCTTTTCTAATAATCTTTTTTATGTAGATTTGAGTTTCTGACTTAGCTGAGTTTCTTCTCTCTATAAATTTAATAGTTCTTGGCATTTTAATATTGGTGACAATTTTTAAATTTTTTTTGGTTCAGGTCTTCTTCTCTCTAAATAATTTAACAGTTCTTGAAAAGTAAGTTTATTGGTGACAAATTTCTTATTTTTGTTTGGTTAAGAAAGTATTTCTCTTTCAGTTTTTCAAATGAAGGAGAAATAAAGACATCACCAGATACAGAATTTCAGGTTGTTGAATTTTGCTTTAAAACTAAATACTTCACAGCATTCTCCTTTTGCCTTCATGGTTTCTGAAGATGCCAATGCAATGTTTATCCTTGTTCTTCTATAAATGGTATTCCCCACCCTGCTTGGCTTCCTTCAAGATTTTCTCTTTATTTTGGATGTCTTAAATTTAAAGATAATATGCCCAGTTACATATATTTGACATTTATCCTGAGTGGTCATCTCTGAACATCTTCATTTGCAGTTTGATGTTTGTCATTAATGTTAGAAAATTTTCAGCCGTTATTTCTTCAAATATTTCTTCTGTTTTTATACTCTTCCTTCTTTTTCTGGTATTCCTATTCAACATATACCTAATTGGAACTGTCTCAGAGTTCTTGTATGTTTTATTACATCTATTTTTTTTCTCTTTGTCTTTCAGTTTTCAAATTCATGTTGATTTCTTCAAGTTCACTGATTCTTTCCTTCTTTGCAGTTTATTGATGTGACCAACAAGGCATTTTTTATTTTTGTTTTTGTGGTTTTCTATTCATAATATTTTCTTTTAATTTTTTATTTGGTCTTAGTATCTGCCTGATTATGTTACCCATATGTTCTTACATAATGTCTACCTTTTCCATTGTACAGCTTAGCATATTGATTACAGTTATTTTAAAACCTCGGTGTGATAGTGCCAAGATACCTGTCATATCTGGGCCTGGTTCTCATGCTTTGTCTCTTTACACACTGTATTTGCCCTTAGTATGCCTTGTACCTTTTGAGAAAAGCTGGACATAACATTCCAGGTAAAAGGAATCCAGTACTGGCTTTAGTGGTGGCCTTTGTTCCTGGACTTCTGCTCCAATAGTCTTTAAATCTTTGTATTTACCTGTCTCTCCAATTTGGGAGTTAAAGTTTGCCCAGTCATTTTAGTTTTCTGCTGAATATAACTTGTTCATTTTAATTTTATTCAAGTTTTTCTTTTTGTGAGGATTAGAGTGACTTCTAAATTCATTACATGTTAGATCACTAAAGTTCTGGGTCACTTCTGATTACTTTTCTCTTCATTGTGTCTTTTTTACTTCTTTTGCATGCTTATTAATTTTTAAGAAGATGACATAAATTGTGTATTTTTAAATTATTGGGTCCTGGATAATCTCATGTTTAAAAAATAATTATTGAACTTTTTCGTGTAATACCACCAAGCTGCTTGAAAACCCCTTGATAGTTATCTTAGTCTGTTTCGTGTTGCTATGAAGGAATACCTGTGGCAGGTAATTTATAACGAAAGAGGTTTATTCGGCTCACAGTTCTGAAGACTGTACAAGTGTGGCACTGGCATATGCGCCTGGTGAAGCCTTCAGCCTGTTTCCACTCACAGTAGTCAAGGAGAGGCAGAGGCTGCAGAAGTCACATGGTGAGAGAGGAAGGAAGGTAGTTAGGGAGGGCCAGCCTCTTTTCAACAACCAGCTCTCAAGAGGACTAACAGAGTGAGAATTTACACACCCTCAAGGGAGGGCGTTAATCTATTCATGAGGGATTCACCCATGACCCAAACACCTCCCCTTAGACTTCACATCCAACACTGGGGATCAAACTGCAACAGGAAGTTTGACAGAGAAAACTTCCAAAATATAGCCATCGTTTTGATGCTTCCTGTTAAGCTTTGTCAGATGAACTACGGCAGATATGAGTTTAGGGCTAATTGTGTCCCACTACTGAGTCACTATTTTAAAGTGTATCTTATATCCTGTGTATTCTGTCCAGGGTAAGCTCTTTGGTGAAAGACTCCTATTTTCAGGTGGTTCTTATGCCATCTTAAGATAGTTTCCCTGAACACACACACACTGATTGGTACTTAGCAGTACACTTGGGGCTGACCCTCAGCTGATCTCTGGAACTCTTTCTGCTGATCTTTCCTCTCTGTGAACATGTCTTGCAATCTCCAGCTGTCTTGGTCTCCCTCAGCTCTTGATTTTATCTCAACAGTGGTGAAAGCAGACATCCTTCTCTTACCCAGTTTTTAAAGAGAATGCTTTTATGTTTCACTAATAAACACGGAGTTTGTTGTATATTTTGGGTAGTGATCATTACCTATTTACGTGATTCCTTTCCATTTTGTGTTTGTTAAGAAATTTTAGGCTGGGTGCAGTGGCTCACACCTGTAATCCCAGCACTTTGGGAGGCTGAGGTGGGTGGATCACCTGAGGTCAGGAGTTTCAGACCAGTCTGGCCAATATGGTGAAACCCAATCTCTACTAAAAATACAAAAATTAGCTGGGTATGGTGGTGTGCAACTCTAATCCCAGATACTCATGGGGCTGAGGCAGGAGAATTGCTTGAACTGGGGAGGCAGACTGCAGTGAGCCAAGATTGCACCACTGCACTCCAACCTGGGCGTCAAAGTGAGACTCCATCTCAAAAAAAAAAGAAAAAAAAGAAAAAATTTAAACACACACACATACACACACACACACACACACACACACGTATATATTTATTTTAAGTTCCGGGATACATGTGCAGAATATGCAGGTTTGTTACACAGGTATACATGTGCCATGGTGGCTTGCTGCACCTATCAAATCATCATCTAGGTTTTAAGCCCGACATATATTAGGTGTTTGTCCTAATGCTCTCCCTTTGCCCCACACACGTGACAGGCTCTGGTATGTGTTGTTCCCCTCCCTGTGCCCATGTGTTCTCATTTAAAAAAATGAAATTTTAATGAATTGTGTTTTATTTGGCTATATCAATGTGACTATATAATTTTACTTGTGAAGTCTCTTAACAGTAAACACTTCCAGTCATCCTTTGATAAACTCTACCTAGTTATGATACACTGCTTTTATTATTTTTACGTTGGTGACTATAAGAATTTCATCATTCTTTCCTCTGCATACTTTCCCCATGATACCTGTGAGAATGCCTTGCAAATAATGAATACCAAAGTAATTTAATGAACTAAACCTATTTGAATTCAAATTATTTAAATATCTGAAATAGCACATAAATTTCAAAATGATTCCTCAAACTCTTCTAGTTCCTATTCATCTTATCTAATTATAGAGTATCTACTATATGTCAGCTAGGAAAAAATAATATTTTGAATGAATGAAGCTAAAGAGAGGTAAATATTGTTCATGGAATCACTGAGGCATATACAAAATGGCATCCCAGCTGCTAAGTTTTGGTTCAGCAAATGTAATTTTAATGGGTGAGTTGACTGGGCCTTACTAAAATCTTGTCACTGTTGTGTATTTGATCAGTTTTATTGGTGCACATGTGTGGGAATACATGGTGAAGTTTTAAGCACTTAACTTTTATATAATGGTGTTATTTCCTTCAGAAGAGCTCAAACATCCCGTAGGTTTTAAGGAATGAGTAATTTATTGCGGCACAATATCTTGCACATCGACTCTGATAGCCAACGTTTTCCTTGTTGATCTCTTTCTGCTCCATTTTGGTTTGTTGGCTTTGTATCCTAGACGGGCTTTTTCTTGACACAATCCATCCCATCTTGTTGTTAAATAGGAAAATCTGTCTGAGTTCTGGACTAATTAGTGGAAATGCTGGGAAGTGGTGTGGAGGTCCTGATGGGGTGAGTAAAAGGATTGCAGGAAATGGAGTAGGCTGCTAAAGAAACCAGGGCTTTAAATTTGCATGTGGTCTATTCTCTGAGCTTGGCCTGCAAGTCATCAGTCAGACTTAAGCATATTTAATACATTAACACATTATTACACACTTAACTAAAACTCTCCTTATAAAGAGTTAAAAGTTTTAATTATAGAGCTTATTGAAGGCTTATTTCTTGATCAGCTCTGTACACAATGCTACCTCACTCACCTAACTGATTCTTCAGGAACTCCTACCACCAAGCAGACAGTACTACGTCCATGTCACCAACAAAGACCATCAAAATAGGAAAGTTTCAGTATGTGCCCACAATCACAAAAAACAAGCATTGACGGAGCTGTGACAGAAGCAAAGATTGGTCTGATTCTAATATACAAAGGTAAATATATAATTGCAAAAACAAAATTTAAGTACATTTTTTGGCAATCAAAAACAATAAAAAACCTTATGTTTGATATACATATTCTTTGGTTTTTCAGAAGTGTTCAAGAATTTTCACAATGGAGATGAATGTAATTTTAGCCATTTTACAGATCATGCCCAGGGTTCTGTTTTCCTAGTGCTGTGTTTCTTGTCTTTTTAAAGCAGTTTTTGCACAATAGTGGCTTAAAGCTACGGCTCTGACATTCTCTTGGCTTCCCGTTGTGCTGACTGTGAATGCCCCGTTGGCGTTCCCTATTTGTTCTTCAATCTACAAAGGTCAACACTCTGAGGTGACTCCTACAGATCTGAGGCTCACCCTTCAATCTGCAATGAGTCATTTTCTATGTGTGATTTGTTCACATTTTTATTAAAGAAACTTCTTTTTTAGCTGGATAGGTTTTTTTTCCTCCTTTCATTTCTTTGGATTTAAAATGCTTTACTGTAAAATCACATATTTATCTTACCCCATTTATGTAGTTTTCTCTTTGAATCATTCCACTGGAACCCACTTGCCTTCTATATAAAAATTCAAGCTTCTAGAGCCTACCCTCAATAATTAACTTCAGTTATTGATTTCTATGCCCTCGTTTTTTCCTATTTTTCCTTGTCAATCACTCAGTGCTTTCATAATTTACCCCCAAATTTCTTATGTCCCTTTCTTCATGTAATACGGTCATTGACACAAAATATTCTAAATTCTACCCCAAAACATTAATAAAGTCCTAATTAGACCAAAATCTGAAAGAAAGATAGTTTTCCTCCCTGTATTTTCTTGCTTAGTGTCAGAGACTACAAAAAAGTAAAACTAATTCCCCAATAATACATATCCTTGTATTTAAACAGATTCAGTTTAACACTATATATATGTGTGTGTATGTGTGTACACATGCATGACACATAATTTTCTAATTTCTCTTTAATGTTTAATTCTGCTTTAAAAAAAAATCTTGTGGTCATAACCAACACAACTCAAATGCTAATTCATATTGTATACAACCTACTAAATTCTGTTGTATTGACTCAAGAGGGTCTTGTTTGAGAAATAAGAAGCAACGATGCACTGAGTTTTACTAAAATCGAGGAAACATCAAGATAATTAGATGTTGTCTATACTCTAAGATACCTTTGATTTCAAAAGACTATGAAAATAAATCCAATACTTGGCAGCAATAAGTGTCCTAAAGAACTGAGTGAATACATACAAGTATTTAGGAGACAAAAGAATCTCAAACAGCAGCAGACATCAGGAAAGATTTTATGTAATGGTAAATTTTTGGCTGTACCATAATGATGCTCTGATTTTGACAGGGAGGAAAAGCATGCAATGGACAGGAATGGCAAAAGTACCAGCCTGAAAAATGCAGAGTATGTTTAAAGGACAGGACCTGGAGCCCGATTTGATTGGCACATACAAGGTAGCTCGGGAGTTAAGTATGAAAAAGTGGAAAAAAAAAATGATCAGAGAAAGCAACTGAAAGGAGAGACCCAATTTCTCCTTTTAATTGCTAAATTATAGCTGTGGAGTTTTAAAAAATTGTTGGAAATTTTGAATGAAGGTTTTTGCTGTGTCTTTCCTCCTGGCATTGAAAGACAGGAAGGAAGGTTTTAACAAGAACCAAGAAAGTGAGTGTCAGTAATTTTTAACTGAGAGAGAAAATGGAGGCCAACTTTTTTGACACATTCAGGTCTCCCTGATTGCTGAGCAATCAGAGAAACTAACACGTATATGAATGGTGCACCTTAATCTTGGGGTTCAGCATCTTGCTCTTCCCAGAGCCAGGGAAAAACATAAACACAAGTGGGTATCTGTGAATAGAAAAGAGTCTGTCTTTAAACCTGAGTTCAGAATCTCTTGTGTATTTCCAGAATTTAGAACAGAGGGTAACTAAAGAAGAATCTGAAATTGCATGTATATAAGACTGTGTAACATTATTATGCATTAGATGGGTTTATGATTTATCATTTGGTATTGCTCAAACTATGCACCACTGTGACTTTGTCACCACCTGGTGACAGATTGCTAAAACTTTAGATTTGTTGAATAAGCACTAATTTACAAAATTGTATATAACACTGTAAAACAGCATCACAGATATGACAGTTGAAGTTAAAATCTGTAGCCAAGACATTTCTGTTACCAAGGAAACATGAAAGAAGACAGAGCATAGTTTTACATGACATCTTTTATGCCCTCTAGAATTCTACTTTTTGTTGTTAAATTATCTTCCACTATGATAAATTTGAAGACAAAAGTCGAGGTTACAGAGAAGACGACATAGGACTTTTTCTTGTATGTAATTAATAATCAAATTGTAGACATAGGGTCTATCCATAAAAGATGGAACACAAAACAAAGTAATATTAAAAAGAATTGAGTTTTGTCGAAAGGAGGAAGAGATCACTATGACTGAGATGAAAAAACAAATCTTAGCCGAGAAAGTGAGATATGACTTGGCCCTTGAAGGAGTAGAACATGTTTAGGCCATTTCAAGGGAGTGTGAATGACAGATGCATGGGTATGAAGTTGGGTATTTGTAATTCGACCAATGTGAGATAAATGAATAAGTTAAGTAAGCCTGTTTTTCATATATGTATGTATGTGTGTGTGTATTTTCTCATCACAATAATATAAATGATAAGACTTCTCCATTTTTATATTTGTTGTTATATTACCTTTAATGTCAACTATAGTGTTTATTAATGTATATATTTCTTTTCTCTAGTTTTATTTTTTAGGTTGGTCAGGTGAAACAGTGGGAATGGAGAAGCAACAAAGAAATCCGTAAGTGGTTGTGATGAGTTAGTTGCAAACACCACTGCACTCAGACCAGCTGTGTTTTATATTAGCTACTTGAGCAATATTTGCTATATGCAAGAAAAAAGGTATAGCAAGGGAAAGAAGAATAAGCAAAATAGGTCATATTTTAGAGGGTCTCAGATAGCAAAATGAAAAATGTTAACTCTATCCTTTTCAAAGATGAAAAAATTTTGATTTTGGTAATACAGACAGATAGACGTGATAGTTACACCTTTCTTCAAGTTTTTAATAGTTATTCATCAGCCCTAAATAGAAAATGTCAATTTGATGGTTATAAGTCACGTTCACCATTTATATATTCATTAATATATGTGATTTTGCCAGTAACTACATGCAGAGATGCCTTAAATTTCTCATGTACAGTTGTAAGTTTACTAGAAGGAATTTATTCATAAAGAGGAGAATCTTCATAAAGCATAGTGGCAGTGCATGAATACATTAGGACCCTGGGTGGATAAAAATATTTCCACTCAACAATCCTGCAAGTCAGAATGAAAGTAGCTGTTTCCTCCTCACCTCTTGAAGTTTCATGCTGTAATAAGGTTATGTTGGGCGAGGCTGGGAAAAGAAAAAAAGGACTTTGCAAGCATTCTCACAGAAGATCTACATCCTCATCCTAAGATTACAAACAGTTAAGTCTCACTTTCATAGTTTACATTTTATTAAAGAGTAGTACTTACTGTATTTTATTAATAAGTAGTACTTATTGATATTAGAGGTGACTCTCAAACATCATTCCTTTGTGGGTAAGGCTTTTATTTATTTTGATTAAGACTGAAGAGTTACTGTAACATCTTTAAGCAGTCAACCTTAAACCTCATCAGAAGTTTCTACCAGATCTGCTAAAAAGGGTGCTTCTGGAAGATGTAATTGCATTGGACTCTGCTCACCTACCCATTCCTTCTTAGAGGTGGAGAGGATGAAGAAGGTTATTCATGTATTTGACACACACTCCATAAGGGCAGGTGACATTTTTGAAGTAGAAAAGTTTTCTGCCCATCAGTCCTCAGGTTTCCGAAACACCAACCTCCCAAGCTAAACACATGAATTCTTTCTGGCATTTTTCTTTTCACCAAAGCGAGTGAAATACAATTCAAATCACAAAGAGAAGAACAACTTGTTGCTTCCACCATAAACTTGCCCTTCACCAGAATATGTTCCCGTTACTTACACACTGAGGTTATGACAGCCTTTATTAAGCTTACTTCACAGTGCCTCAAACCATTCAGCTGAAGTATAGTAGTTTATTAAAGCCCAGAGACAGTTTCATCCTTACTCTTTTAGAATTATTCTTCCACAGTGATATAAAATAGGAAAAGGTGACCTCTTGTCTTACAAAGTTGGATTCTTAAACTGATTCGGGACATTGGCTTCAAACTAGAGCAAATTGGTTGGGCATGGTGAGTCACACCTGTAATGCCAGAGCTTTGGGGGGTCCAGGCAGGCAGATGACGAGGCCAGGAGTTTGAGACCAGACTGACCAACATGGTGAAACCCCATTTCTACTAAAAATACAAAAAATAGCTGGGCGTGGTGGTGTGCGCCTGTAATCCCAGCTAATCAGGAGGCTGAGTCCAGTGAATCACATGAACCTGGGTGGTGGAATTTGCAGTGAGTTGAGATGGTGCCACTGCACTCCAGCCTAGGTGACAGAGTGAGACTGTCTCAAAAACAAAACAAAACAAAACAAAAAACAAACTAGAGCAAATTGTCTCATGAAAACAAAACAAAAAATGCAAAAACCACTTTGTGAACTGTGACTAAGTTTTTCAGTTAGCATTATTAACAGTAGAATTACTAGCACAAACATTAAAACAGGAAAACAAGAGGATGGAGGATAAAGGCAGGAATCTCTCTATTTAAAATCTGCAAATGTTTATTAAACGTGTCTTAATTCTCCCCTTACTCAGCCTTAGTGCCCTCCAAATGACCTGAGAAAACCTGAACCTTTACCCTTAAAGATAATAGAGAAAGCAGGGGTAGGTAGAATAGTCTATTCTATCATAATGCTTCACAATTCTTTTTTATATTTTGATCCAGGCTAAAGAGGCTGTCAGTATCAAGGAGAGAAAGATGAGTGGGCAAGCCCAGTGTCCCCCTCGCTCCCACATGAAGTCCTAAGTGTGCCTGGCATTACTTCCAGTCATATGCAGTTGGGCAAAGCAAGTCATATGGAAAGACTGATGTCCATGAAGTTAGAAGTATCCTCTGGCATGAAGGCACTGCAAGATCTACGGTCATGGCTATTGACGTTATTTCTTTCATAAAAATATAATTAGGAAGAACAATACAATCATGTGTCATTGACTTTTGATCATGAACGCAGTAAATAATATTCTACAAAGCTAAATAGAAATACCATGTGAGACTTGATTTGACATTTCCTAGAGATCTATGATCTCTTGCAAATGCGAAAATAATATTTGGTATTAGATATCAAATTTGTGACACTGAAATCACATATCATAAAGAAGTTGGTTTTTTTAGGTGTAAATGTTCTTAGTGTGGGTCACAGAGTTATTTGCCAAGACAGAACAGCATTATATTTGAATGGATGGGAAAAGGGCTTTAATAGTAAAGCTGGGAGATTAACAGGCAGTAGTTTTTTGATGCTTTCCACGTAAAGACCAAGTCAAAAGAAGATTCAGGGTATTTCCATGCCCAAGTTTTGAACAATGCATAGATCCACCTCTCCTAGCAACAAACATTTTAATTAAAAAATTAGCTCCTGACTTTTAATATAAATGGCAATATCCTCCTAGATTATTATTAAAATTCACATGCTAATTTTAATTCACAATTAATGGAAAAAAAGGAAAAAAGAGTGAAACAATGGTTTATACAGATAAGGAGATTTCTGTTTTCTATTGAGAGTGACACAATGCAAAAAACCTGTTATTCAAATTAATGTAGAGCCGATACCTTCATTTCTTTTAAAATTTGATTATTAATTTGCTATGTCTTTATGTCCATGCCAAAACTCATGTTGTAATTTAATTGCCATTGTAATGGTATTAAGAAGTGATTCGATCAGGAGGAGTTAATCTTGATGAATGTATTAATGCCTTTACTGAGGGAGTGACTTAGTTTTCATGAGAGTTTGGCCTCCTTTTCCTCTCGCTCTTTTGCTTGCTCTCTTGCCCTTCTACCATGTTATGAAACAGCAAGAAGACCCTAACCGGATGCCAGGCAGAGGCTGGTGCTGTGCTCTTGGACTTCCCAGCCTCCAGAACCATGAGCCAAATCAGCTTCTGTTTTTTACAAGTTACCTAGTCAGTGGTGTGCTATTATAATAGCAGAAAATGGCCTATGACATAATTGTTTACTTATAACTGTGGGATAGAAGGCTTTCTAGAAAGCTCTGGGTATAACTTTTCAAACTGAGATTCCATTGTAAACCTTTACTTTCATATATTAATTTAAAACAATTACAAGTAGCAAAGATAACTGTGGCAAAATCCTGAAAAACACAGACTGCATAATACATTGAGACAAAAATGGACCTCTTATAACAATAGTGTGTAAAACATAAAGACAGACTTTGTAAATAGGTAGTAATTAAAAAAATTCAGGAACTGTTCATGGAAATACATTCCGTTTATTAAGTCTATGTTATCTATATAGCCTAGCTATATCTTTCTTTAGTATTTAAGAACTAGCTATGGCCATTTTCAAATGAACGTTTTATTCTATAAAAACATTCATCTACAGTATATGCTTGTCAAAATTATCATGAAAATATATTAGTAAAAATGTCCTTTTCTAACAATAAGTGAAAGAAAACTGAATGAGCTGACTTAACATTTAAACCACATGAATTGATTATGGGTAAATCCAACAATACTATGAAAACCTGCTGACCCAGAAGCTTGTCTGATGAACTTCCTCCAAGTTAATCCTCCAATAGTTTTTCTAAGACCTTCGTCTATATCTATAAAGCTCTGTCCTTTGTTCCTTCCTCTCTCCATTTCTGTTGGAAAACATCTAACTATTCAGATTTGTCTTAGTTTTTGTCATCAGTTTGGTCTTTAACCAAGGGAATACAAAAATAATCTTATAGCAGGAAACCATCCATCAAAACATTCAGCCAGGTTCTTGCCCAGACTGAACTCTAAGTACCTGGTTCATTGTGTTTTTGCCTTTATTACATCCTTATTTGATTTCATTGCCAGTGATAACAATGACCTAGAAGTGATGTCACTGTTTGTTCCTCATTTCCTTATTCTTTTCAAAATCTGAAATGTGAGCTAGATCTCTACTATAAAATGCTGACTCTCTGATTGGCTTCGGCTGCACATTGCAAGGACGCTTAGTTGATTATTGCCAATATTATTAACCCTAACACAGACATACTCACTACATTTCCACCTGTTACCTACTCTCACCTTCCTCTTATCCACTCTGCCCTCCTCTTTGCTACTAATACTAGTTTTATATCATGGCACACTTTGTGCATTTCAATGGGCTCTTCTTATATCTGAGTCTAAATAAACTTTAATGTGGCACGTCTAACTTAAATAGCTGTGGTAATGGCTATGATCATGAAATATGGGCAGAAACTGAAAAAATCTTATAATAATCTCTCAATAAATTATTTGACCAATTGGGATTCAGCAGTAATTATGAAAAGTAGCCTGTGTTATATTATTTAGAACACTAGCATCTTGATATTCAATATATTCTTAACCTTCCTTTCAGCAACAATATACTTAACATTAATAATTCGAGTGGCATTTCTAAAAAATGTCAAGAGACGTATTGAATCATTACCCAGAAGCTGTGTTCTGTGTGCTTTTAACAATTTCAGATGAAGAAAGTAGAAGTTTTAAATCAGGGAGCATTAAAAATTTTAACCATTCTAATGTATAGTAGTATGTTAATGAATAAGGTCAATTTTCATTATGTGTGTATTAAAATTATACTTTTTGTTGCATCTATGGATCCAGCTATGATTTCCATGAAGCCTACATTTTTAGTAAACCAGAGATTAACCAGTTGGAAAAATAGGGAAAAAATTCCACACCGTAGAATAATGGTATACATATTGCTTGGAGCCAGAAAGAAGATGTTTTAGGAGATAAGATGATTAATGATGATACCAGGCTATGAAAACTAAATATAAAGAAATTAAATCAAGAACATTCTTAATAAAGAATATATATTTGTTTATGATAATGTGATATTCTGGAAAATTTGATGAAGCTCCCATATAAAGCAAAGAGCAATTCTGAATAAATTATAATAAACATTTATTAAGATGCAGATTTAAGCTCTTATAAAATTAGGGAAATAACATTCTGGGATGAAAAAATAAACAGAGTAGCAAAATGAGTTAAGAAAGAAGTTTTAATGGAAACACTGCATGTCTTGATAACTAAGGAGTTAGCATTGTAAAGGCCATGGGGAAGAGGAGATAAGGACTTGGTTCTCGATGAGATATCTAGTTGACATTTAGACTTTCCACAAAGAGCCAGGATTTTGAGGCTGCATCCCCAATGAGCCGGTAGACTAGAAAAACTGCCCACCTGTCTAGCAGATAAAGACAACAGGGAGATTTGACTATCTCGACTTGCTCTCTAGGTAGAAACCATGTGGTCTGCCATGAGAATGTGTGGTCTTACATGTGCTATTTAAAAAGTTTCAGGCTCCGACGTGCACCATCTGCAAGTCACAGAAAAGCCTGGGCTGGAAATTAACATTAAAATGTGGTCCCAGCCTTACAATTCTCTGAATTAACTAGCAGAAGCAAATAAAAACTTTTCATGAGGGAAAAACATTCAAGTTAGGCCTCACAGTTCCTTAAAATTGATCTCACATAAGAAATAACAAGATTATAACTCAAAAACCCCATGTAATGCAATATAAAGATTATAAATATATGTTAAATAGCACAGACATAAAGTATTATAATATGTGGAAAAACAATTCACATATCAAATGACCAAATTTATTTCAAAAAAGACAAAAATAGACACAAGAAATAAAACTTTTAGTTAATAAAATAAAAATGTCAATGAATAAATAACAGATTTAAAATATTGAAAAAGTTAATGAACTAGAAAAATGCATTAGATGCAATTATCTGGAATGTGTATAGTAACAAAGTTCTAGCATATGTAGAAAACAAGGTCATAGATGTTACTGAAGGAATAGGAACCATTCTATTTATCAAAACGGTGAACTGCCAGATGACGATACAGAACACATCTACATGCTTAAACGGCCACAGCTCTCGGGTAAATTTTATTGTGTAAGTTGCTAAGACACGGACAAAATCAAATCCAAAACACAGTTACTGAAGTATGTTTAACCTCAGGAGATATTTGCTTGATGTAATGATCAATTATCCCTCTAATTTTAATGTATAGAGCTATGATTCAAAACAGAAAAAAAAAGAGCTGAAAAAAGAGACTATATAAGAAGGAAAAGAGCATTTTTTAGGACTTGGGGTCACTATTTCAACATAGGAGGTAACTTGCAAGTCCTCTCCTGGTACCTTGGAGGATGTGTTCATGAACACACCATTGAGCAAATAGCCATATCAATGTATCTTAGTAGAATGATGGTTCATTTTTTTCACCAATAAACAGAGAAGATACATATGCTCTTACTTATCCTAATGGCAGTAATGTTAAAGTGGCAAATTTCACATTGGTACTTATAATATCTTTATTTTAAAGGAAGAAAATATGCCCAAAAAAACCTTACTGTTTACCTCCATAGCATAAATTACATATTCCCCCGTGGTGAAGCCTCTCAGCCATGTGGAATTCAAAGAGGATTTAAGTTATTTGTTATGCATCTGTGGTAACTGTATTATTTTTTGGCATTTGTTTGCCAAGCCACACATGCATATACATTTCTCTACTTTCGCTTATTTCATTAGAATAAACATTTCCCAGAAAAATACTGACCAAAAGCTCATAGTTTTTCTTAGGGAACTGAGACTTTCATGGCAAGAATTAAAACTGAGTCAAGTTTCTGAGGAAGATTTTAGTCCAAAGGAAACACCCTGCCTGACCTCCCCAACCAACCAACCAACCAACGATGTAACCAGAGTTATAACGTGTTCCCCAGTACTGCGCACAAGCAAATCATCCATTATATTGATAGTGCCATGTTATTTTAGGAATTCAGAGCAATGAATCAGTGGCACGATGATGGACTTTGTGAATTATATTAGTCTAAGTGCAGAAACAATTGTAGGGTTATTAGACGTCTTGCTACATAACGCTCTCCTTGGTAAATATAATAGAATACGAATGCCTCCTGTGAAGTGTTGAAAGCTTTACTCTTTCCTCTGCCCTCCCCAGACTGAAGTCTGATTGCATGTGGTTCCTTCTCCTACCTCACAAGTCATCTTCTTTGGGCTTCTGTGCTGTAGTATGGAAGAAAGGGAAAGCCTTTGAGGAAAAGTAGTGTGTTGGACAGGCCTGGGGAGGGAGGGTTTCAGACAGTCAGAAGAAAAAACTGAAATATATAGAGATTTTAGGATGATTGCTCTAGTTACATATCTTCTGAGTGTTTGAAAAACGTGATTTAAGCAGTCACTACATTTCATCAAATCTAAGTGGCCACTGATTAAAAGACATCACAGCATATATCACTAAAAAAAGTAAAGTCTGCCCTTTAAACTTTTTAAACACACAATTAATAGATTTTAAGAGATGTCTGAACGTGTAAAAGTAAATGTCCATGAAGTGAAGCAGCTTTACTTGAAGCTACTTTTTGGTCATCCCATTGTGTTTCTTTCACAAGGATGCCATTTTTAAAGTGGGCCACACGGGAACAGCATTTATTTTCCACATTCCATAATCCTTGGGAAATCCATTCTCCTCAGAAAATGCAATACGGTGGCTGGATGAACACAGACACCCAGGAGTGCTGGAAAGTAAAAAAGAAGGCTCAAAAAAGGGAATATCCCCTCAATGGCGACAGTCTGGACTCTGGAAGAGGCTGATGGGTGGAGGATTTTGTGCTGAGGACGCAGTGGTAAGGAGTCAGAGGTGGTTGGGGGGTACACGTTGAGGATCTGTTGAGTGGGCAGACACGAATGAGAGAAGTATCGTTAAGGTTTAGGACTTGGAACCTTTTAATATCATTCAAGAAGAGAGATGAATGTGGCAGTTCATTTACATTACTTTGTATGTGTTGAATCATGCTTTTTAAAATGAGGTCTATCTTAATTTGCATTCTGAGATCAGATTACCACAAGAAAAAACCTATTTCCTACACACACACACACACACACACACACCCCCACACAGACCCTATATATATGGGATAAAGTCAAAGAAAACAGAGAAACCTGGAAATCAAAGATAATTTTATAGTAATTTAAATTGTTTAATTACAGTTTATAAAATACAAGTATCACACAGCCTGTTTTTTTAAAAAAATAAATGTCGCTTTTTCTATCTCATCAACTTCTCTTTTGTACTACAGCTATTTTGAAAAATGGCCACATTTGCAATACAACCCTGTTGGCTTCAGATGCAGCCACGCTGTCACAGCTTAGAATAAAAATATCATTGCACAAGATTATGAAATACAGTGGCAATAAAGCATGACTTATAGGTTGTTGTTCGATAATACTGTGTTTCCACAAAATGAGAAGAAAAAAATGGAAGACTATATTTTATTAGAACTATATATCTGTGTGTTCCATCATGAACTTGGTTGCACTTTAAAACGATATCATATTAAAAAGTAATAAGAAGAAAGTAGTAATTAGTTGTCTTGTGAATGCAAATACATTGAAAAGTCTAATTTCCTATTTGATGTTGGACAATACAATAGAAGAAAATTCCGTTCAAATACAATAAATCTTTACTGATTGGCCACAGAATACGTCCTTAATTCTGGCCAAGTCATCTTGCAAATTTGCAAATACTGTTCCAGCTAAAACAAAATAAAAACTGGGTTAATCTGCATTAAAATCAGGATAGTGGGCCCCAACTAAATCTTTTTGTTAAAGTCATTTTAAAAGCAAACTTGGGAAAGGATTTGGGAAAATACCATGGCAGAAAACAGAAAGTGAGCTAAGAAATGTTGATTGCCAGAGTTGTTTTTCAAGTCTCAGTCAAACATCAGGACGAAGAGGAGTAAACAAATGATTAAGTTCATGCCTCCACAGTCAGAAACGCACAGTGCTAGCAGAGGAAAGAATGCACTCAGTTTACATTGCTCGTCTGTGCTTGTGTCAGAGATATGTGAACCAGAACAAACTCCATCTTGAATAGGGGCTGGATAAAATGAGGCTGACACCTACTGGGCTGCATTCCCAGATGGTTAAGGCATTCTAAGTTACAAGATGAGATAGGAGGCTGGCAAAAGATACAGATCATAAATACCTTGCTTATAAAACAGCCTGCAGTAAGGAAGCCAAAACTCACCAAAACCAAGATGGCGACAAGAATGACCTCTGGTTGTCCTCACTCCTACACTGGCGTCAGCACCATGACAGTTTACAAATGCTATGGCAATGTCAGAAAGTTACTCTAGATGGTCTGAAAATGGGAGACATGAAAAATCCACCCCTTGTTTAGCATATCGTCAAGAAATAACCATAAAAATGGATAACTAGCAGCCCTCTGGGCTGCTCTGTCTATGGAGTAGCTGTTCTTTATTCCTTTACTTTCTTAATAAACTTGCTTTCACTTTATAGACTCACCCTGAATTCTTTCTTGCATGAGATCCAAGAACCCTCTCTTGGGGTCTGGATCTGGACCCCTTTCCTGTAACACTTGCATGCTAACTGTGACTATTATCTGTGAGAACCCTTAAGCATATTAGTCAGAGTTGTTTTGAAGCCCTAGTCTGATAATTCCAACATTCCTGTCATATCTGACTTTGGTTCCAGTACTTGCTTTTTGACATAGACTGGATAATTGCCCCCACTCAAATCTCATTTAAAATGTAATCCTGGTGGGAGGTGTGTGGATAATGAACGGCTTCTGCCATCCCCTGGTGATACCTGAGCTCTTACTAAAGTATGTGGCACCTTTTCCCCATCAATTCTCCCATATTCTCTCTCTGACTCCTACTTTTGCCATGTGAAGTACCTACTCCAGTTCTGCCTTCTGCCATAAGCAGAAGCTCCCTGAGACCTCCCCAGAAGCAGATGCTGCTGTATTTCCTGAGACCTCCCCAGAAGCAGATGCTGCTGTATTTCCTGAGACCTCCCCAGAAGCAGATGCTGCTGTATTTCCTGTAGTCTGCAGACCATGAGTCAATTAAACCTCCTTTCTTATATACTCAGTCTCAAGAATCTGTTTACAGCAATGCAAGAATGGCCAAATATGCTCTGTGTACTCAAGCTTTGTTTTTGCATTTTAGTGTGCCTTGTAATTTTTTCTTTTGATATTCAGACATGATGTACTGGATAAAAGGCATTGCTGCCACAAATAGGCCTTTAGTAAAGTGCTGGAAGGGTGTTGGGGGATAGGCCGCATTCTATAGTCCTGTGATTCGGTTTCAGTGTTTTTGTGACTGTGCCTCCGAACTGTGAATTCACAAGCACATCATGGTCCCTCCCTTTCTCCTTAGGTGGAAAAGAATGGAAGAGGGGGCTCAAGTGGGGCATCTGTCATCCCCCAGGTAGGTTATACTCTGATAAAAAACCCCAGCAAGATAAGCTGTGATTAAATGGTTCCACCTGAGAGCAGACATTATTAAGAACATAACACTCTTGGGTACTTCAGCTGGTTCCTTTTCCTTCCCCCTGCATAAACATGGAGGTGGGGGGTTTTCTGATATTCTCTGCGACTACCTGGTAGTACTCCTGGAGGAAAAACTTACAAGTGCCTGAGTCCCTCTATAGTTTTAACCCTCGGGCTTGTCCACTGAACCTGCAGCAATTTGTCCATTATGGTTCTGATTTCCCTACCCCTCTGCTGGTTCCCTTGGAAGTTTCTGCTGTTGGCTTTCTGCTCCAGTAAATGATAGTTCTCTGTTTTCATCTGTGTCCCTAACTTGAGTGGCAGGGATTTGCCTTCACTAGTAGATCTAAGAAGATTTGATGATTTTTCAGTTTGTTCAAATGTATATTTTTTGTTAGGGGAGTGGTTAACTTCCAAAGCCTTTACACATAAAGGATACATTTTTAAAATGCAGAGAATTTCTACACCAGGCCTGGCTAATTTTTGTGTTTTGGGATAAATAAAGGGTTTTACCATGTTTTCCAGGCTGGTCTTAAACTCCTGGGCTCAAGCGATCCAACCACCTTGGCCTCCCAAAGTTCAAAAAATATAAAGTTGAACAAACTGAAGAATTACCAGATCTTCTTATATCCTCACATTCTTTCTCAACACTGTTCCGAAGAACTCTTACCATGTCACTGATGTAAGATAGTTTTTGATGGTAGGAGGAAATGGCTGAATTAACAACAGTCCATCACTGCTCCTGGAATTAAAAACCAGATATTTATCTCAAATGAATCATATCACCTTCATATCTTATTTAAAATTAGTTGTTGCGCAAAAATCTAGGTTCAACGGACTTTCAAATCTAACCATGAGACAAATTTCTGGTTTGTAAACATTATTTAAACGTAAGGAACTATATCTGTGCAAGTCATACTCCGGTCTCTGAACTACCATTTACAGATTGAGGAAGTTTCTGATAAATAAGATCTCAATTATTTGGTCAACAATTGTTTAAAATCTACATTGAGAAGCACCATGTTCAAAGTGTTGAAATAGGCACCCATAATTTTCTACCATTCCTGAGAAAATCTCATTAAAATGACAATAAAGAAATACATAACCGAATGAGTTTGTGTTAGAGCAGATAATGGAAAGAAGAAAGACTAACAGATAAACTATTTTATTTTTTTCTGTACATTTAGAGTGAATGAGACCAAATTAAGGGATGGATCAAGTAACCAAAGATTATAGCCCAGAGAGATGAGAGGAGAAATCTGCAATCCACTGTTCTTTGAGGAAGAGTTTCAGAGTATTCAGGGGCAGAAACAAGAATTCTGGAGAGGCCAGCAATCAGCAATCTGAGTAAGTTAACCGGAGAACTGAATATCTAATGGCTGGTATTACTACGCTTTCTTTTATCTTCACCCTTACAAAGAGTTTGGAGGAGACTGGGCTGTGTTTGTCCCAGATAAAACTGAAGAACTTATCTGCTAACCAGAAAACAGTATTGCCAAGTGACAGACATTTTAGTGATGTACCAGCAGTTTTCAATATGCACCCCTTTCATTTTGGCATTGAGTAGGGACATGCTCCTAAATGTGATATCCTAACATCCAAAGGGTTAGTTGATACTTTCTCCTACATAACCAAAGCTCAAGTTTTGCCCTCCCAGTCAAAGGAGAGAATGCAATCAATATGTGTTGAATTAAGAAATGTATATAAATGCAAAAAATAATCTGAAACAGAAATAAAAACAAAATTAATACTGCAGGCTGGGTGTGGTGGTTCACACCTGTAATCCCAGTGCTTTGGGAGGCCAAGAAGGGAAGATCATTTGAGGCCAGCAGTTCAAGACTAACCTGGGCAACATAATGGTACCCTGTTTCTCAAAAAAAATAATAATAATAAATAAAAATTAGCTGAGTATGGTGGCATGCACCTATAGTCCCAGCTACTCAGGAGGCTGAGGCTGGAAAATGGTTCACGCCCAGGAGTTTGAAGTTACAGTGAGCTCTGATCACCACTACATTCCAGCCTGGGCAACAGAGCAAGACCCTATCTCAAAAACAAACAAACAAATAAATAAATATATGTTTAAAGAGAAAAGTCCACAACAACATGCACTTCATTTGAGAAATGCAAGAATAGATCAATGTTGAGAAATGCAGTAAGATAATGCCCTAGTCAGTTTGGACTCCTATATCAAAGTATCATAGACTGGGAGTCTTAGAAAACAGAAATTTGTGTGAGATCAGGGTGCCAGCATGATCGAGTTTTGGTGAAGGCCCTCTTTGGAGTTTTAGACTGGCAACTTCTCCTTGTATCTTCCCATGATGAAAAGAGATCAAGAGAGATCTGTGAAGTCTCTTTTAAAAAAACACTAATCCCATTAATGAGGGCTCCACTCTGAGGACCTAATCATCACCTTCCAAAGACCCTACTTCTTAATCCCATCACACGGAGTGTTAGGATTTCAACATATAACTTTTGAAAGGATACAAATAATCAATCCATTGCAGAAATAACTAATAGGTCACAAGAGAAAAACATATCATACCCATATATTAATTTTCATTTCTCAAAGAAAAAAAACTAGTGAAATAAAAACAGGCACACTATTAAAGTGATTACATAAAATCGAAAGCCAGTGTTACATGTAAAAGCATTCACACTGATTTCAAGAACAGGAGAACACCCACTAAAATAATCACTTTCAGCATTATTCTGTAATTACAGCTCAGGCAATTATAAAATAATAAATAATACATAACAAATGTAATAAAGTTGTAGAAAATGTACCGTTGAAAATAAAGTCTTTCTCTGTAGGTTGCTTGCAGGGTTCTATATATTTTTGTTATGCAAAGGTCACTAATCCTTTCATTTAAATTTTCTTTATCCTTAAGAATTTTTTTGTGCTGGATTAATTTGTTTCTGTTTGATAGATATGTAAAAATCTCCAAAATGATGTTAAATTTGACAGTTTTACATTGTATATCTATCAGTTGTGCTTTAAAATTTTTCTTTGTTGTTGAGTTCATAAAAGTTCATATCTTCTTGATGATGACTACTTTCATTATTATGTAATTTGTCTTCTTTAGCCATAAAGTATTTTGAGTTAAATATTAACCAAAATACATTATCAATGTCTTGATATTAATATTGCTGTTCCAGGTATCCTTGGTTTAAAGTTTTTATCCCTCTATTTAATATTGACTTTTGTGTTGGGCATGTCTTTGAAAGCATTTATATGTTACTCTCATTGTTTTATCTAGATTCATGTCTAACTTCTTAGTCTATTTTTAGATTACTACTTGTTTTACTTTGCTTATTTTCTTCTGTTTTATTCTGTTGGATTAACAAAGTTATTTTTATACTCTGAGCTTTTGCATCTGTTATCCGGGAAGCTATATACTGCATTACATTCTTTTAGTACATTAATTTTCAAATACATAAAACAATCTATAATTTTGAAATAAATCTGAGATTCATTTATTTAGTATTCCTATCTTGTTTCAAATGTAACAAGAAACTTAACTAGGTTCAATAACCAATCAAACAGTCCCTGGTCCATACTGATACTTTTGTCTTAAGTTTTTTGTTTTCAAATGATTTGAAGTATATGTAAAATTTGTGATTCTTAATTTTTAAGCTAATATTTAAATTAAGCTATATTTTATCAACCCCTATTTCTTCAAATTGATTCTTAATCCCTGTGCCTTCAAACTTGTTCACTTTTCTTCTTTCTGAGAAAATTTTATAGTTCTTTTACTGAGGAAATGATAGCTGATAAGCTTTTTTACACACTTCAAAAAGTATCTTTAGTTTTCTTTATTTCTGAATGATAGTTTGGCTGGATATAAAAATTTTGAGTTTCACATATTTTCCCTTGGTAATTTATAACATTCTTCAAAGTTTTCTGCCCTTTGTTGTTGATGATGATTACATCTTCTCCTGTTTATCCAACTGACATTTTTAAAAGTATAACCTGATTTGTTACTCTTGTAGCTTTCTTTCTTTCTTTTAAAAGAATTACTGTTTTGTAAAGATTACTACTTTGTAGTTTTAGCACAATGTGTTTAGATTTTTCTGTATTTATTTTACTCAGTTTCTGGAACCCAGTTTTGGTCTTTTGCTGCCTTTGTTCAGTTCTGAAAAAAATATCAGCCATGAGTATTTAAAAAAAAAAAAAAAACCCTCTTAATTTAGATTCAGGAGGTAAATGTTCAGGGTTTTTACTTGGGTATATTCTGGGATGCTGAAGTTTATACATCTGCTTTACTTAAAGTCATATGATTGTAAATGTTGATTACATCTACCAATTACCTTTACAGCAGCACACAGAGGGTGTGTTTGACCAAGCAATTGGGCACCATATTCTAGCCAAGTTTTTTTTTTTTTCCTGAAATTCTGATTAAAATGTTATGGAACATCTTGATCTATTCTCAACAGAAATTAATTATTCTTTCATATTTTGAATCTCATTTTATTTATGCTGGTTTATAGGTGAATCTTTGAATTCATTAATCTTCTCTTTGGCAAATCATTTTATACTACTTATTGTTTTTAAATATTAAAGACTATGCTTTTCATTTTTAATAATAAAGTATAATTTCTTTTAAAAAACAGAAACTTCCTACTCTTACATCATTTATATTTTGTCAATAATATTTGTTTAATTCTAAGGAACAAATACATTATTTTATATATAAACCATTACTTATTTTTATGAGGTTCTTTTTACTTATCACTTTGGACATTAAAATTCTATTTAAGTTTTTGATATTCTATAAATTATTATGTCCCAAAATAAATTACCTATAATTAATTCTGCTGTTTCCGATGTTAGTATTTTTTTAAGTATGTTTGAAATGGTTGTTTAGAAAGGCTTAATTTTCCTAAAATAAAGCAATTTGTGTTTTGAGTTCTGCTTGACATTTTCTTTTTCTCATTAGCCCCCTTTCCTATCTAAAAATTTGAATATTTCTTCTACCTGATTGTCTGTATCCCCCCATCAAGAACTAGGTTTTGGAGTCCTGTTCTGTGATGATATGGGGATATCTGTACACCTATTCATGAGCACATACTAATTTCTCCCAGTTTCTTGTCATTAGAATTTGTCTTTGTTTCCTGGCTTATATAGGCTCAGAGTTCCTCAGGAAGTTATGAACTCTTGCTGTTTCAGTTATCCCAGTTTTTCTTGAATATTTTTTTTTGAGATGGAGTGCAATGGCGTGATCTCAGCTCACCGCAACCTCTGCCTTCTGGGTTCAAGCAATTCTCCTGCCTCAGCCTCCCAAGCAGCTGGGACTACAGGCATGCACCACCATGCCCAGCTAATTTTTGTATTTTTAGTAGAGACGGGGTTTCACCTTGTTGACCAGGATGGTCTTGATCTCTTGACCTCGTGATCCACCCGCCTCGACTACCCAAAGGGCTGGGATTATAGGCGTGAGCCATCGTGCCCAGCCTTTCTTGAATATTTTTAAGGACCTCACCAACCCCTGACTTTAAGCAAAAGCCTACATCTTATTAGGACAGTGTATATCAAACATTTTTAGATTTTGTTCCCTGGTAGGAGCCATACTCCTGGCTGTGACTTCCTGCATCTCTTATAGATTTAAGGTTTCTGTGCTCTGCATCTACAGAGATATTTAACTTATTCATGTGGCTAGACATATCCTATTGACTATCTCCCACCGATTATATCTATTATTGTTCTATGGTTATAGCACAGCGAAGGAAAGATATAACAAATCTAAACTCATTTGTGTTATATTTATAACAAGCATTTATTGATTCATGAATCTCATATTTCCTATCTAAAAAAAAATCCTATAATCTGATAAGCTGACCAATCTATACTTCCTTGCCAAATATTCACAGATTTTCCTCTTTAGAGTCACCTCAGTAACACCCAGAAATAATCGATTATCAGTACCATGGCAATAGCCCTCTGATTCTTTTAGGAAATACTCTTTAGGGGCAAAAAAAAGGAGAGCAAAAGAAAGAAAGAAAAAAGCTCAAATTCTGAAATGTTGCAAATTTGAAGACCCATCCAGCTTGTTATAATGGGATCACAGCATTGCTATTCATTTTCCAGACTTATAACTTTTATTGTCATCCCCCTCATTAGATAGCATATAATTGAACATTCCTTTGGTATTTGGCACTGTTCTAGGTGTTGGAGTATTTAGCTAAGGAATTAATGAACGGTAGAAGCAAATCAGTACATGAGGTTTTTATCTCTCCAAGAAATAGTCAAAATGTACCCTGGGCAGCCCTTTGGAATTCAGATATCCCAATACAATATAAAATATTGTCAGTCCTATCATCTCTGTGGTAATTATTGTAGCCTACAACAGAGCTTTTTGCAATGTTGCTTTCATTATTTATTGAATAATTAATTTAACAAATGCTTAGTGGATACCTATTTTGGGACAAACACTCTACCAGATGGAAAGACAAATTATCCTATATCAGTTTCTCTGATAGGCGTCACTTTGATCATTGCTAATATTATGCCTAGCTTATTTATGTTAAGTGCTCAGTGGATGCTTGTTGAAATTAACGAGTGACTGTAATCCTAGCACTTTGGGAGGCCAAGATGGGCAAATTAATTGAGGTCAGAGTTCGAGACCATCTTGACCAACATGGTGAAAACCTGTCTCTACTAAAAATAAGCTGGGTGTGATGGTGCACACCTGTAATCCCAGCTACTTGGGAGGTTGAGATAGGAGCATGGCCTGAACCTGGGAGACGGAGGTTACAGTGACCTGAGAATGTGCCACTGCACTCCAGCCTGAGCAACAGAGTAAGACTCCATCTCAAAAACAAACAAAAAAAACACACACTGAAATTAACAAGTGAGAGAACTTAAAAATTAATAAAATTAAGTGCCTTTAAAAGAAAAAAAATACAATTTCTACATGTAGTTTTGTTTTTCTAACCCAGTATGCTAAGCTCTTACATTTGTAATGTAAAGTTATCAAATGTCCACTGGGATAAATTAATTTACTCATTAACTGCTCCATGTGGCTCATATTCCATACCTTCCTTATGCTTAGTGACCTCCAATGAAAGCAATATGTACAGAAATAATGTGGTGTGTAGAGGGAGCCACCTACACAAGGCTCAGTATCCCTTTCCATTTTCCACCAGCTAGATTTGTAACAAAGTGAATCTGGAAGCCATGTAAAGAAGATGGAACCAGCCAGCAGAGTGAGAGAATCTCCATGTCCCTACTGGGAGGAGTCTCATTCAAGTAGGAAGGCTCACATCTGCTTGTTAAGTAAACCAGAAACAGACTTTTACTGTGCTAAGGAACTGAGATTTTAGACTTCATCTGGTACAGCTAGCAGTGATACCTTCACAGTATGCCATTCCTCAGAAACAAGTTCATATGATAGTGTAAGAATTAAGCCATTGATCTCTTTCTTATACTATGTATATACTGACATCTGGGAGAGGCAAGACTGTGGAGGCAGTAAAATGATCAGTGGTTGCCAGGGGTTAGGCATGGGGAGAGAGGGATGAGTCATCTCTGCACGGAGCATTTTTAGGACAGTGAAACTACCCTGTTTATTAGTAGAATGGTAGTTACATGTCAAACAAATGTTTGCTCAAACCCACAGAATGAACAGCACCAAGAATGAACCCTAATGTAACCTATGAACTTTGGGTGATAATGATGCAACAATATGGAATCACTATTAACACGTATTTAACTCTGATGTGAGATGTTGATGCTGGGGTTGGCTGTACATATGGGGGGCAGGAGTGTATATGTAAATTCTACTTTCTTTCAATTTTGCTGTGACCCCAAAACTAAAATAAAGTCTTTTAAGTAACTCAGAATTAAAATTTTTGTATGCTTATTTTTTCTTATTTTCCTGCAACAAATGCCCACCAGAGATTGTATTCCATAGAAAATTCAGAGGAAAAATGCAAATAAAGAAGAGAGATTGACAGTTTCATCAAGTTATGTGTTCTGGTCATTATGTGTTTTATTTTTTTAAATAAAACAAAGCATTCCTAATGGGACAGTCATAGGAAAGATCTGATACTGTAACAAGTGTTTTGACTCCAGTTTTGCCCCCAAAAAAATTTGAGGACATTTTAGCCATTGAATTGCCGTTAATTTCTATCAAGTTTGGTCACTGACTGAAAGAAAACCTAAGGGACAGTGAACGGCTTATAGCTCATTAAATCTAGTATGGTGGTTCTTACCTCTTGGCTTTTGCTCATACTACTTTTCTCTGCCTGGAATGACTCAGCTTTTTCACTTGGTGACTAACTTTGTTTTGTTTCAGGCAGCATCTTCTTCAGTTAACCCTTCAAGATAGAGCTAAGTGACTTTTGCCTACTGAAATTACCTTTCTCTGTCTCTTCTACGCATCTATTCATGGCAAAGTCTGTGTCGTACTCATCTTTCAATCCCAAGTACCTAATATGATGCTTGCTACTTATAAGTTGGTCTTAATAAAATGTGTGCCTGACTCAAAGAGCTCAGCAATGGAGAGGAATCTGAGAATGTGATAGGAAAATAAAAGAGACCACCTGACTTTGAAAAGATAAGCTGGTTTTCTACAGTGCCATGGAGGAGGCACTGCATTTCAGACTGAGGGAGAGGTATAATTAAGGATGTGCAGGAGGAGAAGAAATATGTACGGAGGATTTGGGAAACATTCGTATACGTATGTTAGTGGGAATGGGTAAGTCCAAAAAGGTAGATTATGAACAGATTGTAGAGAGCCTTGAATTCTTTACCAGGTTAGGCCATTTGGCCATCATTTGATTAGAAATGGAGATGCATTTAACAAGTTTTGAAGAGGAAAGTGGCATCTCTAATTTCATGATTCTAGGAATTACGTAGGGAGAGATTGCACTGACATGTCAAGAATAAGATTACAAGGGAGGGAACATGGGACAGACATCAAAGGGGGTAAGTTGCAGGGCTTAGTGATTGATTTTGTTTTTTAATGAAGAGGAGGCAGTCAACAATGACACCAAGTTTCCAATTCTAGACGCTCAGAAAATAATTCCTTTGTGTGTCAGTTGGGAATATGTTCAGCGGCAAGTAACAGGAAACCTAATTTGCAGCAGCTTTAGCAACCGGCAGCTTACTTCCCGTTAGTACAAGAAGTCCACGTTGAGTGATTTTTGACATTGATGCCATAGCAGAACAAGGAAAGAGACTCAGAATCTCTGTGATTTTCCTTGCCTTTCTTGCTAAGCATAGATGGATGCTGGTGTTAGGAACCACCTGCATCTGAGACAAAGGGAAGGGAGAACGGCAGTGCAGCAGCACCAACAGTCCTTGCTGCAGACACACAAGAACTTGATCATAAACAACACCTCGGCTGGCTTCAGCCACGTCTCATTGTCTAAAACTATATTAGTTGGCCAGATCTTGCTATATGGGGAGACTGAGTACGGGTGTTTTAAAAATCTACAGCCTTCAAAGTTTAAGGTAATGATACAGTAGTTAAAGAGAAATTATTTAGGCAATCGTGAGGGTAAAAGAGTCCTTGGTAAGGCTTTCCTTTTAACAAAAAGGAAATGATTTCTGTTCTGACAAAGAGCAGCCTGGAAAATGGAGCTGCAGACATAGACAAGCTGGAAGCTCGCATGTGTAATGCCAGAAGCTTTGCCAACAGAAAAAGGCTACTGGGGGTTGGGCATATTCAACATGATGGCTTCACCTTCCCTTTTGTCAACCACGTGTACAGTAAGGAACCAACAACAAGGTGACAGCCAGGTAGAGAATCCATCTGTATCATAAAAGATTAGGGTGGAGTGGCCAACTTCTTCCTGTGCTATGTAAATAGCACATCTGGTTCAACCAATCGTCAGGCCCTATGTAAATCAGACTCTGCCTCCTCAAACCAGTCTATTGAACCCCAAGCACTTCACCATGGATTGGAAGACCCACTGGGGGACCCCCTCTCTCTATGCAGGAGACAAAGCTATTCTCTTTTCTCTTTCTTTCACCTGTTAAACCTCTGCTTTTAAACTCACTTCTTGTGTGTCCATGTCCTTGATTTCCCTGGCATGAGGCAATGAACCTCAAGTATTTACCCTAGACAATGACACCACGTTAGTAACAGGGAAAAGGGGGTTAAAAATGAAAGTTCAGTTAGATCAACCACAGTGCTTACCAGTTATTCAAGTTTAAAAAAGAGATTCAAGTTTAAGATGTTTTCATGGGATGATAATTGAACAGCATGGACTAAGAGGCTTCTGAGCCTTTAACAGGTTAGAGAAAAGGTGACAGGATATCCAGGTATATACTAAACGTATTTACTGTAAACTATCTGAGATAACCCATCAATCAGCTGCATCAGTAATGACAGCATTCATCAATTCTCCCTAAGCATCAGGAAGAGAGCAGAGCACAGCTAAAGTATGGCTGTGCAATATGAACATAATATGAGCTAGGTAGGTAAGTTTATATTTCCAAGTAGTCCTATTTTTAAAAAGTTAGAAGGAAAAATTTTACCACTGTATTTTATTGAACCAACATATACCAAATATAGTGATTTGAAGATGTGATCAATATAAAAACAATAATAGTTTTCATTGCTTTTATCTTTTTTTTTTGAGATGAAGTTTTACTCTTGTTACCCAGGCTAGAGTGCTCACTAAAACTTCTGCTTCCCAGGTTCAAGCGATTCTCCTGCCTCAACCTTCCAAGTAGCTGGGATTACAAACATATACCACTACACCCAGCTCATTTTTTGTAGTTTTAGTAGAGACAGGGTTTCACTATGTAGGCCAGGCTGGTCTGGAACTCCTGACCTTAGGTGATCCACCCACCTCAGCCTCCTGCAGTGCTGGGATTACAAGCATGAGCCACCACGCTGGGCCTGTTTTTTATCTTAAGTTTTCAATCTCCTGTGTGTATTTTATACTCATAGCATATATCGATTTGGACCAGCCATATTCCAAGGCCTCATTAAGTACACATGGCTAGTGATTACTGTGTTGGACAGCATAGCTTTAAACTGCTATTTAAAAAATCATAAGAAAGTCACAAGAAAAAGAGAAAATGTTGAGCCATTTCCACACCAGAAAAAAAAAGGGAGAAAGTAAACTGAATTCTATTTTAAATAAATCCAATCTTAGCCTTTCTTTCCTATGCATTTCTCTCTTACAAGGACAGAGTTGGGAGGGTAACAATTTTCTTGATATTTAAAAGTTGTTCCAGAACAGTCTAACTTTGCATACACTGCTCGGGGAAGGCAGACAGAACAAAACTTTGGAGATCATGATGGTAAGATCAGAACAGTCTAACTTTGCATACAGTGCTCGGGGAAGGCAGACAGAACAAAACTTTGGAGATCATGATCATCAGGATCAGAACAGTCTAACTTTGCATACAGTGCTCGGGGAAGGCAGACAGAACATAACTCTGGAGATCATGATGGTAAGATCAGAACGGTCTAACTTTGCATACACTGCTCGGGGAAGGCAGATAGAACAAAACTTTGGAGATCATGATGGTCAGGATGTTTCCAGAATAAGCACGTCTGTTTATCAGGCAACAGGGTTGACTGCTGATAGTGTTCTTGTGGACTACTAGGTAGATTTCAACACTTTGACCTGAAAATGGATATAAAGGAGCCTTATTAATACTAGAAAGAAAATAATAGAAGCCAATAAATTTCTTTAAAAGCCAATGGTAGGTGGACCTTAACATCGTTGCAGATGGAATTCGATTAATGCTACTTATTATTTTGCAAGAGATCACGCCCCTTGCTGTTGGCGTATGGGGTTGAAGTTAGTATGTTTTTCCTTGCTATACAAATATTAGATGGGGCTACAGAACTAAAATATAACTGCTCCCTTGAGTAATAGAGGTTTTCCTGAACCACAACCCTAGTGCTTTCATGGAGATTTCCGACTACCATGATTAGGGCACCTGAGGGTGCATGTGGCTGGATAGAGGTCTCAGCATTCCCTGAGGGGGTAGACATCGTTTATTAACTAATAAGGACAGACCAGCTGTGAGAGAAAATCTGTTTGGAAGTCATCAGACATATTTTTCTGGGGTCATTGTTCTTTCCTTTAGAAAAACCTGACTTTTCCTTCAAAGGTCATCCAAAAATTTACCACCTCTGTGAAGCCCCCCAGTTTCTCCAAGCAAAAGTCTTTACGCCCTCTACACTCTCTATTTTCCCACCATGACTATAGTTAATACTTATTATCTCAAATGGATTTTTAATCAAATATCTGATTACTATATATTCTTACTTTAATATAAAATTCTGAAGAGTATAATCTTCAAAATAGCTTTTTCATTTATTTTCCTTGGACTGGGAGCTACATCTGATCAATTGTAGGCACTAAACTTCTACTGAATATTGGTATAATTTCCCTACTTCTATCTAATTTCATAGGTTACAGTAGGGAATATCAAGATTTTTTTTCTAATAAAATAGAGAAAAATGATTTTTCCTACTAACTTGACAGAGGAATGTCACAAGTGGAGTGAAATGTCTATTCACACAGAAATTGTTTAAAATATGAAGGTTGCTCTGCCCCTAACAATTACTCACTTAGGTAAAATGTTGCGATATCACATAATAATAACAGCAAACATGGACAGGCCACGCATTGTTAAAAACATTTTAATGTGTTACTCCTCTAAATCCCTACCACAGCTTTGAGGTAGTTTCTGTTATTAGCATGTCCATTTCGTCCTTCAGGATATTGCAACACGGAGGGTTCAAGCGGACTTCCTAAACTATTCAACAGCAGAGCTAGACTCAAAGTGGGCATCCAGTACCAGGGCTTAGCGTCTGCCTTATTTCCTCTTCCTCGTAGCCTAACGGAATGGTGGGCAGGCGCCCCGCTTCCCAACACTCAAACACTAAGAGCTCCAGCCCTTTATCTCATCATCACTGGAGAAGGACTCCTGAGAAACTCTAATTCTGCTCCTCAAACTCTGCAAATGTAAGAGACTCTAGAATTCCAAACCCAGCAAAGCATGTTTGTGATCAACTCATGGAGGAAAATTCAGTAAATCTCAGAAAAACAGGGGCTTAAAAACACATATGAGAGAATGAACTCACTAGAGACTTCCAGGGTGGGAATGACTGTGTCTGCAAGCTGTTTTACTGAGGGTCAAGTAGCTGAGGTAAGTCACTGTCTCCTTGAAGAATCTATCGTGAGACTGTAGTTGACAAGAAGCTTGAGTTTTGTTTGTGTTTCCGCAGCAAGTCGAACACATTTTTAAATTGCCGTTTGTTTGGTGGAAAAGATATATAATCGTAGAATACTAATGCTGGATGCGACCTTAGCTTTAAGTTGAACAGTTTCATCATAAAGAGTCTATGCCTAGAGGGACGATGTATCTTTTCAGGACCATTTGGGTTTTTATTTTTACAATAACAGTGTGTGGTAGAAATTTACAGTATCTCTGGGCCTCACCATTTTGAAAACTTTGCAGCATGCAAATTAACTGCAAGAACACTTCCCTTTTGTTGGTCTGCTGAAATGTATCTGCAATGAATTTGACGATTTAATTAAATAAAGATTTATAAATATCAGGAGCAGATACAGGGGAGTAGAGGTCTCAGGTCCCCATGGAGTGAATGGGGGTGGAGCAGGGAGGGACACGAGAGATTTGGCCTCAGCGTGACTGATATTTACCCCAGAAATATTGCTATGGTTCCATCTTTATAATCTGCCTTCTGAGATAACGTGAATTTCGAGACAAAAATATTCTATACCATATGTGAGAGACATGTTGTCCTTTAGAAATCTCAAGTGACATAGATTTGCCTGTCAAATGAATGATATAAAGATGCCTAATTGGCACAAGAAAATGGTCCCTCTCGTAAATTTTCTCCCCTGGCTTAAGTACATATGCTCAGAACCCCGCCATATGTGTCTTCTGCGTCTCTTTGCCTTAGCAGTCCTTGAGATTTTGAGATTTCTGCTTGGATGGTGCGCAGTTCCTGTTCCTTATCAAACTGGCAGCTGAGCCCCAGCTGCTGTCCCCTTCAAGCAAAACCAGAGCTGCTTGCGTCGCCTCACCCCTCTTCTCAGGCAAAGCAGTCAGCCGGAGCTGATCAGGAGTTTCTTGCAGTGACATCAGGGCTGACGTTGCAATCACTGATAAAGCAAAGCAGTAAGAATGGAGATGATTTTCTACAGCACTAACAAAAGGAGAAGGAATTTCTAAGGATGCTGGAAAGTCTCCCCCGTGCCAGAGCTAAACATTTCAGTAATCAGAGGCAGCTTTCAAAATCACTGCCTGCATTCCAAGCCCTGGCTTCCTATACACTGGCAAAGACACATCCAGAATGGAAGTCTGAAATATTTACCTGGTCCTTGTCAATATACAATAGTTCTCTGAGAGGGAAAAAACCTAGAAAAATTATTTTCTCTCATAATGCACAGGGAAGGGGATGACTACATGTGTGTACATATATATATATATATATATATATATATATATATTTAAAAAATTATAATCTAACATTTATACAGGATGTGCATCAAAATTAAACTTAGAATCACGTGGTGGTTCCCACCAACATCACCATACAGACAACTGAGAGGTCATCTCTTGGAACTCTATGAGCAGGCATATGAGTACAATGACCTTGGAGATTATTTTATACAATATCCTGCAGTTCAGAATGTAAGGTGACTTTTCCAAGGTCATGAATTAAGATAATGGCAGAAATGAGAGGACTCTTTATGTTTTACGTCCTCAGCTTTGCGGATTTGAACAGTTTATTTCCACCTTGTGGTCCAGCTGACAATCCAAAACCAGCATATAATTGCTTCAAACAGAAATGATCATTTACTTACTGATGTGTGTGTGCATAAACTATATTTTATGGCATTTTAGACACAGGATATAGGAATTACCTTCTCTAGATACTCCTTAAAACTTTGCCTAATGTCCAAGAATCCCTGGGACTTGCCTTTTAGGATGTTTTCATGTTTTTTGACCCTTTCAGAGACATTGGGAAATGTCTTCAGCTCCCTAAGACAAAAGATAAAAACCCCAGTGATTGACATTTGTAACACTGCCCAGCTCTTGTCAAATGCACATTTCCGATAGGCACACAGAGTTCATCATTTCAACAAAAATTGCCATAAATCAGTATATGCTGCAATGTCGATTTACTCAGTAGGACCTCAATATCACATAAAATGGGTAGTCTGATTGGCTAGAAAGTGGTGCCTGCAGAAGAATCCACATGCATTGAGAGTAAGACTTAGAATTGATGTGGTTTCTATTTTCAAAATCCTTCACAATCATGCATTATTTAGATTCAGGCTGAGCTCCAGCGCTGACGCCCCACACTGCGTACTCTGTTGGGAAGAATGCAAGCCAGTAATAATACACACTGGAATCATGGGAGGTCCTGCATCCCAGCTCAGTCCAGGCCTCTGATTCTACTGGAATCACTGCCCACTCCAAACATAGACCTTGATTAATTTATTCATTCCTTAAATACCAATTGAACTCTGATAGGTACAAGTCACTATTCTTGATTCTGGGGATTCAATGGCACAAGAAAAACAAGTCATAGACAAAGTCTTTGACCTAATGAAGCTTATGGGCTACATGAGAAGGGCAGGTAATGAGCGTTTAAACACCTGAATGATGTCATTTTCAAGAGTGATAAGTGATGCAAATAAAAAGAGATCTGAGTAATGGGGTAAAGCATGTTTGGTGAAGATGGGAGAAGGCAGCCACGATTTTTACGTAAGGGAGTTGAGGAAGGCCACTTTGACGAGGTGGCATTTACAGTGGGGGCTATAAGATTAGGAAAAGCCAGCCATACATAAGATCTGGGGAATAGAGTTCCCACTGGAGGTCTTAAGAAGAAAAAAGGTTTGAAAGGTCCCGGATAAAGAAAGAGGGTGGCTGCCATGGCTGACTCAGAGAATGAAGATACGGTAAACACTGGCCAGTGTTTGGCAGCTCCCTTCCTAATGTTTAGAGAGTTTCTCACCTTAGATGGTCTGGTGGGAAGCAGAATTTGTCTCTTGATATAGAAACAAATAACTTAATTGTTTTGTCTTTGCACCTTCTCTATGTCAGTGCCAAATAACGTGGTGCACAGAAGGCCCTGAGTGTAAGTCCTAGGCCAGACCAACTGGACGTACTTTGAAACTGGAACTAGAATTTTAAGGCAACAAGGGTCTCATCATGGTAGGGGCCACTGAGTATCTAAGCGAAGAGCATCTGCAAAGTAAACTCTGGTTTCCTGAGCATAGGGACAGCAGTATATGTGTCCCCACAAAACAGGATCTACATGTTATTCTTGGTACGAGCAGCTCTGTTTTATCCAATTTTCTCTGCCTGTTTCTTTGGCATTTCCAGTAAGAGTATGAACACCGTAACAGCCCTTTCAAACATTTATTTGCTACTTGAACCATCTGTAGTTGGTTCATTTGCTAGCAACTAAACCCTTTTTCAGATTGACACAAAAATTGGTTCCAGGGGTGGTCACACATAACAAATCATGGAGGGTATCTGGAATTGGTTAGAGCTGAAGGCAATAAAAATCAGCTACTCTTGGGGAATATGACCTTGGCACTTCATAGTAAGCAGCGGTGAAGAAACTAATTTAATTATCACCTGTGGTCATCTAAAATGAAGTGCCCATTGAAAGCAAAGCATTGGATAACTAAGTGGACTTGGCCATAAAGGGATGAGTGGATTCAAGGATTATGGACCCTGGAGACTGTTTCCAACAGAGCCATGAAAAAGTTCCTAAATTCTCCAAAGAAGCTATAGACTGCCTGTCTGTGATTGGGCTGTAGGTTTTACACACACACACACAAATGTGTCAAAAAAACACCCTCTCATTTCTTGCAGCATGGAGGCTACCATATTTTTCTTCTTACTGCATCAGAAAGACTCATTAATAGACTTTGTGATTATTTGCTCACTTAAATTTATAGTCTCATAAGGACTTCTCTGAGACTTAAGACATTTACTAAGAAAATTATAACTTTAAAAAATTGGAATGATATCTTAAGGAAAGCTTGGACAAATTTTGAATTTCCTGACCTATGCCTGTCCCTACTCTTTATTGCACCCAAACACTCATTAATTCCTTGTGGTAAGTGAAGCAGCATTGCTTCTCTTTTATGAAGTGACTGACTGACTTCCAGAGATCCCGAAATGACCTTGTCCATGGGGACCGGAAAGAGGAAGACAATTCTCCTTGTGGTCTATCATCAACCTTCATTGTTTCAGAACGTGATTAGAAACAGATCCAAGCATGCATGCCCCAGAAGTTAAAGGAGGTGTAAATTTCACCTTGGGAGGAGAAAGCCAACAAAGCCCTTAAGTTATAAAAGTTTCCTCTTTTTAAATTTCTATAAAAGTCTGGGGGTATACATGAGGAAACAGATTGAAACAAAGATAGAGTAAAACATTGTTTTGCATCAGGAGATTCTTGATTCAGCATGGTGACTGGAGTAGGTAGAGCTGATTCTACATTTTTGCATGATTAGGTGAATAAAATTGGACTTAAGAGTGGTTGTTTGTGTTTCTGAGGGGTCCCATGTAAAACAGCTCTGGATTCTCTGGCCATTTGAAGAATAACCCCAGAAAGAAAGCAAGAGTAAGGATGGAAAAAAAATATTCACCTCTCCAGATAGGTGTTCTACTACTAGAGACCCTTAGGAAAACATAATTTCACATCTATTATGCTTGCTAATATTAACCCCCAGACTTGGGACACTTTTTTTATATATTCACAAGTATTGGATCAGGGTAGGCTTCCAAAAACTACCTCCCATTCATAATTCCTATCTAGGCTAAAAATTAGTAATTCGAAACTAGAATTCTACTAATTTTTGCCATGATACTCAAAATCTAGCTATATAAATTAGCAAAAATGGCAAGTATTTGTTTTACCTTCTGAATGTTTAAAAGGCTTATATACTTTTCTTTCTTGACAATGGAATTATTGCCTAACCACTGACACACTAGGAACAGAGAGGAACAGAGAGGAACGGAGAGGTAGGAACAGTCCACCCAGTTCTGAACAAGAAAAAGATGCATTGAGATAATTATGGAAAACAATAAAACTTACGAAAAGGTGGCCTGTTTTTTGTATCATCACTATTGATCATCAATTCTAAAAAGTGTCAGTGGTAAAGTATTCCTTTTTAATAAACTTGTTTGGAATCTAGGTTCTAAACAACTGCTAATGCAATGTTTTAATAATATATAAGCTTTAAATCAGCATAATTTTACTTATTCTTTAATAAATATTCTGTTTTGTCTAGAAATTAATTCTGAACATCCACATGTATGTAGTCAGTCCCTGATAGACGCAGACTCATCTACACATGTATACCTGAAATAAAAGGAATGTTCAGCACAGGCAATCAATAAATACAATATATATTAAAAATGAATAAACAACCAAACAGTTATTTCCATAGGTGCAGAGAAAGAATTTAATAAGAGTCAATATCCTTTCATGTTGAAACTTCTAATGTTAGGTGTAGAAATAAGTACCTCAATGCAATAAAGGCCATATACAACAACCCCATAGCTAACAACATACTCATCGTGAAAAGTTGAAAGCTTTTCCTCTAAGATGAGTAATAACACAAGACTTCCCATTTTCACCACTACTCTTTAACATAGTACTAGAAGTACTAGCCAGAGCAATTAGACAAGAAAAATAATTAAAAGACATCCAAAAAGAACAGGAACAAGTGAAATTATCCTGCTAACAACTTAATTTTATATATAGAAAACCTTAAAGATTTCAGCAAAACCCAGAGAAAACTTATAAACTCAGTAAAGTTGTAGGATATTAAATCAACATACAAAAGGTGGTAGCATTTCTATGCACTAACAATTGACTATTTAAAAATCTCATTTAAAATAGCATCAAAAAATAAAATATTTAGAAGTAAATTTAAACTAGGAGGTAAAAGATCTGTATACTGAGAACTTTAAAACACTGATGAAAGAAATTTAATACAACACAAATAAATGCAAATCTACCCTATGATCATTTGTTGCAAGAATATTGTTAAAATGTTCATACTTCCCAAAGTGATCTGCAGATTCAATGCAACCTCTATCACAATTCTAATAATGTTGTTTACATAAATAAAAAGGATTCTAAAATTTATTTGGAATGACAAAAGACCATAAATATAATAAGAAAGTCAATTTTTCTTTCTTTTAAGCAAAAAAACAAACCAAAGCTGAGGGCATCACACTACCTTATTTCAAAATATATTACAAAACTATAGCAATCAAAACAGCATGGTACTGGCATAAAAATAGACACATAGGCCAACAGAACAGAAAAGAAAGTTCAGGAATAAACCCACATATTTATAGTCAATTCAATTGATTTTTTACAAAAGTGCCAACAACATACAATATGGAAAGGACAGTATCTTCAACAAATGGTGGTAGGAAAATGAAATCTCCACATGAAGAAAAATGAAATTAGACCCTTATTTTACACAACATACAAAACTCAAACCACAATAAATTAAAGACTTGCATCTATAACACGAAAATGTAAAACTATTAGAAGAAAACCTCCATGACAAACGTCTGAGCAATAATTTCTTGGATAGATTCCCAAAGCAAAAGTAGACAACCATGAGATCCAGCAATTTAAGTTTTGGGTATACAGGGGAAAGAAATCAGTATGTCAAAAAGATATCTGTGCTTTTATATTCACTGCAGCACTATTCACAGCAGCTAAGATATGGAAGCAACCTAAGTGCTCATCAGAAGGCTGTTAGATGAAGAAAATGTGGTATATATGCACAGTGGAATATCTTTAAAAAGAAGATAATCCTGTCATTTGTGACAATAAGGATGGACCTAGAAGACATCAGGTTAAGAAAAATAATCCATTTGCAAAAAGGCAAATACTGTATGATCTCACATATATGTGGAGTCTAGAAAAGTCAAACTCAAAAGTAGAGAACAGAGTGGTGGATACCAGAAGCTGGAGAGGGGAGAGGAGTGCTGCTCGAAGAGTACAAAGTTTTAGATAGAGCGGAGGAGTAAGTTTTAGTAACTATTTCACAGCATGCTGAGTAAAGTTAATAATCATATATTGCATATTTCAAAATTGCTAACAGAGTAGAATTTAAATGTTCTCACCACACACACACAATTGGGAACCAAGTGAGATGATGATATGTTAATCATTCCAGAATGCATACATATATCAACATATAACATGGTACCCTCTAAAGATATAGAATTATTATTTGTCAATCTTTTAAAAAACAAGTCTGTAAAAGTTTGCAACTGTTTGAGCTTGTTTCTGGTGCTATTTATATTCCCAGTCCCTGGTAGGTTAAACAATGATGATGCCTTGATTGCAAAGACAAACCGAATAATTTCAGTTTCTTCAATTTTGCCAACACAATACCTGGAGTTTCCATTTGTGTTTAACATTTTAAAGAATGAAGATAGAGGGCCCACTGAGAGTTGTAATATTTTTGATTAATAAGTTCAAATTTTAGTTCATACATGAAATATCTTTCTGAATTTAAATAATATCTTTAAATGAAAATGTATTATTTCTTTGGATTTGTGAATTGTTTTACAACTAGAGGACAAACAATGAAAACAATTATTATTACTATTACATGGTTATTTTTATTTTTATTTTTGAGACAGAGTCTTGCTCGGTTGCCCAGGCTGGAGTGCAGTGGTGCGATCTTGGCTCACTGTAATCTCCACCTCATGGGTTCAGGCAATTTCCCTGCCTCAGCCTCCTGAGTAGCTGGGACTACAGGTGTGCGCCACTATGATACAACTTTTTATATTTTAGTAGAGATGGGCTTTCATTATGTTGGCCAGTATGGTCTCTATCTTCTGACTTCATGATCACCCACCTTGGCCTCCCAAAGAGGGTTATTTCTTAAAATAGTTTCATCATGTAGAGGAGATGTTAGAAAAAGGTCCACTTTGTGTACTGAATATATTAGTTTTAAGCACATGTCCTTTGAGAAAACAAAGGTGGTTAGCACAGACCACCTTCATCTTGAGGTCCCATCCCAGAAGGAAGAGTCATGACCCATGTAGCCATCTTTTTCTTGAGGGGCCACATTTTTCTGGGCAAAGCCTCTAAGAACACCTGCTCACCTATCCCCTTCTAGATTCAGATCACCTGCTTTTTGGATCTGATCAGTGGCCTTTGCTTTGCAGAGGTCTACATGCATTTGCTTAGATTTCTTCTTGTACAGAAGTAAGCACTGACTTGGGTAACTGAGTCTTATACACAAACTATGGCCATTTTACAACAACTGTACATCTCTAAGCAGCTGTCTGACTTAATGTAAGTCTATACATGCTCTGATCAAAATACCCTTCCCACAATCAGGTTCAAGCCTCATGGAACCTGAGGCCACCAAAATTGTAGCCCATGAACCCACGTTGCATTCTTTTAAAAAATGTCTCAATGAAGGCAAATTGCCAAAATACTTGTAACATGATAGAAGAAACAGCCCAAAAATCCATTAAGAAAGGGATGGTAGAATGGATTTATCATGTTATATCCCAGCACTCACCTAAGACTAGCCTATGGCTTCTGAGAAAACCAGAAAGATGAGGCCATTCCAAACTTGAGAAATACCTGGGTCAGATGAAGGTGGTGAGCTAGCCTTCATGTCTGTATTTAGGAGCTCAAAACTGCTGTTGAATGGGAAACCTTGCTGATGAAGGGGCTCCTGATTTTCAGAAGGGAGAACAGGATCCTAGGCTGGAGGAGACCAACATTTGACATTTAGCTGGCAGAGGCAAAGTGTATGTAATAACTGTAACAGGTTGCAGCCTGGCACTTCCCCACCTCTGACTGCATTCCCATAAGATCCCGAGAGTCACATAAGCACATAACACCGTTGTCTTTCTTCTACCAAGTTTGTATAATGAGAAAAGTCCAGGCCAGCCAAAGAGCAGCCTGGCTGAAGAAACCTTATTGAAGTCACAACTGCTCTCTTCATTCTGACCTGAGTCAATTTACAAATCCAGGACAGGAAGAGAGGGAGGTGTTGGGTAACTTTTAGTAAAGACTCTGTGAAAGCTGTGACTGACATCCAGGATAACAGTGTCCTGGTATGAAGGAAACATCCAGCCGGAGCTCTTTGTGGGTCTCTGAGCGAATGTTAATTTCTGGGGATCTAGAATGCCACCAAGATCTACTTGGTTGGGTGAAGGTAAGGGATGAAAAGTTGGTTTTCCTCACTCATTGTTAGGCTTACGACTGAGGTCTCTATTACATAAGAGAGACTAGGAAAAGAGAAACATGCAGATTTGTTTCATATATTTTACCTGACACAGAAGACTTCCTAAGGAAATTAACACAAAGAAACAGGGAAGCCTGTATATTTTTATGGTAAATCTGATGATAAAGTGGGTAGGCATGTGGAAGTATGATTGGACAAAGGGGGTATAAGCTAATGGTACAAAGCTGGGGGGCTTATCAATGTCTGTTTAGATTCTCCTCTGTGTCCTGTGTCTTCACAGATAAGGACACTCCCTTCCCCTCTGGATACATGGATGGCATCTCTCTCTTGAGGGGTTTATGACTTGCTCGAGGGGAGAGGGACTAGGGAAGGTATTTTCTGCTGTTTCCTCAAATGACAAGGCACCATGTTTTGGGGTACCATGTCCTGAACCTCATCATGAGACTCAAGGGAGTCATTTGGTAAACAAAAGTTGAGCTAAAGTCAATCTCACCATGGGCTAAGGGTTATCTCAAACTCATTCTATGTTTGTTTCCTAAATTTGTGTAGAGGTGGAAAGGCTATCTTTGGGAGTTGACAGGTTACCTGTGTTGGCTTTTTGCTCTCTTGGACAAAGAGTTCTGTTAGGAAAAGACAAATACACACATAACACCGGTTGCTGAGAGAACTTCTGAGGACCAGGCCCTATTTTGGTCTTGACAGAGGCAAAAGTGGCTAACACCATCTCAACCCCTTCTATCTCTAGTTTGGTTGTTGCAGAAGATGGGTAGATTTAGAATGACAGAGAATTATGGTTCACTTAATCAGATGGTGAGTCTAATCTGAGATGCTTTTGTTTTTTTTGAGATGGTGTCTCACTCTGTCACCAGGCTGGAGTACAGTGGCATGATCTTGGCTCACTGTAACCTCCACCTCCCAGATTCAAGTGATTCTCCTGCCTCAGCCTCCTGAGTAGCTGGGATTACAGGCATGCGCTACCACCCTCAGATAATGCTTGCATTTTTTGTATAGACAGGGTTTCACCATGTTGGGCAGGATGGTCTTGATTTCTTGACCTCATGATCCACCCTCCTTAGCCTCCCAAAGTGCTGGCATTACAGGCGTGAGCCACCGTGCCTAGCCGAAGTACTTTTTTCTATTACAGTAAATCAAGGAAGGCCCTGAATTCGGTATGCATCCTTATGCCAGCCAGGCCAACCTTTGCTGCCAAACAAGTTACTAAAACTTAATTCGCAGTTTTTTAAAAATTTTTATGACTGCAGAGAAAACCTCTTCTCCAATTTACCCAATTATCTGGTTACTTCTTCTCACCCTGGCTAAAAAACATTACCTCCTGCCTATGGCTTAAATGTTGCCACTTTCCAGCATTAAATTATAAATCTTTTTCTCCTAGCTCAATGCACTCCTGCTGGGTATTTTTATCCATCCCTCTGGATTAAATTTCTGTCTGAATGCCATGAATTCCAAGGGTGTATCTCCTGTCCAGGTGTCTTCCATATACCTAAGGGAATTCCACTCAGCTCCACCATGGACAGTTCAACTTCATCATATTCAAAATTAAACCTGCAATAGTGCACTCCAAACCTACCATATCTCAGCAAACAATACACAGCTTCACTCCAAAACAATTCCTCCAGCCAGGACACAGGGAGTCGTGGCTGCTGGTTTAGGATCAGGAAGCCCAAAATTTCAATGCTTACTTTGCTTCTACATTTAGAAAGAATTGAGATCTTCTGCAAGTTACTTAACATCCTTGAGCATCAATTGCATCAGCTATAAAATGAGATATTTTAAAATAAAAGGTCTATGTTTAACATCTAGCTCTACTACTTACAAAGTATGTGAATTTTACCCCTTTTATTTTATAAAATGATGATGATAAAGACACAAAACCCATAAAGTTTTTAGGGGAAAAAAGAAACCCCAAAAAACAAAAATCAAAGCGAATGAAGTCCAGGAATGCATTTTGTAAAATGTAAAGTACTATACAACTGCTTGTGTGCTATTACACTCAGTAAGTCTCTAAATGTTTGTAAGCTCTAATAATCTGCTTCTACCGGGACGGAGAGGAGCAACCTCAGTTATCAATCCTGAGCAGAATATCCCCTCTGGATATGACAGACAACTATGTTACAAAAATCAGGGAGTAGTCAGTGACAGATGTCCTGAAGAGGTTACTCCTGGTGAGCTCCTCATAAGAGGCTATGACCATTTGGGCCAGGAGGAGAGGATCTTTGGGTCTCGATGTTTTCCAGCCCCAGCTGTGAAGGTTTTGTTTGCATCCAACTCAATTCATCACCAGCTCCCTGAGAAACCATCAGAGGCAGTTTTGAAAGTAAAATGTACAAGAAGAGAGCTTCCTGAGCAGGGTAACATCCTGCATCTACCCTCCTTCCTTCTCCTGACGGCTTTCAAACAGCACGGCAATTCCTTTTTTTTTTTATTTCCTCAAAGTCTTTCTTTTCATCTCCAGCACGTCTAACTCTTGTCTCATTATAATTTCACTTATTTCTATAAAAGAAACCTGACAGCTACAGAACATCTGAGGGAAGGGTGGAAGGAGGGTGGGCATGAGGGAGAGAGAAGAAACACGCAGAGAGGGAAAAAGTGATCTGCACATGGCTGGGAGTCCCCAGAGAACCCCTTTATGTGACACTTTCGGGAAGGCTGGCATCTCAGCCATGCGGCAGCCCTGGGCATTATTTTCTGATGACATCTAGAGCATTCGTAGAAAATGGGATGAAATCATTGCAGCTCAGACAGCAGCGAGGTCACCTCATGTCCCTGATATCCACTTCACGCTTGGTTCGTATCCACTTCACGCTTGGATGCTAACAATGATGTTGGGGGCCTGTGTCTCCACTTGAGTTCACTGCAACCCATACTGTGTTCCTGTTACAAGCACTAAGTTCCTACTAATTTATTCATTCATTCATTTCTCGCCGAATTCCAAACGGTAAACTGAAAGGGGCTATGGACTGCAAGTCTGTATCCCCTCAAAAATTCCCATAATGAGACTCTAAGCCCCAATGTGATAATGTTAGGAGTCAGGGCTGGGGGGAAGTGATGAGGTCACAAAGGTAGAATCCTCATGAATTGAATGAGTACCCTAATGGGCTAGAGAGCATCTTCCTCTCAGCCATTCCAGGATACAGGAATTTTGAGGTCTGCAACCTGGAAGACGGTCCTAACCAGAACCCAACCATGCCAGCACCTTGATCTCAACTTCCAGCTTCTGGACCTGTGAGAAACACATCTTTGTTGTTTACAAGCCCCTCAGTCTATGCTGCTTTGTAATAACAGCTTGAACTAAGACAGAAAAAATACACATTTCTAGTGCTTTCTACATGACCAATCTTCTCTAAAGGTATTCTAACATGGCAGTTTTCTCAAATTGTCTGAGAAGATCTGCTGTTCTCCTACGGAAATAAAGAACAAAGGACATGGAAAAGACGTGCTGTCCTGACAATATATTCCACTTTGTCAACGAGTTTAGAGTCTTCAGATTCTCTGGGATCCTACATATCATTTAAATTCTAGCACAATATTGATTATACGTGAATCATTTTTTGAATTTTTTGCAGGCTTAGTAGGTTGTAAATTAAATCCAACTTTGTTTTGACCACCATGATGGACACAATCCAAAATGTGAGATAAAATTTTAAAATAAAATCCATCTCATGGTGATTTATCAAATAGTTGAGGTAGGAATTAAAAGTATAATCTAGATAATTGTACTAATATCTGTGATACTATTGCTAAAGTAGCATAAGTTTTCCCTATGTTTAGAAGTAAAATAGAAACAAGTTCACATGTGTGTTTTTACTAATTTATTGATTAATTTGTTTCTTCCCTAATTCTAAAGAGCAAATTGAGGGGTACTATGGACTAAAATTCTGTGTCACCTCAAAAATTTAATAGATTGAAACCCAAACCCACAATTCAATGGTATAAAGAGGTGGGGCCTGGCCGGGTGCAGTGGCTCATGTCTGTAATCCAAACACTTTGGGAGGCGGAAGAGGGCAGATCACGATGTCAGGAGATCGAAACCATCCTGGCTAACATGGCAAAACCCCAGCTCTACTAAAATTACAAAAAATTAGCCGGGCATGGTGGTGGGCGCCCGTAGTCCCAGCTATTTAGGAGGCTGAGGCAGGAGAATCGCTTGAACCAGGGAAGTGGAGGTTGCAGCGAGCTGAGATTGCCTCACTGTACTCCAACCTGGGCAACACAGCAAGACTCTGTCTGAAAAAAAAGAAAGAAAAAGAAAAAGGTGTGGTCTTTGGGAGGTGATTAGAAGTTTATCTATAACTCATAGTTTCTCTTAACTAACCTCTATTAAGTTACAGAAAGATAAACTCTCTTGACTGAATAAAATATGTCCTTCTGTAACTTTCACTTCCTTAGAGCTGTCACTAATCTCTTTTTTTTAAATACATTTTATAGCGGGCAGAAGGCGGGGTTTTGACAGCCACAAACAGGAGGCTGGCAGTGGTCCTTATGTGTGGGAATAAGATGATATGAGTGATGGATCTTCCGCCTCCAAAGGATTTAATAGGGATAATGTGATCCTTTCATACATTTTTAATTATTATTCTTTCCAAAAGGAAAAGACTGTGCAGGTTCAGCTTGGTAACATGTGAAATCACTCTTGTCCCCAGCCCCACTTGTCTTTGTGAGTCTTATCTGTACTTTTGTTTACTCAGTTCATTAAAGAATCATAATTGGTGTGATTATCTTTGCTATGAGAATAATTAGCCATCGCTTTTTGACACTCTAAATTGGGAATACAAAACTTCAAGCAGTAGGGACAGAATGGCAGTAACTGCTCCACTTTGAAACTGAAAAGGGCCCTGCCAATTGGATTCAGGTACAATGATTCTTTTGCACTTTTTACTGTGTGGGACAGAGGGAAAAAAAGGAGCAGTACACATTTCACGAGACATTGAAGGAAAATCTTTTTTGTGGGTTAATTGCATGTTATGATCGATAAATAAAAAGAAGTGAGAGATCTGTATATTGAGAATTCGATTTTTCTTCATGAACTCACTGCACTGCCACAGCAAATGATCGTATTGTTTTAAAAATTCAGACAAGAAGGCTATAATCATAATATTAGGCTTTACATTTGCATTAGCCACTCTCCCTTCTACCATTAGAATGTTCTCATATTTGAAGGAAATGGGATGTTTATTGTGATTATAGATTAGTTGAGGAAGCTCTGAAATATGTAAAAGGAAAACACATTCATTTATATAATCATAGGATTATATTTTATGTTTATTTTGATAATCAATGATAGTAAATTTTATTTTTCCAGTATTTCATTCAGCTTTTTAATCTGAATTTTAAGATGATCCAAGAACATTATGAAGATAAACAATGAAGGAGATATGAAGAAAAAAATATAATTGATCTGAAATTCTTCCTTCCAGATATTATTGAAATTTATTGTGGTTAATATCCTTCCATAAATATGTAATATAAATGAGGTCATACTATGTATGGTTAACTGTTTTTAAATATATAATACATGTAACACAAAATATAAGCTGCCTTTGAATTCAGCAATGAATGGCAGTTCACAGATACTAATAAATTTACAGTAATTAAAAATAACATGTGTATTCTATCATAGTAATATGCCATAATTTATTTAACCAGTCTTCTATTACTGGATACTTAATGTTTGAGCTTATGAACAATCCTTAAGGAAACATATTCAGCACACAGGGAAATTTTCTGATTATCCAACTCAGGTTTGACCGTAGATTTTAAGAGCTACATGAAAATTTAGAGAAGATCTAATTCAACAAAGGTGCAAGAGCTCAAAGCATTTCCTCAAGGTGACAAACTTAACTAGTGACAGAGGCACACCTACCTATTTACTGCGTGCGTAGGGTAAGCATCCTATCGTGATCAGTGTTGTTGTGAACCAAAACGTAAATTTCAAGGCAAGAACCACACACACTATTGGAACCTATCAAAGCTGTGGCAAGTAAATTCGGAGGCACATAAAAAGTGCTTAATAATTATGTGGTTATGAAATCAGAAAATCTCGCTTGATACCAGAACTTTTCCAAGAGCATTCTAACTACTCATTCGGCTAAATCTCTCGTTAGATCTATTGAATATGCACCCTGCTATTAGTTGTAAGTATCAGAATCAAAGTCCTTTCTGTCCTATCTTTGTATAAAACCTTTATCTTTATATCTACATCTGAACCTTGAACGATGCCAGATACAAAATTAGCACAGCTTACTGATTGAGAAATGTTTGAACAAAGAGTTTAGATACAACTCAATAGAAAATTGGAAACTGTTATCTTTACTGACTGGATTATTAATGAGTTAGAACTAGTTTGCTCTCAGAGGTCACCAGTGTGATAGTTTACAAGGTAAAAATAGAAGTAGTCTTGAAAGGCTAAGTAAAATGTAGACATCTTATGTGGCAAGGAAAGGCCAGCTCAAAGAGATAGTTTCGGGAATGACTGGGAGGACAGAAGTACTGGGTATGCTGGGACTTACATGGGAGTAAAGAAGACGGAAGAGTTTTAAACATTACAGTGTTGATTCTGGGCACCTGAAACATAAGGGGCCCCTTCCTCTTTCTTTTACAAATTACAAAAGCTAAAGAAAGAAAGTGCTTAGAGAGGAAGTAGAGGATTTCATTTTAGAGTTGTGGAATCTGATTCCATGCTTTTTTTTTTTTTTTTAGTAGCTCTCATTCAACTTGTTCGTTAGGTAAAAAGTGTCCTGGACACACGGAGGGGAGCATCACACATCAGGGAGTGTCAGAGGGTGGGAGGCTAGGGAAGAGAGAGTATTAGGAGAAATACCTAATGTAGATGACAGGGTGATGGATGCAGCAAACCACCATGGCATGTGTATAACTATATAACAAACCTGCACATTCTGCACATGTACCCCAGAACTTAAAGTATAAAAAAAATTGTCCTGACTTGTTCAGCTTATGGAGGTAGGATAACACGAGACTCTTATGCAATATGAAATTATAATATCATCTGCAATTTCAATACTTAATTATTTAGGGACTATTAAAACTAGAAATGTTTGTATTCTTGTAAATAAACACACTCTTAGACTGTTGGCTGTTTCATAAATATTCACAATCTAATTGTTTAATAATTTATCTTAACATTTTACTGATGATATGACTGTTGCTTATCTAAGTAGTGGAGATACATGTGTTATCAGACACAGGATGTTTAGAACTGTATCTAACATACAGTAAGTGCTCAACACGTTGTACCTGCTTATAAACCCACTCTACAAACATTTAGTGAGCACCTGTTTTGGATCAGGTGAGTACATGTAGGTGCTGAGTACAGTATGGCTGCTTTTGAATTCCATTTCTCCTTTAACAAAGAAACCCTTCTATTTATTCTTTCCTTCTCATTATTTCTTCATTTTGTCTTATATGTAACTCTGACTTGAACGCTAAGAAAGAAAGCACTGTCCAACCTCAGGGCCTTACACCTACTTCCCTGTCAGCCTGAACTGCTCTTCCTCAGATATGCACAGGGTCTGCTCCCTCCGACTTTGAGGTTTCTGTCCACAGGTCACCACCATGGGGAGGACGTGTCTAACCACCCTATCAAAAGAGCAGCATGTTCCTCCTACCATCACCCAGAACTCAGATTCCTTCATATTGCCTTTGTTTCTCTGTTGTTGTCATGGCATTTTTACCACCTAACTATATATATGTGTATATGTGTGTGTATATATATATATATATATATATATATATATATATGTGTATATATATATATATATGTGTATATATATATATACACACACACACACACACACACACACGGTCAGGATGGGGCAATAAACAATTATAATTAATAATAAATATAATAGATACAGAGATAGATATTATATATAAATAATATGTAATTATACACTAATATATAATTATTACATAATTATATATATAATTATCATATATTTATATTATAAATTCATATAACTATATATTACACATATATAATATATACATTACATAATTACATATTATATATGTAATATATATGTATACACATATGTAATATCGTATATATTATATGTATAGATGTTTATGCATATGTGCATTTATATATGTGTGTATACATATGTGTATACATATGTGTATACATATGTATGTATGTATAATATATTCTACATCTTATACATTATACGTTGTTATAGAATTAAATGTGTAATATATTGCATAATGTATGACTATGTATATATGTGCATATACATAGAACATATATGCATATGTGTATGTATAACATGTTATATGTATAACATATAGTTATATATGATTTATCATTTATAGATAACTATGCATTTATAATTTTTACATAACATATTTATGTATACAATATATATCTAAATATCCTTGTTTATTGCCCCTGCCCTTTTCTCACCTAGAACATGGACTTTATCTATTGTTTGCCTGGCACCCAGCACCTAGCAGTAAGTAAACACTCATTAATTATCTGTTGAATGAATGAATAAGGGAGAAGAACAAGAATGAAACCATCTATTAAATGTTGTAATGTGTCAGGCAGCATGCTAAGCACTCTGTGTACTGTTTCATGAATACTCAGAATGAGTCTATAATACAGGCTAATTATCATTGCCGTATCCAAATTTAAAAATTGACTATTACAGCACCAGAAAGCATAGGGGTAGTCTCTACTGGTGAGGAGGCAAGAATAAATTTCATGTTGGTTCAGTTCTTTATTCAGATTCTAAGAACTCCATACCATTTGTGTAAGTCTGATTTCCAGGGAGAGTTGCACCACAGTCCCTTGAGATGCTTTTGTGCTTAAAAGTCTTCCCAGACATCCCTAATGTGATTTGGCTTGAATTATTTACTTGTTAGTCAATTGGTACTTTTACATTTCATCTGCTGCATTGCCATATAAATGACCCTGTCTTATTCAACACAAGATTGTGTACTAGTCTGACTGCCCTTTTAAATTAAGCATTACAAAATCAATACAGTACCATTCAGGGTACACCTCCTGAATGGGGGAAAAAACTGCCAAAAACATCTTAAGCAAAACGCTTTTGAAGTTTTCTCTGGGTGGGGTTTCATGGGAATTTGATGTTTAGAGCTATCAGCTTACATAGGCTGTGTTTTTATTTCTCCCTATGCTATTTTGACACATTGATGAGTCAGACCCCCAGACTGGCAAATAGTGGGTTTGACATGATTATCACAGCTTCTCATGACCACAGAGACATCCATTAAATGTGCACATAGGTGTGTTTTTATATATGTGTATGTGTGTGTGTGTGTAGATACAAAGATAGATGATAGACACATATATACATTTATAGATACATACATACATACATACATACATACATACATACATACATAGAAAGATAGACGGGTGAAAGGCTTTATGTCAATGTTCCTCTAACTAAACCAGCTAATCTAAAACAGTGTGCATTTAAGAAAGCACCTAAGTTGTTTGTTCTTAGCAAATGCCAAAATAAACAAAAAATATGGGAGAGAAAGGAAAGGCAGAAAAAGAAAAGGGGAAACAAAACACAAGAAAAGTAAATCTGCTTTACAATTGAACTCCAGATAAGTGATAGGCATAATATGCTTCTAAAAAACAAAGCATCCTGAACTGGAGTCTCCTTTTTTAATGCAGAAGTTTCTTTGCTAGTGCAGAAGTGAGAGGGGTGGCTCTTCCTCCATAAGGCTTAGATATTTCACGTTATGTCTATATTGGGAGGTATGCTTCTGGTTAAATCAATTTTCTATTAAAATTTATTCTAGTGAAAAACCCTCATGGGGCATATTGTGCCATCTAACAGGTCTGACCAGACAGCTCCTCAGAATTTTTTGTGCAGTTGAAAAGGCCCTGGATAGCAGTTAATAGCAGAAATGAGACTAGGATCTAATCTTATTGCTCTGTGTCCCTGAAAATCAGTTAGACTCTTTCTCAAATGCACACTATCTTAGATTAGATGATTTAGAAACAGGAACATTGACACACAGCCTCCCTACCATCCATTCATCCATTTATCCATCCATCCACCCACCCACCCACCTACCTAAACACACAAATAAAAACACCCCTATAAGCATATATATGCATGTGTTTATACATAGGCATGCACGCATACATGGATATATATGTATAGGTATGCATGTGTTTATACATAGGCATGCACGCATACATGCATATATATGTATAGGTATGCATGTGTTGCGAATAGAGGCTATATGCTGTTATTCCTGGTTCTATGACACCACTGTACACTAAAATTAATTTCTCTCTCCTAATTCTGGGATTCTGTTTATATGATTGCTCCCAAGAATTGAATACAGGTGAGGAAAAAGATCATAATATGAAAGGCTGAGATGAGGAAAATAAATTAACAGAAGGTTTTGAAGTAGTAAAGTATTGTGAGTTGCCAGACAGCAAATAAATTAAATTTTGGTTTGATACAATTTACCAACAAAGATACTATAACCAACCAAGGTCAAGATGTATAATGAATAAGTATTAAAAAGCTAGAGGCTGGGTACAGTGGCTCACACCTATAATATCAGCACTTCGGGAGGCTGAGATTGGAGGATTGCTTGAGGCCAGGAGTTCGAGACCAGGTAGGACAGCAAATGAGGATGCATCTCTAAAAAAAATGAAGATTAAACAATTACTGGACACAGTGGCAAGTGCCTGTAGTCCCAGTTACTTGAGATGCTCAGGAGGATTGCTTGAGCCCAGGAGTCTGAGGCTGCAGTGAGCTCTGATTGCACCAATGCATGGTAGCCTGAGCAATAGAACAAGACACTGTCTCCAGACAAACATATAGATATATCCTCAGAATACATAAGGAACTTAGCAAAGAACAAAACAAACAAAACAAAACAAAACAAAAATGCACATGGCAAAAACAGCAAACAAATAGCCTGATCAAAAAGCGGGCAAAAGACCTGGATAGACATTTCTCAAAAGAAGACAAACAAATGGCTGACAGGTATATTTTTAAACTGCTTAAAATTACTAATCATCAGGAAAGTCAAAACCAAACCCAAAATGACACAACATCTGACTCCAGTTAGAATGGCTGCCATCAACAAGACGAAAGAATACAGGTGCCGGCAAGGGTGTGGAGCGAAGAGAACACTTACACCCTTTTGTGGGACTGGAAATTAATAAAGCAACTTTGAAAAACATTATGAAAGTTCCTCAGCAAATTAGAAATAGGACCAGGCATGGTGGCTCACCCCTGTTATCACAGCACTTTGGAAAGCTGAGGCAGGAGGATCACTTGAGGCCAGGAGTTTGTGACCAGCCTGGGCAAAATAACAAGACCTTGTGTATACAAAAAATTAAAACCATTAAAATAATAAATAAAAAACAAGACCCTGTCTCTACAAAAATAATAATGATGACGATAATAATTAGCCAGGTGTGGTGATGTGCACTGTATTCTCAGCTATAATACTTGGGAAGCTGAGGTGGGAGAATCACTTGAGCCCAGGAGTTTGAGGTTACAATGAGTTATGATCGTACTACTGCACTCCAGCCTGGGTGACAGGGTGAAACTCTGTCTCTTAAAAAATAAATTAGAAATAGAACTACCATATAATCCAGCAATCCCACTCCTGGTTATAAATCCAGGAAAACTGAAATATATCAAAGAGATATCTATACTTCTAAGTTTATTACAACACCATTTACAATAGCCAAGATATAGAATCACTTAAAGTGGCCAGGAGCAGATGAACAGATTTTTAATAATGTAGTATATATACCTGATGAAAAACTATTCAGCCACAAAAAAGAAAAAAAGCCTTTCATTTGTTACAACATGGATGGACCTGGAGGACATCATAAGAAGTATAAAAAACAGACATTAAATGATAAATAATGTACAATTTCACTAATATAGAAAATCTAAGGTTAAAAAAACACATTCGTATCATAGAAGCAGAGAACAGAACGACAGCAGAGACTGGGGAGGGAAGAAGGCGGAGACGTTGGTTAATGGGTTCAATGTACAATTAGGAGCAATAGGGTGGTTTGGTGTTCTATTGCACAGGAGGTGTCTGTTATTAACAGGAAGGGAATATATATATTTTTTTAAAAAGCCAGAAGAGAGGCTTTTGAATGTTCTCACTGCAGCGAGATAAATACACAAGGTGATGGATATGTTATCTGATTTGTTATTACACAACATATATGTGTTAAAACCTCAAAGCATACCCCATAAAATGTTCAGTTATGATGTGTCAATTGAAAATTTAAAATAAATTCTAAAAGCAGCTTTTAAAAGTTTTTGCTGTTATCAACTAAAATCTCCAATTGAACATGTTTAAAACTAGATGACCTTATTCATCAATTTCTTTTCCTTTCATTCTTATTTAGGCTCAGAATTGTTGATGCATCTTTGATATATCCCTTTCCACTTTTAATTTCTTTCTGAGTCTTCACAGGGGTTGTAGCTCAGACCGTCTGTGCCTTCAATCTTTTGTGCTGGTAAACATGGTGTTGACAAAGATAGATTTCACAGAGACTGGCTAAGAATCTTTAGAGACAGAAGGAATAGAGATGGAGCCACTCATCTTTAAAAGGCTGTTTCATAACAAGCAGCATTTTAGTCCCTACTATGGGAATCAAGAATAAAAGTTGTGAAAGCTCTCAGACTCCAATCCCTGAAGGTCTAAAGTTCTATGGACTTTCTGGATACATCATTTGGCAAAGACAAATGTCACTGTTTCCGGTCTGCTTTTTGTTCATCTTCCTATTGCACATTTTATATAATTGCACCTTGGCATTCTGGGTACCTGTCACTGCCTTACTAATAATGAGCCTCCCTTGGCCATAGAGCTTAATCCCTTTTAAATTCAACTGGCAACTTGGAGGCTCACGGCACTGATGCCAGCTAAATGAAAGGCTAAAATGGCTTTCTCAAAATACAGTGTAATCATGCCATCTTCTCTGATTGATAATTCTCTACTCCCATTTCTTATAAAAATGATGTTGGCCTGGTTTCTGAGGCCATTAGTAATCTTGTGCTTGTAAATCTAACTGATTTATCATTTACTTTTTATTCCATCTCATTCTCACTGCTTCTAACTTGCTACCATTATTACTAGTTCCAAGGCTTTGCAGGTATATTATTTTCCATCTTTCTCTTGCCCCTCCTTCTCTCTACTTTTCCCAAAAGCACTTTTATCAAAGGTCCAGTTTGAATCTTCCCTGCCCTCTGCAGTTTCCTCTCAATGTCATATTGAATATGCTGATATCCCTATTTGCCATAAATTTATTTGATATTTAAATTATTATTTGAATGATCATTTTTCTATATGAGACTTATTCAATATAAGTGCTTGAAGGCACCTCAAGCCTTCAAGGCTCTTAGTGGTAGAACTGAAATTAGGACATACTCCTAAAGGATTCAGAAACATGTAGTTCCCAGCTGGCTTCTAGTCTTTGGTAGCTGAGGAGAGTACGTTCAAGGAGTGAAAGTGAATATTGGTTGCTAATATGTGTGTGTATTAATAGAAGTTAGAATTATGTGTACACTGATTAAAGATTCTAAAGAAGTAGAAACAAACCTATTACCTCTGAATCCAGCCAGAAATGCTCCAGAAACTAAAATATTGGAATGTGGTGAGGTGAATTAGGAAACTAAGAATGAAAAAATGGAAATCTGCATTTATAGCAGTAAACACCTCAAGTTCCTACTTATATCTCAAACAGAAAGATCACTGCTGAAAACAGGAATCTTTCAGTCTTAAATACTAAGTGGTGGCCAAGAAACATTTTAGGAATGCTTCAAATCCCCAATATCTAACAGGAAAATCTAAAATAAAGGAACTTGAACAGGAGAATAAATCTTAAGAAGATTTATTTTTTGAGACAGAGTCTCACTCTGGCCCATGCTGGAGTGCCAGTGTTGCAATCTCAGCTCACTGCAACCCCCACTCCCTGGGTTTAGGCCATTCTCCAGCCTCAGCCTCCCACGTAGCTGGGACTATAGGCATCCGCCACCACACCTGGCTAATTTTTTTTTTTTTTTTTGTATTTTTAGTACAGACTGGGTTGTGCCATGTTGGTCAGGCTGGTCTCAAACTCCTGACGTCAAATAATCCACTTCCCTCAGCCTCTCAAAGTGCTGGGATTATAGGCATGAGCCACTGCACCCAGACAAAAGGAATAAAAAGGACAAACTAAATATATCTGTAAGGCCAGATTAAAAATGTCCACAGAAAACAGGAGAAAATAATAAAATTAGTACATGTATTATAAAATTGAAAATCATGCAGATCAAAAGAAGTGATTACATACCTATTATTTAGAAATACTAAAGTTAATGTCAAAAGAGGCAAATGGCCATCTATGACTAATGAGAACAGGAGAGAGAAGTTTATAATTTTATTGCTATTTGACCTGCAACTATTACTTTGAATATTTTAAAAAGAAAAAATATCAGAAAGTTTACTTCTAAGCATGTCATGATCAGAAATCCATAATAAAAATCCCAAAATCATCAAAAGGAAATAAAAAGTCTTTATGAATAGAATTGGCCATAAAATTGGCATTGAGTTTTTAACAATAACTTTGGCAGGTTTGTACAATGTACAATGCTTTAATTTCTCTTGAAAGTAATGTTTTATTTCTGGATGAAAGGTAATAATTTTAAACCTAGGCTTCTATACCTATCAAAATTATCAACCAACTGTGACAACAGCAAAAATTGTATTTTCTAACTTTGAGCCTCAAACACTTCATCTTACTGGCTCTCTGTTCAGAAAGCAACCATACTAAAAAAAAAAAAAAAAAGAAGAAAAAAAGGGAGTAAACTAGGATAAAGAAAAATATGTGCCTCTGAAATCTGGAATCCGATAGAGATGCTAGGTGAAGTCAACTTCTATATGACCACAAAGGAAATTCCCAGGGTGACAGGGTGATGGGACAGTGGGGAGTGAAAAACATGTAACAACACCATACAATAGTCACCTGGAATGGATCAGGAAGGTGTATGTCTCTACACAGGAAGTCTGTGGCAATAATCTAAATGAAAATTCAAAAAATATTCCTACCTGATGTTTCATATTACAGAAAATTTCATTGACAGGCATTTGATAAAACCATCAAAATATGTGAAAAGGTTTAATAACATTAAAAAATAAGCAAATGTACAAATGAGGCAATTATTTATTACACTACAGTTATAATTATGTAAGTAGCATAATACAAAAAAAAACAGAATAGGTTGCTTAATATCCTTATTTGCAATAGGAAGTATTGCAAATAAAAAATGAAAATTATTAAATACTAATAATGACATATATATTATTTATATATATGACAGAGTTTTTCTTTTTTCTTTCCCCAGAAAACACTTAAATGGTCAAAGGTCCTTGTATTTGGGGAATGGAAAGATGAGATAGAAAAGTGAAAATAAGAGACTGATTGATTTTTTATTGTAACATTTTGGTGCTAAATGACAGTTTAACATTTATTATTACATTTGCATGTATTAATGGTACTTTGATAAAAGTAAACTTATAGTGAGAAGACAGTGAAACAAGAAGTAAAAATCATACCAAAATATAGAAACTCAAAGAGGTAATATAAGTGAAAGGGAAAGAATTAGGAAAACATGATTTGAAGATATGTAAAAGAAACAGAAGACAACTGGGCAAGGAAGAAGGGAAAGCCTAAGTGTTTGCAGACAGCAGATTTCAACACTTACCCTTTCATATTACAATCACGCTCTTGGTCTAACTTCCCTGAGTGTCAGAATTCCCAAGGTAATGGTGAACAACGTCAATGGATAATCTAGAGTAGATTTTAATTTAGAATGTGTGAGTTCAGTAGCCATCATGGCGCAATTCTGATTGTTCCATGATAAATTCTGATTGTTCTTGGTAAAGACTTAACACGCCACATTCTAGCAAACAATGAATATTGTAATTGTCTTTTTGGACATCCTAAAATATTATTTCCTTATGGAAAGATAGCATTGTACTCCAAAATGGATATACAGTCTATAGTGTTCAACTTTTTAAATTTACAGCCAAAGGGAGCGTTTCTTCTAGCTTGTGAGGAAGTTCTTACAAGAAAGAAATGTCTAAATATTTAATAACAGTTAGATATAATCCTTCAGTGATTTCCCACTGCTCATGGAGTAGAGACTCCAAAACAGAACAGCCCCCGTGCCCTGTGCAATCTGGCCTGTAACTACCTTCTTGGCGTGTTGCATGTTTTACGCTGTAAGCCAGCAATGCTCTTCCTTAATTCAGGGGCTTCTGTTTGTGTATTTAAAAAAAATTTTTTTTATTTCCATTGGGTTTGGGGGAACAGGTGGTATTTAGTTACACCAGTAAGTTCTTCAGTGGTGATTTGTGAGATTTTAGTGTACTCAACACCTGAGCAGTATATGCTGAACCCAATTTGTAATCTTTTATCCCTCACCCTCTTCCCACCCTTTCCCCAAGTCCCCAAATCCATTGTATCATTCTTATGCCTTTGCATCCTCATGGCTTAGCTCCCATTTATGAGGGAGAACATACAATGTTTGGTTTTTCATTCTTGAGTTACGTCACTTAGAATAATAGTCTCCAATACCATCCAGGTTGCTGCAAATGCCATTAATTCATTTGTTTTTATGGCTGAGTATTATTTCAGTGTGTGTGTGTGTGTGTGTGTGTGTGTGTGTGTGTGTGTGTGTGTGTACCACAGTTTCTTTATTCACTCATTGATTGATGGGTATTTGGGCTGTTTCCACATTTTTTCAATTCTGTTACTACAAACACACGTGTGCAAGTATCTTTTTCGTATAGTGACCTCTTTTCCTCTGGGTAGATACCCAGTAGTGGACTTGCTGGATCAAATGGTAGTTCTACTTTTGGTTTTTAAAGAATCTCCATGCTGTTTTTTATAGTGGTTATGCTAGTTTACATTTGACCAGCAGTGGAGAAGTGTTTCCTTTTCACTGCATACACACCATCTATTATTTTTTGATCTTTTGATTATGGCCATTCTTGCAGAAGTAAGGTTGTATCACATTATGATTTTGATTTGGGTTTCCCTGATCATTTGCGATGTTCAGCATTTTTTTTTTCATGTTTGTTGGCCATTTGTATATCTTCTTTTGAGATTTGTCTATTCATGTCCTTAGTCCACATTTTTATGGGATTATTTGTGTTTTTCTCATTAATTTGTTTGAGTTGGTTGTAGATTCTGGATATTAGTCATTTGTCAGATGTGTAGATTGTAAAGATTTTCTCCCACTCTGGGGGTTGTATATTTACTCTGCTGACTGTTACTTTTGCTGTGCAAAAGCTCTTTAATTTATTGTTTCCCTTCTTCTCTGCCTAATTCTTACACATTCTTTTTAAAAAAATCTGTTTTAACATTATTTTTTCAGAGAAGACTTCCTATCCCAACTTCCTCACTCCACCACCCGAGAGAGGTTCCTTTAACACATGTTCCTAGAAGTTCCTGCACATTTTCTTCAAAGCACTTCACATAATTTATCATAATACAGTCTTATAATTATTTGTTTAATAACTTCCAGGCCAGGACACTGTTTCGCTCTACCGTTCTATTCATAGACTCTAGCATAAGAGGTAGCACAGAGTAGGCTTATAATAACATTTTATAGATAAATGAATTTAAAACCTAGTTGTAATGTTGTAAATTGTAGAATAAGATAGGCCTGAGAAAATCTATCTTATAATTATTTAATTATTTTAAAGGAATCATTAATCCTAGGATGAGTATTTAATTCAAAAAGAAGGAATTACAGTCCTAAGATTGAAAAGGATTAAAGAAATCACTCAGTGTCTTTTTCTTTTCTTATAAAAAATAACATCTAATCTTCATATTCAAGACACAAAAATAGTGAAATATTTTTACTTCTGAAATAGTAAAAGTGCTTCTTCTTCATGCAGTTAGCTGCCTGTATGGTCTACCTTGGACTGAAATTCAATGAAAGGGTAATAATGAGATTCCAATTAAGGCACTCTAAATAATATAATAGAAAGCAGAAGCAAATTATTTTACTAAAACTTCAGTGCAATATTACAATGATGGTGGACATTAAATGATATTTCTTCCCATAAGAAAATAATAAAACTTATAAGCCAAGTCTGTTAACTGTTGATTCTGAAAATGCATGGCAATTTTTCAAACATAGTGGTTTGAAAATTACTCTGATATAAATTGGGTTTATGAGTTTTGCTACATAGGGTGCTTAAAGAACATTATTATGAAATTATATATTAGTTTTCTTTTCTTTTTTTTTTGAGACAGAGTTTCGCTCTTGTTACCCAGGCTGGAATGCAATGGCGCGATCTCGGCTCACCGCACCCTTCGCCTCCTGGGTTCCGGCAATTCTCCTGCCTCAGTCTCCCAAGTAGCTGGGATTACAGGCATGCACCACCATGTCCAGCTAATTTTTTGTATTTTTAGTAAAGACAGGGTTTCACCATGTTGACAAGGATGGTCTCGATCTCTTGACCTTGTGATCCACCTGCCTCGGCCTCCCAAAGTGCTGGGATTATAGGCGTGAGCCACCGCGCCCGGCCAGCTTTATTTTCTTAGAATGATACACTAGTAAATACTACAAAGCAGAAAAGGGAAGAGGAGAAAGAAAATAGATATTCCAGGAAATTTTTGAATACCTAGTTTGTAAAAACAATTTACCAAATTAGAGTCCCATTCATATAATCATCCTCTATTATATAACTTAGAGCATGGTATCCAATTAAAACAATAAAAAAATTTTGTAGAAAGGTCTTACTTGACATTTGTGAACTGTATACATTTTGGTCAATATACTCACTCAACATTGTTTTCTAATCAGTAGAACAGTGATAGAGAGGATCTATCATGAGTAGATTACCTACCTCATAACTTTTTTGGTGAAGATTAAATTACATATTAAAGCACTAGGTACATAGTATAGATTAAAATTTTGAAAATCCTTGAAATTATAGTTGCACTTTGAATGTGAAATGTTAGGAATAAGAGTTATTTAACCTTTTCATTTCCCTTTGCGATATAATTTTATAATGTCTTTTGTTCAAAGTTTAAATTTAAAGATTTCTTCAGAGGGTCAAATATAATAACACAACTTTTATTAATTAACTGAAATTTAAATTCATTTACAAAGCTGATAATATGTGTATTTTTGATCTACAAACAGTATCTTATTTCAATAAAAGATACACAATATATCCCATTTTCTGGGTTTCTTGAATACTGTTTTGAAAGCTGTTTAAATCCTGGGGTCAATAACAGAAGAAATGGTTTGTCACCAACTGTGTTCAATAGCTACAGGCTATTAAAATTCTCCTGATAATATTCTCCATTGGTATATAAGGTAATACATTTGTCAGACTGACAGATATAGATATAATTTATAGATTTGTAAGGAAGCAAACAAGGAACCTGCATAAATATAGATCTCTGCAGAAAGAAGACTACACAAGAACCAATGAGCAGATATATTTCCAACAGACCCTTGTAATATTCTGATGTCTTCTTTGCCACATTTAATTTAACAAAGGATTTTAGCTTTTACTGCTTTTCACTGACTTCTAAAATTAACATCAACTTGGTGAAGGCAAAGACATGATAAACAGCATCTGTTTCACAAAGCTGCTTGGTAGATGAAAATCTGAAAAAAGTTTAAGACTGGAGACTCTCTAAATAGGTATATCAACACTCTCTCTCTCTCTCTCTCTCTCTCTCTCTCTCTTTCTCTCCTTTACTAATTTTAAGGCTGATTAAATTCACAAGTCTGTTACAGCTCAGCCACTATTCAAGACAGAAAAGTTTTCTTATTTGTCAAAGTTCATTTTAGCATCTGATAATTGATTAGATGTAAATATGTAAAGATAGATGTGAGGCCATCAGTCAAATCAGTTAGAAAACTTTAACCTGACTGGAGTGAAAAAAGACCTGATAAATAAACAAGATAAATTTGGGGGCAAAAAGCAGAGTCCAGATGAGCCATATATCTAGATAATTTAAGCAAAATCAATTCTTGTAACTTTAAAAAAATTATCTTGAAATGTCAGATTAAAGTAGGCATTTTAAGGTCTGTTGTCTAAAGAATTACTTTATTTTTTCATTGTGTACATGTTTGTGAGATATAAACCTACAGAAATCTAAAATTATTCCTTGCACTGTCAGTTGAAGCAAAGAGGAACAAAGCATCCCAAGTATGTCTGTGAAGGTTTCATACCACTTGTATTTATGTTAGAGTGCAAATGTATTAGGTACCACTTTATCATGAGCACTCTCCATCATAACTCAATGCCATTATTCCACAGTTTCCCAAGTAATAATATGAAAGCAAGCAGAAGGAAGGAAGAAAGGAGGAAGGAAGGGAGGGAGGGGGAAAAGGAAATCGGGGAAGAGGAGGGGAAGAAGGAAGGAAGAGAGGGAGGGAGGGAGGGAGGGTGGAGAGGCAGAGAGAGGAAAAATGTAATGAATCAGTGAAGCTGATTCGGTTGGAAGTGAAGCAGTTTTCCAATCAAAATGCTCATAAAATTTGACTGCTATTCTGCATTAATTGAGCACCTATTAATGGAAAGAAGGTTTGGGGTTGCTTTTTACTTGTTAATTATTAGAAGGTATTTTGGGGCATTGACATTTTAATTACTGAACTTTCCTCTATTTTTACTGTATATACATTATAAGTCTCCATAACAATATAAATATTGGAACATTTTAGTAGTCTAAAAGAATACAATTTTGGAATTATTTGTTTCACAGAAACCTAGACAAAACTTGAGAATATATTAGGGTTATCATGGCAAAGAAACATTTTGTGTGACTTAAGATGATACAAATGAGCAATGAAGGCACATTTTAATATTGCACACAGGACGAGGTCCCGGCAAAGGCCTCAAAGACCATGACTTTGTCTTGAGAGAGGACTTCATCAAAACTCCTCCACTCAAAGAAAGAGTGACTGGTACATTATTATTGCACACACCTATTGAGAAACTGTTCAAAATGTGACATCTCAAAAGAGAAAAACAAGTACAGGAATTTTACTTAAAATAATTTTTACACTCACATATAAATGCTCATTTAAAAAAGAACAGGTGACTGAATTAGGGCTGTTACAATCTGAACATAAAGTATGTTCGGGTGTTGCAATTTTAGAATTTTATTTAATTTTTAAAATTTCCATCAATGTCCAAGCTCAGTGAAACCCTGAACAAGACAATTCCCATAGAATCAGAAATACAATAAAAATTGAGTTTTAAACTAAAAGGGAGACATTTATGCTTTCAACAGACCAGAATTTAAGTTCCCACCAGAAAAAAAAAGAAAAAAAAAACCCAGACAAAATGAAGGGTTTTTGAAAAATTATTTCAATGAGGCCAGGCACAGTGTCATGCCTGTAATCCCAGCAGTTTGGGAGGCCAAGGCAGGTGGATCATGAGGTCAGGAGTTCGAGATCAGCCTAGCCAAGATGGTGAAATTCAACTAAAAATACAAAAATTAGCCAGGTGAAGTGGCGGGCCCCTGCAATCTCAGCTACTCTGGAGGCTGAGGCAGGAGAATTGCTTCAATCCGGGAGTTAGAGGTTGCATTGAGCGGAGATCGTGCCACTGTACTGTAGCCTGGGCAACAGAGCAATACTCCATCTCAAAAAAATATATGAAAATAAAAATAAATAAAATTATTTTAATGAAATTGGACACCAGGAACAAAAGAGAATGATTCATAAGAGACACAAAACTTCATGAGAGGAGCCATCAGTCTCCACGGCTGATTGCCAAATGAGAGTTTCTGTTACGACTTAAGAAGGAGAAACACTATAGATCCCAGAGCTCTCTCAGATAAAGTGAAAATTCTGGTTAGGAAAATACCCACAATTCACAAGAAAGAATGGTAATGCTGCACACACACACACACAGATGTGAAGATCTGCAGACAATCCCCCTCAGCCTTCAGCTGCGCACTGATCAGCGCAAACATCTGGGCACATGTACTGAGGCTGCAAAAAGTACCATTAAAAAGAGAAGAAGGAACAATCCCTGGGGCTCAATCGTGGCTGGTAATCATTCCTTTTCCCACTAGTTAATGTGGGAAACTGCCTAATACAGTGTACCGCAAAGAGCATTTGGAAGAGCTTTACCTGGGTGTGGGGAAATTAACTCTAGACTAAACGCTGCTCTGGTCTCACTTAACAAATTTGTAAAAACAAGTCTCGGAAGGATCAATTTCCCAGTAAAACGGAATCACTCTAAAACGCTTAAGAATACTTATTTTGAGATGGAGTCTGGCTCTGTTACCCAGGCTGGATCGCAGTGGCACTATCTCGGCCACCTACAACCTCTGCCTGGGTTCAAGTGATTCTCCTGGGTTGAAGTGATTCTCCTGCCTCAGCCTCCCAAGTAGCTGGGATTACAGGGGCATACCACCATGCCCAGCTAATTTTTGTATTTTTAGTAGAGACAAGGGTTTCACCATGTTGCCCAGGCTGGTCTCAAACTCCTGACCTCAGGTGATTCTCCTGCCTCGGCCTCCCAAATATCTGGGAATACAGGCATGAGCCACCACACCCAGCAAAATATCCTTAAGAATACTTATAAGCATACTAAAATATCTAGCACACAATCAGTAAAATTCAGTGAAAATGTACTAGGCATGCAACCAAGCAGAAAAAAATGTAATTAACAGAAATACTAGGCCATCAAAACCAACTCAGGAAGGAGACAGGTGAAGCTGGGCATGGTGGTTCATTCCAGTGCTTTGGGAGGATCCCTTGAGCCCAGGATTTTGCGACCAGCATGGGCAACAGAGCGAGACGCTATCTGTACAAAAAATAAAAATTAACCAGTTATGGTGGCATGTGCCTATAATCCCAGCTACTCCAGAGGCTGAGGTAGAGAATTGAGCCCAGGAGGTCCAGGTTGCAGTGAGCTGTGATCGCTTCACTCATACTCCAGCTTAGGAGACAGAGTGACTCTGTCTCAAAATTAAAAAAAAAAGACACAGGTCTTAAGTAGACAATGACATTAAATAGTTATTATCACTATTAGGGGCAATTAATAGTATATTATTCATTGTAGTGGATAAAATCAGTAACTTGAAGTTATAGCTATCGTAACTATATAAAAAAGATACAGACAGAGGAAAAGACTGAAAAATAAACAGAACATCATGGTCTGTGACAACTTCAAACAGTCTAACTATGTGTCAGGAAAAAGGAAAAGGGACTGACCCAGGAAAAGTATTTGAAGAAATAGTGCACCAAATTTCCAAAGTTAATGAAAACAATCATCTCCCAGGTAGAAAATCTGAATGATTCACCTAACAAAGATCAGAATGACAGCAAACTTTTTCTTTCAGAAACAATGCTGGAAATTACAGCCATAAAATTAAATTACTGAAATAATTCAAACAAACTAAAAAAGGTATTAGCCTAGATTTTCATAACCAATAAATGTATTGTTTGGAGATAAAGATAAAATAAGTACTTGTTACACATAGAAGAGCTAAAAGAAAATGATTTGAGAGGAATATAATACATCTTTACAAAGAAATGTATTAAACCGGAATTGGTCATCACATTGGTAAATATAAATGGCTATCTTTATGATGATGATTTTTTTTTAACCAACTGGCATCTTTGTTTGTTTCTCAGTTTGTGGAAATGTCCTTAATTTATTGATGTAGAAACCAATTTAAACTTTGATTGCTATGCAAAAAGCAGAAGATAATCTGCTTTGCAATGAACTTTATACAGTTCAACTGCATACAGGCAACGTGCTATATATGAAAAAATTTCTAACCGAACTACAGGCATTAAATACTGAAAAGAGTTAAGAGTTTATTATAATTTATTTTATTTAGCAGTCTAGGAAGTTCGCAGCCATCAGCAGTTCTAGGGCAATTTCAGGTGCAACTGGGAATTCAAGAATCTCAGTGGAGCTGTTAAGTTAGTGAACCTGTTAAGTTAGTGAACCTTATACGTAAAATATGTGTATACTTTTGACAGCACACGTGAAAGAATCACTCTAAAATTGACCTCATTGGTTTCATTCTCAGCAACCTGACCTGGGCCACTCAACGTGGCTTATATCGTGCCTGATGTAAATGTATGTTCTCTTTTGACAATAAATTCATGGCCATCAGATGACATTAATTTGACATACATGCCATCTGGGCTTTCACAGCCACCATAGGTTTTCTCCTTTCCATCTGTTTTGTTCTTACGAAATTCTAGTTTGCTTCCCCAGGAACTTCAGTGGTTGCTCATTAACCCTACAGCCACTGCAGCCTAAATATTTTGGCAAATATATTTGGCCAAAAATATTTTGGGCAAAAGAACTGAATAGACATTAAAAAATGTATACTGATGGCAGATAAGCATATGAGAAGATGTTCAATGTCATACATTATTAGAGATTTGCAGATTAAAACCACAGTGAGATACCACTACAAAAGATTAGAATGGCAAAGATCTGAAACACTGACACCAACAAATGCTGGAGAGGATGTGGAGCAACAGGAACTCTTACTCAGTGCTGGTGGAAATGCAAACTCTATAGCTACTTTAGAAGACAGTTTTCAGCTTCTCACAAAACTAAACACGCTCTTGCCATATGATCCAGCAGTTGTGCTCCTTGCTATTTACCAAAATGAACTGAAAACTTAGGTCCACACAAAAAACTACACATAAATATTTATAGCAGGTTTAGTCATAATTGCTAAAACTCGGAAGCAAACAAGATATCCTTCAGTAGGTGAATAAACAAACTGTGGTGCATCCAGGCAATGTAATATTATTCAGTGGTAAAAATGAATAAGCTATTAAGCCATGAAAAGACATGGAAGAATCTCACATGCATACCACTAAGTAAAATGAGGTCATCTGAAGAGGATATATATTATATGATTGCAAGTATATGACATTCTGGAAAATGCAGAACTGTGGAGATAATACAAACACAGTGTTGCAAGGGGGTAATGTGGAAGGAAGGATGAGGAGGCAGAGCACAGAAGACTTTTTAGGGCAGTGGAACTACCCTGTATGATGCTAGTGTGGGGGATTTATGTCATTATTTATTCGCGAAAATCCACAGAATGTACAGTGAATCCTGATGTCAAGTATGGACATTAGGTGACTACAAAGTGTCCGTGTAGGTTCATTAATGATAACAAATGTGTCATCATGTAGGGGATGTTGATAATGAAGGAAGTTATACACATATGTGGGAGCTCTGCATTTTCTGCTAATATTGCTGTGAACCTAAAACTTGTTTAATAATAAGTCTACTTTTTCAAAAGAGAGCGTGAACTCTTAAAGTAAAAAATGGTAATTATTTCCACTTGCGTTTGTGTACTCAGAAAAAAATAAAAAATAAAGATGACTATTTGATTTATAACATATGTATAAGTACAATGACGGTAAGATTAATTTAAAGAATAGGAAGATAAAAACGGAAGTGTGTTGTCCTGGGATTCTTACATGTGAAGTGATATAACTTTAGTGTAGAATGTGAAGAATAAATTACATATTATGCAAATCCAAAAGTAACCACTAACATAACACAACAAAGAGTTGTAGCTAATGTGGCAACAAGTTAAATGAAATGCAATTATAAAAAATTAATTCAAAGGAAGGCCAACAGAAGAGAAAAAAAGAAAAAAAGAGGAAAAATTAAAACCAACAGAAAAATTTAATTCCAACTTTATCAATAACTATACAATGTGGTCTCTATACCCCAACTAAAGGGCAGAAATCGTCATACAGTATAAAAAGCAAGTCCTTATTAAAAACCGACTTTACATATAAAGGCATGAATAGGTTGAAAGCAAAAGGATAAGAAAAATGACACCAAAAATTACCTATGAAAATAAAGCAGGGACAGCTCTGTTAATATCAGAGAAATAAATTTCAAGTAATTCAAGGATAAATACAGTCATTTCAAAATGATGAAGGTATCAATTCATCTAGAGGACAAAATAATCTTAAATGGCTACGTACCTAATAACAGAGTTTTACAAGTAATTCAGTAAAAACTGATAAAACTGCAAAGAGAAATAGAAAAAATACACAAATAAAGTCAGGGATTTTAAAAGCCCACTCTCAATCTTTGATAGAATAAAGTGTACAGGATGGAGGGGAGAATGATGAAGGCTCAAACAACACTCAGCCAAGTTGACCCAGTTGACATTTTCAGGACATTCCACCCCAAAATAACAGTATACAGGAATCAAAATATTTTTCCAAATATTAGTGGAACAGTTACTAAAAACAAAATAGTCTAGGCCAGAAGACAAGTCTCAGTAAACATAAGGTAATCAAATCATACGAAACATATTATCTGTCCACAATGAAATTAAACTACAAATTAAAAGAAAAAAAAATTGAACACTCCAAATGTTCGGAAGCTAAACAACGTACTTCTAAATAATTTGAATGTAAATTTAAAAAACAAAAATAGAGATTATAAAGTATTTTGAAGTCAATATAAAAGAAAACAAAACATGTAAGAACAAAAAATGTTTCAAAGCAATATTTTCAGTGGGTTTCTACCTGAGGGCAAATTGGAATCAAAAGCCAATGTAAATTACATCCAAAATAAGGAGAAGGAAATAGTAAACATAGAGCAGAAGTGAATGAAACCAAAAACAGCAAAACAACAGAAAAAAATGTATGAAACCAAAAAGTAGCTCTTTGATAACAACAATAAAAATGATTAACTTCTCTCTAAGAACACAGAGGTAATAGACAAATTAACAGTATCAGGTATAAGAGTGGTGCCATCAGCACAGAGCTGATAGATACAGTTTTAAAAAGATAATTATTAAATATTATGAACAACTCCATGTTAGAGTTGTTCTTTCACAACACAGATGAGAAAATTCCTTGAAAGTCTTAAACTAAAAAAGCTTTATCAAAAAGAGATAGATATTTACCAGTCGCCCCCATGTGTACTAAAGGATTTAAATTTGTACTTGAAAACCATTCCAACAACAAAAACAAAATCTGAGACGTAGATGGTTGCACTTTTGAATGCTACGAAACTTTTAGGGAAACATAAGACCAGTTCTACACAAACACTCCCCAAAAACTGAGAACAGCATATTTCTGAATTGATTCAATAAAGGCAGCATTACTCTGAGACCCAAACCATACCAACAGAAGAAAAAGTGCAGACTAGTATGTCTCATGAGCACAGATGCAAAAACTCTAAACAAAATCCTAGTGTATCAAATCCAACAATAAATGAAAATAACATATCACAACCAAGTGAGATTTATAAATAATATAAATACCCTTAAAAATATATATATTAATGTATTCACCATGTTAACAGGTTAAGAAGGAACATCCATGTAAATATTTCAAGAGGTGAGAGAGAATGTTTGACAAAATCCTATGTCTGCTTTTCATAAAAACTCTCAGCAAACTAGGAGTAGTAAAAAATTTCCTAATCTAATAAAGACATCTACAAAAAATATATACCTATCAATACGCTTAATGGTGAAAGACTGATTTTCTAACATCGGGAACAAGGAATGCTCACCAATTCTCATTCTAGCTAGTACAATCAGACGAGAAATAGAAGATACCCAGTTTGAGGAGAAAGAAGCTACAAGACATATATGGAAGTCACAATAGAGAACATGGATATATAAAATTAATTGTATTTCTATATACTAGCAATAAACATTTGGAAATCAATGAAAAAATACTATCCCAAATAGAATTTTAAAATATGAAGCTTTGGAATAAGTTTGATGAAGATGTATAAGGCTTGTGTACTAAAATCTAAAAGTCTTACCAAAAGAAATAATGGTTACTTAAACAAATGGAGAGAAAGATTGTGTTTGAAGGTTAGAAAACTCAATCTGTTACCAGTTCTCTCCAAAGCCATATGTCAATTCAATGTGATAATAATCATAATTCCAGCAAATTTCTCTCCCTTCTTTTTAAGAATTTAACAAGGGAATTCTAAGGTTTATATGGTAATGCAAATAGCATAAAATAGCCAACAGAAATTTGAAAAAAAAGAATGAAGTTAGAAGAAATATACATTACCTGCCTTTACGACTTATTATGAAGCTGTAATAATCAGGAGAATGTCTTATTGGTGTAAAGAGTAATACACAAATCAATGGAACAGCATAGAGAGTTTAGAAACAGACCCACTCATATATGGTAGACTTTTGACAAAGATACAAATTCGTATCAGTGAAAAATGGATAAAAATGGTGCTGGAAATCTTAGATATCAATACTTAAAAAATTGACTTTGATCCATACCAAGCACTACATGCAGAAGTTGATTCTGAAATGACCTTAGACCCACATACATTTATATAACCTAAATGTATAAAACTTGTAAAAGAAAAACAGGAGAAAAGAATCTACATTACTTTGGGTAAGGCTAAATTTCTATGTATAATGCCCAAAGTATGTTCTATAAAAAAAAAAATGGCAAATTGTTCTTTATCACTATTAGAGTATCTGTGTTTTCAAAGGTACTCCTAAGAGGGTAAAAAGTCAAGGTAAAGACTAGGAGAAAATTTTGCAAATCACTTTCATATGTGATCAAAAAGATCTTATGTCCAAAATATATGCAAAACTCAGTAATAAGAACAATTTAATTAAGAAATGTAAAAGTCCTATACAGACTGAGTTGAAAATGAATGCTTGTAAAGATGTTCGGCTCACTGGTCATCAAAGAAATGCAAATTAAAACCACAATGCAATAGCATTACATATACATCAATTGGAATGGCTGAAATGGAAACTGTGGCCCAATGAAATGTTGATGAGAATTTAGAAGAATCAGAACCTTCATATTCTACTAGTGGGAATAAAAATGACACAGCTACTTTGGAAAATAATTTGTTGATTCCTTAAAAAGTTAAGCATACATCTACCATGTGATTCAGCCAAACAATTCTAGTTGTTTGCCTAAAAAAAATGAAATCATATGTTCATAAAAAGACTTTCCCAAGAATATTCATAGCAGCTTTATTTAAAATAGCTCAACAAAGGAAATAATACCAGTGTCCATCATCAAGTGGTTGGTAAAACTAACTTGTATATTTATAAATATCTACTTAGCAATATAAAGAAATGAACTATAGATACATGCAATGACATGGATAAAATTGAAAATAATTATGCTGAGTGAAGGAAGTTAGCCCTTCCTTCTCAAAAGTGTGTGCTCTTTGATTATATTTAAATATAATTCATTTATATTAAATTCTAGAAAATGCAAACCAAGCTATAGTTATGGAAAAGAAACCAATGGCTGCAAGAGGATGGGGAGAAGTAGTAGAGACAGTTTGCAAAGGGGCATGAAGAAACTTTCAATGTGTGTGAAATTCTTCGCTGTCTTTATTATGGTAATGCATTATGATGGTTTCCAGATGTGTGTATGTGTATGTATATATATATATATATATATATATATACCCAAAGTTATCACACTGTTAACTTTATATTCATTTAGTTTATTGTATATGGCAGCTAAAAAAGATCAATGGAATGTCTGAGAAGATACATAAACATTAACCTTTGAAGTTACGTACTTCTGTATCATTCATGGACTTGATAGCATTGACTTGCATGAAAGTAGGTCAGAGCCCATCACTAGCTCTGGAGGTCAATCCTGAGCTATATCCTCTATGTATGGCTGCCACCAAGAGTTTGACCAGAGAATGAGAAGATACTGAAGGTGTGGGAGGCAAAGTTCAGAAAGTCAACTGCTAGTTTGTCATAGGATATTAAAAAGCAGTATATAACCTAATTCATGCCTGCAAGCAATCAGTCAGGAGAAATGGAAGTAAAATGTCCAAGACAGTTAGAGAAAGCTAAGGGCCAACTCTGTGGCAACAATAATTTATATACCAGGCTTTCAGAACAGTAGAGGATTCAGACCACAGAAAAGGGAAACAGATAAAATAAGGGATGATTTTAGTTGAAATGTTAATTGAACAATAATTAAAATTTGAGTAGTATTTATACAAATAGGAATTGAGAGAGCAAATTGTGTAGAAATGTCAGAAAATGAGGAGGAGGAAGACACAGAGAGAAAATGGAATAGGCCTTCTGATTAAAACTGAGTTTGACTATTGGGGATGATAGACAGTAAATCTGAAAAGGAAACTTGGAATATATTTCAAGACAGACAGTAGAAATTGAACTTTATCTGATGGCTGATCCTCCGAATTTCTTGTCCAACATGTCTAGCTGGGGTGTGCAGAATACCCTAGAGAGATGAAAGGCTGTAGATGGCGGTTAGCTAAGTGGCGACAACAGCAATCCAGCGCAGGAAGGCACTGACAAAGGACTAGTCTTGAGTGGTGCCAACTGCTGACTTCTTCAAAAGACCATCAGAATAATCCACTGATAATGCAAAGCTAAGTTATTTGCTGACTGCTTTAAGAGAGGCCACTACCTTGATAAGATTCTTAGTAGCATCTCAGAGGAAGGAGGAAAATAGGATATTTAAGAGGTTGTCTTGGGCAGGGCTCTGGTAAAGCAGGCCTGTAAGTGGTGCTGGGGGCCATTAGGGCTTGAATATAGATTATGAATCTAATAGCCTGGAATTAATGGATGAAGCCAATGAGGGTTTTGAAACAGTCCTGTACTGTACAAAGTGTTTTGATGACCTTTGTGAAGAAATCTATTGGCCTGAGAGCTTTTTAAAGTCATTTGTTGTTTAGATAAATGAATTTTGGAGAGATCCTGGAAATGAAGTTCTTTGTAAATTCATCTATTTAAGAATGTCTTAAAATAATAAAGGCGGCAGGGTGTGGTAGCTCACGCCTATAATCTCAGCACTTTGGAAGGCTGAGGAGAATGGATCACCTGAAGTCAGGAGTTCGAGACCAGCCTGATCAAAATGGTGAAACTCCATCTCTACTAAAAATACAAAAAAAAAAGAAAAAAAAAAAAAGAAGAAAGAAAATTAGCAGTGTTTTGGTGAGCATCTGTAATACCAGCTGCTTGGGAAGCTGAGGCAGGAGAATCCCTTGAATTCAGGGAGCGGAGGTTGCCATGAGCCGAGGTTGCACCATTGCACTGTAGCCTGAACAGCAAGAGCGAAATCCATCTCAAAAATAATAATAAATAATAATAATACATGCAGCTGGATAATATAACACAGACATCTTTACAGTAAACCTAGTTGCAAGTGGTTTTGGCGCTTAGCAATGATAATATTAATAGTTAAGTAGAAAAAAAGGATTACTTATGAAACAATAAGATTTGGCAGCCAGTTCTACAGAGATCAAACGGAAAGGGCAAATTTGGACGATCAGGGGGTTGACATTTTGAAAACACTCAGCATAATTTAATTTTAGAATCATAATTTGAAGGTAAAAAGAGTTCACAAAAAAAACACTGAGGACAAATGCTATTGATTTAAATGTTATTGTTTAGGTATTTATTAACTCTTCAGAATTTTATGCATCCTCACTACTATAATTGTAAATGCATCACAGTCATGTTAAATCATTTTAAGAAAAAACGGGTATGTTTAACAAAAAAAAATAAATGAATTGGGATGCATTCAATTTCAAGTCATTTGTATAGTTTAGGTGTTTCTTGTAAAGTGTTTGTATCCCTGATTACCAAGTGAAATATCTTGTGAATGCCTGGGTGACTTTCCTAGTACTAACTAATTGAAGACTCTTGTGTTAACTGTGACTTTTACTTCTCTAGATTTTGGATTCCTTGAGGATGAAAAGTAAAGAAACAAACGAAAACCTGTACCAGACAGATTTAAACAGGCGATGAAGACTGTATTCAAAACTATGGCAATAGGGGAGAGAGATTGAACTAAACTCTGCCAAGCAAACCAAAGCCTGAGCTGAAGGATTTTTAAGCACTGGGATTAGCCAGGGCAAAGTTCCTGGAGGATGTTAGGGGAGAGGTTAGTCAATGTACTGAGGGCATCTCTTTGCTAATGGTCATGTGTTAAAGTTAGGCTCCTTCCCTCCCACAAGGAGACAGAGGCACTATCTCCTTCAATGATTACATTTAAAAACAATGGCTCCCAGGTCCTTGAGAAAGACATTCCTTGGTTACAAAATTTCAAGAGTATTGGAGAAGATTTACATCTCAAAGAGGCAGAGAAAGAAGTTACAATTAGGAGTTTTCTAAAGTCAATGCTCTAAAAAAGGCAGGTCATAGGATTGTCTACACACCTGTCTCAAGTTTAGTCAATTTAAGGGAAATGTTAGTCTCTTCATTAGACCTTTGTAGCCACCATTCATTTTTTCCTCTTTGCAAAGATCAATGTCTTCTACATATCTAGTGTTCAGTAAACATATCCATACAGACACACACGTATATACACATATAAGTATATACACACACATATATATGAATAAACTGCTATAAATAAGTTACTACATATATTCTACAAATGCTAGATATAATCAATAAACAATGTCTTTGTGCTTCTTTAGATATTTAAAGTTATTTTCAAACATCGGAACACACGCTTTAATCCTACTGGTTTTTTCTTAGATCTTCACAGACACCATAGTTGTTAAATGTTTAAAGCAGCTTGAAAGATAAACATCTTCAAGGGTCTGGGTCATCCTGTGCTTTCACCAAGCCCACGGCACTTTATAACACAAAAATTCTTTTTTTCTAAAACAGAAATAATATTTTCAATTGATTACATATAAGAAAACTCAATCTATTCTTTTTCAGTTTGAGGGTGTTAGAACAAGTTCTTTGGAAAAACAAAAACAAAAAAAGAACATATAATTTCCCTGGTTCCCTTTTTCTAAATGCATCACTTCCCCTCATCAGTGAATTCCAACTATTAAAAAGTCTTGCTGTATGAACCTAACAATCGTATGTAAAAAATTGTTTCCAAATCTCTACAAACCCTTAACACTTGTGCTTAGCAAGTATGTGTTTGTGTGAGAGAAAAATAAATCGATATTATTTTATACACCAATTTATTGAAGACTTAAAAGAAAAACTCCACCCTTAAGATTTACATAAAAAATGAATCATGAGAATGAACTCAAGTTTGCAATATATGTAACAAAGATTTCTGTCAAAAAACAGTTGGAAATAACATGCTGTTTTCAATGTAATTGTTACTATTCACTAAAGCAGAAAAGGCAAATGCAGAAAACTTATAGGCTGACAACCTAGTTATTTAAAACTACAGGTTGTCTTAGGAATGACAATGGTTTTGAAATTCAGCTCAGCCCATGCAGAGAAGTTGCTAGCTCCAGATATTGTAGGATATTTAACACTTTCATTGAATATATTTTTTCCTTTCTTTTTTCTTCAGAGCATTTCAACCAGCCAAAGGAATGTGAACTACTTTGTTACAGTCTATGAAATATTCAAATAGGTACTGGTCCTCTTTGCAAAGAGCTGGAATTTGAGCTTTTAATGAGGGCATTTGTTTAAATGTGTATAATCCAGAGGGTTTTAAAGCCCACAAATGTGTTACTTCTGCTAGAAAAAAAAAACTGAAAAATACAGTCCTATATTAGTTGTGTATAATTGTTAATAGATGCATATTTGCATAAGGCATTTCTTTTTAATGTTCTTATAACAAAGTCTCTGTTTTGAAGTTGGAATCGCCCTCATTGGAGTGGCTGACATCAGTAATTCCTGTGCCCCTGTGTCCCCTTTCGTTTGCACTACTTGCCATCAACAAATCATCTCTCCTTGACTAGACGTGAGCCTGACTTCTCTAAGCCTTCACTTGGGCTTAGTCCTTGCTGGGTTTCCCTAGCCCACATGAAGCAAGAATCTTGTTAACTCAGTTAAGAGGGAATTCCCTCACCTTTGACATCTGATCACCTTTAATATCTGATCTAATTCCTTATCCCTCAACATGCCCCAGGTGACATGTGATTACCCTGACTTGCCTTCAATGAGAATCCTGTTAGATTAATTTAACCAGGATTCCTACTCTTGTTATAAGAGTAATTTTCAATCTACCAACCATTCCTCAACCTCCTTCTTGGCTGTAAATTCCCATTTCTTTTCTTTTCTTTTTTATTTTTTTATTTTGAGAGGGAGTCTTGCTATGTTGCCTAGGCTGAAATGCAGTGCAGTGTTATTTTTAGGGTTCACACTAGCCTCAATCCTCAACCTCTGGGGTTCAAGTGACACTGTTACCTCAGCCAAGTCCACAGGCATGCACTATCATGCCCAGCTAATTAAAAAATAAAATTTGTAGAGACAGGGTCTTGCTATCTTGCCCAGGCTGGTCTTGAAACTCTTGAACTCAAGCAATCCCCTTGCTTTGGCTCCAGAAGTGTTGGGATTACAGGCATGAGCCACTGCACCCAGCCCCGACTTGTTCCTGATGTATTTGGAATTGATCCCAGTTCTGTGTGTCAATCAAGAAAAATGATGACACAAAGTCTCAATCATTTTAGGATGTTTATTTGCTGAAGTTAAGGATGCACTCCTGGGAGACAGGTATAGGACTTCCTCTGAATATAATTTTGAGGGCTCCAAATTTAAAGGGGAAAGGGTAGGATACTGAGAAGTATACAGTTTTCATGTAAGAGAGGATAGGGAAAAATAGTCATTCATGCCTTTGTCTGGCCCAGTGACTCTGCCTTCTTTTTTTTTTTAACACATAAGATGACATAGGCAAATGGAACAGTGGAAAAAGGCAGAAAATTTTACATAAGACAAGATAGACAGAATGGGGCAGGGGAATAATTAGATATGCATTTGTGTCAGGTGGGCTAAGGAGGTGACAGCATCTGTAAAGATAAGCTACCAATTTACATTGCAATGGTGAAATTTTAACAGAAACACCTTAGGGTAAATATTTTGGAGTTCAGGAGCAATTTTCTTGTAGGCAAAATACTTCAGGGAGGCGTGTAGCTTTTCAGCTTGTAGCCCTCTTATTTAGGAACCAAAAGGGGGAGGCAAGTTTGCATGACCCAGTTCCCAGCTTGGCTTTTCCCTTTGGCTTAATGAGTTTGGGGTGTAAGGTCTTTTAGGCTGACTGACAGTACCATGGATGTCATAGTAATCTCTGTGACCTGCACACAGACTCCAGATGAGTTCCTGGAACTAGAAAGTCTGAATGAACTAGAAAATCACAAAAAGGAGAAGAATCATCAACCACTGCAGAACCTAATTAACTTGAGACATTCTTCTGTTGTTCCTTATTCCTGCCTCCACTGATAGGCAATTGGACCTTGTAACCGACTTTGGTCAACCTCAAGACTCCAGACCCTACAACCTCCTCCAAGCTTGCAAAAACTGCCCTAAAGTGTAACTTCTGTAACTTTCCACTGCCTATTCCAAACCTATAAAACCAACTCCTATCCCACTACCCTCTGCTGACTCTCTCTTCAGACTTAGCCTGCCCATACCCAGGTGAATAAACACAAAGCCGGTTTGAGGGTTCTCTTCATTCAGAGAGTGCATTTTAACATGGGGTACCCAGATTTATTTGTCTTTCACATATGTTACTGAAGTATTTTCCCCAAATGTAATTGTTCCTGTATGAAATTTGCTTTCACCACTTGAATAACTATGTGGTTCTGGGTTTCTTTAATGTCCTCACAGGCCATCACACTTAAGTGAATTTGGCTTCTTTATGCTTTTGTGGTGGAGCCTCTGCAGGGATCTCCATGAAGAAGGTCTGTGTGGCTGGCCAGTCAAGCTTCGGCTTCTCTCTTTTGGATTTTGTAGCCCGATTGCCCAGAAGGAAAGGATTAAGGTACAATAGTTCACTCTCCGATTAATTCTTTTCACAGCTCTTTTTCATACCTAATGTTAGAGCGACAAATACTCCAAGAATAGAGAAAGAATGCTGACTAGCTACTTTCTCCTCCTCATCCCCATCATCTGTGTTAGCCTGAACTTAAAGGTAATTCTATTATCAACTAACCCAGCACCATTTTCCAAAGGCATAAAATGAGACTCAAGACTTTGTAGCTCTCTACTCAATGGCAATTTTATGATTAGGAACCAACTCCTTTCAATTTAAATTCAGGGTTTCTTACCCTAGAGTACATTGAAGGAACACAGCCACTTTCACCTTAAAATATGGTTCCCTGGTATAATGAATATTTTGAATTAAAAACCCTCATATCAGAGGCATGTGAACCAGAGCAACTCCATCTTGAGTAGGGGCTGGGTAAAATGAGGCTGAGACCTACTGGGCTGCATTCCCAGATGTGTAAGGCATTCTAAGTCACAGGATGAGATATGAAGTTGGCACAAGATACAGATCATAAAGACCTTCCTGATAAAGCAGGCTGCAGTAAAGAAGCCAGCCAAAACCCAACAAAACCAAGATGGTGACAAGAGTGACCTCTGGTTGCCTTTAATGCTACACTACCATCAGTGCCAGGACAGTTTATAAATGCCATGGCAACATCAGGAAGTTACCCTATATGGTCTAAAAAGGAGAGGCATGAATAATCCACCCCTTCTTTAGCATATAATCAAGATATAACCACAAAAACGGGCAACCAGGCTGCTCTGCCTATTGAGTAGCCATTCTTTTATTCCTTTACTTTCCTAATAAACCTGTTTTCACTTTATGGACTTGCCCTGAATTCTTTCTTCATGAGATCCAAGAACTCTTTCCTGGGGTCTGGATTTAGACCCCTTTCTGGTAACACTTAGACCAAATTAACAAGTGCTGGAAGAGACTTTACCACTGTCTACATAGAGATCAGACTTCCCACCATGAATAATTATTCTTGTTCCTCTTCCTGTGACCTCATGATCCATGACAGGAAAAAAGACCAAGGATGCAACCACACCTGAACAGACCCATGTGCAAGATAACGGCTGTCTCCAAGGATCATTTAAATTCCAAAGCTATCTATTTACAAGTTCATTTCTGCTGCCTGATCCAATCATCCAATTTCTCTTCTCCCCCTGTACAAATAACCTTCTGCAACCTCACAATAACATACAAGCTGCTGGGCCACATAGGGATATTGGGTAATCACTAATTCTCTCCAGGTGCATGGTTAAAATAATTCATATGCCCCCTTTTTTTTTGAGATGGAGTCTCACTCTGTCCTCCAGGCTGGAATGCGGTGGCACGATCTCGGCTCACTGCAACATCTGTCTCCTGGGTTCAAGTGATTCTCCTGCCTCAGCCTCCTGAGGAACTGTGACTACAGGCGCCTGCCACCATACCTGCCTAGTTTTATTTTTAGTAGAGACAGGTTTTCACCATGTTAGCCAGGATGGTCTTGATCTTCTGGCCTCATGATCTGCCTGCCTCAGCCTCCCAAAGTGCTGGAATTACAGGCACGAGCCACTGCATCTGGCCTCCTTTTCTCTTTTTAACTACCTTATTGCCAGTTGCTTTTTCAGCAAACTTTCAGAGTGCCAAGAGCTTTGCCCTCCCACAACATGACCTCATAAAATGTACATTTTCTAATGATCTCTACTCTTTTTTGTTTTGTTGATATTACATATATTGTCAATGGTATTGAATTACCTTTAACAAAGTCTAAACCAAAAATAAAATTCTAAGGCTCCCAACTGATGGATGGACCCTCCCCTCAGCCAGGGGCATTCCAAAATTAACCTGAGAAACTAGTCTTGGCCATGATGGGAAGTGGGGGTCAGACATCCCTCACAATTCCCTCTTCCCTTTGGAATTCAGACACAGTTGATCAGCATTAACACCCAAACAGAGACCTTAAGACTAACAGAACAGATTCTTTTAATTTGATAAGAAACATTTACAATCTATTTTCTCTGAAGCCTGTTACCTGGAGGCTTCATCTGCTTAAGAACATTGGTTTCCACAACCCCTTTTCTTAACCCAGACACCCCCTTCTATTGATTCCAGTTCTTTAGATAATAACTCTTGCAACCAACTGCCAAGCAGAAAACCTCTGAGTCTGCCTGTAACCTGGCAGACCCTGATACCAATTGTCCCACCTTTCTAGACTGAACCCAAGTACACCTTACATGTATTGGTTGATTTCTTAAGTCTCCCTAAAATGTATAAAGCTTTGCTTTATACATTTATAACTGTGAACATGTGCCCAACCCTCTGGGGCTCATGTTCACAGCATCTCCTGTATCTGTGTCATGGGCTATTGGTTACTCATAATTGAGTCGGAATAAATCTTTTCAAATATTTTAGAGCATTTGACTCTTTTTGTCTACAAATTTAACACTTCCTGTGCTTGACTTTCCTTTTTCAGAAATGCTAGAATATGCCCTGTGGTGTCCGACACATGTCACTGCAGGAGTTGCTCTCTCACTTATACAGCAACTCACCCACTTAGTCTTAAACATGTAAATGATAGATTGGGAATATTTACCGAATAGAATTTAATTGTCATCACAACTTATAAATGTGACATTGTAATATCACTGCATGAGATACCATAGAAATCTTTAATTCCTCTGTATTTGAAACATCAGATATCATCAAAATACTTATTAAAAAATTGAATTGAAAGGTAAGTCATCAATATGCGCGTTGGAGATGAAAGAGACTAACACAATATATGTTTGGCCCAGTTGCTTCTGGGAAAATCTCCCTCAAGTGTGAGTGGATTTGCAAGTGTCAGTGTTCAGAGATGACAGAACATAATGATGGTTTCTGTAACACACAAAAATTCAGATCTAAGACAATGCAAGCTGGGCTTCATCCTTGTTTTTCTATGTATTCCACACTTGTACAGAGATTTGAATTACGGTCCATTATCATGATGGGTTATATTTGCACTTACACTGACAAAGCATGTTACAAGACAATACTCTTGCCACCATTCTTTTTTCTCCCCCAGGAAAATAAATCTTTAAATAATAGGAAAAATGATTATCACTGATTTAAAGATTATAAATAACTACTAACCTATGGGATTTATTTGAAAAGTAAAGTTTTTGTCTTATTGCAAGGGCTGTTATTTATTTCTCCACTTTTTTATTGTATACATCTTCTGGGCTTCAGCTAGTAATCCTCCCTTGAAATACCATGGAAACAAGCAAATATGCCTCATTAAACTTCCCTTGCAGGAGAAAAATTGAAGGAATTTTTAAATTGTAGAGTAGATAAAAATAAAACACATTTCCTCTCGGGGTGATTAGATTGTCCTTTTAAATTCTTTACAGAAAACTACCAGAGCTAGCAAAAAACACACATACAAACAACAAAAATTCCCAAAACTATGTGTTTTCATATTTATGAATCTTGTGACAATAAAAAAATACAGCTGATGATCTATTGTATTTCTTGAACACAGGAATGTTCTTAATATTCTATTATTTAGGACTAAATATTTCAGATATATGGTGAAGGTAAAATAACTTTCTGATAATGTATAAACCTAATTATGAATGACATTACAGAACTTCTTTACTAATAAGTTGTATTTTTATAATGCCTTTGGTTAAGGAGAAGGACTCTGTAGAAAAAGCAGTAGCAGCCAAACTAAGCTTCATAAATGAAGGAAAAAATAAAATTTTTCATGAACAAGCAAGCACTCAGAGATTTCATCACCACCAGGCCTGCTTTATAAGAGCTTCTGAAAGAAGCATTACACACAGAAAGGAACAACCAGTATCAGTCATCCCAAAAACTTACCAAAAGATAAAGAGTATCTCCATAATGAAGAATCTATACCAACTAATGGGCAAAATAGCCAGCAAGCATTAAATGACAATATTAAACTCACAGATATCAATATTAATCCAAAATTTAAATGGATTAAATGCCCCAATCAAAGACACAGACAGGCAAATTGAATAAAAAGTCAAAACCCATTGGTACACTATATCCAGATCCATCTCATAAGCAAGGACACACAAAGACTCAAAACAAAGGATGGGGGAGCGGGGAAGACTCACTAATCAAATGGAGAGAGAGAAAAAAAAAACAGGAGTTGTAACTTTCGTCTCTGACAAAATAGACTTTAATAGTAACAAAGACTAAAAGAAACAGAGAAGGACATTACATAATGGTAAAAGGATCAATGCAACAACAGGAGTCAATGAGCATAAATATATATGCACCCAATATAGGAACACCCAGATACATAAGACAAGTTCTTATGACGTATAAAGAGACTTGGACTCCCACACAATAATAACGAGAGACTTTGACACCACATTGTTAATATTCGATGGATCAACAAGATAGAAAATTAACAGGGACATTTATGATTTGAACTCAGACCTGGAACAAGTAAACTCAGTGAATATTTATAGAATTCTTCACCCCAGGTCCACAGAACATACATTTTTCTCAGTATCACATTACACCTATTTTGAAAATGACCACATAATTGGAAGTAAATCACTCTTCCGTATTTGCATAGCATTTCACAGACTTAAATGAAATATTGGTTGGCTGTTTGTTTGTTATTTTCCTCCCTTATTCCTTCCTGTCTCCACTGTTAAGCACAATTATCGGCATAGAAGAGGTTTTTAATACCTATTTTTAGATTGCATTCCAGCCTGGGCAATAGAGCAAGACTCCTGTTCTCTCTCCCCCTTTCTCTTTCTCTTTCTTTCAAAAAGAAAAAAAAAAAGCAATAGCATCCCATGACAAGTGATGAGTGTCTCACTTTGACCCATGAAAACAGAACGAGGCAGGGGGTCAGCTGTTTCATAATATGATTAGGGTGGGGTTATTGGATTCTTTAGCCTCCTATTGGCCTAATAATAAAGAATACTCCGTTTGTCTTATGAATATTTTGGCTTCCCCACCCTAAAATATTGAAGCTGAAATTGACAAACTTGCTTTTTATTTAGGGTTGACACTTTCATATGGCTTGCAGCTTGGGGGTAAAAGACAATGATAGCTTAAGTAGTCTTCAATTATTCCTTTACTGTCAGGAAAGCTTAATGAATAGATCTCAGAATGCACAAACATCACAGTAACTTAGACTCCCCCTCTTTATTCTGCCAACTTGTACTGTGCACTCTTAACTAAGGCAGCAACCGTTAGGAACGTGTCCTGAATTCAACAGCCAGTCTTCCAAAGCTGAATGATGTTTTTAAAGGCACACTGAGAAGTGAAAGGAGATACTGATTTTTGTGGTATTTTGTACATTGGAATCCACTTTAACAACCAGCAATCAATATCTAACTCTCAAATCACTGTTTTGGAATTGCAACTGTTGCTTTCTTGCTAAACCATGGATGTAATTCATTTAACAACATGTTAATTTCCCATGCATCTGGACTGAAAGGTGTCTATACCAGTGACATGTTCACTGAGGCACCTAACAGGGACCCTGAAACCTCCAACAAATTAAACAAACACCAGTTCTTTGTTATATGACAGGCCCTAAATATGTCCTGTATGCAGCAATCATCGTCCAAATCTAGATAATGTTATCATGCGTTAGCAATTGGTGGCTATTTCCTGGCAGTTGGGAAGCTGAGTTCCATCCCATTCCTTGTAAACAGGGCATGAGGGAATACGGCATTATTATTAGATTTGCAGAGTTTAGGTATCAGATGCTAACCCTTACATGATGGAAATGGCCTCAGTCTGCATAGATTGCTTTTGTATTTCAAGAAGTTAAACTAAACTTAGATTAAATTAAATAAGGCAATTGAAAGTGGCTGATAATGCCTGGAATAAATTAGTTATTCAAATATATTATGTTTTCTTTTTCTCTTATACACTTTTCATGTTTATCTTGTCTACTCATAGCCCTTATTTACATGGGCTCTGTAATTCCTTTGTTTGGATAAAATATTCCTAAGTTGCAATAGAATGCAATAATAACTATACTAGATATATTACATGTATTATTAACTAAGATGAACGTTTTTTTCTTAACTGATGATCAAAGTTATCTTGCTTTCTTTTATTCAATTCAGTAACAGATTTCTTTTCAAGTCTTAATAACAGAAGAAAAAAAATGTATTGACTCTTCTTCTCATTTATTTTAAACTTGTGGGACATTTTCAGCCTCAATTTTGTAGTCAAACTTCCAAAGGGAACCAGCAGCATTTTAAAATGGTTGTGCTTGCCATTGAAAGTGTTCTAAGTTTTACAAAATAAATTCACTTTCTTTTTTGACATTTGTAAATGTAACCAAGGGAAAGAGACATTCGCAGTCTCCAAGGATTTCCAAAAGAAGAAAGTCTTTACACTTTGATCATTTGCATAATGAACATAAACGTTACAGGATCGTTCCGGTTCTTTCGCTGATAATTTCAGCGCACTTTCTGTCCTTCTGCGCTGAAACCCATGCACCACGTGGGGAGTTAAATTTTTTATTATCAATGTTTTGCTGACTTTAGTTTAGAAATTGGTTTTTTGGTTTAATTTTTATTCTGGATCTTAAACAGTAGCAGAGATTCTTTGAGAAAAGAAGTATGAGGAAATAAGAATGCTCAGGGAGAAGACGCAGATTGGAAAAGACTTTATGAAGAAGGTAGTGGCTTCGCTAAGGCTAAAAGGAGGAAATAGCTGGGCAAACAGGAAGGGAGAGACTGAGAGGAAATGAGGGAGATGGTAAGTAGAGAAGAACAGATTGGTACAAAGCAAGATGGTATCAAAGAGCACCACCCAGGTAAAGGTGACTGGGGACTGATCACAGATGAACTGGTGGGGCTGACAAGGAAGACTGGAAGGCAATTGTGAGAAGTTTGGAACAAACTCAGCCTCTTCTGAAAGAGCTATTTGCCACTTTTCTGACTGTCAAATAGTCATATTTTAGGGATTGGCTACAGGGACACATCTGTCGTCCTCTCCAGATAAAATCCTTCCTCTGAGCTCCAGTATTTTTGGGTTCATCTTTCTAGTATAAGATGTAGTAGAAAAAAATTTCACACAGAATATATGGGCTCTGATCTGTTAGAGATTATTTGCCCTTGAGATCTTTTCATGTCTGAATGTGTAGACTTACTTCACTCTTAAAAGCTACGAAGCACAGTATTTCCTAATGTAGACTCATTTCTACAAAACTTCATTTATTCTCCGTTTTTGCAAATGTTTGTTCGTGTGTGCTTTTATTGTTCTTGCATGTCTTTGATGATCCGTAAAGCTGAGGATTTTGTTTGTTTGTTTCTGAGAGAGTGTCTCTCACTCTGTCATGCAGACTGGAGTGCAGTGGTACAATTACAGCTCATTGCAGCCTCCCTCCTTGGGCTCAAGCAGTCCTCCCATGTTGGCCGCCTACATAGCTGGGACTACAGGTTTTTACCACCATATCTGGCTTAAAAATTTTTTTGTGTGGATTTTTTTTGTCTCACTATATTGTTCAAGCTGGTCTTGAACTCATGGGATCAAGTAAACCTCCCACCTTGGCCTCCCAGAGTGGACTACCATGCCTGGCTGGCTTTTGACACTTTAAAAAAATCTCTTCTGCTATTTGCTTTACTACTCTATTTTCTATTGTATTATTTCACATGTTCATTAATTTATGTATCTCTTTCATAATAATTAACTGACATACATTTATTAACTTACAAATTCTCAATATTATCTGCTTTATATGTTATAAAATATTTTCTCCCAGTTCATTCCTTATATTTTAATTATACTTATGGCATATTTTGTTACAAAGATGTTTATATTATGATACCAGTAAATGTACCAAATTGTTTAGGAATGATGAGAAATGAAAAAAAAATGTATCAGTCTTTGCCTTATAGTCTTCATGCTGTGGATATCTCATGTTTTCTTCTAATAATTTCATAGCTGCCTTATTTTTCCTCTTTATTTTCAAATTTAGTTGTAGCTGAAGTTTATTTTGTCTTTGGAAAAACAACATAAAATTATGTATTTTCCTCATAGTAAATAGTCAATTGTCTTAATGTACTTGATTGACTAGGCCACTGTCACAGTAATTTGAAATGCTATTATTTTTATATTTCAGATTCCCATAAATGCTGAGGCTACCTGTGAAATACCTATTTTGGCTCAATGATGTACTTGTCAACTGCACTGCATTACTGTTTTTCTTTCTTTCCATTTTTGGGTTTTTTTTTTTTTTTTTGAGACAAGTCATTGTGTTGCTCAGGTTGGAGTACAGTGGCACGATCTTGGCTCACTGCAATCTCTGCCTCCCTGGTTCAAGCAATTCTCCTACCTTGGCCTCCCAAGTAGCTGGGATTGCAGGCACTTACCACAATGCCTGGCTAATTCTTTTGTATTTTTAGTAGAGATGGGTTTTACCATGTTGGCCAGGGAGATTTCGAACTCCTGACCTCAAGTGATCTGCCTGCCCTGGTCTCCTGAAGTGCTAGTTTGTAAAATCTTTTTGACTAGCTTTTCACATTTAATAATTCATACAAATTTTGACTTATCTTTTTGAGTTCATGAACAATTTTTGGAATTTTTGAATTGAATGGCATTGCATTCCTAGTATAATTTGAAAAGATTAAAATCTTTGAAACATGATATTTTCCAAACCACGAGCATTTTCTTTCTATGTAATCAGATATTATTTTATACTCTCAGGTAATATTATGTGGGTGTTTAAATAAAAGTCTTGCACATTTCTTGACATCATAATTATGCTCATGTATATTATAACTTTTTACTGTTTAAATGTTTCCTTTTATATTTGATTTGCTGTAATAAAGAAAGCTACTTGATTTTTTAGATTGATCTTGCATCCAGTGACCTTACTGAATACTCTTTGAAAATCGTTTGTCCAGTAGTAAATTGCCTATAGGTATACAATCACAGAAATATCAGTATTAGCTCTAAAGTTACAACTTAAAATATCATTTGTATAATGTTTTTTATTATTGTAAGTAAAATGTATAGTAGTTATGGTGAAAATAGGCATCTTTTTCTTGTACCTGACTATAATGTGAAAGTTATGGCTCCTATGTTAGGCGTATTTTTCCATAGGTTTCTGGGAGTTCCATTTTGCTATTGATTCTTTACTGTTCTCATTCCGTGGCACAGTTAAGGAGAAGTGTTTACATCCTTTCATCATTCTTCTTTAAATGAATGGGTAGTTACAGGATGCAGGGATTAAAAAGACCTGTCACAGAGATTGTGATCTCTTTTACTGCTATTGTAGAAAGTTCAGAATGAGTTATAGGTACATTAAGAGGAAAAACCTTTCCTGACTATTTTTTAGCTCCTGATATCTCCCGTAGAACCATCTTTGTGATTTTAAGCCTATTTAAGAGAGATAGGCATTAAAGGTTTTAAAGAAAATGAAGGCCTGGTGCAGTGGCTCATGTCTGTAATCTCAGCACTTTGGGAGGCCAAGGTGGGCAGATGGCATGAGCCCAGGAGTTTGAGACCAGCATAGGCAACATGGCAAAATGCCAACTCTACAAAAAATTTAAAAAAAAACTAGCTGGGCATGGTGGTAGGCACCTATAATCCCAGCTACTCGGTGGCTGAGATGGGATGATTGCTTGAGCCCATGAGTTCAAGGAAGCAGTGAGTCATGATCATACCACTGCACTCCAGACAGGGCAACAGAGTGAGACCCTGTCTTAAAAAAAAAAATACAAAAGAAAAAGAGAAGAACTGATGGACTGCCAGCATAGTTTAAAAGATATTGTAACAGAACTATACCTACTGAGTTCTAATGTAAAAGGGAAACAAGAATGCCTCTGTACTTGAAGAAAGAATTGTTGAAGTGTTTTACCAGATACACATTTATATACCTCATAAAATGTAATAAGACCGTAATTTTGAATTTATTTATACCATTCAAGCAATCATGTGAATTTTAATCATTTTCTACACAAATATACCATCTGATATTTCCCAGTTGGATTGATTCTTGACAATAAGGGAAATACTTGTGTACTTTACATGAATGAAAGTATGTGCAGGCACCATTGCAAGGCATGCACGGATTCAGCTATGCATGAACAAACCTCTTTCATTTGTTCCAATGATTGTAGAAAGAGTGCCCCAAAACAGATGTCAGAAATTGACAAGACTAACAAGAGCAAAGCAAGGACTTGGGTAAGAAAAAAAAACAGACTTTCAGATTTTTTTCTACAGAACCATGTTACTGAAAATGAAATATCCGATTTTTTCACCACATGGCATGGTAGAAACCTGGGCTCAAGAGAAACTGGGGCACATGGGTTAGCTTGCGGACAACAGGAATTTGAGTAGATGACCACCTCTGGTCAGAGGGCAGTGCTCTGTCACGAGAACATGCTCTGAGTCAAATTGCTTAAAAACTTATTTCTCAGAACCAACTGGCAAGTTAATAATATTTTAGATGGAATTTGACTTTAGAATTCTCCCAGGAAAATGAATGGCTTGACCAGAAATAAAAAAATGGAAGATAAATACCTGATTTCTTAACTCCAAGGAACTGTATGACTATTGTGTCTTCTACTCCAATTATAGTTCTAACTGCCAAGCAAATATTTGAAAAAGGAACTTTTTTTTTTTTGTCCTTGGCATAATGGAAAATAAGAAGGACAAATACCTTAGTGGAAAGAGGACAGAATTTTAATCTCATTCTCACATAAGTTGGCATGGTGACTTCTATATTTTGTAATTCCTTTTCTTTCTGTGTCACTTAATTTTATTAATTACAAAATGAATTTATAAGAAATACAAAAATAAAAGAATTTCAGGCCAGGTGTGGTGGCTCATGCCTCTAATCCCAGGAATTTGGGAGGCTGAGGCAAAAGGATCATCTGAGGTCAGGAGTTTGAGACCAGCCTGGTCAACATGGCAAAACGCTGTCTCTACTAAAAATACAAAAATTAGCCAGGCATGATGATGTTACCTATAATCCCAGCTACTAGGGAGGCTGAGGCGGGAGAATCACTTGAACCCAGGAGCCAGAGGTTGCAGTGAGCCGAGATTACACCACTATACTCCAGCCTGGGCAACGGAGCAAGACTATCTCAAAAAAAATTTTTTTTTTTATATTGCAAACATGTCATGAAACAAATTGAGTATGCAATATATATATTTGCCTCAGTGGTCTTTGGAGAGCTCAGGTGAAAGACCCATCTTCAATCTTTAATTTTCCTCTACCTGTGTGGCATTTCTAAATAAAGTATCAGTTCCTTTTGCACTCGCATTCTGTGATTTTGAGTTACGCATCTGTTGAGAGCTGTCTCAGACCTCCAGTGTGCTTTGTGAGCAGAACTGAACTACTCAACTGCTGTTCAGTACCAGCCTCTCCCTGACGTCATTCTGTTAGACCCAGCATTTCTAGAATTATCTTTCCCACAAGCCTTGCTATTCCGCTTGCTTCATTCAGGCTTTAGGATGCTGGATACACATTGGAAATTTTTCGGTTAGGACTCTGAAATCTAGCCTACTTTTAGAAGACTTTAGGGGGAAAAGAATATCCCCCAAACAATATACGTTCTTACTGAGCCAGAAGCATTTCAGGGGTCTCTGGGCCTTCCTCACTCTCTGGGAGAATCCTTGCTCCTAATAAGTGGGCAATAGATGACAAAAGTTACAACTAGACTGCCTGCTACTTGAGGGCAGGTCACATACATATTCCCTTACCACTTTAATCTCATTACTTACCATTTACTTTTGAAGCACCCATCATCCCAAAGGTTATAAAATGGGTGACATGTGATGTAACCTCATTATTCTTTTAGTTGCAAGAATCTACAACATGTAGTGTATGTAAATACCATTTTAATGGAACAAAGGTAAGATTCATTCTCTTTGCCATCTCAAACACAGCTGACTGGGTCAAGAATAATAGCTGACTGGCCAGAGGTATCAAATGCAGAACTCTGAAACTGAATCATGCCAATATAATTTTCTTCTTTGGGGATGGAAACAGAACACACTATGAGCTGTAGGCTGCCTGGCCCCACTCAGTCATGGTTAATGACTAGTGACATAAAATCAGTGATTAAAGAGATCATTAAAGAGGTCATTGGAAGTTAAGCAGCAGAGTTTATTCACATTGGGGAAAAAAATCCATAAAACCATGTTTCCTACTTGCATGGAAGCAAGAAGAAGAGGGAAAAAACATAAAAATTACTCTGCAGTGTGACCGAGGCTAAGCTCAAGGGGCAGATTGTCTGGGAATATAAAGGTGGGACACCTTAATGAAAAGGGAGGTATGGGATGGGGCTTATCTACAGCTTTAGAGAATTCCAGAGTGAGGAGCTGCTGTCCTGCACTCCAATGTAGGCTATGACTAAAAGGGTTTGCCTTTGCTGTATTTCTACACAATGCCACATCACAATCATTGTTGGAGACTGAAGGAGAATATTCAATTGCAGGAGAAAAGAAGAATATGCTTCTAATTCTTATTTCATTCATCAGAAATGAATGCAATTGCAGTGAATAATGAGGTTGTATCACATGTGACCTGCTTCTTGGCGCCTAGAATGGGGAGTCCTTTAAGGAATGGAACAGCTGGAAGAAACCTTATGGATCATTTATTTGTACCCCCTCTTTCTATGGAGAAAGAAATGAGTTCAGGAAAATCAAATCATTTAGCTAAGGTCACATTATTAATTGACAGCTGGAAGTGTAAGGCCAACCTGCAGCCCTAGGAAATGTTTCATAGTTGTGACAGATACTACACATGGACAGGCAGCAGGAGAGTTGCTTTTAGACACAAGCAATCCTTGCAGATTGTCTGTGAGAACAAATCTTCAGGATGCATGCGCGTCTACCATTGATTTATCTGGGAATTATCGATGAATGGGTCAAGTGTGACAAAAGTAAAGTGTGGGTCTTTATAGAGTAATGTTAAGTAAGTGCAGAAGTTAGTGTAGTGAAAAATAAACAGTGACTTAGGACATCAGTGGTGCACCTTAAATAAGGTAACAGTTCATCTACTCACTAGACCACAGGTAGCCTTCTCTAAACAGTGACTTAGGACATCACAGGTGCACCTTAAATAACGTAACAGTTCATCTACTCACCAGACCATAGGTAGCCTTCTCTAAACAGTGACTTAGGACATCACAGGTGCACCTTAAATAACGTAACAGTTCATCTACTCACTAGACCATAGGTAGCCTCTGCTTCCATCATGGCATGGTGGGTTCTGCTCTCTCATTCCATCTAGTGCTCAGAGTGATACTGACATCAAAGGAAGCCTCTAACTTTTCACAAAAGACATGTCCAAAAACTCTTCAGTCTTACTCACATATAAGCAAATAACCTATTCTTCTGAAAGAGACATGTCATTTAAAAATATTCAATTAGATTTTGCTATGAAAACCAGAACTGGCCGGGCACGGTGGCTCAAGCCTGTAATCCCAGCACTTTGGGAGGCAGAGGCAGGTGGATCACGAGGTCAAGATATCGAGACCATCCTGGTCAACATGGTGAAACTGTGTCTCTACTAAACATACAAAAAATTAGCTGGGCATGGTGGCGCGTGCCTGTAATCCCAGCTACTCAGGAGGCTGAGGCAGGAGAATTGCCTGAACCCAGGAGGTGGAGGTTGCGGTGAGCCGAGATCGCGCCATTGCACTCCAGCCTGGGTAACAAGAGCGAAACTCCGTCTCAAAAAAAAAAAAAGAAAACCAGAATTGCTGCTTTGGGATATATCTGAGTCTTTGATATTGTTACTTGTTAGAGAATATGTTTTTCATAAAATATCATAGAGCAGAGACGACTTTCTTCTGCACCTAGAATAACAGAGAGCATGTGAGTTATAACTAATATAGTAACTACACATGTATTAATGTGTGAGTATATGGTACACTATAATATGCTTAATCAAAATTTAACCACCTTTTCTTTAAAAACTTGATTAAAGCAAATGGAAAACAGGGATAAGGGAGAAAAAAATAAAAGAGATCCAAGAACATCGTTTCTAGATGTTCAGTTATTAAATAAGGAAGAATTGACATTATTTCCCTTTATGTCTATTTCATCTTTTTCTTGCTTATTCATGTGATTCCTGTATCCTGTATAGTCTGTGAGTGCTCTCTTTAGGGATAGAGTGTAACTGGCCAAACCAGGCATGAGGAAGCAAGTAGTAGGGTATGGGTAATAACGCTATGGAAGGTTTACACAGAATATACAGATAGGATAAATAGAAGAGACTCCATAGGGGTGGAAAGAATAAAGGGGAGGGAGGGAGAAGACAGAGAAAAAGAGGGAGAAGGAGAGAGAGCAGAGGGAAAGAGAGACAGAGAATGTGTGTGTGTGTGAGAGAGAGAGAGGAGTGTGTGTGGGCGTGTGTGTGTGTGAGACAGAGAGAGAGAGAGAAGGAGGGAGTGAGGGAGAGCAGGAGAAAGAGAGAAAATATACAGTTGGTAATATTTATCTTCTGCCACCCAATCCCCCCATGTAAGTCTTAGAAGTGGTGAGAATCTTAATTTCCAGATACTGAGATATATAGAGAAGGTTGAAAACATTCTCCTCTAGGGACACTGACATTATCTTATTTTCTTTGGGACCATTTTTAACATAAATAATAACAGTTTGAATGTATAAGCTAAACAAAGATTCAAATTAAAGTGAAGGATACCAGTGTATAACAATGAGTTTACAGTCATTTTGTACCTAATAAAACCCACATTCATCATTTCTGTGACTCTATAAGGGAAATAACTGCTATCAGCTTTTGAAAAATGCCAAAACTCCACTCAACGTATATTTGTGTTTCCTGTTTATGCAACATCTTTCATAGTTTTAGCAAAAATATTCTGCATTACAAAATCTGAGCTTGTAAGTATTAAATGTCAATCCAGACTTCCCGCCATTCCAACAGAGGTATATTTCCTACTTTTTTTTAGCTTCTAGCCTGTGATTTTCAATTGTCATTAATTAATTTGTTCAACAAGGATATATTTACCTCTTATTTTTCGACTCTCTACCCTGTATTTTTCTAAGCACTGGCTGACTTCAAGACAGATACCATCCTACTCTCAAAAAGTTTACAGTGTGAAAAAAGTGGGTTACCTCAGTGCCTGCTGTATACAATGTATTCTACACTGTGCAGGAAATAAAATCATAAAACCACATAACAGAGCATTTAACGGTCATCTCTTTGAGACTCCCAATGGGGAAAAATAGTATTGATCTTAGATTTTTCCTTTGCAAATGATAATTATGTTTCTGCTTAAATATATTCAGTCATAGATAGATTGCTAATTCACTGCTGATCCATTGGTTTCTAATTCAGTTCTTCTGGTTAGAAGGTGATTTCTTATAGATAGTTATAGCACATTGTTGTTTTCCCAAACAGCCATTCTCTTGCAATTTTGCAGGAATAGAGATTAAACTGATGCATCGCCATAAAGCTGAAGATCTGTTTTGCAGTCAGCAAGGCTGACCACGTGACTAAGCTGGCCATATGACTACTAAGGCACATGGATGGAGAATAAATGATGTGCACCACGTTCATGACTTGCCATGAAAACAGCTGAGTGTGCAGTGTCCCATACAATTCCTCCTTACTGCTGGTAAACATGTCTGGGGATGGAGGAGCTATTTGACTGAAATTAAAGCCACATATGCAGAGTGGCAGGGCTATTCCATCAATCCTGAAGTATTTACTTTGGGGTGGGAGAGAAACAAACTTCACTCTTGTTCAATCTAGTCAGTTTTAGGATTCCTTCGTTATAGCCATTTAGCTTGTACCCCAACTAATCTTACAGTCACCTCATAATGGCCACAGAGAGTCTTATTTCCTTTCATTGGACAGTGTTTTAAAGTTTTATAGCAGTTACAAAGTCTCCTATTTATTTAAAGCATTTCACAAGTATTTATCGGAGGCCCACTACTCCAGGGCTCTATCCCTGCCTCCCAAGGGCATAAAGCCTTTAGAAGGGGTGAGTATGTACTGAGGACGAGGTTTGTGTGGTAGGAGTTTGGGGAGGCAGGCAGCTGTATAAACAAAAAGTTAGAATTCAATATAATAAAGCACAGAGTAATCTAAGAGTAGTATTAAATTAAACATTAATACACTTCCCTTATTCTTTTTTTTTTTTAATTGAGATGGAGTTTTGCTCTTATTACCCAGGCTGGAGTGCAATGGCGCGATCTCAGCTCACCGCAACCTCCGCCTCCTGGGATCAGGCAATTCTCCTGCCTCAGCCTCCTGAGTAGCTGGGATTACAGGCGCGCGCCACTGTTCCCAGCTAATTTTTTTTTTTTTTTTTTTTTTTGTATTTTTAGTAGAGACGGCGTTTCACCATGTTGACCAGGATGGTCTCGATATCTTCACCTCGTGATCCACTCACCTTGGCCTCCCAAAGTGCTGGGATTACAGGTGCGAACCACCGCACTCCGCCACTTCCCTTATGCTAAGCAGTGGATACAGCCTCAGAAGAATTTTTCCAAATGAAACATTTCTGGATGTATGCATTGTAGCTGATATGCAACTACTTCTGATCTTACACTATTCACACCTTCCTTTGGATCCATTTGGGCTTTATCACAAGAATCATGAATAGTAACATGTGAAGGATTTTTATATTCTGTTTGGCTTCCTTGTGACTGTCTGAAGCAAATGCTACCCTTTTTATTTTTCACAAATCAGAGAATATAGAGATTAAATATTTGCCTCCTGACAAATACCTGTGTATTCACCCCTTCTGGACAGGAAATACTGCAAGTGGGTCCCGGAGGGAATCATATGATTTCATTGTGATCCTTAAACATTTACAGATGGCAAGCCATTGATTTCCATTGAAACATCATTTTTATTTTCCCCCAGGTAGTGGTAAAATATGTGGGCTTTGTAGTCAGACAAAATTGGGTTCCAATTTGGACTGTTTGACTGAATAACTGTGTAAACTTGACATGTCTCTTAACCTTTTAAAGCCCTGGTTCCTCATTTGAAAAAGTGGTTGAGGCCGTGGCCTAGTTTGGATCCTCTGGGAAGCAGATTCCGGGCGTAATTGGAGGCACTAATGGGGACATCTGTAAAGGTTACAAATATGGTGCCTTATCTGAAGCAGTGGGGACACAGCCTAAGAAAGATTTTCCAAATGAACCATTTCTAGATCTATCTATCGTACCTCATTATGCCAGTGTTTCTGATCTTACATTCTTCAGATCTGCCTTTGGATCCATGATATTGGTCTTAATCAACAGGAACATGAATGCTATCAGGTAAAATATTTTTAAGGGGTAGAGCTCACAGAAGTGAGTGAAGAAGGATTTCAGACTATGATACAAACATGGGGAGCAGTGGGAAGGAGGAAGGATCAGATAAGAAGAGCCTCAGACTGCAGTGTAACTCAGAGAAAGGCACAGCCAGGCTGGTGAGAACCCCAGAGCACAGATGGCCCACCAGGGGAGCCCAGTGGTGGGCAGGAATGGCCAGCCAGGGTCTAGTACCCCTGCTATAGTCTTCGGCTGGGAGCTGCTTGGAAAGACCGCAATGAATTTAAATATGTAGCCAAGAAATAAGGAAAGGCAAAGGCGATTGAAGAAAGAATAAGAATACAATGAAATAAGCTTCAATTGATGCTGTATTGGTCTAATATCATACAGAATTTAGATGCAAGTTTAAGCGGCTGGTGGCTGGGGTGTTGCTACAAAATCCTTAAGGTCTTAGAAGATAGAGAGCTGTAACTAAGCCCTTCACAAAACCTCAGCATTTTACTTGGCCATGAAAAACAAACTAGGAACATCTCCCATTAACCCAGAGAAGCAGTAACAAGGATTGCTATGTGCCTTGGGATTTGTACAGAAAATAAAAATGAATAAATCATTTTACAGATTGACTCCATGTGAATTGCAACTCAAACCAATACCATCATCAGGTATGCAAATAGTACTTATAATGCCTTCATGATATTCACATTGGCATGGAAATCCCAGGTCAAACAGCTAATGTACAGACAGGTTTAGAGCCCTATCAGGAAAAATACAACACAATTCTGAAGAGATACACAAATAATCTAGAGCATATGGAATACACAATCAAAAAAATTAATGCCTACGAAAGATAAGCTTATACGAAAATTATAAACCAAGTTAGAAAAACATTGACTAGGAAGGGTAGTGAATAGACATAATATGAGAGAGTTTTAACCCAAAGATCTATCAATAACAAAATATCTGAAAGAGATTAAAATGTTCAGATTTACCAGAGAGCTCTAATAAATCATAACAAAGCTATAATGAAAGAATGAGAAATAGTCATATATGAACAAGCACCAAAGAGAGCCTCAAGAAATAGAAAGCAGTCACTGAAGTTTTTAAGTAATGAATGCATTACCTAAAAAGCAGACAGGCCTTTGGGAGGCCCAGAGGAGTAGATCACCTGAGGTCAGGAGTTCAAGAACAGCATCAACATGGCAAAACCCTGTCTCTACTAAAAATACAAATTCAGCCAGGTGTGGTGGTACATGTCTGTAATTCCAGCTCCTTGGGAGGCTGAGGCAGGAGAATTGCTTGAATATGGGAGGCAGAGGTTGCAGTGAGCCAAGATAGCGCCACTGCACTCCAGTCTCTGCAACAAGAGGGAAACTGCATGTCAAAAATAAAAAAGGCAGATAGACATAGCTATAGCTGAAGAAACGTTAATGAGCTTGGAGACAGACATAAGCAAGTCACTGAGAATAGGCACAGAAATATAAAGGATAGAAAACATTTGAATGTGTTTAAGAAATTAAGTAACAGGCAGTGGTCATAAAGAACTACCACCTGGCCCCAAAAGCCTATGGAAATGAAAACAAAACATTATTAAAAAAAGAAACAGGCAGGATAAAATAAGAAGGCTAGGTATTTGTTCTGAAAGAATGAACAGAAAGAATAGACATTAGAAGAAATACTTTTCCAGAACGAAATCCAGTAAAAATGTAATTCAATACAAAAATGTAGACTTCTTTCAGATATGCATTAAAGTATTAGAAAATCATTTAATGTAATTCATCATGTTAATAGGCCAAATGGGAAATATGTGATCATATTAACTGATACAGAAAGATCATTTGATAAAATTAATAATCAATTCATGAGAATCAGAATCTTCATATAATAAAATGCAACTGCCTTACCCTGATAGATTATATCTATCAAAATAATCCTTAACTGTGAAACATAACAAGTCATCAGATCAAATGAATACAGAAATAAGGTAAAGATGATTCCTATCAGTACATTTATTCAACATTGTGCTGAAAGTTTTCAGATAGAACAATTAAACAGTAAAGGATGTAAAAGAGTGAAGAATGAGCAGTTTAGGAAGAATCTAAACTGTTATCCACATAGAATTGTCTAGATAGAAAATCCAAAGGAATATATGTAAAATACAGAAGATGTAACAGCAGGCTTGCTGGGTAAAGATCAGTCATTGTGAATCAGTAGTCTTCTAATATATCAACACAACCAATTTAACAACTGAATTTAATATCCTTCCCAATTACAACAAAGTCCATAAAGCATAAATCTAACCTAAATATTCCAGATGTTTAAAAATAAAATTGAAAACATTATGTTTAAGGATATAAAGATTCTGTATTATAAGTATGTTGATTTTCTCAAAATATAAACAAATACTAAATAGTTTTACTTATCTGGAGCTTAAAAAAATTAATTCTAAATGTATGCGACCCACAAAAAAAGCAAGGCATCTGATGACTTGATAGACATTTGATTTACTGTAAATCTATGGTCATTACAAGAGTTTGCTATTACCACAGGATAGGTAAATAGATTACCGAAACAGAACAGCTAGCCGAGAAACAGATCCAAACATACTGGTAACTTGACACGTGACTGTATTGGACATTAATGTTTTTCATTTAATTAATTGATTAATTTATGTTTTGAGACAAAGTGTTGCTCTGTCGCTCAAGCTGGAGTGCAGTGGCACAATCTTGGCTCACTGCAACCTCTGCCTCCCAGGTTCAAGCACTTCTCCTGCCTCAGCCTCCTGAGTAGTTGGGATTACAGGCATGTGCCACCAAGCTGGGCTAATTTTTGTACTTTCAGTAGAGATGTGGTTTTACCATGTTGGTCAGGTTGGTCTTGAACTCCTGACCTCATGATCCACCCACCTCAGGCTCCCAAAGTGCTGGGATTACAGGGATGAGCCACTGAGCCCGGCCTGGACATTAATCTTGTTTGCCTTCTCAGAATCCCTGAACCTTTCCATTATTTTCTGTCTTGATGGGCCAACTGGCACCCTCACCCCACCAGTTTGCCTTTTTTTGAATGGGGATAGTAACCCTACCACAGTACATGGAATTTGGCTTCCTGAGAAGTTGCCAACAGGCTGGAGATATAACCCAGATGTTAAGGGAAGTTAGCCCTGTGTGGTGTGGACATTTACCCGTGACCCAGCAGGAGAAAGGAAGTAGAACAGCATATGCTCTTCCTCCGCATCTCTTCTGCAGACAAGTCTAATGGTTTCCATTTTCAGTCTTGCCAGGGAAGTCAAATTAAACTCTGCCTCTAAGAGTTAACTGGAAAGCAGCATTAGCCTTAACGACGATGCATTCCATGGCTTGCTTCCCACTTTCTTTGCCTCATTACTATTTCTTCCTCACTCTATCTTGGCTTGTACCTTGGCAAATCAAGTGTTAGCCCCTTAATATTGGCCCAGTCTTTGCTTTCTAGAGAGTCTGCACTAAGCAGTTACAGACAGTATCACAGTAGAGCCTTTAAGAAAAATAAATAAATCTGTTTTTGGGAAAAGTAACTCCTTATTTTATACAAGACTAAAACAAGTTCTAATGGTTTAGAATTATTTAAAGTCAACATGTAGGCTGAAGAAGAAAATACAGAAAAATATTTTATTAAATCAGGTTAAGTAGCACTTCTTAAATATGCCACAAAAGGCAAAACTAAAAATAAAGACATATTTGAAACCATTAATTATATAGGTGAACATAGATACACAGGTACAGAGAGAACATTTTTTATCAAGAAAGGGCTAGACTAAGGATTGTTAAAATATGGGATTTACAAAGAACTTCTCTGACTCAAATGAAGCAGATGACTGACAGCTTGGAGTGTCAGCCTTGGAAATATTGAGAAGAGGCCAGATTCTGCCTGTGCTCTGAAGGAAGAGTCAACAGGGTGTCCTAAAGGATGGATATAGGGTGTAAAATAGAGAGAAGTCAAAGATGACTGTAAGAGTTTTTTCTTTTTGGCCTGAGTAATTGAAAAATTGAGTTCCTGTCAACTGATTCAGAAGGCTCTCAGTGGAGCAAATGTATGAGCGATCAAGAGTACAGGTTTGGACATGTCAATTTGCAGATGTCCATTAACAATCTAAGAGGAGATGTCAAGTCGACAACTGGAAATATGTGTTGGAACCACTGTGGTCTGTGCAACCACAGGTCTTGGTTGCACCTGTCCATCTCATGGTGGTTAAATGCTTGGTATTTAAAGGCATGCAGTGAGATGAGCTCCCCAAAAGACATGAGTGCACACAGGGTAGTAGATAAGAGATAAAGGCAAGGACTGAGCACTATGGACCCCAACTCTAATAGTCAGGGAACAAGAAGAGAAAACAGCAAAGAAAACTGAGAACCAAGTAAGAGTATGGCATCCCAGAAGTCAGGTTACAAAATCGTGACATATGTTACAATATGTCAAATGTTGGCGACTTTCTAAGAAAAAGACAGTGATACATGACTCCTGGATTTAGCAGTTTGGCAATCGTTGATGATGTTGAGAACACTTTCAAAACTGTAAATCTCAAAATTAGATAATATCCTCATCTTCTAAAGAAGTTTGGGCTATTTAAGTCTTTTGTGTTTTCCCACAAGTATTAGAAAAAGCTTGCTGATTGGGATGTTTATTGGCATTCCAGTTAACTGATACGTCAATGAGGGGGGAATTGACATCTAAACAATACTGAGTTTTTCAATCAATAAGCATGACATATTTATCAATTTATTTATATCTTCAGTTTCGTTTAGTAATGCTTTTTGATTTTAAATATACAGGCCTTACACATATTTTGACATACTTTTCTCAAAGTACTTCATAGTTTTGATGCTATAAGTGGTTACATTTTATGTAATATGCATTTTATTTTCAAAATGAATTACCACCTAAAAATAATCCATGGATTTTTTTTTCACACAAAGGGAGGAATATATCCCTTTAAAATTTATTTCCAATAGTACATTATTTTAATATTTTATTTTGGTAAAAATACTTGACACCTACTCTTGTGATAATATTTTTAAATTCCATTTCCAGCTGTCCATTATTGTTATACAAAATTGACCTTGAATCCCGTAATCATTTAAATCCACTAATTAGTTCTGGTATTAGTTTCTTAGGTTCATACGATTTTCTAAATATACAAATGTCTATTGGAAAACACAAGTTTACTTGCCCCTTTACAATCTAAATGTTTTTCATTTCCTCTTGCCTTATAGAACATACTAGAAACTGACTGGAATATTGAAAAGAAGTGTTCAAAGTAGACACAGACATCTCTTCCTTGTCCCTAGTGCTAGCAAGAAAACAATGACTCTTTAGCCATTAAGGGTGTTGTTAGCCATAGGTTTATTGTGGTTGTCTTTTATTAGGTTAAGAAAGTTTCCTCCTATTCTTGGTTTGCTCAGAGGTTTTACTAGGAATTAATGTTGTATTTTATCCAATGCCTTTACTGTTCTTTTTGAGATACTCAAATGCTTTTATAGTCTCTGAATACAAATCATTATGTTGATTTTTAAATGTTAAATAAACCAGTACTTCCAGAATAAACCATACTCCTTAATAATGTATTATTGCTTACATATTGTTGGGTTTTATTTACACAAATTCTATTAAGAATTTTTCTACCTATGTTCACGAATTATATTGGGTATAGTTTTTCTTTTTTTTCAGGATGCCTTTTCTCATTTTGGTCTCAGAGACATACAGATATCACAGAATGTGTTGGGAAGTATTACTTTCTCTTCAATTTTCTGGAAGAATTTTTGTAAAATGGATATTATTTCTTTTTGAAAGGTTTGTTGGCATTTATATTCTTGGAATTGATACTCTCCAGGCCTGGAGATTTTGCTGTGGGAATGTTTTTCAAAACAAATTCAACTTCTTTAGAAGAAGGAAAGCTAATCAGGTAAGCTATGTTTTCCCTTTAGTGAGTAGGTCACATCTTTCAAGGAATTGGTTTATTTCAACTAAGTTGGCGAATTTATTGGCATAAAAGTATTCACAATATTTATCAGCCTATTAACTTCTATGGAAACCTTTGTCATATTCACAAATTCTTAATATTCATAATTTGTGTTTCCTCTTTTATTGTCTTGATTTGTCTGGCAAAAGGATCCTTGATTTTGAATTTTCCAAAGAACCAGTTTTTTTATTGATTATTTTTATCATTTTCTGTTTTCCATTTCATTTATTTTCCCTGTGATTTTTATTGTTTCCATTCTTCTGATTATTTTGAAGTTCATTTTTTCTTTATTGTTTTAAATGTATTCAGATAGAGACTGAAGTCATTGATTCGAGACCCTTTCCCCCCCAATATAGGACTTTATGGTTATAAATTTTTATCTAAGCACTTCTGTGGCTGCATCCCACAGATTTGGTTTCATTTTCATTTTGTAATCATTCAGTTCAAGATACATATTTTTTCATTTTCTTTTCTGTTGCCTCTTTGACCTAGATGACATATGGAAGTATGTTACATATTTGTGTTATTCAAGGATTTTCTAAATATCTTTCAGTTATTTATTTCTAATGTAACTATACTATAATCACGACATACTTTTTATGACTTGAATCCTTTTAAGTTGGAGATTTACACTATGGTCCAGAAAATGGTTCATCATTATAAATATTCTTACACTCCTTGGGGGAAAAAAAAAAGTAGTCTTACTTTGTTAGAGTCTTCTATGAACATCAATTAGGTTAAGTTGGTGGATACAATGTTTTTCAAGTCTTCTATGTCCTTACTGATTTGCTTACTTGTTCTAACAATTATTTCAAGACAAGTATGGATTTATCTATTTCTCTCTGGTTTCCCATCACTTGTTGCTTCATATGTTTGATGTGTTATTATCTAGCTCATGTAAGTTTAGATACTTGCAGTAGTTTACTACTGCAAATTGATAGTTCTGTCATTACCACAAAATCCCCTAGGAAAAGAGGATCATTACCTTTTGCTCTGAAATCTTTTTCTGATATCAATACAGCCACATCAACTTATTCTGAGCAGTGGTATGATAGTATATTTTTTCTATCCTTTATTTTTATTCCATGTATGCTTTTACATTTAAAGTGAGTTTCCAATAAGCAAAGTACAGTGGGGTCTCCCTTTATAAAAGATTAATTGATGAATTTCTGACTTTTAATTGGGATCTTGGGACTTTTCTGTTTAATGTGATTGCTTTCTCCTTGGACCAAATCTTCTCTCTTGTTCGTTGATTTCCATTTGTCCCTATGTCCTTTTTTTCCTTTTGTCTTTTTTGCCTTATTTTATATCATTTGATTATTTTTATAAGGCCTTTTTATCTCCTTTGTTTTATTATTAGCTCTAACTCATTATTTGTGTAATTGTATTCATTGCTTTCTATAGTGTACATCTCAACTTATGAAAGTCTACCTAATAGATACTATACCATGCTACATATAGTATAAAAACTTCCCAACCACATACTTTTATTTCTCCATACCTAACTTTTGTGCCATTGCTGTCCTACAGTTGACTTATACAGAGGCTTCTTGACTTACAACAGGGTTACATCCCAATAAAATCCTAAGTTAAAAATATTGTAAGTTGAAGATGCATTTAACACTGGCAACATGGTGGATGTTCCCTGACTTACCGTGTCCACTTTATTTTTTGTTTTTATTTACTTACTTGTTGATTTTTTTGGAGAGACAGTCTCACTCTCTCGCCTAGGCTGGAGTGTGGTGGTGCCACCTCAGCTCGCTGCAATCTCTGCTTCCCAGGTTCAAGTGCTTCTCCTGTCTCACTGTGGTCCACTTTATAATTTGTCAACTTTATGGTGATGCAGGAGCCATACACATTCAGTAGAAACCATAACCATAACCCCACTGTAAGTCATAAGAAGCTCCTCAAATTAGGATGGGTTTATAAGCCCATCTTAAAGTCAAAAATTCTTAAACCGTGTTCAGCCAGGAATCATCTGCACATATTGTCAAAACCTCAGAGTATATTGTTGTTATTTTTGCTTTAAACAGTCAATTTTCTCTTTAAGGCATTTATTAAAAAAAATATTTCATAGTCACCATTTCTGGTTCTTCATATTCTTTATGTAAATTTGTATTTCCCTCTAGTATTACTTTCCATTTGCCTAAAGGAATTCCTTTAATATTATTTATAATATGGGTCTGCTGGTGATTCATTCTGTCAACTTTTCTATATCTGAAAAAGTTTATGTTTCATCTTTATTTCTGAAAAAAACAAAACAAAACACTTTTTGCTGTATACAGAATTCTAGGCTATTTCTTTTAGTACTTTAATGATGCTTTCTACTTTTTTCTTATTTGTATTGTTTCCAGTGAAAACCTTCTCTCACCTTTTTCTAAATGTCATGTATCTGTTTTCTCTTGCTGCTTTTAAGTTTGCCTTTTAACACTAGCTTTTTACAACTGATTCATAATAATTTGGTTATGTAATGCCTCGCTGTTGTTTTCTTCAGGTTTCTAAAGCTTTAGGTTTGTTGAATTTTCAAAACCCTCCAATAGCCTGATATGTATTTGTCATCTTTTATAGAAAGTGGCCTGTCTGAATAACAATTAATTTTTCAATTCCACCATTTTTACCTCTCCACATGTCAAAATTTGGACTATTCCAAAGGGATATTTCACAGGATAGATACAAGGACTATCTTGCTAGTAATATCATTTCATGTAAACTTTTGTTGTTAGTTGAAGATAGATTCATATTTTACACCTTTGCACAACATTTGTAAATGAGAATGGGACTCCTAGAGACACTGCGGGAAGTTTTATTTCCATCAACTATCATAAATAAGACAATCGTAAGAATATGATTAACAGGCACAAAGTATAGCTGAAGGAGGATGTCTCCATAGATGGAAAACCTTTTATAATATAAGCAAATATCTAGGTCCTTGTATAAGGTCAGCTCTGTGCAACATAACTGAATTATTTTAAAGTCTTCACTCATCATGACAGTCTACTGAAGAAGTAAAAATCCACTGAATGCGACCAGTTTAAGTCTTTGTCTTTATTTGTGAATGAACACTGGGTTAGGGCAGGGTAAGAATGCCTGGCAGGAGTTTATGGACAATGTTTGATGATTCTCCCTGCTTACCTTTAATGAAGTTACCTTGAGCGGCTCAACAATCATCACTGTAGGTTCCCAATCCCTTGAAAAAGCATGTGTTCCCTTCTCCTATGTTGCATCAAATGTGGAGCTGATTCCTGACTGAACATGGTTTGACTTAAGAATTTTTGACTTTAAGATGACCTTGTAAAGAGGTAATCCCATCATAATTTGAAGAGCTCCTTATGACTTACAATAGGTAATGGTTTCTACTGAATGTGCACTGCTTTTGCACCATCATAAAGTTGGCAAATCATAAAGTGGACCACAGTGCATCATCATCTTCTCTCTCATGACCCTATTAATGATGACAGCTAATTAAAGCATCATCTCTTAAAACAATATGTTCTCCCGAGTCTACTACATTATCTCCAGGATTGATAGACCAAAAGGGTTTAATGGAATGCATTGGTTGTCTAGGTGAACAGACACAAAGTTTCATGAATATTTTCTCCTACTGAAAATGAACAGGCTGCCACTGCTCACTCCTATTTTAAAAATGCAATCCCAGATTCCTAGATGCTAATTCCATGCTTTTTCCCTGTGAGCTTGTAATAATGAGTCTATAAAATACAGCCTATTGCCTCACATATGTACTCTGAGGCTAAATTGTATCATAATCACAACCATAATAAAGCCTTATAAGGAGCTCTCTTGGGAAGTTAGATTGAACTCTTAGGCCAGATATCTAAAGTTGCTGAATAATTATCTTGTGTAGTTAAGTGGTATAACCAGTATTCATGGACCCACATTCATAGAAAAATGGCATCAAGTACGCCTTTCCAATGCTTTTGTCTCATGAAATTCTTTGGTCCTTTTCTCTTAATTCAGGTATTTTTCCCCCAGATGTCTGGTGATCTCTGTTGTATGACAGTCCCTACCATAACTTAAGGTATTGGAATTTAGATATGTTTTCTGTATCTAGCAATTTAATTCATCTTATAATTGTTTAGTTTTAGCTTTCCTTAAATAAATAAATACATTTGAGGGTTTAGATATGTTTTATATGTCTTGGCCATTCAACCCATCATATAATTGCCCAGTTTAGGCTTCACTTAAATATGTACTTAATTTCAAAAGCATGGACTGCACTAGGTTCAGCAAACTGGGCTTACAGGGCTCTGGACTATCTGAGAATGATTGTGTTTCTGATTATTATTATTACCATTTACTCAGTAATAACTATGTCATGGGGATACATATTTTATTATAGTACCTCATTTGGTTTTCAGAGGAACATGGGTTAGGCACTATTATTTTGCACTAATATAAGCAAATTAAATTGTTTACAACTAAAGGAACTTCTCTAAGACTTAGATTCAAATGCAGTGCTCCTGGGGTAATGGACCATATTCCTTCTGGCCAGACCTGCTTCCACGAATCTGCTTAACAATGATTCATAACATAGAATCAGGAAGAAGCTGCCTCAGTATGGCTTAACACTTTCTACCAACTTCTGGAGTCCTGCAGTCAGAGAGAGACGCTGTCTTCCAAATCTGCGGTAAGGCTTCAGAAAATCTCCAGAGTGATACAATGTGAATTTTTTGTCTTTTAAGAGTCATAAGCAGAACACTGGGTCCATGTATCTATAAAAGTACAGTGATTCATTATTCAGTGGATGAGGAAAAGACTTAGAGGCCATTTTGTAATTGATTAGTGTAGGATTCATTTTCAGCTAAGTTGGCCCCCAAACACTTGCAAACTACTCTGGCAAAGAGATCTGATGTCAAAGGGTGCACTAAACACGCGTGGGGAAGATAAACAGAAAAAGAATCATGAAATGCTGAGCATGAGTAACAGCAACATATTAGACTCAAAAGTTCTTTATAGTGTTGGAAGACAAATGCATTGAGGCAGACTGTGAAACCGTGACTTTATGCAGCGTTTATAAGATGGAGTCACATCCTTGTCACTATCTTTGCCTGCTTGTTTCAAATGATGGATCACACACGTACATGTACACAGACATATTCTCCAGGCAAGTAATTCTCACCTGATGGCGATAAGAACACTATGTAGACAGAATGCTTTGTATATGTGTTAGTGGAGTTAAATATTCTTGAGAGAAAGTGGGGGAGAATAGGAACAAGTGAAAGAAAATGTTAGCTGATGGAGAAGAGAGTGCAAAGAAATTTAAATTTGAGTAGCATCATGACTCCCCACCCCACTACAAAGAGAGAAGGTAGATGTCACCCTATATGGTGAGCAGAAATCCTCCAACTTGCAGAGAATGAAGAATAGTTGCTTCTGGATCAATGCACAGTCATTTAGTGGGTCTATCAAGCTGACAGTGAGAGTACCAAACCTGATACACATGAATGCCCAAGAAGAGTGTCTCTGTATGTCAATGAAACAAGACTACAGAGGTATCAAAGCAAGCTCACAAACCACCAGCAAGCTTGTTTCTGCTACAATAACAGACCAAAAGGCTAATGACAGTCTACTCTTTGAAATTTGGACTGCAATAGTAGTGACCTTTAAAGCACTGACCCACGCCTACAGGGCATGGCAGGCAAAATAATTGAGCTGAGACACAAGAGGAGCTTGCACTGCATTCGACAAGAGGTATCATTTGTTCAAATGGTCACCATTATTTAACTTTGGGCCTGTCTTTGTGTACTTGCTGTCTGCCAGCTGGCATGAATGTGTTATGATGGTCATTAAGCATCTGCGGATGGTCAGTCATCTTCATAATGAAGTCCTGTCAAGAGTCAGGATGCCCACAGTGCTAATTTTTATAGGTATCAGCTAAACGCTTTAGGTTCTATAATTTATAACAAACAATGTAGATATTTACTTTATAGAATTCTTTACATTCTTTCAATGTAAACAATTGTGTAAATTGTTTCAGTTTAAACAATTCCATATATTAGTTCATGAATACTATGAATCATATACTAATCAATTTATATAAATGTCTTTGTATAAACAGTTCCTTAAATTGTTTACATAAAACAATCTTTCTGCGTAGCAGTTAAAAAAATGATTTTACCTGATAATAATAGCCAGTGATATTAGGAAAATACTTCCTATGTTAACGGCATGGGATGAATGGAATCTTCATTTTTATATCCTTCTTAGTTGCTCAATAACTAACATGTTGCAATTTAAATCACAGACCAAACATAGCATTCAGTTATCCCATGGCACTGAAATATATCTATAGATCAAACTAATTCCTCTGAATTATAATGGGTGCCCATATAAAATAATATGCCATGGCACAGTCCCTTGAGAAAATAATGATTTTTTTTTTTTTTTTTTACATTCTCAACTTACAATGGAGTTACAACCCAATAGGCCCAGCATTAGTCAAAAATATTGTAAACTTTACATACATTCAATGCTGAAAACACAGCAGATTCTCTGATGCATCACATTCACATTGTGAGAGCTTAATTACTCTCTGGAAGGGTTTATGGTTACCAATGCTAAAATACTATTTAAATATCTGAACTTTTGATCAACAAATACTCACACAGTTTGGCAATGATCTTGCCAGTGTCAGTAATATACTCTTAGTGACTTAAAGACTGAAATAAATTCTCAGGCTGTAGAGGGTGTAGGAAGTGTGCATGGCTCTTCCTGTGATATAGTCACATGTATTCCTGCACAGTGTTTAAACTCTCTGAGAACTATTGCTGAAATACTGAGTTACATCATCTGTGCTAGTGATTTGAGCGGAAATACCTCGCTCTTTAGCAGATGGCATCATCTTTGTTTCCCACCCACTATGTGAGCCACTTGATCTTTCTTTTCCTGTCTCTTTCATTGACAAACGTATAAGAGATGACAGGATCCATAAAAATAACCACACTTGTATGCACATAATCTCACTTCTGAGAAATTTAGGAAGACAGATCAACCTAAGCAAAACCTAATTTGTATGAACATACTTATGTACTTACATAATGAAAACACACACACATACTCATGTACCCTTGTTCTAGGCACCAATATAAATACATATGTATATGTAATATGCAATAATAAGGGAATACATTCAATCAGTTAAGATGTAAAAACCAGGTATACTATTAAATATCTATTAACATAATTCTCATGCAGACTACAGATATTGGAAGGTTTATTCCATTTTAAATAAAAGCAGAATATGAAGCATTATGCATAATACCCATGAAAAAAGTGCTAATTTTTAAATTTACAACTGTTATATGGGCTCTGAATCTAGGCTACATATACGTCAATTCTGGGTCCAAAATTTCCTCTCTGTAGGTTCTTAGACAAATTACCTGTCCTTTTTAGGCTTCAGTTTCCTCAGCTGTAAGCAAGGAGCTAGTACTACACAGTATATTATACCTCGTCACGAGAGTTAAAGATGATGATATCTGTAAAGCACTTCATGGAATAATGGTCATAAAGCCAACTGATAATACACCGATACTTACTACTGTTTTCATTAATCAGTAAAAGAGTTGCTCTCCAGCACCTTGCAGACATGCCACGATAGTACATAAAAAGAGAAGAATGAGTTTGAATTCTGAGGAGGGAACCTGCTGGATACATGACTACTGTCGTTCTCAGAGTGGGATTCAGACTTCTTTTCAGAGGTCTATATGACTTAACAAAAACAAGATTAAACAGTCCAATGCAATGGTAAATCTGAGCAAAACGAATAATCAGTTCAGGTCATTAAGGGAAGAGTATGTCCCCTACATACTCAGTTGACTTATATAATGCAGGCATCACCAATAGAATTTAGATAGAAAATACTACTAGTATTAAGTATAAAAGTCTTACCTGACTTCTGTGTGTCCACTATAAACAGATGTGAATGGTCTCTCTCCTCTTGAAAAGCCACATGGTTTTAAAGGTTAGTTAAGCATGACAAAGAAGTAATGTCTAAGTTTGGGAGGCTTCCAAGAGATGCCAATAAATCTCCGCATCTGCTCTATTATCTCAATTGCACCAAGAAACATTCTCTCGATTAGTTAATTAACTTTAAGAACAAACCAAATTAGTTTAAAATGCAATTTAAACAGAAGCCTATAAATTGTAATTAAAACTGCATGTGTTGGTATACATTTTTCAAAATATTTAGGGAGACTGGACCGGATTTCAAAGGATACATGTTTCATGGGAGACTTGATAAATAGATGCAGATGTATTCCAATGGTGAAATTTAAAATAGTATTTTAATTAGTCCTATAGTCACAGTGATTTAGAAGTCTAAATAAGAAAATAGTATATACTCATTGTAGATGATTAATGTGAAATTTCCTCTTTTACGTCTCAAAAGTCAATGAAGTATGTTTTCCTAATAACGAACGGATTCATTGATTAATAAACATTAAATGTAAATGAAGAATTCAAGACTCTCAAAAACTGCTTACAGAACTGGTTTACAAAGTCCTACAAATCCACTGATACTGTGTTCCTCCAGCAACACTACTGATGTCAATATTCAGCATTCATCAATAACAATATTAATGTTAAAATTCCTTTAGTCTTGAACTTAATGTGTTGGTATGAAACAGAGGCTTATTTAAACGCCTTTCTTTCTTTCTTTTTTTTTGTTTGAAGGAGTCTTGCTTTATCGCCCAGCCAGGAGTGTGGTGTGGCACGATCGTCACTCACTGCAAGTCCGCCTCTTGGGTTCAAGCAATTCTCTTCACTCAGGCTCTCAAGTTGCTGGGATTACAGGCAGGCACCACCATGCCCAGCTAATTTTTGTATTTTCATGATATTGGGTTTCATGATATTGGCCAGACTGATCTTGAACTCCTGACCTCAAGTGATCCACCTGCCTTGACACTCTCAAAGTGCTGGGATGACAGGGGTGAGCCACTGCGCCCAGCCTAGTGTATTTCTTAATTATAAATCAAATTAATGGCTTTATTCTCACTAATCATCTGTCATGATCCTCATTAATCAAAAGAAACCTAGAAAGGTAGGCTCAAAAAATTTTTTTCCTTAAAGGGGGGAATATAAATTCAAATGATAGGAATATTGTTTAAAAGTGTCTAGAGTACAATGCTTATAATTTAGGCAAGGCATGAACTATATTGGATTCTTTCAAGAATGCAGTACTCTAGTAGATGAAGCTTTTTGATTGATTTTGTCATCCTAGAGAGTGAAAGGGGCATCTAAGGGATTTGGGGTGCTGGTGGAATTTGATATTTAAAAATGATTTATTTTAACAAAATGTTCTTTCTTATGTCTTTGTCAAATCTCTTTCTTTTGCTACATAAGTCTTTTTTTTTCTACTTCTGTCATCAACATCATTAGAGAACAGATGGAGATCAATGTGTTCAACTCAGACTTGAAGGCATGTATTAAGCTATCACTCAGATTTCCTTTCTTCAGATAAAATTTACCTACTTTTAATAGATAAGTGATAAGATTTCTAAGAGGCTGAATGTGATGAAATTCAGTTTAAAGCTCTGAAAATTCTGGTTAATTCCCTTTTCAAATGTTCTTCAAATGCTTTTCCATTATAGAAGATACAGACTTCTTCAGTGTAGTGTTAATAGTTTTTATTTGAATTACTAATATTGATGTGACCCTAGTTAATATTTAATCTTACATATGGTACAGTCTACATATTACTTCTAAAGACACTAAAGAACTAATGGAAAGTGCACTTTAGAAAAGTTAAAAAAAAAGGCAAAATAATCAACATTCGGGGAGGGAAGTGATAAGGTAAGAAGACAACATCTTGCCTGGGATTTGCTGTGAGGTTCTTATTATTTAAGTATAAAGTGTTGAGTAGTATACATTGAATAGATGGGTGTTGGGGAAGAAATCAAAATGAAGCAAAGAAAGTAATGATGGAATCATCAATAAAACCCCAACATTTATATTCTTATTTATTGTTTTTCTTTTAGAGACAGTGTCTTACTTTGCTCCCCAGGCTGGAGTACAGTGGCACAAGCCTCGCAAACATAGCTCACTGTGGCCTGAACTCCTTGGTTCAAGCAATCCTCCTGGCCTTGGCCTCTCAAAGGGCTGGAATTACAGGTATGAGCCTTGGCATCTGGCGCCAAAACAGAAATTATTTTAAAAAGAACTATTGGTTTTGAAAGACAGTCTTCTCCAGATAACAAACACCCATTGTAAATCTCTTTCTCACAGATAGCATGCAGTATCAGTCAGCAATCGGTTGCATTACTACATTCTCACAGTTTGTCTAATTTCCTGAGAGGTTAAGCTGAATTAGGTGTTGAGTAGGAAACGTTCCTCCCCTTCTTCATCAAGCACTGCCTGTGGAGTGGATACCACTGGCCCTTCTAGCCCTGCTCTATGACAAACCCCAGGTCACCGCTTACTGGGCCCAGCTTTATTCATCCCTGTATTTGTCAACATACCATACCAGCCACCAAGGACTAGTTTAGAAAGTTACAAAGAATCTCCCTTTAACTGGTGCCTCCAAAACATCTCTTACAAGTACTGAATCTCTCCCAACCTCTCTCACCACCACTAACTCTCCATTAGGTATTCTAGCTGTAGGAAGATTTGTGTTTAAAATTATTTTGTGATTGTTTACAACCAATACTATCTGCAGTTCTAACTTGCCTATCAGACATACCTCTAGTTAGTTTGAGGCTTAACAATACGTTTTAAGAAGATGCTGGATCAGGAGGTGCAGGGAACTGCTTCCTGCCTGACTGAATTGACCTCAGGAGATCCTAGTTCTTTTTTTAGGAAAAGAAATCAAAAAACCAAAACCAAACAAACAAAAAGAGCTGGAACAGCTGCACCACATACATAAGCAAACAATCCAGAAGTATAACCAGGCACACAGCCATTACTTTGTACCTAAGCACACAAACATTACCCATTATACTGGGTGGATGAATGATATACAATGTTGAATAAAGTCATGACACATTTGCTTTTTTTTCCTCCTTGGAGAAGATAAATCTTTCCTGCATCTCAAAGTAACTCATTTGGACTAGAGTATGAATTATGGGATAAAGAGTTAGACAAATTGTTGCCCCAAAAGCACTGTCTGAGGCCAAACTGCTGTCTAAAAGACTGTGTCACTCACACACGCTGTGTAGAAGAGAAGCCAGTCTCAGGAGATCTGATGGGTTTATCAGGGGTTTCTGATTTTGCTTCCTCATTTTTTCTCTTCCCGCCACAGTGTAAAAACTGCCTTTTCCCTCCCACCATGATCCTGAGACCTCTCCAGCCATGTGGAACTGTAAGTCCAATTCAACCTCTTTTTCATCCCAGTCTCAGGTATGTCTATCAGCAGGATGAAAACAGACTAATACATCATCCTTACCCCAACTTCGCTGCAGTGCCATATTTCTAATACAGCTGATTTCTGTTTACAGCAAGGCCACACTTCCCATGGGCTGCTCCTAGATAATGACCAAGATGACAGCAATACTGAGGCTGACACGGGACTCCTTTAGCAGCCACTTTGGCTTGAAACTCCCCTTCCTCTTTGCCCACCATTCCTGAGATGGGCAAAGTAATCTCCATCCAAAGTTTCTCCCTCTGACTGCTCTAACTAGGGGTGAGGATCAGAGATGCATTCTTGGTCTGATTGCTCTCCCAGCTTTTTGGCCTCCATATCTGCGTCCCTCATACAGGCATTTTCTGTGCAAACGACTCACAAATTTACTCTCATCTTGAAATCCTCTCAGAGGATGTGGACTAACGCAAGTGGTGCCAAGAGTGTCTGAGATAACAGAGGGTATTTGGGACAGCTGCAAATGTGAGATGGAACATTTGAGATAGCACAAAATAGCAACCTGATCATTAAGGTTACACCAGTGGTGACCTGCGAAATTATCCCCATGGAGCAGGGATGCTGTGGTAGGTGCCATGATACTGGCATTCGAAATCTATAGGTATCAAAGGCTGTGAATACAGCAGAGGTGGCTGGCGACTGCCAAGATGAGCTGACTCAGTGAAGGATAATGAGAGACTGGGAGCTGAACAAGTAGTTGTTGATGGCTAAATGCTAGAGCCAGAGAGCCCCAGTGGGAGTTATAAAAGGCCCTTATCTCCTGTCCTAGAAGGGCAGACATAGATGAAAAGCAGATTGAAGACTTAGTTGCAAGAACAGAGCTCCACAGATGCTTGAATTCTCAGCCAAGGCAGGATCTGCTATGTGAAAATCAGGACCCCGGAGGAAAAACCTGGGACTCTGAAAACTGAGATGAGCACATCTAGATGAAAGTCACGGAATGGGATTGCCTCTGCCTCCCCCTAGACTTTCTGGATATGCAAAGGTGGCCCACCCTTCCCTCGTAATGGCTGGCACTTACTGCAGAAGTCTCTGTCCCACAGGGACAGGTGGCCCTCTCAGAAGCTGCGATGCCACTAACCTAGGTGGCAGGCTGATACCCAGGTTTAAATCCCACTATAGAGTGGCCCTCCAAGCTGGGCCTATAAAGAGATGATATAAATAAGGTAATATAAGAATCAGGTGGCATGCGCCTGCAGGAGCTAGGTGAGTATTTCGTGGATGGATTGTAGTATGCTTCAGGCTGGGGCTGGAATTTAAGGTGGGATAAGCAAAAAAACTATTGACTTAGGTATGCCTCCTCATGACACGTAATTTAACATGGATACTAGGGCATAAGGTAAATTTGCTGCTTGGGTGACAGCAAATTTGTTACATAGACATATTGTTTCTCAAGAGAATTTCACTAATGTGGCAGGATCCCACATATTTGTAGGTTTATTTCATCCACTATAATGCTTATTTCTCAATAAAATGTCTAGGATATTTTCCAGGTTCTGATCAACTGATGTAATCATCATTATACCATCAATACAGTATACCGGAATAAGCTCTTATGGAATGGTAATCAGATTTTCTTCATATTAAATTATGACAGAGTGCTCAAGTATTGGTGAGTTAAGGCTGTGAAGGTATATTGTTGTCTCTTTCAGGTGAGACCAAATTTGTTTCTAAAGTATAGAGCGGTGGGGGCAGGGGCTGAAATTGACAGATGAAGACTTGCATAGTAGATACTTCTGTTGTTTTGTTCCCATAAAGAAACCGTATCTGCAAAAGTAGCTGCATCTCTACAATTCCCCCAAAAATGTGGCATTGCTTTTGATTTACCATTTTGATGGATGGAGACAGTTCTAGGTTTTTCATTTGGTTACACATATGAGAGAGCCAAGACGGAGATCTTATCAGTTTCATAAATCTTTCTAATACAACTATGCATTTCAGAAGTAGATAAATAATCATGGAGTTTGTTTTGGGATCCACCATTAATTATTTGAGTTCCAAAAGCCATCATACTTATTGGCAGTTCACATAGGTTTTGGTTTATGAGAATTTACCATTAGAGTTAGTGTCAAGTATTCCCTCAAAATCTTGTATGTTTTCCTTTTTCTAATACTCATTTATGCAGGTAAATGGCTATAAGTTCCACTGGGGGAAGTCTGGAAGGAAGATTACACATAGATTTGGGCATTGTTGTAGGGTTCTTATTCAAGAGGGACTTACTCTTTGCCTAGGACCTCCTTTCATTCAAGGGATTCTGCGACTGCAGACAAACTCAACCAAATGTCAACCCAAATATGTTTAAATTTACCTATAGCTTTACCTATAGCCTGGAAGCCCTGCTTCAAATTGTCCTGCCTTTCTGGACCAAACCAATGTGTTTCTCAAATGTATGTGATTGATGTCTCATGCCTCCCTAAAATGTATAAAACCAAGCTGTACCACAACTACCTCGGGCACATGTTCTTAGGACCTCCTGAGGGCTGTGTCATGGGCCATGGTCACTCATGGTTAGCTCAGAATAAATCTCTTCAAATATTAAAAAGAAAAGAATTAGAGAAAGAACCATGAATCTAAATAGTGACAATTCAGGTCAGATCTGAGTTTATTAAACCGAAATATTTTTGCTTATACAAGTTCTGCAAGACATTAGGAGGAAAGATTATCAACTGCCAAAGATCTTCAAGGATTAAGTTATTTTGATAATCCGATCAAAGGAACAGTGCGACCTCCCTGAAAGCTCAGGCTTGGGATTCTGTGAGGAGGGTAATCACAGGATGAATGTTTTCCTCATTTAAAACTGATTTCAATCTAAAAATAGCTTCAAAAGCCTCTACTTATCTTAGTGAGGAATGCAGGCTGGCAAGGGACAGGGATTACCTGCTAGAAAACATACACAATAAATCCTCCAATGTTTCATCATCGAGTACATTACTTGGAGACAATGAAGTCGCATTTGTCACATACGCAATGTGTCTTTGATCAGTTTTTTGGAACATATATACAAACTCATACTAAATATTCTGTTTATCTGTTATAATACTCATTCTCATTACAGTAATAATGCCCATTCTATCTCTGTTGATTAGGAGCTGCCATTGGAATTCTGCGCCTCTAAAATTCTGTCATCATCATTGAATTCAAGAGCCACATGTTGATGACAGTATCTCCCATCCTAGTTTCTTCCATGTGGAGAATAGCAATTTACTGAATAGATTTTCAATAAATTATGCTCTCCTCACCAATATATTTTTCAAAGACTTGATTTAAGAGATATCCTGTAAACCTTTCTGCGAAGAATGGTTAAGTGAAGGGGAAGTTTGCTTATGAAAAGTCCATTCTCTTGTTCCTATCTAAGCCTTTAGATACTTTAACCTACAATTTACCAGTGAAATTATGGCATTACAGTTTCATTCAATGCAGCCCACTCTTGGCTTGGTTTCATTCAACCTATTAAGTAAAATGCTAGAACTATGCCCGATGCCCAAGCTAACAAATCTCAGCTAGGCTACCTAGTTAGGGCATTTTTATCAGTAAATCTGTCTTGTCCAAACATTCTTTTCACCCTGACAGTTCATTCCCATCCATAGTCTTAAGATTTCTGTGTATATCAATTGACGAAATCTTGTGATGTGTACATGTCTATAACATGTTTCCAGGTCGCCCTTGGTATCCACACCTGTAGACTCTGCTGAGATTTGGGTCTAGTTAAAAGTCTGGAAGCAAAGAGTTGTGACTGGTGATGGAGGGGAAACTTAAGGAGGATTAGTGTTTTTTGGTGAGCTATACCCATACTCAGAAAGTGAAATGAGCTGTCTTTACTGAAAATGGAAGGTGGATGGATCTCAGGGGTTCACAGAATCTGCCCAGATTTTCTGATCACACTTTTTCAATCATTATTTATAACTATATTTGAAGAGGTCAGCATAAATTAACATACGGGCACTTGCAAGATTGAATTTTGGGTTAGTCTTCGGAGATCCTGTCCCTGAAGCTGCAGGGATAAGGGCTTCCTTCAGGACAATCACAGAGACTTTCTGCTTCTTTACTCAGGCATTGAGTTGGAACCTTCAAGCCCTGAATTCACCATCTATTGTCTCAAAGTTTTTGAGTCCCATCAGAAGAAGTCAAGCAACTTCCCCGACAGTCTTCATAATCTTTACTCTTTTTGAATCATAACATTTCATTGCAGGAGCTACTTGATCACCCAAAGCTTTGCATAGCCAGCTGACTATTTTGGGTGACTACAGACAACTTAAATAGGTATTTGACCCTGTGTGCCATCACTCCCAGTGTTTCATTTACCACTAGAAATAGAGTCATTGATGCCTTTGAAGCAAAACACATCTGGTAATCAGTTGTAAATTCCCATCTTTAAAGTTATGTTACCCTGGAAGCACTTTAATACCAAATCCTTTATCTGTTTTGGTTTGATCAGAAAAACAGAACTACTACAGGTATGTTTTAAATTGAGTTTCATAGAGTCAGACTCTGAGACAAGAACTCTCATGTAAGTGATTAAGGGTATTCTCAGGAGAAACTGATAGGAAACAGATAGAAGCAGGATAAAACCTGGGGGTAGGAGACAAATACAGATGTTAATGTAACTGTTAATTTGTATCTAACCTCAGTTAAATACCATGGTAAAGTCTTGGGCATTAATGGTATTATAAACTTGCCCCACCTTAAGGCAAGGCAGCCAAGGTTCTGTATCTGCGATATCAGTCATTGGATAAAACCCACCTCTAGAATTTTTGGGTGAGACGGGTGATGGAAGTTTTTCAGAGAAGGGAGAGCCATGTACCATTAGTCACAACAGCTGGGGATGAGTGCTTTGACCCAGTAAAGGAGATCTAGGCAGGTCACCAACAGTATCTATTAATGAGGGGAAAAGCGTTTACACAAATGTGGGAGGAGCTGGCAGAATGAAGACCTGCAAAGCTCCTGGCAGAAGCTAGGAAGAGCAGCCATAAGATCTCAGCCTCCTGTCCTGGAGCGGAAAAGAATGCAGCTGCTACCAGGAAAGCGTAGGGTGTGCCATGGAGTGCAGCAGGGACTTGTGTTTAGGTCTGGAAGATGCACCTGGCTGCCATGGCCTTCTGAAACCTGCCTTCTGTTCTGCTTCTGACTTCCAGATCTTCCTAAGTTCTCATCTTTGGAAAACAGTAACCACGGAATCGTGTTTTGGAAAATGGGTTTGTTGGTAATGGTGCCCACTTGACAACCATCAATCCGCATGTATGTCAACTAAGTCAAATTTGCTGATCATGTTTTCAGATTTTGTATATCATTATTAATATTTGTCATTTTGCCCTATCAGTTGTTTTGGGAGATGGGTTAAACATCTCTTACTGGTGTTGTAGTTTGGAGTATGTATTCTTTTAGTTACATCGATTTTATTTTGTCTATATTGAGGTTATAGTATTAATTTCATGCAGATTCAGAATTGTATGTCTTCTTGGTAGGTTGATTAACTTTATTATCCCTTATTATGTCTCCATGTTACCTCTATTAATTTTCCTTGCTTTAAAATATGTTATTATATCAACACCAGTGATCTTTGGCTAGAGTTTGCATGGTATAACTTTTTTCAAACTTTTATTTCAGTCTTTCTGTGTTTTTATATTTGAGGTGTGTTTTTTAAAAGGTCATTAAAGGAATCCACTCTGGGCCAGGTGTGGTGGCTCATGCCTGTAATCTGAGCACTTTGGAAGGCCGAGGCAGGAGGATCCCAAGGTCAGGAGTTTAAGACCCGCCTAGGCAACATGGTGAAACCCCGTCTCTATTAAAAATGCCACAAATTAACTGGGCATGGTAATGTGCACCTGTAATCCCAGTTACTCAGGAGGCTGAGGTAGGAGAATCACTTGAACCTGGGAGGTGGAGGTTGCAGTGCACTGAGATCATGCCACTACACTCTAGCCTAAGTGAAAGAGCAAGACTTCTCCTTATTAAAAAAAAAAGAAAGAAAGAAAAAGAAGAAAAAGAAAAGAAAAGAAATCCATTCTGATCATCTTTATTCATTGGAGTCTTGGTCCCATTTAACATAAAGTGCTATGACTGATATATTTGTGGTTCATTCTGATCATCTTTATTCATTGGAGTCTTGGTCCCATTTAACATAAAGTGCTATGACTGATATATTTGTGATTATTCTCATCCCCTATTTTCTCTTTATCCATCTCACTTATTTTCCTTTCTCCCTTTTTTCATTAATGATTTTCATTATTCTTCCTGTTTTTACCATATTGATTAGACATTATTTTACTATTTTTTCATACCCCTGACTTACAATATGTATTTGAAGTGTATTATAGTATGATCTAAATATTACCATCATTTCCAGAAAATGTGAGAATCTTAGAACTCTTAACTACACTGTCCTCTCACAGTGTAATATGTTGAAAATAAAAACTAAATATATTGCTTTAAAGCAGTTATCACTGAGGGGAGGACTCATGTAGTGAAGATAGTCCAATAAAAATATTATACAAAAGCACAGAGGGCACAAAAGAAGACAAATATCCAAAATAAAACCACCCAAATTTTAGTAAACCTTATGAATATGAAACTGTAAGAGTTACAGTCATCTTAAAAGCAGCCAAAGTGAAAAAGGACATGTGACTTTCAAAGGAACAACAGGTAGACTGACATCTGACTATTTAACCAAAATAATAAAAACTAGATGATAGTAGAATGTTTTTAAAGTGCTAAAAGCAAATGATTGCCATCTTCTAATTATACCCTGCCAAAATATCCTTTGAAAATAAATTCGACACAAACATATAAAATGGGGAAAACCCCCCACATTTTCAGGCAAATTAAATCTGAAAATATGTCACTTTGTATATGCATTGAACAAAACATTAAAAGCAATTTTCAGGAAGCAGGAAAATATTCTAGACAGCAAAATAAAAATGTAAGAAAAATGCAGTGCAATGGGAATCGCCAATATATGGCTCAATATAAATATTGGCAGTGTAAGCAACAACAATAATGTCTGGTGGATTTTAAAAGTATGGTGATCAACTATCATTGATTTTCAGAGGTGGAAATTCAGGGGAAGGAGTGACAAAAGGGTAGCTTGGGGAAGGTTTCTATCTTATGGGAAGGTTCTGTAGCCTGGGTGTCATACTGCTTTTGCATGTATTAAAACCTATAGGTTTATACACCAAAATCATCCTAAAATTAGGACAATTGCGTGAGTAGTTTTCTCGTAAAAACTTCTTAAGTTTAGCAGTTGAAAAAAATCATAATTAGAAAAGATTCAAATTGTTAGTTGCCTACAATGATGACTTGGTTACTGTTAATCAAAATAGCCAACTCATTTTTGTGAGTTCCAAGAACTTATGATTATGGTTTATTTCTTAATTCATAATGACAGTTTTCTCAGAATTATGACATATATACTCATGTGACTCTGAGTCAGTTTCTACTGCTGACATTCAAGGAACCTGGCCAATTCACTCACACTTATTACTTACATGTATATATTATCCATTACCACAAAATTATGAAGATTTAAATAAAATATTTTTTATTTCTCTAAGATATTTCTGAAACTTGAACATTGTTTCTACTAAGTATGTGTTGAATTGAACTAAATTTTACATTTTGTTTCAGATTCTGAAGTTAAAACAATAAATATTAATAAAATATATCAAACGAAAACAAAACTGAAATTTTGAAATTCTGATAATGTAAAAAAATACAAAAAAATGATATTGCCCAATGTAAATCAAAGCTAAAATGCATTACTGTAGCTGCAAAATATGAAATACCTAGGAACTCTTTTAACCAATTAGGTGAAAGATCTCTATGAGGAGAACCATAGAATACATCTGAAAGAAATCATAGATGACAAAAACAAATAAACAACATTCCATACTCATGGACTGGGAGAGTCAGTATCATTCAAATGGCCATACTGCCCAAAGCATTTACAGATTCAAAGCTATCCCTATCAAAATACCAATGTACTTGTATGTCACTGCAGTGCTATTCATAATAGCAAAGACATGAAATCAACTTAGGTGCCCTTCAATAGTGGACTGGATAAAGAAAAGTTGGTACATATATACCACGGAATACTATGCAGTAATAAAAAATGAAATCATATATTTTGTAGCAACATGGATAGAGCTGGAGGCCATTAACCAAAGTGAATTAAATATGCAGGCACAGGAAACCAAATATCACATCTTCTCACTTATAAGTGGGAGCTAAATATTGAGTACACACAGATATAAATATGAGAATAGACACTGGAGATTACTAGATGAGGGAGGCACGGCCTGAAAAACCACCTATTATATACTCATGCATACATCTGTGCTCAGTACCTGGGGAAATGGGATTATTTGGGCCCTAATACTTGACATCATGCAATATGCCCATTAACCTGCACATGTACCCTTTAATCTATAAAGTTGAAATTATTTTTAAAAAGTAAAAAACAGGTAATACAATAATGCAAATCAGGAAAACAAAGTAACAAATGAAAAAAACTGATTTAATGTGCTCATTTATGGACATGCTTATGATTCATTCTGAAATATTGCCTTATGACACTTGTAGGCACATCTAGCCCTTGTATAAAGAACATACTAAAAAGTCAGTATGTATTCGAAATTATATTTTTACAAGACATCATAAATAAAATAGCAAAAGTAGAATGATCATTTTTACTTTAAGAATTAGTAACTTGGAATTTAAAAATTGTTTCTAATGCTGTGTGTATTTCATGCACACAGAAATTGAATACACTGCTGAAATAAAAGTAGAGATTTCTATAAACATAATAGGTTGTATTAAGCCAGCCATTATGCTGGATACGATTTCCATTTAATGTCAGAAATTGGCTTTAGAAGATGGCACTCTAAAAAATCAAAGCTTTCAATTTTTGCAGGTTCTAAATTGATTAAAGTAGAAAAATAAGTGTTAAAGAAACATTTTGAGAATATAGACATTCAAATCTCATTTTTGGTGGTTTGGGGGAGGTAGTGCTTTGTTTTTATTATATAAAGAAAGGAAAAAGAAATGATGGAGAACAGCAATAAAAAGATAATTGTGTCAGAGAGGGAAAAGTATTCACATCAGAGCTCTCTAGCCCTTCACTATTAGAATATAAATGCTACATCTTGAAATAAACTAGAAAATGAAGGAATATCTCTTTCTCTTTAAAGTGCCAGATCAGAAGAGGTGAGCTTTTCTCTAGGAATCAGGAGAGCTGCCTTCTGAGGTTTCTGTGATCAAAAAATGGGAAAAGCAGTGATGTGGAAAGACTGATATTTGAATTTCACGAAACTGCTTTTCAGTACCAGTAGTTTTCCTAGAAAGGATGTCAGGAGGCTGGGTACTGTCTAACCCATTCACACAATGAACCCATGCCTGGGCAGCTGGGAAACCACTCAGTAATATTTCCCTTACGTGCCTATACCTTATTCATGTACATTTTTGTTTTATTAACACAATAAAGGCGCATCCTTATTTGTTGCAAAATTGAGAGTGGGGAGAAAGTAACATTGTAACACTGTGTCTTGAGACTAGGACAGCCTATTCATGGGGAATTTTGCTTATGCGGGCATTGCCATGATCTCTTAAAGGAACACCTCAGCGGTGTGAACTCAGCTTTCTCTCAACTGTGTCACTGATGGAAAATAAATAGGAAGATAGACCTTGGGCAGAAAGCTAGCCAAGCCTACTCATCCAAACCCTCATATGTGACACATCTCTGGTAACCTTTCATAAACCATTTCACCGGATTGCAATCACCCCAATTACTTCCAGGATTTTATTGTAACTACTTTAGTCTGTGTATCATGCTTTTCCTTTAGTGACTAGTACTTAGCAGACATTTCATGCTCAATAAATATTTATTAAATTAAGTAAACATTCTAGTCCGCATCTAACTGAATGCCAATTAACTGGAATAAATTAGGACTAAGACTACAATTCTATAAATCAGTAAGGAACATCATTTACCAGGCATGTGAGTTTTACATTGGACTCTTTATGTAGCCCTTTTCAATTTTTGTTTTATCATCCATAAAATCCAGTGTATTGTCTTACAAATTAAACACAGCATCCACAAAAGGTCTTTCTCAGAGCCTAACATGATAGCTATTGCTATTTTTATTGTTATTGTTAACATTTGCACATGACAAATGAGCCTTTCTTTCTCAGCTTTATGAAGCTGCTTTTCCTCTTTATCCAATATCTTAATAAGTGATCATCCACAATAAGTTAAATTTCAAAGTATCAAATCAGCGTGGGTCAATGACAAATGCCACTTTGTTTTTTGGTCAATTTTATTTTTTCCAGGACAGGCATGCAACTTCATTCACCCATTAAAGGCAGTATGTATCACATTTTTCATAATTTCTATTCATGATGCTATTCTTTCTCCTATCTGTTCATTTAATGAAATTTTGAGGGCAGAGACCTGATTTTCAAGGTTTTTGTTTTTGTTATTTTTTTGAGACAGAGTCTTACTCTGTTACAGGCTGGAGTGCAATGGTGCGATCCTGCTCACTGAAACCTCTGCCTCCCAGGTTCAAGTGATTTTTCTGCCTCAGCCTCCTGAGTAGTTGGGATTATAGGCATGTGCTACCATGCCCAGCTAATTTTTGTATTTTTAGTAGAGATGGGGTTTCACCATGTTGGTCAGGCTGATCTCAAATTCCCGACCCTGTGATCTGCCTACCGCGGTCTCCCAAAGTGGGATTATAGACATGAGCCACTGGGCCCGGCCTCAAAGTTTTTCTTTTTTAATTCTGTAGGGCTTTCATTCACTCTCCATAAATGGAATGCTCAAGAAAAGGCACTGAATGGTGCTGTGGTGGTGGTGGTTTTAACACCTCCAGGAATTGATGAGACAAGGTATTTTCAAGAGGGGCTAATTCAAGACCACATTTATTTGTACTTTATTTATTTATCAGCAACACTAAATAGAAAGAACAGGCAATTTAGACTCATGGAACACTGCTAAAAGGCAAGGCATTCACTTTTGAGGAAGAATATGAGGACAGAGCTGTGCTCAGCTGTGAATGATAGGCTATTTGCTTAACAGAAAATACCAGTGCCGGAAGATGACCCAGTTTCCATGAGAAAATCACTGCACACATCCAGCGCATGTGTAAGTAGAACAAAGGTTGGTTAAATCTGTGAGCTGCAATGAACAGGTAGTTGCCCTCTGCATTTTGCAGGCGATTTAAAGCTACTGGTCATAAAGTAAGGGAAGCACTCCCCATGGCTGGGAGAAAAGTGAGGATGAAACACAATGACAGCATTGTCATCAAAATAGCAGCTGCCACCAGCCTTTTAAACCTTTGCCATTATGATCACCTACATGAATTCAGTTATATTTATAGGAAATTCGTCAGACACCTTTGTAAGTCTTTCTCTCACTCCTATTTTTAACTACCTGTCATGTCTCATTATATCTGCCTACTAAAGCCCAGGGTTGGGGGGACGACCAGGGGTATTCACATCAGAGCTCTCTAGCCCTTCACTATTAGAATATAAATGCAACACCTTGAAATAATCTAGAGAATGAAGGAATATCTCTTTTTCTTTAAAGTGCCGGATCAGAAGATCCGCAACTCTAAAAGAACGGGCAATGTAGACTCATGGAACACTGCTAAGGGCATCATGTCTGCCCTGGCAGTGCCTCCTAGCTCACTTGTTGCCTAGACTTTCTGGTTTTGTGCCATTTTAACCCATTCTTCTTATCCCAGGGTGATATTTCTAAACCAAAGACACTTTACTTTCATGTCCTTATTAAATTTCAACCTTAATTGCTTTTAGAAAGAGACTCAAATATCTCACCATGGCCTCTTATTGTTTTCTAATAAGGCCATATAATAACTTTTTCCTTTTTCAGAGAACAAATGAAATCAACAGATTGTAGCTGATATTTTGAAGGCAAGATAAGCCACAGAATTTGCATATTGGTAGTGAAGAGAGGAAATTTTCAGTATCTGAAAGTCTCTTTGTCAGTGTCTCTCTTTATTCATAAATTACGCTTGCTTGCTTTTTTAGATGAGATGTGTATGGCATGAGATATGTATATTATGTTTGTTTATGTCAATATATATATTTCATTAATATTTTATATTTTGCTCACAGCTAAAACTTTATGTTCTCTTGTTGAACACGAACAATCTCACAAAACGACAACATTTGAGGCCAGTGTGTGACCATAAAATAGACTGAAATCAAGACCACTTTGTATTTTTGTCTAATCACAGACAAAAGCAAGGTCACTGTAAACCATATGGCACCTTACATCCCCTAATTCCTGGCCAGTATGAGTGAGTGATGCTTATTTATTAATTACGGCTCCAACCTCACTACAGTCTGCCTTTTTCTAGATAAGATTTATTAATATATCCAGCCATAGAACTGGCCCATGACTTCTGGTATCATCCAATCTAGAGAACAATCTCTGCTTCCTTCTATCTTCACTAAAATCACCTACATGAAGGCCAAAGTCTGAAAGAAGTCCTATCTCACATCATTTCACTGAAATGCTTCAGTGACTCTCAGATTGTGTGGTCTCCCTAGTGGCACCAAGAATGAAACCTAATGTGTTCACAGCCATAGATGAGTTCCTGGTGGTCTTCGAACAGTGAGCACATATATACAAATACGTGTGTGTTTGTGTGTGCGTGTGTGTGCGCGCACACATGTATATCCCATGCCCATCAAAGATTAACTCCTTTTTCCATTAGAATATAAATGCGACATCTGGAAACTAACTAGAAAATGAAGGAATATCTCTTTCTTTTTAAGTGCCAGACCAGAAGATCTGCAACTCTAAAAACAAAGAACAGGCGATTTAGACTCATGGAACAGTGCTAAGTGTATCATGTCTGCACTGGCAGATTTAATGAGTGCGTTCTATAGGAATCAGGATTTCACCGAATGGTTAAAAACACCCACCTTTAGGTGCTATTTTTATCACCAAAATTCCTTTGATCTTTAACACAAATCTCTTCTTTGTTTATTTCTTAAAGCACATGTATCTTTCGTATTTATCCATTTATCTGTTTTTTTTTCTACTTTCCCTAATAACATAAAACCCCATTAAAGGAAGTGGCTATGGCAGTCTTTTCTACTTTTGATTCTGAGTGCCTAACATATTGCTTGGCATATAGCATGTAATCAATACATTTTGTCTGAATGATTGAATAAAAGATATACCAGATATTGTTTTAAATAAAGCATTCTATTGCAAATGATTATAAAATATAAAATATCCAGTTATAAGTCAACAAGATAATGTCTAATTTCTAAAACGAGAAACTTATAAGTTACATTGAGGAACAAAAGAAAAAAATAATTAATGAAAAAATTAAATGTTCCTGGAATCAGAAGAGAAAATTTAAATATAGGAATTCTTAAAAATTATTGATTTGTATTTAAAATCTTGATTTTCAGACTTTCCCTGCTTTAAATAAACTTGACAGTTTTAAGGAGTACTGGTCTATCATTTGTAGAACGCTCTTCTGTTGGACTTTGTATGATGTTATCCTCATGAGTAGACTGGGGTTATGGATTTTATTATAACCTTAATATCTTCTCTTTATAGAGACAAAGTGCCATTTTCATCACATCATAGCAAGGGTACATTCCATCAAAATCATTTGTCACTATGGATACTGACTTTGACCACTTGGTTGGGCTAACGTTTGCCTTCTTTCTCCAAAACACAGTTCCTTTTTTATCCCTTAAAAAAATTTTTACTGTATTCTCTGGAAGAAAGTGACTATGCACAGGCTGCACATAAGATAGATTTGTAAAATTTTATCTTAGGCTTTCAGTAATAATCCAATGCTATGTAATTGATCTTGTTGCTCAAATTGTTTTAGCTACAGCCACACTGGAAGCTCTTTTCGTTGGCTCCTGTGGGTTTTTTTTTTTTTAATTTATTTTTGGCATAGCCTGTCAATGTGGGTTTTCTTTTTTCTTGGAGCATTTTCTTACTCTCTGGTACTAAGAGATGCTCCAGGATCATCCTATGTATTTCTTTCTCCCATGCCTAGAATCAGCCAAATTCTGAGGATCCCTGGTTCCTCTTACAGGGAGTAGTATTATAAACCAAGACATGGTTACTAGTTATTTCTCAGGTATCATGGCTTCTAGGCTCCCTCTCAGGAAATAGAGCATGGAAGTATATGTGCATATGCTAACCTGTATATACACATATTTACTAATATTTCTGTATGAACCATTTGTAGCTATATTAAGGTAAACACGAGTTAACACTGATGTCTCCAAACTTCATCCATTACCACATGGGTCATTTTATGTCCTTATCTGCTAATTTCCACTCCAAAAGTGAGAAACCTGCCTTCTATCATCTGCCATCCATTTACTCGATTGTTTAATTCTGGTATACATATATAGCAGTATCAGAAGTATTAACCCACGCCACCATGAGAAATAACTTTATCAACTAGAGTACATTGCTTAGATCGAGTTCCTTTGCCTTCAGTTTTGCACACTAAACATTTCTAAAGTTACTCAGGACAGCAACTTTTACCAGCACCCTGTTTTCTGAGCTTGTTTTATACATTTGTAATACAGTTAAATATTTACTTTGTGACACAATGCACACCATGTTGGGAGCCATTAAGGACAAAATGCATTCCTTCCTTGTTGTCATTAATACCCTAATTGGTTTTTAAAGATGTGTACCCATTAAAGCTTATTCTACACACTATAAAGTTCTTTGGGTTTGAACAAATGTGTCAAGTCATGCGTTTACCTTTCAGAGTCACACAGAGTACTTTAATTCACTTTAAAATCCCCTGTGCTTCATTTATTCAACACCTCCCATCTCCCCCTAACAATCACTGATGTTTTACTTCTCTATAGGTTTTTATTTTCCAAAATGTCATATCCAATTGACCCTGCCTATCTGTGGGTTCTGTATCTCCACGCTCTGTATCTTTGGATTCATTCAACCTTGGATTGAAGATATATATATTTTTTAAAAATCAATAAAAATTAACAATACAAATAAATAACAATTTATTTGTATCAAAATTATACAAATAAAAAACAACACAACTATTTATATGGCATTTCCATTGTATTAGGTATTATAAATAATCTAGAGATAATTTAAAATAGATGGGAGAATATGCTTAGGTTACAGGCAAATCTTACACCGTTTTATATAAGGGGCTTGAGAACCTGTAGATTTTGGTATCCATGAGGGGTGGCGAGTATGGGGAGTATCCTGGAACCAATCCTATGTAGATACAGAAAGAAAACTGTAATTGAAATTATATATAATTTAAAAAGCACGCAGTCTTTTCAGACTGCCTCATTCTGCTTAGACTCACATGTGTAAGGTCTCGTCATGTCTTTTTGTGGCTTCACAGAACATTTTTTAAATATTATGGGATAGTATTCCATAGTATGGATGTACTTCAGTTTCTTATCCATTCAGCTATTGAAGAACAATTTTGCTTCTTCTAGTTTTTGGTGATTAAGAACGACGCTGCTATAAATATTCATATGCAGGTTTTTATGTGAACATAGTCTTCAAGTCTGTTAGGTAAATACTAGAGGGCATGATGATGGCTTGACCGCATGGTAAGACTGCTTAGCTTTGCAGTGAACTGCCCGACTCTCCTAGGTAAATACTAGAGGGCAAGATGATGGCTTGACCGCATGGTAAGACTGTGCTTAGCTTTGCAGTGAACTGCCCGACTCTCCTAGGTAAATACTAGAGGGCATGATGATGGCTTGACTGCATGGTAAGACTGCTTAGCTTTGCAATGAACTGCCCAACTCTCCTACAGTGGCTGTACCATGTGGTGCTCTAAGAGTCCCTGGTGCATTTGGCTACAAGTCCTTAATCAAATATGTGTTGTCCAAATATTTTTACCCACTGTGTGGTATGTCTTTTCATTCTTTTAACTTCTCTTCCACAGAGTAGAAGTTTTTAATTTTAATAAAGTACGTCATCAGCTTTTTCTTTCATGGACCATACTTTTAGTGTTATATCCAAAATTCATCACCAGCGCAAAGTTACCTAGATTTTCTATTTTCTTCTAGAAGTTGTATAGTAACGCTGTTATAAAGAGTTTAATTCTGTTATTTGATACTTGACTTTGGACAGCTTTTAAGTCTTACTCCTCATTCTTCTCCTCTTGTTATATGTCTTGGCTGATAAGAAGCTCAGTGATTCTTACTTTGACACTGAGAAGAAGATCAAATACATAACCCCTTGCCTGCATAGGAACCCTCTATCAGAACCAGACTCTTCCACCATAAATACCCTAAGCTTTTCTCTTTTTCTTGCTTTCTCAAGCCATTTCAACCCAAGGTAGCCTGTTATGCTCTTCCCCGAAAGCCTCATCATGTAAGTCATACAACTTTTCACACCATCATGGTGTGTGTGTGAAGTCACCAATCTTGACATCCAGGTTAAATTTGGAGTAAAGTCCATCTTTACTTTAGAATAGTTGGCTCCTTAAGTGGGATGTTTGGAAGTTAACCACTACCCTGGGTGTCTGTTGGGATTCACTCAGGGTGGCTGGCAAAATATTAAGGGAAAAACTAGGGAGGTTATAAGATTATAGTCTCAAATCTTTGGAAGGCCTAAAGGTTTTTATTAACTTATGGAGTGGGCTGAAGGCAGCCAGTTGTTCCATTAGAGCATTAAGGCATAGGGTGAAGATTAGGATAATAAAAGCTTCCCCAGTTAAGTTTGTTTACCCCACATTCCTTTGTCCCTACCCTAAAATGTTTACTCATGGAAACTCTGTGCTGGATGGTCCTCTTGGGGGGAAGTTGAAGAGGAATTAGGAATTACCCATTAATGGTGTTTATTCTGGGCCTCAGAACCAACATCTTTTACCGTTGGTAAAACCACTCCTTTAACCATGTTAATTATCCACAAGCATGTTGACATAGAACCTGTGCTGTTAAATCTATACTGAACAAATGGAGGAGCAGCAGCAAGTGGTCCCCGGTTAGCTGCAATTGCCCTCTGAAAGCATCTGATGACCCCCTAGCCTCACTCTGACACTGTATTTTGTGTGGGAGAGTATTTCATTCATCTGTTGTGAGTCAGGGTCTACAGAACAGACCTCCACAGATGGTGATTAATGTTTCAGGTGTCTTTGTCCTCTTGCTTTGGCTAGCTAGTTCTGCTGCCTGCTTGATAAATTGCTCATTGAGCTGTGCTGCTTTGTGTTGTATTTTCTGAGTTTTACCATATTTCTGTTATAAATTTAATGGACCTAAGTCAGAAGTTTGGTTAACTGGCACTTCAGGACAGGAGTATGGGACTGGAGTCTTTCTTACAGTGACTTTGAAGCCTGTGTCTCAGCCCAGGCCTGTTTGGGTATCTTAGATTTAATTGTACTTCTCAATTATAGTACAAGCTGCAACTAACGCAGGCTCAGGCAAAATGTCTTACCTTGGGACTATTGGTGGTGTGTCCCTACCAGCTGCTGGCTCCTGTTTAATAGTTTCTCAATGGAATGCTACTGTATGTCATATGGACCCATTGAGTAGTCACTTTTGTGGAGGAAAAGCAGTCACTATTTGAAGATCAGTCATTTGAAGAATTGAGTTACTGAGATCCATACTCCTAAAGGCAGATTGCTCTTTCTATGGTCCCAAAAATGCATTTGCTGCTGCTATCTGTGCCTCTGTTGCAAACAAAACAAGCCTCTATTAACATGGCTTTGAGGAATAACACTCCTAGCAGTCTTATGGTACAAAATAGGAGTTAATCCAAATGTAGCTTAAACTGGAATCCTTAGATCCTATAAAGAAACCATTGCCCTGATGATATGGATTTGAATCTCTTTGAATAAGGAAATTTATAAATATAAGCAAGATAGAGATAACTCTCTCCCCAAAATACATCCAAAAAACACACACATGGGGCAGAAACAGAGCATCTGGAAATGTGGAGATATGGGAAGCAAACACCACCACCCACAACAAAATGAAACAGAGGTCCATAATTTGACCCAAATGTAATCCAAAATTTACTAATATATACTAAAATATAAATGGTTGCTGATTGGATTCTACACCTTACTAACATAGGTTTTGAATTAACCTTAACATCTGCTGAAAGGTAACAAGAGCAAAACTTCATGGCGTTTATAAACAATGGGGCTCAAATAACAGTAATACCTCATCATCCCACTAAGTTTAACAAGGTCTACCTATAATGCTAGGGGAGTTGCTGGACATAAAATAGAAGGCAAGGAAGTTTGTCTCATCTTAACTACTGGAAGTACTACCTTGTCTAAATTTCCATGGCCTTGGCAAACATTGCTCAAAAATATCTCATAGCAGGCTTGGACACTGAGCAATATATTAAACTTAAATTAATTCTTTGACACAAACCGACTTGGCAAAATGAGACTGCACAAATCACTCCTCTCTCAGCTAAAAGTTACTGGTTCCACATAAATTAAAATAGGGCCTTCAACAATTGAAACACATTATACAAGACTGGCTAGACCACTGTTTCTCCATTTAACAGCCCAAATGTGCCTGTTGATAAATGAGTAAAACAGGAATGACTCCTCACAGCACTACAGGAACCTTAATGCCATAGTCTCACCCATTAAGGTTCCCATAGCCAATATTATTGGTAAGTATTTTGCTATTGGTAAGCATTTTGCTATTGTAGATTTGGTTAAAGTGTTCTGCTGAGTGCCTATCTCAATCGCCTGCCAGCTGCAGTTTACCTCCCCCTCAAAGAGGCATGATACACCTTTCACCAGCTCTCCATAGGTACCTGAACAGGTTTCCTTGCCATCACACGCAAGATGTGAACTGTACCCAATTTTCTCCAAGAATGCAGGTATAATGTGACACTGATGACATCCTGCTCTGAGGAGATGACTTTGACATGCTCATTAGGGAAATAAAAACACTTAAAAAGAAGCTCACAAAAAGTGAATGGGACATTACTCCCCACACAGTGCAAGGCCCTGCCACTTGGGCTATAGGCTAGAAAATTACTTGGTAAACAGAGCTGCTCCATCCTGTCACTGTCAAAAAGCAGCTATTGAACTTTTAAGCACCCACGTTGTTAAAACAAGCCCCATCTTTTAGGCCTTTGGGGGACATGAAGGCAAAAACTGTGTTCATCATTTACAAATTTTACTTATGTGCAGTTATGCTGTTGAGACTTGTCTACCTTGAAGGGGGATCCCTGAACCAAGCACTCTAGAATTGGCCCAAATTGCCATACAATTGTGTCTCCAGAGATTCCTTCAATGTAGACACTTCATCAACCTCCTTTCATACCTCCTGCAGTCTCTGGACCATCCATGAAGTCCAAAAAAATCCTTGGGATCCTGTGCCAAGAAACTAGCTTCCTTTACCCCCTGCTGTAAACCAATAAAGCAGCCATTGCTGGTCACATACTGGGCTTCCTGGGAAGTCACATACTCTGAGCTTTGACCCTCTGTTCGCAGCTTGCCATTAGAATTTGGGTTATGGAAGTTCAACATAGATGCTACCAAAGAATCCTTTCAATAGAATAAAGCCAGACCTGGGCCCTCTGGCAAATTTCTATGCATGAGGGAGGGGTCCCCTTGCCCTCACTTAGTCTGTTGACAGATGTCATGGTGCTGGAGGAGGTGACCTCTCTCCCAAACACCTCAGCTACCTGGGCAGCCCCTTGTAATCAACTGAGTGGACAGCAGCGGGCACTCATATAATTTAAGGGTGATATCCCCACCACTATATGCAATGGAGTGCATGAAGAGCTATTGCTTTTCATCCCTTAGTCGAGATGTCCCTAATAAAGGATGGGACACAAGGATCAGCAAAATTGTGCTGACTTCAGGCAGTTATCTTAGTATTGGATTCCCTGGTCAACAGTTAGTGCCATCTGCACATTTTTACATGCTCTTGGTCATTGCCAGTGGTCTGGTTATCTGATCTGGCCAGTGGCAGTCACAATAATATCTTGTGTAAAATTGCCCCCTTTGAAGAAAATAACCTTAGGAGTCTTTTGCCTCAAAGACATCCAAAATATAAAGGTTGCATGTGTCCTCACACATACTAAAGCCAAACACAAGGCCTCACCACGACACTCATCTTTTTAGGCTTCCAGACATGACCGATCTTGATGTAGGCATCTATTTAACTTCTCAGAATGTACAAGGCTTATCCCTTTAACAAAGTATTCAAAAGGACTCTCTCACAATGGCTGCAGGCAGGCCTCATAAAGTAACACAAAGGCTTACTTAAGCAACTTCAAATTCCATTCAATTTTTTAAAGGCACATTGGAGTCAGTCACCAGTTAAATGTCTGCAGTAAACTGTAATAAAAAGTGCAACTCCAGTTTTTGATGTTTGACTACTGACAGCCTTCAGACATCACTTGTCCCCTTCTGCTCCACATATGGGCCAATTGATAGGAAGCCCAGCTGCACCCTCCTTTGGTACCCACAGGAAGTGCAAACTACCAGGCCCTGTCCCAGTAGGAGACCCACCGCACAGGCCCCACACCTCCCATAAAAACTTCAAGATACTCTACCTTCTTTTCTCTCAAGCCATTTTGGGTCTAGTGGGACAGTCTGCCTTGTTCTTCCCCAAATGCTTCACATGCAAATAATATGTGTGTTTGTACCTTCAGCATTAACATCGGAACCAAATTTCGGGTAGGAACCCATTCTGTTTCATCAGAGTGTCTGTTATATGGTCTGCAATTCATTTTGAGTTAATTTTTCTGAGAGATAAAAGGTCTGTGCCTATTTTTTTTAACGTGAGGACATTCCAGCACCATTTCTTGAAAAGATTGTCTTGTTTTGTTGTTTTAAATTAGATTTAAATTGGTTTGCCTTTGCCTCTTCGTCAAAGATGAGGTGACTTTTTTTGTGTGGGTCTATTTCTAGGCCCTGTATTCTATTCCATTGTTCTGTGTGTCTTTTCTTTTGCCATGTCACACATTGTGGCTTTGTAGTAAGTCTTAAACTCAGTTATGTGAGTCCTTAAACTTAGTTCTCCACTATTATATTGGCTGTTCTTGGTTTTCAGTCTTTCCGTATAGACTGTAGAGTAAGTTTGTGAATATCTACAAAATAGCTTGCTGCAATTTTAATTGATATAGCATTGAATCTATAACTCAAGTTGGGAAGAGTTGACATCTTCATTTTATTAAGTCTTCCAATCTGTAAGTAGAGAATAGCCCTTTATTTATTTAGATCTTGCTGATTACTTTCAGAGTTCTATACTGTTGTACATACTTTGTTAGATTTATACCCAAGGATTTTATTTTACTCATGCCAATGTAAATTATGTTTTGGTTTTAATTTTAAATTTCAACTGAGCATTATGAACATATAGGAAATCAATTGACTTTTGTATATTAATCTTGTATCCTGTAACCTTGCCATAAACAGTTACTAGTTTCAATAGATTTCCTCTCTTCTCATCTCACCTCTAATTTGTTTTATTTTTGTATTTTCTACATAGACAATCAGGTCATGTGTAAAAAACTATTTTTCATCTTCCCCAATATTTATACACATTTTATACCCTTTTCTTATCTTACTGCATTAATTAGGACTTCCATTATGATATTGACCAGAGTGGAGAAAGGAGACAACCTTGCTTCTTCCTCAATCTTAGGAGAGCATCTGATTTCTTACCATTAGGTATGATAGTAGCTGTAGGTTTTAAAAATATGTTATTCATCAAGTTGAAGAAGCTCTCTGTTTCTATTTTGCTGAGAGTAATTATAACGAATAGTTATTAGATTTTCTAAAATACTATGACATTATTTCTCTGCTTTAGCCTGTTGATGTGGTATATAACCCTAATTGAAGCCCCAGTGTTGAACCAGTCTTCCGTATCTGGAATAAATTCTATGGTGTTGTGGGTATAATAATTTTTACACAATGTTGGATTAATTTGGTAATATTTGGTTGAGGATTTTTACATGTATGTTCATGAGGGATATTGGTCTGTAGTTTTTTTTTTTTTTTCATTTTTTTAATGTCTTTGTTTGGCTTTAATATTAGGGTAGTGCTAGCCTCACAGAGTTAGAAATGCTCCCTGTGTTTCTATCTTCTAAAATAGATTTTATCATTTATTTTTAAACATTTGACAGAATTCACGAGTGATGCCATCTGAGCCTCATGCTGTCTTTTTGAAAGACTATTAATTATTCATTCGATTTTTAATAGATAAATGGCATGCAATCCACACATCTCAGCCTTCTCAGTAGTTGGGACTATAGGTGCATGCCATCACACCCAGATAATTTTTGTATCTTTTTTGGTAAATATGGGATTTTGTCGTGTTGCCCAGGCTGGTATCTCTTTTCTATGACTGAGTTTTGAAAGCTTGTGTCTTTGAAAGAACTGATCTATTTTATAGTTTTTAAATTTGTGGTCTTAAAGTTGTTTTTTGTATTCCTTTATTACCTTTTTACTTTTCATGGTGTCAGTGGTAATGGCCCTTTTTTGTTTCTGATATTAGTAATTTGTTTCCTTTTTTCTTAGCTTGGCTGGAGGCTTAGCAGTTTTTATCTTTTCAAAGAACCAGCTACATTGTCTCTTTTATCTAATTTTTGTTTTCCATTTAACTGATTTCTGATTCAATTCAATACATAAATTATAAATTATATTCAAAGTTATAATGTGGAAGTCTATATTTGAAACTGAATTCTAAATACTAATAGCAAAGTCAAATGACATACCTTGTTCATATTACTAAAATTGTTAAGCTGATTAGATATAGGTAGGAATCCATACAATCACATAATCACTGACTTCACTCAATTTTGGGAGTGGCAGGGATGATGCTGCAGAATGCATTTAGATTAGAAACTTGAAGAAAAAAGCCAAAGACAATGAACAGAATTTGGGAAAATATCACCTGAAGCTAAATTTTGGTGCATTACTAGTTTTATCTTATTTTCCATTATGTCTTCAACCTCAGAACACTATGGACGAAATGAGTAAGACATATATAAAATAAATGAGTGGTGGCGAAGCAAATTATTATAATTCCTCAAGAGCAAATTTCTTTCTATATATTCATGATCCTTAGATTTTTCAATTTCATTGATTACACTTTTCAGAATCTTATGTCTGATTTTCCTAATATTGTCAAAGAAAAATCTATAAGAATATTAACTATGGGTTATTTATAAACATGAAATAATATAGACTAAGAAAATGAAAACAAATATATACATCTTTATAGGTATGTTTAAATGAAATGTTACATATCCTTCAAAATTATGCTTTCAAAGAATTAAATCCATAAATTTGTCTTCAAAATAAACGTTACAAAGTATAAATTTATATAGAAAATAAGATCAGTCTCATGGAAAATAAGATTGAAGGGAAATGTTAATTGCATTTTCCTAAATGGTGTAATTGCAGGTGATTTTATAAGGATTAATTTTCCAGTTCATGTTGGCTATTATTTTATTAATATTTTAATCCTCTTAATTATTTTTGATTTCTTAATTTTCTAAATTAAGAATACTTTAGTATTAAACCATATAAAAGGAACATTTCATAATGTTACTTTCTTCCAAATTTACTCCTTTAAAAAATTACAAAAAGAGTAATTTTTAATTCTTAAGCTTTCAAAATCTTGCAACTAGAAATGAAGAGTCTGAACTACATTTATCCAGATGAAAGAAAAGCAGCCATAGAGAATAAAAAGAAGCAAGGATTAGAAATTTTCCATTTCCTATAAAACCTATCACTTTCAGCATTGTCAAAGAGGAGTTCTTAGTGATATAAATCAGTCTCTGCTGTAATGAACCCTGTAGCAGGCTTCATGTGGTTACCTGCACAAGCAGTAGCTTAATGGCACAGCTAACCTTGGACTATGGCATCTACAAATTGGTGCATCTGTTCTTCAAACTTTTGATATGCAGTTCTTATTTGCAATTGCTATTTATATTTTTGTCCATGGTGCTTTGACATGCCTTGGCAATAGGAAGAGCCACTTATTGTACCTTATTTCAGCTGCTCAAGAGGGAACTACCTATGTCATTGAGACCCTAATGAGAGCCCAACAATGAGAATTTTAAATTTTTCATGTAGTTTATAGTTTGAGACAGAATATCCCAACAGGATAAACAAGAATTCCCAATAGGCTTAAAAAAATTTTTAATTTGATATGGCAAACAAATATGCAGAAGCTTCTCTTTAGTTATGAAAATATTATTTGTAAGTTGAAAATAAAATAGGACTTTGAACATTTGGAGAAACTCACTCAATCTCAAGGATATGATGGAAGCTTTATTTAACTATCATGATGTAAAAAAACAGATTATAATTGAAAAATAGCTTTCATCTATTTAGTCTTCTGAGACATTCATTATTTGTACTTCTCCTTTGATAATGGGATTATGAGGTTTGACCTTCCACTTAGAGACGAGAAAATCTAATCAGGAGTTTATATTCCTTCATTTTTCTACTAGCCAGAGGACTGCCTGAAGAGGGAAGCTATGTAAGTGATCTCAGAATTGTGCACCTTGGCCTTATTTTTCCTGATTGCAACTTCTGAACATTGAAGCTTTGCTTGCACTTTTGGAACAAATGGATCAGCCTGTTTCATGTCCATATTCATTAGTGATGATAGGCTGGATTATCCTGTATAAGAACAAATTCCCAAATCCAGACCTTGACACCATGGTAGTTAATTACTTATACATGCAGTTTGCTACCAGCTAAAACACCCGCCAGGGCTGTAGTCTTCTATGTGATGACTCACCATAACTTGTCCATATCATCGAATGCATTCATGATAGAGAAGACTGACAGATGTGTACAAGAAAATGCTTCTGCTCATAGTAACATACATCATTTCCACTCACTTTTTGAAAGAAACTAGTCATATTGCCACACTTAATTTCAACATCAGGGTAAAGAAGGGCATGTGGACATAGAAAGCCACAGCATACCAGGAAGAAGTAAACCAGAGGTACACAGTTGGAACATCTGCCACGTCTTGCAACTGAGATTTGCCAAAACCCAGAAACATTTATCATTAGTAAATAAAAATATGTTGCTTTGACTCTGTGTTTGCATTTGACAGAGCTGAGGCTTGTAGGCTCTGCATGCATATTTTTGTATATTAACATATGTAACTGAGTTGAAGGCAATATTCAAGTATGTGCTGTATGATCTTCCTAATTGTGAATGTCATCTAGACTTATTCTCCAAGGAAAAAAAAACACATATGTTGAAAGCATTTGAAAAAGTGATAATTCCCTTCAGTTGCCTACTATAGGTGAAAGAGCACTGGTTATAGAGAAAATCTCCATTTTAATTCCAGGTAGCTTTCATATGTTGACGATATATATGTTTCTATTCTATTGTTGGGACTAAATGGAACACACACACATGAAAAGAGGCCACAGCATAGTTTGGGAGATACGATGGCAGAGATTAGAGCCATATCAGCCTGACTGTTCCTCACTGAAGTACATCATTGCTTTTTAAATGGTTAAAGATCTTACATCTCATCCTAAGTTATCAAATAATGCAGGTAAATAACATAAAAACAAATGCTTAGGATAAGACACATATAAAAGCAGGAAACAAGGGCAATTTAATTTTTTTTAGAAAATAAAATATTTTATGAAATAAAAGCATATGTTGAAAATGTATGTTAGTGCTGTTACACTGTCGTGGTAGAAGTTACATTGTACCAATTCCTACCATGACAGAATAATAAGTGGTTTATTCTCAGAATGTATAAGAAGTGATATGGTTTATTCTTATACATGTATAATATATATACATTTATGATATGTATATGTTCTTATACATGTATAACACTGTATACATGTATGAGAATATGCAAACATGCATAAGGATAAATGGTATCACTCAGAAAATATTAAGTTATAATTATACACTGGTAATAACCTCTACCATGACAGTATTAGTTCTACTTATGTCCTAATAGGATTTTTTTAGACAAAGTCTTGCTGTTGCCAGGCTGGAGTGCAGTGGCATGATCTTGGCTCACTGCAACCTCTGTCTCCTGGATTTGAGCAATTCTCCCGCCTCAGCCTCCCAAGTAGCTGGGACTACAGGCGTGCATCACCATGCCCAGCTAATTTTTGTATTTTTAATGGAGATGGGGTTTCACCATGTTGGCCAGGATGGTCTCGATCTCTTGACTATGTGATCCTCCTGCTGGGCCTCCCAAAGTGCTGAAATTACAGGCGTGCATCACTGTGCCAGACCCCTAATACTTTTATCACAGCATATAAATGACACGCCAAAATTATGAAGTACATCAAACACAGCTGAATAGAGTCGCTACCATGTAATGAGTCACTAAATCCTTCACCTTCCCAGACAGAGCATTCTCCACCTCTGGGCTTCTGAAGAAAACAATTGTTCTCTGCCAACTGGTCCTCACAAGCAATTAAATGTCTTGTTTTGTGAATTAATGATGTAGGGTCAAAAGCTGTTTTCCAGCCTGAGGAGTTACAGATAGGAAAAACATGTTTCATGTGCGTTAATGGTTTTTAGACCTGAAACATTCTGGGTTTACCCTGTGCTGCAGCAACAGCGTATGTGTATTTACTTGACTTTTGCTTCTTAGGATGATGAGACTGTTTAATCTATTAACCCTTTAAACTTTGGGTCATGGCTTACTTTGCAGACTCACAAATTTGTTCTTCTGTCACATTCTCTAAGAGAAAAATTATTTTATGACTGAACCACAACTACATTCAAAATACTGGCTCAGTGACATGGCCCACCAGTTTACAGAGCAAATGAAGTTTTACATTTTTCTCTCATGCTACAATTATTAACAATATTTACAAAACAATAACTTTTCATAAAGCTTTTATAAATACTCTCAAAAGAGCAGCCCCTCTTTAGATACACATAAGCTATAATGAAGAAGGATAAGGGAAAGGAAACTCACATTTATTGAGCCTTTATATATTATTCAGTTCCAAATACTTCTTGATGTTTTATAAGTATTTCCAAACAAAATGTTTTCAAGCACCCAACATGCATGCAGTTATATTCAATAGTAGAACTAGGACTGAGGATTGTGTCTATCCAAAATCCATGATCTTTCCATTGCACCCAGCAGTGGAAGGAAACAGTACTAACAACGGCAGCTACCACCATTTCAGTTTCAGCAACAATGTAAACATTAGCATTAACTCTGTTGAGGGCTTCCTATATTTCAGACAATAGTTTTTAACTCATTTTCTTTCCTCGTGAGCCTCTGAGCTAGGCAACATCATCGCTGGACCCATTTTACAGATGAGGAAATTGTGATTGGTAGATTGATTGAGAGATGGAATCTCGCTCTGTTGTCCAGGCTGGAGTGCGATGGCATGATCTCAACTCACTGCAACCTCCGTCTCCCAGGTTCAAGTAAGTCTCCCAACTCAGCCTCCTGAGTAGCTGGGACTACAGGCATGTGCCACCATGCCAGCTAATTTTTGTATTTTTAGTAGAGACTGGGTTTCGCCATGTTGGCCAGGCTGGTCTCCACCTCCTGACCTCAGGTGATCTGCCCACCTTGGCCTCCCAAAATGCTGGGATTACAGGTGTGAGCCACCACACCCAGCCAAGGAAATTGTGATTTAGGGAGTTCCTAAGATACTTGCCCAAAATTATACAGCAAGTAAGTTTGTTAACAGTGGATAAGGAATCAAAACCTACGTCCATTTGATCAAGTTAAGATTCTAAACTTCTGCTTAGCAAAACTCAGAATTATCACTGACAAGTGGATTTCCTTCCTCACTCCTTAGTAGCCACCTGAGACTGAAAAGATATTAGTCCCATTGAACCCAGGTGGCTACCATGGAGGCTTCTGTGAGCAGAAAGAAGGTGCAGCTCTACATTTGAAAGAATTTGAATAAGCAGAAATTCCTGATCATTGCAAACCAAGATTATTGAGAGGAAAGAGGAGCATCAGCCTCATCTGCAGATTATTTCAGGATCTGTTATGGCTCATTAGCTTTCTCTTCCCTTTCATTTCGGTTTGACGTCTCTGTGAACATTTGTTCACAATTAATCAAGCCCACCCAGTGCAAGGTCACAGAGAGTGCCTGGGTTGACACAAACCTACCAGCACAATGCTAAAAACAACCCAATGCTTTTTGTCCTGCTGACAAGTGGGTTCAGAGAATCTCTTCTATACAAAAAGGCTAGCAGTTCACGTTTTCGTATGCTGCAGGGGGCTCTCAGCTGGAGCATGACATGGAACTCATTACCTGCTCTCTGCCAGAGGACAGGTGGCCCAATTCCACTCTCTCAATTCCACAGTCTCTTGGGCCTTGCATAGCTGGCTGTTTACTAACAACAACCAGCAGCATTGGTTGCACCAGATAAGACGTTTGCAGTGGCCCACCCATCTCTGTCAGCCCCTGCCAAGCCAGCGTGTGCCCCGGCTGATATCACACTGCCGCCTCTGCATGTTTGCAGCTGAGGAATCTTCTCTAGTACTGCAAGTCCACCTGTCAGCATGTATGAGGCCAGGGGTGCCAGGAGGCTGCACCACGGGAGCAGCCCTTGGTCAATGACTAATGAGAAACACTGCCTAAAACTCCAGGCCACACACCCTCCTCCAAGAAAGGAGGAGTCTGAGGGGTGCATTTTACACAATTTCCTAACGTTTCCCTAGGATTAGATGCCTCTTGCTGAGGCTTAACACACTCTTCCCTGTCTGCCTCTTTGTTCCTATGTTACCTCCCTGCTTCCCCTATGGGGCTTTTTATACCTTTTATATAAAGTAATACCTTATAAAGTATACCCTTTATATAAAGTAATATAAGTACGCTTTATATAAAGTAATTTTCCTTGAATCTCTGTTTTAGTATCTGCATTGGGGGAATACCACAGTTAAAAAATAAAAATTTAGAAAGAGAAAGTTAAGTCTAAAAAACATGAAGAAAGCCATATTTGATGAGTAAGAGGTTAGTGGACTCAGGAAAAAGGAACACCAGGTAGAGGGAATGGCATTAGCAAAGGCGTGGCTGTTGCTCAGGGGATTCTGTTTCTCTGCCTCTCTGAACAGCACAAAACCTCCCCCAATTCATGTCCCCATACTGCCGAGAAATTTTTCTTTTTTTTTTTTTTTTTTGAGAGGGAGTCTCACTTGGTTGCCCAGGCTAGACTGCAATGGCATGACCTTGGCTCACTGAAATCTCTGCCTCCTGGGTTCAAGTGATTCTCTTGCCTCAGCCTCCCAAGTAGCTGGGATTTCAGGTGCACAGCACCATGCCCAGCTAATTTTTTTATTTTATTATAATTTTTTGTGTTTTCAGTAGCGACAAGGTTTCACCATGTTGGCCAGGATGGTCTGGAACTCCTGACCTCAGGTGATCCAGACATCTCAGCCTCCCAAAGTGCTGGGATTACAGGCATGAGTCACTGTTCCTGGCCTGGAATTAGTTTTCTTAAGGGACAAAGAGTCAAAGAAGGAGAAACTGTGACAAAAGTAGTGAGCTCTGAAAACTTAATAGTATTTTCTTTTTTGAAAATCATCAGAGATTTAATTCAAGATATCTCTGCTCCCCAGATTCATACATTTTACTACAGAAAATATTGTTCTGAGCTAACAAATAGAAACTGTAATACCTATCTTTCAGAATTTTTACAAAAAACCACATGAGATCATAAAGCTTTGTTGAGATGAAGGTACTGGGATTGGCTCTACCTATTTGCTGAGAGATCAGGTCCTCTACCAGAACCTACTCACCTGTGATTAAGAAGACTTCGGGGGTTGCTCCTGAAAATGTTAAACCTAGAATTGCACATACCCACAGTGTCATGTCTTTTTGCTGTTATCATGGGCAATCTTGAGCACGTTAATGAATCTCGCATTATCCGATTATCAAATGTGATACTGTACACTAGCTGTCATTCAAGTCTCTGCCAACATTGAAGATTTTTGGATCTTTGCTAAACTTTGCAATCCTCCAGTGGCCCTATAGTCTAAATGTCTTAGCCTTCAACGCCCTGCCTTCTATTCTCCAATCTACTGACTCACTACTGCTTTTTCCACTATTGCTAAAGACTGCAGCCAATGAGAGTAACTTGCTCCTTGCTAAGCACAGCTGGGCCCCCCATGCCTCAGCATTATGGTCATTGCTTTCACCTGCCAGTGAATTCCACCTACCAGGTCATTTCCCCCTACCGGTGACTCTGTCTCAAGCTCAGCCTCATGTCAGCCTTCTTTCTAGATCTTCAAATCAGGGGCATAGCCCTCTGTTCTCATTTCTCCTGTGTTCCTTGCCATGTTTTATTCTGGACTACAGATACCTAAGCTCATATCTCGTCTCCCCTACTAGGATATAAATCCCTGAGTTAATATCATGCTAAGCCCACACTTCTCTAATTCCCCAGAGCGTCGTAGCATTGCACTATGATGCAGTAAATGTTCTATAAATATTAGTAAGAAAAAAATGTAACAGTACCTTCATCTGCTTCCCTGGAATTCCCATAAGGTATCAGCAGTTAGGGAGCATTTTAGTTCAGTCTTCATGAGAGTCTCTCGGGAATGTATTTAAGTCTTCTGGTTTCTAAGGGGGGAAGAAACCTCAGTTTCCTCATCAGATAATAGTAATGCATGCATTTTCTGCTTTATAACCTTTAAAGAAACTATCTTCTAATTAATTCAGCCTGGAGATAGGCACAGGATAAGTGCTCAATGCACCTTAGCAGATTTAACTAAAATTTGCCTTATTTTTGTTTTCTAATTATTAAACAATATTTTATATTGATATTAAATGGTCTTTTTAAACACCATATATAATCCTACATATTAAGTCTATTCCACAAAGTGACTGGAAGGGTCTTCTTGACGTGATGTCAGGAATGAGTCTAGAGTTTCCAAAGTATTTAAAGATCCACCTACAAGAGTCTGCTCTGACTTCCCGTAAGAAATTCAGAGATGTCCACTTCATCCTAGCAAGTAAAAAACTGAAAGATTCTCATTGTTCACCTCCCACTTGTAAGTGAAAACATGTGGTGTTTGGTTTTCTGATTCTGCATTAGTTTGCTGAGGATAATGGCTTCCAGATTCATCCATGTTCCTGCAAAGGACATAATCTCAATCCTTTTTATGGTTGCATAGTATTCCATGGTGTACATGTACCACATTTCCTTTATCCAGTCTATCACTGATGGGCATTTGGGTTGATTCTATGTCTTTGCTATTGTGAACAGTGCTGCAGCGAACATACATGTGCATGTATCTTTGTAATAGAATGATTTAGATTCCTTTTGATATATACTTAGTAATGGGATTCCTTTTGGTATATACTTAGTAATGGGTCAAATGGAATTTCTGGTTTTGGCCCTGTCAGTAGCATGTGGGGAGGGAGAGTATTAGGAAAAATAGCTAATGCTTGCTGGGCTTAATACCTAGGTGATGGGTTGATATGTGCAGCAAACCACCATGACACACATTTACCTAAGTAACAAGCCTGCCCTTCCTCTACCTGTTCCCCAGAACTAAAAATTAAAATTAAATTTTTTAAAAACTGAAATATTATCAACTCTTCTTAGAGCAATGAGAAAAGTGAGGGTACAGGTACACTGTGGCCCCCAAATTGGAAAAACATACAGGACCCAGAGAATCACAACTTACCCAAGCAAAAATCCACCCGCAGAAGCCTCTGCAGGAACACAGCCAGGATAGGAAAACGCAAGTGGTGTGGATGAGTCAGGATAAAAATTCCAGGGAGACTGAGTCACAGGCAGGATCCCACAGTTTGTGAGATTTACCTCCAGCAGCTCAACCAGTTCCTCACAGGGAATATCAGAGAAAATCCCCATGCTTCCAGCAGTGGGAAGGGAAAAGGAACCATTTTGAAATATACCAGAGCCTTCTGCTCTTCTTAATGAGGTCTGCTCTCAGGAGAAACTCATTAACAGAGGCTAACCTGCTGAGGGTTTATGAGAGTCTGACTCACCTAGGCAAAGGGGCGTACCCAACTCCAGGTCACTCCAGCCAACTTGTACCACCTCAGGGAGGGAACCTGAGAGCTTGTGGGCTCATAGTCTCAGGCAGAGGCTCACCAGACACTGAGATCTCACCACGGGGCTGTAGGATCCTTCCTCCCCCTGCACACCCTGTGAGCAGATCGCTAAAGTTCTACTTATGTTTTTTTTATGCAGTGCATCATGTTCACCAGGCTTCTTTTTTGAATTGACAAATAAAAATGACTTATATTTATAATGTATTAATACAGCATGGTGGTATTTTATCGTGATTGCTGTTATTTTTGAGATGGGGTCTCACTCTGTCAAGTTCAGTGCTGTGATGTTGGCTCACTGGAGCCTGACCTCGCTGGCCCCACTGGGGTAGACCTGCTGATTGGGTCCATAGGGATGGGTCTGGAGCCTATAGCCATGGAGGCTGGCCAGGCACTATGGCTAACTTGCGGTCTGAATCCATGGGGGCAGGCCTGGCTTCTGAGTCCATGGAGGCTGGCCTGGTGCCTCTATCTCCAGGAGTAGACCTAGGATCCTGGGCTGTCAGGGCTGGCTTATTGCTGGGGTCTATTGGAGTGGGCGTAGACTCTGGGTCTGCTAGAATATACCCAGCCCCTGAATCCTCTAGAACCTGAGGCCCCAGGGACTGGTCTGAAACTAGACAGTGGAATATTATGTGACACTGAAAAGTAATGAGCTGTCATACCATAAAAAGACATGAGGGAAAAAAATACATATTACCAAGTAAAGTAAGTCAATATAAAAAGGCCACATAGACATAATTTAATTATATAACATTTTGGAAGTGGGATGGTAGAGCAGGGGTCACCAACCCCTGGGCCATGGACCAGTACTGGTCTGTGGCCTGCTAGGAATTGGGACACACAGCAGGAGGTGATGCCAGGGTGAGTGAACAAAGTGTCATTTCTATTTACAGCCGCTCCCCATGACTCACATTACTGCCTGAGCTCCGCCTACTGTCAGGTCAGCTGTGGCATTAGATTCTCATAGGTGCATAAACCCTATTGTGAACTGTACTTGCAAGGGATCTAGGTTGCATGTTCCTTATGAGAATCTAATGACCGATGATCTATCACTGTCTCCCATCATCCCCAGATTCCTGTCTAGTTGCAGGAAACCAGCTCAGGGCTCCCACTGATTCTACATTACGGTGAGTTGTAGAATTATTTTCTTATTTATTACAATGTAATAATAATATAAAGTATTAATAATATAAATAAATATACTCTGCATGAATCATCCTGAAGCCATACCCTCCTCTTAGCCCAAGGAAAAATTGTCTTCCACAAAACCAGTCCCTGGTGCCAAAAAGATTGGGGGCGGCTGTGGCAGAGCACCAAGAATTTTTATGGCAGTAAAAATTCTGTATGACACTATAATGTTAGATTTATGTCACAATACATTTATCAAAACACATAGAATGTACAACATTAAGAGTGAACCCTAATGTAAATTCTGAACTTCAGATGATGATGATGTGTCAATGTAGTTTCATTGATTGTAACAAATGTACCACACAGTTTGGCATATTGATAGGGAGATTGTGCATGTGTGAGAGCAGGAGATATACGGAAATTCTCTGGACATTCTGTTCAATTTTGCTATGAACTTAAAACTGCTCTAAAGAAATAAAGTGGTTTCTCTAAAGCATGTTCTATCACCTAAAATTATTGCCATTCATTGTAGAAGTAATTTTTTGAAATATTTGTATCATCACAATCTTTTATTAAAATTAAAATTAAAATGTTACGTGTAAAAAAGCCGCTTATTATAAAATTAAATTTCAACCCATAAAGAGATTGACTTTGTTAGAGATATCATATGATGTAATTGTCACTTATGCAAATTTGAAGAATTGGGAATAATAAGGGAATAATGAGCCATAATAAAATGGGCTCCAATGTCTCCAACTAGCCAAAAGAAGATGAGATAGTGATTAGAGGGTTACAACAAAAGACCAGCCGCATATAAATCAGTGCTATTACTCAGCATTCCAAATGTTCTTTAGCAGGCTTATGAAAATCCATAAATTCTTCTTATTTAGAATTTTATGTATATTTATTTTAGAGTGAATACTTCTAGTCTGATAATACGCCTTTAAGTGAGATGACAGGGCTTCAATGTTATACTAGATTAAAAAAAAACATTGAATAAAGGTTTTAGGAATCCACACTTTATGTTTTCCAAGTTTTAAACACTATTCACTTTTACACTATTAGTGGGAATGTAAACTAGCACAACCACCGTGGAAAACAGCGTGGAGATTCCTTAAAGAACTAAAAGTAGAGCTACAGTTTGATCTAGCAATCCCACTCCTGGGCATCTACCCAGAGGAAAAGAAGTCATTACATGAAAAAGATACTTGCACATGCATGTGTATAGGGCACAAATCACAAATGCAGAAATATGGAACCAGCCCAAATGCCCATCAATCAACGAGTAGATAAAGAAAAGGTGGTGTGTGTGTATATATACACACACATACACACACACACATATATACATATATATGTATACACACACACCATGGAATACTACTCAATCATAAAAAGGAACAAAATAATGGCATTTGCAATAATGGAGTTGGAGACCATTATTCTAAGGGAAGTAATTCAGGAATGGAAAACCAAACATTGTATGTTCTCATTCATAAGTGGGAGCTAAGCCACGAGGATGCAAAGGCATAAGAATGATATGATAAACTTTGGGGACTCAGTGGAAAGGGCGGGAGGGAGGTGAGGGATAAGGGTTAAACATTGGGTACAATGTACACTGCTTCAGAGGGGTGCATGAAAAGCTCAGAAACCACCACTGAAGGATTTATTCAAGTAACCAAACACCACCTCTTCCCCAAAACCAAAAAAATAAAATAAGCAGTACTTATTGTAGTTGTTCCAGCAGTTCTATTTGAGTTCCTTTTATATGAAATGAGAGAAATTAGTTAAAATAATCACAAATGATTCCCAAGAACAAGTTCTTTTCTCTAGGTCTTAAACAGAATTGGACAACATAGAACTTTAAAGCAAAGTTATAAAATAAAGCTTTCACTTTAAAATTTCCCTATGAAGGCTTGTGGCAGTTATAGTCTATTCTATTCTAGAATGCTGTCAATTTACAATTTATTTGAAGTATGTATATTCATATGATTTTGCTTGTAGTTGTTTACTGGTTATAATTTTATAGATATACATTAAAATGGTGTGATTTTCAAAACGTGTTCCAATATTCAGGAAAGAATGTTTTTCCTGCTTTTTAAATAATATTTTTTTTAATTATTCAAATATTGCAAAAAATAATTATTAGTTGTGTATAGAAAGCTTGAAAATTATGCTGGCAAGAAACTAGAACTTTAGGAAAATAATATTTAAAAGGTTACTGCCGGAGCAACCGCATGATATGTATATGACCTAATGTTGAAATAAATATTTCATTTCATTTCTCATTCAGAGAAAACTGTAGCTATGCTATTGACAGAAAGGCAAAAGTATTTCAGAATAACTTGACACATCAAAATATCTTCTTTATTGATAGTGGCTGAAAAGGTGAAACTGTTTGCTTAATTAGTGGAAGAAAGAAGAGTGTTAGGTGTAAGTCCGAAAGTGTTGAAACTGTGAAAAACACATAATTTTGAGATAAAATTTAAAGTATAAAAAATCTGTGAGTGAATGAGTTGAAAAGAAAATGGAAAAATACTAGAACTTGATGAAAATAGTTAAGAAAGCAAAAAGTAAAATCTAAAATACTGCGAAGATCCTGACCCCAATTTCCTCTCAAATTACTGAGTTGTATCATTTCTGTAGCTCTGGATGACATACTCACTAGGGTGTTAAGGGATTAGCGAATGAAGTTACTGGAACACTGGCAATTATTTTTGAAAAGTCTTCTAGAAATGGGAAGGTGAGCTGTTGAAGGACGATAGGAAAAAACTGAAGCAATTTTATTTCTGGTATTCAAAATGTTGAAGAGCAGTAATCCATAAGCTCATTGGACAGTTAGTCCAATTTCAATCTTTGATTAAAAAAAACAAACAAACAAACAAACAAAAAAAAAAAACAAAGAAAAACTTTTCACCAACTATATCATTCTGCAATTACAAAAAAAAATTAAGGGATTTCTGACAGTCAGCAATCTGTGTCCAGGCAAGGAACTGGGTCTTGGGGAAATTTGTGTTTCCAAATAGATAAGAATCTAGGCACAGACAGAGGAGGAAAATTGTAAGACATTATTTTAGTATAACACAAAAAGAACTTGATGCTTTGAAATTACTGAGGCATTTAGAGTTCACATTTGTTTAGACATGAGCATTCCTTTATAAGTGTAGAATCTGTGAGTGAATGAGTTGAAAAGAAAGTGGGCAAGGCATTCAGGACAAAGAAAAATGATAAATGACATGACATCATTTTAGGTGGGGAAGATAAGTCCAGAGAGACTCTACAGGTTGGTTGAGGGCTGTTTGAATGTGATGTCTTCTCAAATGATCTGAGAGTGAATAGAAACCAAATATTAATAACATTTGCAGATGATATGTGAAGGTGAGTCTTATAAACACCAGTCATGACTAAGGCAAAAATAATACCTTTTTAAGGCCCATGGGGAATTGAAAAATGTGGAAGACATAACAAATGAGGTCCAGCTTGGAAAGTATGAGCTGAAATATCAAGGGAAGAATATTCTGAAGCACAGAACAACAGAAGGAAACTAAAGTGGAACATGTAAAAGGATTCTGCTAAAGAATGTTTTGGAGTCTACATGGCTTCTAAGTAGCCCAATGGGAAAACTCCACTGTGTGTTTATCCCATCCTATTCAAAACTTGGTGTGTTAGTTCATTCTTGCATTGCTGTAAAGAAATACATGAGACTGGGTAATCTATAAGAAAAAAAGGTTTCATTGGCTCCTAGTTCTGCAGGCTGTTCGGGAAGCATTGGGAGCATCTTCTTCTGAGGAAGCTTCTAACTTTTACACTACCAGATCTCTCAGGAGAACTCATTCACTACCAAGAGGACAGTAGCAAGGGGGATGTTGCCAAACCAAATTTGAGAGATCCACACCCACAGCCCAGTTACCTGCTACTATGCCCCACCACCAGCATTGGGGATTACATCTCAATATGAAATTTGGGCAGGGACTCACATCCAAACTATATCACTTGGTATTATTTCAATAGTTCTCTCCAGAAAATGATTAAGAGGAGAGTTTATATTAATGATGAAAATGTACACAAATATTTGAATTGGTGGTTTTATCGTTTGACATTTTTTTTCTATTTTTTGAAAGATGCCCTATGCTTTAAAAAAATTAATACATAACTAAATGGTTGCTGTAACCCATCAATACTGAATTAACTGAATACATCTTAATGTGATATACACCATTCTAGTTGCTTGGAAAAAAAGATTGTTATGACATAGTCTCTCCTCTCAAGAAGCTCAAAATCTAATATATGGTAGAAATCGGGGTGGTGGTGGGGGCATATCTTGGAAACATACATTAACCTATAAGGTTTCTTTTGCTCCTTTGTGGCTGACTCCTCCATATATATTCACGGGTATGAAGAATACCTACTCTATAGATTCATGGGTGAATTTATGCAATCTCTGAGCATAACATTCATCAGCTTCAGAGTTAAATTGTAAAACACAGGTTATAGTTCCATGAGACTATTGTCTTTTTTATTTTTATTTTTCATTTTAGTAAATAAGTTAGGCTGAATTTCTGTAGATAAGTCAGGGTGAGAAAACAATCGTAATATATTTTAAACTCCAAGAACCTTTGATTTTTCTACAGACAGTTTCTAAACATGATCAAGAGCAGCTTGAAAATAATCCTAAAAAAAAAATAATCCTGATATTTAATTTTCTTAATATGGGGTAAATGAAAAAGAACCATCCAAAGTGCCCACTCCTCAGTAAGATGCTGGATAGGTGACAAGGCATGTATGTGCTGTAAGAGCCATATATTTGAAGTTTAGAAGTCTTCTCTGCGGAAAAGGAAGCATCTGTGTTGACATTTCCAGGGTTGTCATTCTTCCTCTGCAAATAAGTCTGGGAATTTCCTAGAGATGGAACCACTGGCTCTGGAAATCTGGCATAATCTAGACTATAGATATCAAAAATGCTCCATTTGGTCAGCAAACACCCCTTCTTTCTTAGGTCCTTGGAAACATTCATTTACTTAGTGAATTTCTGCTTTTATTTATTTTATTTTATTTATTTATTTTTTTGAGAACGAGTCTTACCCTGTTACCCAGGCTGGAGTGCAATGAAGGGATCTCAGCTCACTGCAACCTCCGCCTCCCAGGTCAAACAATTCTCCTGCCTCAGCCTCCCAAGTAGCTGGGATTACAGGTGTCTGCCACCATGCCCGGCTAATTGTTGTATTTTTATTAGAGATGGGGTTTCACCATGTTGGCCAGGCTGGTCTCGTGCTCCACCTGGCTCAGCCTTCCAAAGTGCTGGGATTATAGGTGTGAGCTACTGTGCCCAGCTGAATTTCTGCTTTTATTAAGTGTCTCCAGAGCATTTGAAAGTCAGGGTCTGATGACTCCACGGGACAATAAGACATTTCTCAGTAGTCAATTGGCAGCAGAGGAAATTTTTGGTTAATTATGTAGCTAGAAACCCAGCCCAGGTTTGGCTTCAGAGACCATGCTCTGAAGCTGCCCACAAATCTCTCACTCACATCCACTTTGAATCTTACATACTCTCTATAAAACCATTTGCTCATATCCTTGAACCCTGGACAACTTTCCTGAGAGTCCCCAACAAAAGGCAGACCATAGCTGATTCCTTCCAATGGAGATTTTTCTCTATAATCAGAAACCTGAACTTCTGTGGAGGTCAAACCTACCCCAGGAAGCCTATCTGTATCCTGTAGGACTTTAGGGCTAATTCTACAGCCCCAGTCTCCCAATGGGCTTAACTGCGTTGAGTAGTTTATAACTTCAAGAACAGTTAAGTCCAGTGTGCCAGTGTCTTTGTTCTGCAAACCCAGCACCCAAGGAAAAAACCCAAAAGTATCTATCCAATTTCCCACTTTGAGTTTCCAATTTCCAATTTCCAATAATCCCCACTGGGTTCTGTGTGTCTCTTCTCCTAATTCAAACTCACTGTTTTCCTTCCTTTCCAGGTTTTCACTCTCATTCTGTGAAATTCTCCCTGATATCCTCCTGTCCATCCTTTCTCTCTTCAGTAAGGAGTTCATTTCTCTCTTGGTGTTGCCAAAACCTTGGCTTGCTACAAGGATATCTTTTTTTTTTTTTTTTTTTTGCCTCTGAGGGTCTGGCTTGAGAGCTTCTCACCTGGCTCCATTTCCAGGCTATCTCTCCTTGATCCTTATGTACAATCCCTTAGGGTTTTGTGGCTCACACTCTAGGTTTTCTGTCTCTCATCTCTTTCACTGCTGCCATTAGCAGACTTTCATCAATAGTCCTTATTTCCTAAAGATGTTGATATCAGACTTCTGATTTTCCTTTTATCATAAAGTTTTTCATCATCGCAAGGCAGTCCCCTCTCTGTCCAACACTTAGGATCTTCTCCAGTGACCTTCTCTTCCATTTACTGTAACGACCCTTTGCCTTGGCTACACCTTAACTCAGTCATTAGTTGGTAGAGCCAGTTATCATAAGACTATGATTATGTGTACTATGAAAACCTCAGCATCAAACACACACACACACACACACACACACACACACTGACTTTGGTAGAATGGAACAAGAGATGTTTTCTTCTTTTGAAGAAGGACAATAAGGGTTACTAGACTATAGAAAGATTTTCCTTACCATTCAGTAGCTTATGAGACATATAATAAATTGGTAGTATAATTATATCCCTATAATACTTTTTCCTTAGTCAGAAAATTAATGACAATGGCAACAACAAAAACACCTTCTCACACTTACCAGGAAAAGGTTGAGCCTGCATAGAAACTTAGGGTCTCCCTAGCAAGAACTCTAAAAGAATGGGAGATAAATTAAGTTTCTGGGTTTCTGGAGACTGGGATCGGTGACCATGTCATTTTCATTTAATCTAGGGCTATTTTGAAAGAAAGGAAAATGCACTATGAATAGTTATTTTATGACTATAGATGCAAATTGGGTCTGTTCTGAAAAATAAAAGGGGATATACAGCTTAGGTTACAATTTTTAAGGATAATAGGACATGGTATAGCCCTGAAATGTTCCAAAGTGCATAACCCCGTCCTACTTAGGCATTCCGGGGCAGCGAACTTCAGCACCTAAAACATCCTCGGATTATCCCCTACTACAAATCTGATGATGTTGCTGCTTTGCCTGAAATCCCTTAAGGGTTTCTCACTTCCTGTGGTTAACATGGCATAGGAGGCTGTTCATAATCTGCCCTTCTTCCAAATACTCCGCTACAGCATTATCATTATTATTACTACTTATAGCCTGACATACTACACTGAAGCCATATTAAACAGCCTTTATTTCTAAACCTATATTCACTCTTTTACCTTTTAGTAAAGTTTTCTTCCTACATGTTATTCTATCTTCTTGGAACTCTTTCTACTTAATCGTTTTTACTTGGTCAATTAATCATCCATCAAATCTCAGCTTCAAAATGACTTCTGCCAGAAACTGTCTTTCTTCCCACTTGAACTAAATTAGCTAACTTGTTCATGCTTCCTCGACACTGTATATCTCCTCTCACAGTTTGGCACATTTTATAGAGATCGCATATTTAGTTTTTGTCTTTCTCATTATGAAGGAAGTTCCCTAAAATCAAAGGCATTTTTCAACATTGTTTCTCTAGTACTGGATTTAAAGAGAAGTCCATTGAAAGATTAAGTACACACTTGGTTGAATACTTACTATGTGTCAGCTGTTTCATCTTCTGAGTGGCCCTATGAAATACATACTATTAATTATATTGCAGAGATGAGGACACAGAGACAGAGAAGTTTCAAGAATTACCTGAGTTTACACAGCTAGTAAGCAGAGTAACCAAAATGCAAATACTCGCATGTTTTCAAAAGTTTGGAGGCTTCCTGTGTGGATGATCTAATTACTCCCTTAGTTTGTGTTTGAAGGGGATTAATTAGAAATCTAAGGTATAGCCAGTTCAGTATGAGGCATATGTAGAGCAAGTTCAATATAAAGAACTTTTAAAAATGGATTTAAAAAACGATTAGCCTTGTGAAGTAGTGAGTTCTCCATCACTGGAAGAGTTTAAACAAAGGCTGGTTAGCCTCGTTGTCAAGGCTATTTAGAGGACATCCCCAAATTGGTTAGAAAAATAGCAAGTTGACCTGGTAGGACCATAAGAGTCCATGAAAATAATTGTGTGACACTTAAAGGTCAATTGAATGGCTGCTCAGTTCAAAGACGAAGCAGTTTTAGAGATGACCTGCAATTTTAGTACTTATCAAGCAATCTGTAGCTGCTGTGAATCCTACCCAGCAGGCTGGCATCATGGACCTTCTTTCCACTTAATTTTGCCGACATCCAAACTTAATTGCACCCTAAGTGTTTTCCCTGTAGAGCTCTTATCTCCCAAACCAACTGCTGAATCTATTTTGGCAGATCCAGGATTCATCATTCTTCAGGGAGTTGTAAAAATGCCTTTAAAAGAAAAAAGGACAGCCCACTCCAGTGGGACAGCCTAGTGACAGAATTCATGTTCTATTCTGAACATTTTTCTCTGGCATGGTTATTATACTATGATTCAATAATTTCTAATATGTCTTAGACTTTTAATGTCATTTTATGATGTTCGAACACTGAGGCTATTTCTATAATTGTTAAATTAATCCAATCAATAAAGAAATCTTTAATGTTTCTATGAAACTGTGCAATACAATACTACAGCAGTTTTTCAAATGAGATGAAATAGGTTGAGCCTTCGGTGATGAGGACTAATGGAAGCATTCCAGAGTCAGATAAAGACTTCCCTTAAATGTTATTTCCTGTCCCAGATTCAATGGCTGGGAAGAAATTCTCTACAGGCCAAGTACTCCACACTCTGTAATGCACCATGATTGATTTTACTAGGAATAACTTATTGCTCACCTGATAATATCTCTGCTTATACACTCAGTACGTTTTGTAAAGTATGAGAGTTATTTTTGTTATTCTTTGAGTCATGACTTTTTATTCATATTCTCCTTTCTAGGTACTTATACCTGTAGGGGAATTATCACTCAGAGTTGAGTAGATTTCTCTTCAAAAAAAGAAAAAAACCCACAAAACGTGAAAAAAATATGGGTGGCAAGCATAGAAAGAAATGTGAATTTGACATGAAGAAAATTAATGTAATGGATATTATGAAGAAAATTATATATTATATGCTTTTTTAAAGTACTTGATTTATATAAGTACTTCATAACATGAGTATATGCATAGTATGGATAAAAGGTACAAGTTGTATCTAAAACGCTAAGTATGTATTAGAAAATGATGGTACAATCTAGATTAGATGGTTCTACTTCATCCTAGGTTGGATCACACTCTAGTTATGGCTTGCTAATACTCTGGAAATAATTGTTGAATGAACAAATGAGTGTTCTATGTGGTGAGCATCAATCTCTTTATTTTAATCAGCTTTATACATTTTGAATAAAGGCAGTCATGCTTATGCATTACATATATATATATACATTCCATAAAACAAAATATATGCAACATTTGTAAAATGTAGTATTCACATACAGTTTCCAAATTAATACTTTTATTCTTCTTATTAGCCTTGCTTATTAGACATTAAGGAAATTGTTGAAAAAGGAAAAACATGAAGAAAATAGTATAAAAGTTGAACCTTAAGCTGATGGTCACTGGTTTTGGCAGAATAGGATAAATCCTTATTTTGAAATCAGAGGGTATACTTTTTATCAGGACCTCCTTTCTCTCTCACTCCCAAAATCACATTCATACATTCATTTTTGCTTAGTCTTCCAGAAACCAGCATACACTAATACTCTGTTGGAGAACAACAGACTTGGTATTTAGGAAAGGGTCACAGAATCACATTAAAATGACACTAAATGGAAAATACAATTATCAGAAAAATGGGTGTTGAAAATTCTAAACAGGATAAACCATTTTAAAATCTAGAAAACACTGAAATGTAATAATAGAACAATAACTAGAATTTATGGTATTCCGTATCTCTTGTCTACTTCTTCCTTGTCAATGTTGTAGACTGTCTTTTCTGGACCATTATCCAAGCCAAAGTAATATACACGAGCATTGGAAAAATTTCTTTATTGCAGGGTCATTTTTAAGCAATAGTAAGTTCATTTGTTTGAACAGGCAGCCAATATCAGGAAATCTTTAGGCTACCAACTTAAGTGAGCCTTTATTATATACTCTATTGCTGCATAAAGAAAATGGAAGTTATTCTTATAAAATTTAAGGAAAATATCTTTCCTAATAAATATGAAAAAGATGAACCAAGATGTTTTGTACATTTAATTTTGGAATTTATTGTAATTAATACTCATTGTAAGTACCTTCAAGGCTTAAAATAGTTCAGTATTATAAGACTTTTTACATAGGTATTCTTTGATCATTATGCAATTCATGTTTTCATTTTTTGTGAACTTTTATGTTGTCCTGAAAACAGGAAAACTACAGATTTTAAGAGAGAAATATTTGTCTATTGTGAGAACAGTCTCTAAATGTAGGAATGCATGCTTCCAATATTATTTCTTTTGTGTATTTTCTGTGCTTAACATGGATGCCAGGGATCATAGGAGCAGTGCCAACCTTCTTATTGGAACTTCTGGGTAGAACTATTGGTTTTATTTTATAGCCTACAAAATGAATGTGCATGATTCTCAAATAAACAAGGCTATCATAATTATCAAAGCTGTGACTCTAGATGTCTGTATCCTTATTGTAATATATTTTTATTTAGTCCCTGTAGGTATTTGCTATATATTATTTATGCAGGTGTATATATACATATATAAATAGCAAATATGTGTTTTATATATATATAAAATACTTGTTGAATGAACAAATGAGTTTTTATATATATATGAAACACATATTTGCTATTTATATATGTATATATATATACCTGCATAAATATATATATATATATAAACATATATATATATATAAAACATATAACAAAATATTTTTTGTTATAAAAACATACACAAGACTGGGTAATTTATAAAGGAAAGAGGTTTGACTGACTCGCAGTTGAGCATGGCTGGGAAGGCCTCTTACAATCATGGCAGAAGGGAAGCAAACACATCCTTCTCATATGGTGGCAGGAAGAAGTGCCAAGGAAAAGGGGGGAAAGCCCCTTATAAAACCATCAGATCTTGTGAAAATTTAACCACTATCATGAGAACAGTAACCATCCCAATGATTCTATTAGCTCCCACCAGGTCCCTCCCATGACATGTGGGGATTATGAGAACTACAATTCAAGATGAGATTTGGGTGGGGACACAGCCCAAACCATGTCAAAGTGAGATAGGGCAAGAGCAAACAAGAGCTCACATAATATGGCTCTATTTATTATGGATTGATTATCTGAGATGTTAAAGTGCTTGGAAATATTGTGTGCTGTCTTGGTAAGGTAATCATCAACTCAGATGTTCTGGACTCTCCCTAAACTGGTGGATTAGATTAAAAATGCCTGATTTACATAAGGCTTATGCAGGTGCCTTGGGTTACTGTCTACCTGTAACCTTTCTACGTACTAGGACTGTTGTGAATACACTAATTGCCATCTCCCTTCCTATGGTTTAATGTATGTGTTTTCTTCAAGAGATGGGGTCTCACTATGTTGTCCAGGCTGGTCTTGAATTCCTGGCCTTGAGATATATTCTTTCCTAGGCTTCCTAAACTGCTGGGTTTACTGTTATGAGGCACCATGCCCAGCTCCTATGACTGTAACTGTAAGACATGTAAACTACAGTTCTATTTTATTATCTTATGAAACTTAACTTCTAGAGGCTTCATTTTCTCCCAGTTTGGTAAAAAACAGCATGGGCTTGAGGAATATAATATTGCAAGTGAGGAGACCTGTGGCAGGTCATCAGTGGAAGAATTCATACAGGATCAGTCTTTCCCCTTATTGTCAGAGACCCATGACACCAGAAGAGAACTGAGAAGCCTGCCGTCCATTTTCCAGCACCTTTAAAAGATAGTTTTTCCAGATATTACTGCCAAGGGCCAGACAGAACTTAGTTGGCTGCTCTGAAGAGCCAAAAACACAAGACTCTAGGGAATAACAGTGCATCTGATTTGCCATCTACATGGAGCTTTAAAGGCAGATGAAGGTGGGGTGGGTGAAATGCATTAAAACACTATTATTTTGGAAAGCAACTTGGAAGATGCTTTGGTGGAGTGAATATGGATTTCATAGAAATATATGCAAGAATCCCCATATAAGCCCTGAATCCCCTACCCAAGGTATTCATAAAACAATAAAACAGAAGCAAATGAAACCACTCACTACTTCACATGTTGCTTGCCTAACATAACTATTCATAGTGCTTGAAAATTGGACCAGGTGCAGTGGCTCACACCGGTAATCTCAGCACTTTGGGAAGCTGAGGCAAGAGGATTGCTTGAGTCTGGGAGTTGAAGACCACCTTGGCAGCATAGTGAGACCCTGTCTGCACAAAAACAAATTCTTTAAATGACAGAGCTTGAAGATCTACTATTGCAAAATTATGCCCTGAATTTTGAAAGACAAACAAAAGGAAGGGGTAGAATATAAACAGTAGTTGTTTGCATTCCTACTTGTTTTGCAGAACTGTAATTAATAAGCTATAATTCAATGAGACTGAATGATAGATTTGTCTTCTGATGAACAGGAAGACATTCCTAAGTTAGAATGGCTAGGAGTAGTTGCTGAAGTTGTGTGAGCAGAAAAAGGAGCTGTCAGAGTTGAATGTGTCTTCCTGAGGTTGGACATTTGAGTGACTGGTGATTGCACATAAGAAAGATAGTGGTGTGCTTCAAAAATATAGCAACACAAAGAAGTGACCAATATTTGAGACAACGGATACGCTATCCTGATCTGATCTGTTCACCATGCATTTTATGTATTGAAACATCCTTATGTATACCATAATTATTATAATTGTTACCCACAAAGGGAAGCCCATTAGACTAACAGCAGATCTCTTGGCAGAAACCCTATAAGCCAGAAGAGAGCAGGGCCCAATATTCAACATCCTTAAAGAAAAGAATTTTCAACCCTTAGTTGGCAGAATTTCATATCCTGCCAAACTAAGCTTCATTAGCAAAGGAGAAATAAAATCCTTTATGGACAAGCAACTGCTGAGAGATTTTGTCACCACCAGGTGACATACAAGATGTCCTGAAGGAGGCACTAAACAAGGAAAGGAACAACCAGTACCAGCCGCTGCAAAAACGTACCAAATTGTAAAGACTATACACACTATGAAGAAATACCATCAAAATGGCAGGATCAAATTTATACATAAAAATATTAACCTTCAATGTAAATGAGCTAAATGCCCCAATGAAAAGACACTGACTAGCAAATTGGATAGAGTCAAGACCCATACGTGTAATGTATTTGGGTACCCATCTTACATGCAAAGACACACATAGGCTCAAAATAAAGGGATGGAAGCAGATTTACCAAGCCAATGGAGAGCAAAAAAAGCAGGCGTTGCAATACTAGTCTCTAAAAAAATAGACTTTAAACCAACAAAGATCAAAAGAGACAAAGAAAGCTTTACATAATGGTAAAGGGAGCAATGAAACAAGAAGAGCTAACTAACCTAAATATATATGCGCCCAATACAGAAACACTCAGATACATAAAGTAAGTTCCTGATAACCAAAAAGAAACTTAGACTTCCACACAAGAACAGTGGGAGACTTTAACACTCCACTGTCAATATTAGACAGATCAATCTATCCCTGACTTTGTTCACAGAATTGGAAAAAAAACACCTTAAACTTCATATGGAACAGAAAAGAGCCCACATGGCCAAGACAATCCTAAGTAAAAACAACAAAACTGGAGACATCACGCTACCTGACTTCAAACTATACCACAAGGCTGCAGTAATCAGAACAGCACAGTACTTGTATCAAAACAGAGATACAGAACAATGAAACTGAACAGAGGCCTCAGAAGTAATGCCACACATCCAACACCATCTGATTATTTTTTCTCTTTTTTTTTTTTTTGAGACGGAGTTTTGCTCTTTTTACCCAGGCTGGAGTGCAATGGCGCGATCTCGGCTCACCACAACCTCCGCCTCCTGGGTTCAAGCAATTCTCCTGCCTCAGCCTCCTGAGTAGCTGGGACTACAGGCATGTGCCACCATGCCCAGCTGATTTTTTTGTATTTTTAGTAGAGACAGGGTTTCACCTTGTTGACCAGGATGGTCTTGATCTCTTGACCTCGTGATCCACCCACCTCAGCCTCCCAAAGTGCTGGGATTATAGGCGTGAGCCACCGCACCCAGCCAACCATCTGATTTTTAACAAACCTGACAAAAAAAAAGCAATGGGGAAAGGATTCCCTATTTAATAAATGGTGTTGGGAAAACTGGCTAGCCATATGCAGAAAGCTGAAACTGGATCCCTTCCTTACACATTACACAAAAATTAAATGCAGATGGATTAAAGATTTAAATGTAAGACTTAACATCATAAAAACCCTAGAAGAAAACCTAGGCAATATCATTCAGGGCTTAGGCATAGGGAAGATTAAAACAAATGCAATGGCAACAAAAGCCAAAATAGACAAATTGTATCTAATTAAACTTAAAAGTTTCTGCACTGCAAAAAAAACAACTATCATTAGATTGAACCAGCAAGCCATAAAAAAGGATGAGTTCATATCCTTTGCAGGGACATGGATGAAGTTGGAAACCATCATTCTCAGCAAACTGATACAAGAACAGAAAACCAAATACCGCATGTTCTCACTCATAAGTGGGTGTTGAACAATGAGAATACAGGAACACAGGGAGGGGAACATCATACACTGGGGCCTGTTGGGGGTTGTGGGACTAGGGGAGGGATAGCAGGGGGTGGTGGGATTGCGGGGGGGATAACATTAGGAGAAATACCTAATGTAGATGACGGGGGATGAATGCAGCAAACCACCATGACATCTGTATACCTATGTAACAAACCTGCATGTTCTGCACATGTACCCTGGAACTTAAAGTATAGTAAAAATAAATAAATAAATAACAAAATAAAATAATATATAGCAAGAGCTTCAAGCCTCCCTGAAGGTAGTCGAATTTTATCTGGTTTTTCTGTCACAAAAGTTAGCCAGAGTTGAGTCACTTTATTACCTAATAACAAGCAGCTTTCCAAAATACTTAGGTGCAATGTCTCAGTATTTGGATTCCAGGGACTAGAAATCACTCCTCCTTCCTAATGACCTTTCATCCTATGGTGAATGACCTTTCATCTTATGGCCAGTCTTAGATATCAACTGTCAGTCTGTCTCTGCTTACCACGTGAGTGGTCATTATTTCTTTTTACTGTGCACAAGGTATAGTCAAAAAATATCACTAATTAAAAATAAACCAAACCACCACCACCAAAACCCTACTGTCCATTGAGTTAGCCAAGAAATTCTACCAGAGTCTTTTTGGCCAAGCTTTAGTAACATGTAACTACCAACACTAAAATCTGTTAGGCTTAACTTGTAATTATGTCACCATAGATTCAGCCTTGAAGTCTTGTTTAATGGTTGCTCAAAATTGTCCACACATGCCTTAGGAAGATTAATTCTGGAATCTCACCCAAAGGCTGCAAGGTTAATCTCCGATTTATATTTATTTGGTTTAGTCTGAGTTTGCCAGTGTATTTTATTCAATTTTATAAACCTCCACAAATCATTTATGAAAAAGGGAAAGTGGACAAATAAATCAAAATAAAGTAGACCTTACTTTTGCCTAAAGACCAAACCCAGAGCTAGAAACACAGTATACATTACAGTATACATATGTGTATATATTGTGAGAAGTGAAGTATCTATCTTCACTATATATATAATCACAAAAAGATTTGTCTTTTCATTTCTTTTTGTTTCACAATTGAGTCTGTATGGAAAAACTTTATGCTCAAACAACAATCATCTGTGAAAGTATACAAAGTCACTAGCTCTATATCAAAATTTTGATATCAGAAAGTCTCCTCACCCTAACCTATTACTTTAGGTGATTTTATTTCAACATTGGCATTGTTCTGAAGACTAGACTGTCTAAACCTATAAAGTGAATGTGAAAGATATTTCCAGTCAAGATTGGCTGACACAATTCATTTTACAATCTGTCAATTTGACTCATTAGTTCATAAAGGATACCACTTAGTAGTATCACACTGGTCTTTAAGGGGAAAAAAGGATATTATTGAAGGCAAATTGTATTGTTATATAAGACAATCATCAAGTTGCTTTGCAATATCAGTATAATTAAATGTTGTTAATGAGATAAAGGTTGTTTGAAATGTATATAAAACATGTCTGGAAATTTCCTCATGGAAATATTGGTTATATGCTATTGCATATAAACATTTGGAACACATTATGTAAACAGATACACACACACACACACACACACACACACACACACGCAGGAGTATAACACTAGCCAGTTTATTCAGCATACATTTCTGAAGTTACCTAATTTTCAATAAGGAGACTTAGAAAACAAAATATTTTAGACTAATTTCTAAAAAAGGTATTTATTTTAAGTGGTTTCTTCTAAAATGTTTAGGTGATCATCTATTAACTTAGTTCCTTCAACAATTATACTCCTGTGAAAGTTATATAAAGTAAAATGCCAGCCATTTTATAATGAATTTGTGTTTATCTAAGTAAGTTTAAGAAATCTGTATTAAAAAATCACCTTATTTAAGCATCTTAGTTTTAAATGAAGATAAAGATTATCAATAATGCTATCTCCATAGCTTCTTTAAGGAAATTAGTCCAAATCTACCCATATTTCTTGCTACACTGTCTTCGTTGACTAAACATAGGAGCTAGAACCCCTGTACTACATAATTTCAAGAGGCACCATTTACACTGCAGTCTATGTTAACCGCACTCCTGGAGGTTTTACAGTTCACAACCTGCACAACCAAACATGGCAGTTCTGGAAAGAATCACTGCTGAATGACATCTCAGGACTTTTCCTAAATGTGCTTATTCAAATGTCTATGAGGACTAAAAGATGAAGGTTATAATTTTTATTATAATAAAACTAAAAAATATAAAACCAATTATACAGTTTGTGTCCATTGTATGTTAGGAGTCTGTTAAAACCATGAAAATAAGTATCATGGGTTCCTGGGGTCTGGGGAGCAGACAACAGATAGGGCAGTGAGGTATTGTCTAATGGACCAAGTGTCTTCCTTTCAGGGGAGATGAAATCAATAGAAATATTTAAAACATACCATCTTGGTCTAACATATAATCCTTTGATAATATTGCTTGAGGCCATACTGGAGCTGTATAGTAAAAAAAAGCAGTGATTCTGCTCTGGTTATTGTCAGAGTATGTGGTTCTCAAACTCCACATTTCAACTAAATTTCCAGGTGATACTGATGCTGTCCATTAGGAGGCCACTGTTTGAGAATAATGGCACGAGTGGAGATCCTATAACCAACGAGAGTTCATGGAAACTAACATTCCCAGAACAATACTCATGTTAATGTATGTTAAGATGAAAAGACAGGATACAAGTCTTACGCATAATATGTTCCAAAACTTGCAATACATCAAATATTGGTGATGGAATAAAGACAGTTTGAAATGCATAAAGTTGTCAACTGTGCTTGTTTTATATTAACATGAGACAAGTCTTAGAGTGAGGCTCATGTCTGTTATCTCAGCACTTTGGGAAGCCATGGCAGGAGGATAGCTTGAAATCAGGAGTTTGAAACCAGCCTCAGCGACATAGCAAAACACCATCTACACACACACACACACACACACACACACACACACACACACTGAGCTGGGCATGGTATTGTATACCTATAGTCCCAGCTCAGGAGGCTGAATCAGGAGGATGGCTTGAGCCCAGGAGTTCTAAGTTGCAGTGAGCCATGATCATGCCACTGTACTCCAGCATAGTGAGATGCCATCTCTAAAAAAAATTAATCATGGAAAATTATTTTATATTTTCCACTCCATCTTTCAAAGTTTAATGTATTTTAATCAAGTGGTAAAAAAGCAAAGCAGCTTTGTAAAAGATGAAGAAATCAAATGAGTAATTTTGCATTGTGGGGAATATTGGAAGAGAGGAAAGAGAGATATTAGGTCTGAGGGAAGGTTAGGAGAATGCCGGAACTAGTGACAATTTGTACAGTAAAGAGAGGAAGCAGTCATGCATCCCTGAAGCAAACAGCAAGCCACAGAGAGAAACATGAATATGCACATATATTAGTTAAAAGTGAAGGCACTAGGCTGTCGGAATTCAGTAACATATTTGCCCTTTACATTCCTTTGAGTTTTAAACTGCATGGGTCTTCCTGTGTGATATGGTTCAGATCGGTGTCCCCGCCCAAATCTCATGTGGAAATGTAATCCCCAGTGCTGGAAGTGAGGCCCGGTGGATGAGAGGTTATTTGATCTTGGGGGCGGTTTCTCACGAATGGTTTAGCACCATCCCCCTTGGTATGTCCTCACAATGATGAGTGAGTTCTCAGGAGATCTGGTTGTTTAAAATTGTGTAGCACTCCCACCCACTGTGCTCCTGCTCCCACCATGTGTGATATCTCACACTCCCTTTGTCTCCCACTGTGATTGAGAGCTCCCTGAGGCCTCCCTAGAAGCAGACACTACCATGCTTCCTGTACAGCTTACAGAACTGCGAGCCAATTAAACCTCCTTTCTTATAAATTACCCAGTCTCAGTATTTCTTTACAGCAATGTGGTAGCAGACTAATACAGTGAGATTATGAAGGAATGGTTAAAAGACATTGTGTATTTTCTGTTAACATCATAAGCCTTCCTACTGCCAGCAAATCTTCCAAAATCATAGATCTATCCGTGCTATATTCCTACTAAAAGGCCTCTGGTGATTTTTATTCTTCACCAAACAATTCCAAACTTCTTAGCCAACTGCAAGCAGATTCTGTCCTGTCTAACTTTTTTCCCCATGCATCAGCCAATTTGGTTTACTTCTCATTCCTCAAGGGCGCTTGGAGGTCTTCTAGCTCATTGCTTTTGCTCGTTATCACTTTGCCATCATATATATTGTTCTCTCTCTTCCCAGTTTGTAAATCCTATCCATTTCCAAGTACGTAATGAAATATTTATCCATTTATGGCAATTCAACCAGAAGTGATCTCTAGCACAGTGTCTGAAAATTAGGGTGCTTTATGTAAATACATGGATTTTTTTCCCCTCCAAATTACACATGGAACTGAGGCAGAAGAACACGGTCTGACTAAATGGAAAGGGCACTTTAACTTTCCACACCTAAGTAACCAGAGGACCAGAGACTACTCCCTTTACAACCCCCCACCTTTTCTGCCCAGCAGATGGGAAATTGAAAGTACTTTTTGCAACCAATCAGACATTTGCATGGGAGTGTAACTTTGTAAATTCACTTCACCCTCTGATTGGTTGCAGATAGCAGCTAATCAAACTGATTGGGGTCTAAGTCTTCATTTGCATAGAAGTGCAAGGTTGTAACTTCACTTTAGCTTCTGATTAGTTGCAAAAAACAACCAATCAGATGTCTGCATAGGCGTTGGCCTTTGCAACTTCAGTCTCTAATTAGTTGCTTTCCACAACAAATCAAAATGATTGTGGGGAACCACTTCATTTACATGAGGTGAACACCAATGGCCAATGGAAAACCAGTAGGAGGTATTTGGACCGAGAAGATTCTGTATCCTGACCCTTGAGGGGCTGACTGCTGGGGCCCACTCCCACACTGTGGAGTGTACTTTCATTTTCAATAAATCTCTGCTTTTGTTGCTTCATTCTTTCCTTGTTTTACTTGTATGTTTTGTCCAACTCTTTGTTCAACACACCAAGAACATAGACATCCTCCACCAGTAACAGAATCTTTTGTAAAAACTGTTTAAGTAGCATTGACTACTTTGAGAAACCTTAAGATTGCTTATTTATTATAAGATGGATTTAGCACCATTAAGAATTTCTTGATCCTTACTTTGATCACAAGATAATTATTATACATTGGAATGTTCTTTAATTCATCCCCCTCAAGATGTCAAAAAGCAAGAGGAATTGATATTTCCCTGTTTACTCTGAGAGACCCTGGGGAAAATGGTTTGAGGTGGGAGACTCCTTTAATATTTCCACAATTTTCTAAAACAACTCCTACTTACATGTTTATAAAGTTGTAAACATTATATATTTTATTATAACAAATGTTTTTAAAGCAGCATGTATCATAGGCATCTGCTGAATTATACAACTAAACTATGAGTTCTTGAGATCTGGGGACAGGAGCACAGGAGAAACAGTAAGAAGTTGTCCAATGGACCATATTCCTTTCAAAGAAACTGAAATCAACAGATCTATGAGAAGCACCTTCTTTACAGCTCCCTGGAGCCATCCTTGCTCAAAAACCCCAAACTGAGAAATGCTGAAACTCAAAATATTTAAGCAGCCTTCTTCATGGATGGACTGAGGCACTCCAAAAAGGAAATTGTCAGTACTCTGGTAGGATGTCCTTCTGCTAGTGGTTGATTTCATTCAGTGCCCCTTAAATTAAGAAAGATTTTTCGCCACTTTGCAGGGTCTTCACATCATGTTAAGGTGAAGAAAAATATCACTTTTTGTTCTCATAGGTCAACTAGCATTTATCATAAGTGATAGCAAAAAGATGCTGTGCTCACATTTCTTATCATCGTGTGTGTGTGTGTGTGTGTGTGTGTGTGTGTGTGTGTGTGTATGTGCACGTGGTGTGGCGGGGAGGTAGGTAATAAAAACCAAAAAAGCCCCCTTTCCCACCATGTCCTCACTCTGCCAGTCCCTAGTTGTATGACTTCACTCTCTGGCTTGTATTTCTAAAATTAATGAGTTACCATGTGCAGTGGTTCTCAAAGCTGGCTGATGGCTACAGTTACTTAAGAATTAAGAGAATCACTGGTCCCTCATAAACTGAAAAATTTACTTTCTTTTGTTTCTATTATTTCCTTCTCCTACCAGTAATGAAAAATGTATTATACAAGACAATAGTTGTGCATAAATAGCCATTGATCTTTCACAGTGTTTTCTTCTTTAGGGAAATATCAAAAACATGCTGTAGGAAAAAAAAAACCTTCATTTCGATTTTTTCCATCATCAATGCTAGCTACGACACTTCCTTAAGTTAGAGAAAATAAGACTTGAATTAAGGCAGTTAATCAAGTGTCCCCTTAAAGGTCATAAAATCATCCTTACCATTTACAAATAATCAGCACATGCCTTAGAGTAAGCTTCCTGTAGTTAGGCAGTAAGAGTGCAAGAGAGGAAGAATCTATCCTATTTTTCTTGACTCGGTTTGTCACTGTAAAACTTAGTTGAAGAATGTTCACTGAGTACTCCTACACACTCAATAGCTCACATATTATTCTTACTCAGTATGTGGAGAGAAAACATACCCTTCCAACTATGATTTTTAAATTGTTATTTTCTTAAAATAATGCTTTTTCAGTCACCTTGGAAATATGTGCAAATGCAAATCTAAATCCCATATGCAGTAATGATTTGGTTGAAACAAATACTATTCCCTCGAGCTATGTTGGTTTCAGGGCAAAAAAAAAAAAAAAAATGACTCTTCCAACAGGAAGATTGCGATAGCTCTGTTCTTAAGGGGGAAAAAAGCCATACAGATAAGATGTTCTTATTTATAACATGTAACAAGATATGTTGCTAGACACAAGCATCTTTCTGATGACTTATCCTGCTGCTCAGAGTACCGAAGAGTTTATTTTCATAATTACAACAGATGGAAAACAATAAAATTATACTTTAGGCTAATGTACTCTCACCCTTATTATCCTTTTTTTTTTTTTGGTATGTGTGTCTCCCCTGAAGCTATTTTATAACAATATAAAACTTGCAGAAATATGGCACCGCAAAACCCTGACCAGATTTCCTAATTATCTGTCATGACTCAAGAGTGCAATAAGAAATTAGCTCTCCCGGGAGAGAAAAAACTTGATGGAACTTAAAATAATAGAAAGAATATCCTATAATGTCTCTCCTCAACAAGTTGAGCAAGAAATCTGTCCATTTTTAGTGGGTTTACCTAACTAGCTTTCTTTTTTTAAAAAATGTATATATATGGTTTCATCTCAGCTACAAAGAGTGGTGTTAATCAGATCCCTTAACACATGACATGTTGTCATGCAAAGATTCACTCGTTTAATTAATTTTTATTTTTTTCATCCTCAATTCTATTCCATTCCTGTCTTTTCATCACAAGCTATTAATTCTGGACCAGAATGAGATGTATGTACTTGGAATACATATGTATAATGTATATATCATATATATTTAACACACCTACTCCCTTAATCTCCATATAATTTCCCAGCCTCCCATGCACTTATGTGTGTCCATGTGAATGAATAATGTTAAATGTATTCATGTATTATGTATAAATGTATTATGTGTGTCATGGACACACATAAGTGCGTGGGAGGCTGGGAAATAGAGGCCAATGGAGTATAGACAGAAGTGATTTATACCTGGACCAAGAAAGCTTCCAGGTGCTGTTTTTTGTTTGTTTGTCTGTTTTACTCTTTCATCATCTTTTTGGATGGATAAGAACACATAGTGTCACTATAGAAACCACCCATTGAAAATGTCAAAACCTTCATCAGCCTGAGTCCTTGAAAGACTGTGTGGATACATTCTCCAACACACACCAGTAACTATATGCTCACATGAATAAAAGACTTCTAGTTTATTAACTCACTGCATTGTTAAAGTTTATCTGTGCTCTACTTACCTCACCATTTATTTCACTATAAGGAATCATGAAGTTTACAAGGTCTTTACATTGCTGACTTTGTCAACTAATTTTTAACTATTGTAATTCAGGTAGAATGTCTGGAAAGCCAGTCTACAGGAGAGACAGCAGAAAGCCAACTGAAGATTTCTCTTAATCTGGCTCATTGTGACACTGTTGGAAGCTGGACTTCATGAGAATCTTAGGCTCTTGATCATTCAGCCATCAATTGCACAGAGCACTGAGTCTGTGTTAGTAACTTAAGGCAAAATACTTTAACCAAGATAAATTATATTAATGTGGTAACATCAATGGCCTTGAATACTTTCACAGTCAGTAGGTAAGAACATTTGGCAAGAACCCATTCAAAAGATCAAGTGGCACCTTATTTCTTGCAAAAAAAAAAAAGGCAAAACAAAGATAAGCCCTTTGTCAAATTAAATTACAGAAATGTATGTTAGAGAACACGTCAGTACCCTACATCTACTTATGGGGCAGGAGGACCCCAGATATTTAGGTGGCTTTGGAATTATTAGAAATATTGGACATAGTAATACTAGAGTTTTCCATGTGTTGGAGCTGATAGCATATTTATTTTTTATTTATTTTTAATGGATTTTAAGTTTTAGGACAGTTTAAGGCTTACAGAAAAATTGAGGATAAAGTAGAGGAAATTTCCATAGACTCCATCTCCCTCATAACTTCACTTTTCTCTGTTATTACCATCTTGCATTACTGTGGCATATTTGTTACAACTGCTGAAACTGTATCAACATATTATTAACTACTTTGTTAATTAACTATTAACAAAGTAACTAAAGTCTACTTTGGCATTGGGGTTTATTCTTTGTGTAGTAGTACAGTTCTGTAGGTTTTGCCAAATGCAAAATTTCCTGTATCCACCATTACAGCATCATACAGAACAGGTTCATTGCCCTAAAAGTAGTCTGTGCTCCAGATACTTCCCTCTTCTCCCCCAAACCCTGGCAAACACAGATCTTTTTACCATGTGTACAGCTCTGTCTTTTCTGGAATGTTATGTAACTGGAATCGTATAGCATCTAGCCTTTTTACACTGTTTCTTTAACTTAGTAATATGCAATCAAGGTTTCTCTGTATCTTTTTGTGGTTTGATAGCTCATTTCTTCTTATTGCTGAATAATACTCCATTGTATGGATGTACCAGAGTTTATTTATCCATTCACCTATTGAAGGATATCTTGATTGCTTTCCAATTTTGGCAATTATGATTAAAGCTGCTATAAACATTTATGTGCAGGCATTTCCATGGACATACCATTTTCAATTTATTTGGGTAAGTACCTAAGAAATTGCTTGCTGGGTTGGTTAGCTTTGTAAGCAGCTATCAGATTGTTTTTTAAAGTGGCTGCATTATTTGGCTTTCCCACTAGCTGTGAATGACAATTTCTGTTGCTCCACATCCTCACCAACATTTGATGTTGTCAGTGTTTTGATATTTTGCCATTCAAATAAGTGTAGTGGTGTCTCATTGTGGTTTTTATTTACAATCTCTAATGAACATATAGCGTTGAGCACATTTCCTTATGTGTATTTAACATGTGTCTATCTTCTTTGGTGAGTTGTCTTTTTAGACTTTTTGTCCATGTCTAATTGGGTTGTTTTCCTATTGTTCAGTTATAAGAGCTGGTTGTATGTTTTGGAAACAAGTCCTTTATCAGATACATGTTATCCAAATATTGTCTTTCTCTCCCAATCTGTGACTCATTTTTTCATTCTCTTAACAGTGTCTTTCAGAAACAGATGTTTTTAATTTTAGTAAAGTCCAACTTAATCATTTTCTCTTTCAAAAAGCATGCTTTTGTTATTGCATCTAAAAAGTCATTTTCAAATCTGAGGCCCCCTAGGTATTCTCCTACATTATCATTTGGTACTTATTTTTAGTCTTAAAATATTTTATAATCTTTATACTATTGGGGAAAGTATAATCATAAGTTTATGATTTATGTCACTGATGTTATGTAATTTTGATTGGTGCACTACATTTCTGATATGTACAGTATTTCCCTACCCTGAGAAGGCATGATGTATTCCTTGGAAATGGATGCATGCTTTCTTACATGGATTACATTTGTACATTTTTTCTGAGTTCTTCAGGGAATCTCCTGACTGTGGAGCACTTTTATTCTTGGGGAGAGAGGGAAGTCTACCTGCTATGGAATCATGACATGGTGACATTATACCTCCAAAGTCATGCCCATCATATTATCTGGTCTACTGAAAGCTTCCTTTTATAAGAGGGGAACATATACTACCTGATTCAATGATTGGGAACAGCAGTGCATGAACTGCTGATGTCTTTCCCAAGGAATAGCTCAAAAATCATCAATTAGCAAAAAATGGTGGATACAATAATTCTGAGAGAGGAAGGAGACCAAGCTAAATAAGCACTCAACCTTGCTAGTTGTAATGTGCATCGTTGAAGAGAAAGAGGCAGATACTAGCAATGGAAAAACTATTCCTGGAAAGTCTATGTTTATTTTTGAAAATGTGGCTGTATAATAAACCAGAGTAAGCTTAGTTTTCTGCAGTGTAACACACTAAAAGGCCACTCATTCATTTTGAAGTTGCTAACATTGCTCAACATATTCTTAGAACTATTATTTGGAATTAGAGGTACAAGAAAAATAATTCAACTTGCTTTTAAATCATGCCTCCAAATAACAATTATTGAAAGAACAAATTAATAAACTTAATATTAAAACCTAAAATCAACAAGCTATTGACTTTTTCAGCAGTAAAATACAATAAAAAAACAAGGTGTAATTATATAATAGAATTAATGATTAGAAAATTAAGGTACTGGAGAGATCCACAGGAAACGACACTAATATGTCTTTTGAAACCTTATTTCCCATTAAATGAAGTAACAAGGCAGTTTCTTCCTTGTTTCCCATATCTCATACCGTATTTACTTCTTTTTGTTTCCTTTTCCACCCAAACTGACACTTTTTCACCTCACCAGTAATTACAGTATAGGCTAAAGTTCCAAAACCTTATTCCTCCCTTAAATAATTACGAAGAATCTAACATTCTGTGAGGTTACTTACTTCCATTACCACACTAAACTACTCTCCTAATGGAGTTGGGGCTATTAGAACTCATTTCCCTGAAGTCTATTTCGCTTTTACTTTTTCAGCCAACTCACTCTCCCTCCCTAATTTGTATTATAAACTCAGGGGAAGGGACTGTGTCTTACCCTACATCAACTAGGTGTTCAATGAACATTATTAATTATTATTATTAAAATTCATGATGATGTCAGGCTTGGTCTAATCAATTTTAATTCAGCTTAATCTCTTTCAAATAAGTTTAATTTAGGAGGTGCTGCCCTGATATTTTTCTTTTACCTAGATTTCTAATTTACTTCTGCAATAGGCTACTCCTTTCATCTTATTTTTTTTCTTACCTCATAAATTTCTTCTACAGGCAAGATGTTTTCTTTATGCCATTGCCAAGGTGCATTTTATCTGACAGATGCTTTTAAAAGAGACTGCTTTCCTTGCCTATTCTAAAATATTATGCACAGTGTTTTTGTATTAAAGCTAATTTTTCTCCCAGTGAATTGAAAGAAGCTGACCAAAACTCACCTCTAGGCAGTTATACCCTCTAGGGGGAAGGGTATCTGATGAGCAGGGAGCCACCTAATCATTTCTGTGCTTTTGAGAAAGTGTTCCTGTAGCTGTGTGGAAGATGGATTAAGCTGAGCAAGAGTGGAGACCAAGATCTGTTTGGAGGCTGCTGAACTTATCCATGTTAGTGCAGCGAGAGATTGTCCAAAGCTCTGACAGTAACGATAGAGAGGTTTCAGTATATACTTGGAGAAAGGCGATCAAAGAGAACTTGCTGATGACTGGGAGGTGGGAGAAGCAGATCTGGACAGCAGGTGATACAGGAGGAGAAGCAGGTTTGCATCAGGAGCAACAGCGTGTGTTCTGGGTACTGTCAATTTAATAAAGACTTGGAAGTGTCCAGGCCTGGTGGCTTATGCCTGTAATCCCAGCACTTTGGGAGGCCAAGGTGGGAGGCTCACTTGAGGTCAGGATTTTGAGACCATCCTGGCCAACATAGCAAAACCCCGTCTCTACTAAAAATAAAAAAAATTAGCACAGTGTGTTGGCCCATGCCTGTAATCCCAGCTACTCAGTAGGCTGAGGCAGGAGAATCCCTTGAAGCTGGAAGGCGGAGGAGGCAGTGAGTCGAGATCCATTGCACTCTAGCCTGGAACAACAGAGTGAGACCCTGTTTCGAAGACTTGGAAGAGTTGAGGGTCACTGTCCTTAGGAAAGAATAGTACCCACTAAAGAAGATGGCAGAGTAGAATACTAAAGATGGTTGAGGCTGCAAATGTAGAAAATACCAATATTTATGGAGATAAATGAAGAAATACAAATCAAAGAATACTGAGTCGCAGTAAACAGAAAAATAGGACAATGAGGAACACATCTGGTTATGTAAGCCATCTGGTATTTTATCATCAGAGGCTCTGGAAAGGGAGAACTGCACATAAAAGATTCTGAGCCTCTAGGGTGTGCACTCCCTCTCTAGGGTGTGCTCAAGAGAGGGAACTCACTTAAAAAGGAACTATAAACAGGGCTGATGTGTGGCTGGGGTCTGTAGCCAGCAGGTAGGTTCTGGTACCTCTCTATGGCAGTTTGAGGTTAGCATCCGCTCTGATATGTCCGCCTATGCAGTGTTAAATATTTATAATATCACTGGACTATAAGAGTAGCTACCTCTTTTTCCTTGCATCTGTACTCCCCACCTAGCTTGTTGCTCTAAGAGGATAGTTTTCTGCCTCTTGTTCGTATATAAGACCATCTCTAAAATGTTCTGTGACAGTGGCATGATACATCTGAATGAGGAATCATATATGCACCTGGATCTCAGTCCTAAGTATGACACTCATTAGCTTTCTGAACTTAAGTTATTCAAACTTTCTGAATTTCAATTATTTGCTTAAAATGAAAAAAAAATTCCAAGTTTTATATATTAGATGAGATGCCACATATGACACTATTTATCATATAACCAATAAGATAGAGGCACTCAGTAAATGTTGATTTTGTTTTCCCCTCTTGCAAGTCAGTTGTTTCTCTTTTTTCCGGGATGTTTTTGTACCCCGGTATTCCTGAAATCCTAAAATTAGGTCCCATTTACCACTATTCCCTGTTAGGATGATGATCAATGCCACCTTTTCAGATAAGTCTTTGAAAGAATTAACTTTTCAAAGGGGAATGCAGAGTTAACACCTATATGAAAAGATAACACTACTCTTCATACTTTTACCCATTCTTATAAACTTCTTTGCCTATATTTTCTTAAGCAATCTGAGTAACATTGTGTCTTTCATTGTCCACTCCTTCATCCTTTTCAGCTGTTATCTTTTTACTCTTTAGGCAAATACACAGTGATGGCTCAACTGATGAAGTGTTGAAATAAACATCTGCTCACACACATCCTGTTGAAATGAAGTCTAGAGCCTCAAGCATTTTTAGCTGACAAGTTATCTATACATATACAGCATTTTACACTTACCAAGAAGAATTCTATGTGCTAAACACATGCAAAAATGTGATTGCCAGCCCCATAACAGTAAGGGATTTTCCTTTACCTTTTGTACTTTCTATGACGGTTATAAAGGTTTTCAATCTTCATGTGAGTGGTCAAAATTAAGTCGCTTTGATTTATTTTGAATCAAACAAATAACAAAAGCTCATGATTTCCAGAAGCAAGGCATTTTAAATTAGAGATGGAGGGGATGAGAGATTTCACAAGGGAAAGTTTTGAAATATGAAACCCAACTAGGCTTTTCTTCAATAGAGATAACATGAAGCAGAATACAGTAGTGAACAGGGCACTTAAGCTGGTATCTGGAGTCCTAGAGTTTTATGCCTGACTCAAGAGTAAAAGGCATGAATTAATGCACTCAATTCCACCATCAATGTCTCTAAAACGAGAGTATTGGACAGAAGAGCTCAGAAAAGAGGCAACATACAGACACATGGAGTATAAAAGGTCTTCAGTAAATGCCAGCTGCCTTCCCCTAATTCTAATCTTAACGTGCCAGGATTGTAGGGGTATTAATCACACATGGCCATTCCGTTGGTGTAGACGCTACTACAATGTGTTTGAAGTAACAACTCCACAGTAAATACAATTAGCTCAATTATTCTCATTCCTTACCTGAAGCATTTCATAGTGAAAGTCAAGTTTTAGCAAAAAGAAAATAAATTATATGAAGTCAGGTCATAATATGGGAAAGCTATATATACACACACACACATATATACACACAGATACATACACACTTACACACACACACATATATAAATATGATCAGAATTAACACTGTAGTCTAGTCAATAGTTTCCATGATAGTGCAACCATTAAACACTTCAGCTCAACTGATTAAGTAGGTTAAACTAGAAACAAAGGTGTGTAAAACGTGCCTATACATTCATTTACATTTACATTTACATTATGAGGACATATGCAGGTTTTTAACTAGACATACTCTCAACATGGCTGGCATGGGACTTTGTGTTTCACATAAACATCTATTGCATTAAATTGATTGATGTGAATTGAAATCACAAAACCAGGTCCTAGCCCAATGGGTGACAGAAGGCTTGGGCTGATTAGCCTATTTCATGTTTAAAGTTCAAAGAGAGATTGTGGGTGACTGAATCAAGGTTCATTGGTGGAGAAACCTGCAAGGCAGTCAACACAGAAAAGAAGAGACAAAATTTAATAACAACTGAAAAGTAAAATCAAAGGTAATGACCTGACCTGAGTTTACAGAAGCTGGGAGACTCAGGAATGTTGTTTTTCACTTCATCCGTAACACACACTGCTCTTCTCTGGTCCTGAAAATAGCGTGTGGCCTATGAAGCATCCTATTAGCTATTTCAGAGAAGCACATTTTCTTCTGAAAAGAAATCGCTTTAAGAATCAAGGAAGCAAATATAAACACAAAGCCAAACACACTGGGGTTTACATTCAGTGCTCACTCAAAATGTCATGTCATTCGAATACATCTCTGGTTTTTAATGGTGCTTCGCTTGGGTCTAATCACATTCAAACCCTGCTGGGTTGCATGCTATTATATGCTCTAAAAATGCATAGCTGAGACATAACTAAAATAAAAAGCTCATACCAGCCAGTAGCTGAAGCACAGGAAAAAGAGGCCTTTGGGATTCTAGATCCTTTGGTGCAACTGGCTTACAAGGTCATTGATGACTTGTTGCCCACCTGTGTCTCTGTTCCCTCAATGTGAAAATAAGAGTGATCATTAGAAATGATTTGTGACCTAGACCTGTCATATTTATTTTCTTTAAATTATGTTTAGGAGCCTCTTTTAGGAAAACAGACAACTCTGATTTTCTCCTTGGCTTTCCTGTTACAACATGAAAGACACTGGGAAGACATTTCCAAACATCTATTTCTACCAAAATGTGAGCAGTGTTATTTCTGTATTTTCCAGAAATGCCATGGTTATGAAAAGTTTCAAGTCAAAGGATGATATAAAACTTTCTTTCCAAATATTTCAAGTGGTAAATTTTCTTGTTCTGAGCATTTCAGCTTTGTAGAAGGTTATATTAAATTGTATGTGCACATCAAACAGTATTACGTATCTTTAAGCAAGTACACAGGAATAACTGGTCCTTTGATTCTTTTCCCCTGAAGTTTGAACATTTGCTCATGAAGGCTTTGCTATGTTTTCCTTTTTTTTTTATTGTTGACATTCAAATGGAATTGAACCAAGAGTTTTCTGGTCAGAAGAAGAAAAGAGATAAAATTGATAGAAGCTCAAGAAACTTGTGATAGTTTTTGACAATTTCCCAACATGGTTTCTTCCTCATCCCAGCTGCCAGAGTGATGTAATCAGAAATAAAATGCATTTTATGATAAATGCCTTGGGGTAAATGTAGCTCACAAAAGATATTATTACAGTTTTCCTCTCTTTGGCTTCCTCAAAAATAGATCTTTATCTTGAATTGCCTTAACATTAGCTGGTTCTTTAAAAACAAAATGAAACATATATATATACACACACACACACACACACACACACACACACACACATAAGCACACACACACACACACACACAGGTATACTCATCAAGTTTGGCTAATAGAGCCAAGAGATGACCATATCTGTTTTATTTTCCTAATCCCAGGACAATTAAACATTAACATGTTTTGCCCTGAATAACTGAATGTGACAAGAAATATGAAAGAACATATTGTAGGTGCAGACGGCTCCTCCCAAAGTAAATTTAAATAGCATAGGTTTAAAAAATGCTCCTGTAGGAGGCTTCATTCCATTTGCAGAACTCAATCTGTGCTACTGAGGAAATGATCAGACACCAAGGAAAGAACTGTGACCCATCATGTGAGCTGAAGGGTGAAGTTCAGAGGTGTTTGGTGGAACATGTGGATAGGCTAATGAGACACTGTGGATCAGTGGGAACTGAACGGGCATGAGAAGATCCTGTAAGAGCTACTAAAATCCCCAATGGGGGAACCGGATGTCAGCAGATGTGAGGGCCACTGTGGCCGCAGCACTGCTGTTGGAGGGCTAGCATGGTTTGACACAGGCTGTGTTGGCTCACAACAGGCATAGAATATGTACATTACCTCTGACCTTGATCACAGAGTGGGAAGCCCACCGAGTGGGACCAATAGTTCTCAGTCAGATCAACAATCAGTGAAAACAGCCTTCCAATATCTTAAGAAACAAACTTTAAAATAATAAAGTGCCACATTTTCTTTGTCCAGTCTATCATTGATTGGCATTTGGGTTGATTCCAAGTCTTTGCTATCATGAACAGTGCCACAATAAACGCACATGTGCATGTGTCTTTATAATACAATAATTTATAATCCTTTGGGTATATACTCAGTAATGGGATTGCTGGGTCAAATGGCATTTCTAGTTCTAGGTCCTTGAGGAATCATCACACTGTCTTCCACGATGGTTGAACTAATTTACACTCTCACCAATAGTATAAAAGCTTTCCTATTTGTCCACATCCTCCAGTATCTGTTGTCTCCTGATTATTTAATGATTGCCATTCTAACTGGTGTGAGATGGTATGTCAATGCGGTTTTGATTTGCATTTCTCTAATGACCAGTGATGATGAGCTTCTTTTCATGTTTGTTGGCTGTGTAAATGTCTTCTTTTGAAAAGTGTCTGTCCATATCCTTTGCCCACTTTTTGATGGGGTTGTTTGTGTTATTCTTGTATATTTGTTTAAGTTCTTTGTAGATTCTGGATATTAGCCCTTTGTCAGATGGGTAGATTGCAAAATTTTTTCCAATTCTGTTCATTCTCAGTTCACACGGATGATAGTTATTTTGCTGTGCAAAAGCTCTTTAGTTTAATTAGATCCAATTTGTCTATTTTGGCTTTTATTGCCATCGCTTTTGGTGTTTTAATCATAAAGTCCTTGTTTATGCCTATGTCCTAAATGGTATTGCCTAGGTTTTCTTCTAGGGTTTTTATGGTGTTAGATCTTATGTCTAAATCTTTAATCTAATGGAGTTAATTTTTGTATGAGGTGTAAGGAAGGGATCCAGTTTCAGCTTTCTGCATATAGCTTGGCAATTTTCCCAACATATACACCATGGAATACTATGCAGCTATAAAAAAGGATGAGTTCATGTCCTTTGCAGGGACATGGATAAAACTGGAAACCATCATTCTCAGCAAACTGACACAAGAACAGAAAAGCAAACACTGCATGTTCTCACTCATAAGTGGGTGTTGAAGATTGAGAACACAGGGACACAGGGAGGAGAACATCATACACCAAGGCCTGTTATGGGGTGGAGGGCTAGGGGAGAGACAGCAGGGATGGGTGGATAGGGGAGGGACAGCATTAGGAGAAATACCTAATGTAGATGACGGGGTGATGGATGCAGCAAACCACCATGGCACATGTATACCTATGTAACAAACCTGCATATTCTGCACATGTACCCCAGAACTTAAAGTATAATAAAAATAATAATAAAATAAAATAATAAAGTGATCTGATGTACATAGTAGCAGGAATACCTAACCATCTCCTTGCAGCCAAGTCCTCCTTTTCCCAGGTTAGATTCTGGTGGAAACCCAGGGAGACTGATCTGTTATTCATAAAACTATAAGAACAAACTCTTAATGCCTAGATATAAGGGTGTTAGTGCATCTTCCCAGGGACCAGTCTGGAAGATTACAAGAGGTGCTCAGGCTGCACTTGGAGAGCTAATCTTTTAGTGCTACATTAAAACAATTTATTTTTTCAATGCCAGGGAACACTGTAAGCCATGAAGCAATCATAAGCCTGTTGCTTAATGATCCCTAACCTTTACTCTGCTTAGCCCTCTCATCCAGAGTTCTTGTGCCTCAGGAGGCTCCTGAGTGGCTCATCTCCCTCCCACTAATGTCTGCTGTTCCTTTCTTGCCCTAGAAAAACACAGATGTCATTTAATTCACACCACTGTGATGTGAGCAGTGTTAGGCTGAAGACTGAAAGAGATTCCTTAGAGCAGCAGTTCTCAATTTGCTCTGCACTGGACCCAGCAAGAGGGCTTGTTAAACTCAGTCCTGGGCCTTACGCAGAGTCTCTGATTCTGTATCTCTGGGGTGGCACCTTTCTTTCTTCCCTTTCTTCTCTTTTGTTTTCCTTCCTTCCTTCCTTCCTTCCTTCCTTCCTTCCTTCCTTCCTTCCTTCCTTCCCTCCTTCCTTCCTTCCCTTTCTTTCATTTCTTTCTTCCCTTTTTTTTGGACAGGGTCTCACTCTGTCACCCAGGCTGGAGTGCAGTGATGCAATCATTACTCACTGCAGCCTCAACAACCTTGGCTCAAGCAATCCTCTTTCCTCAGCCTCCCGAGTAGCTGGAACTATAGGCACCATGCCTGGCAAATTAAAAACAACAACAACAACAAAGAAATTGTACAGACAGAGTCTCTCTATGTTACTAAGCTTGGTTTCAAACTCCTGAGTTTAGGCAGTCCTCCCACCTTGGCCTCCCAAAATGCTGGGATTACAGGCATGACCCACCATACCCAATTGGAGCAAGCATTTCTAACAACTCCAGTCTTTGGTGATTATTACTCATGTTATAATTTTGTTTCCACATTACCCTCTTCATTATATGAAGGGAGCATTTCTAGAGCTGAGAAGACTGTGTAAAATGCCTGGTGTAAACACCTCCTTTTAAAGAAAACTGAGTCCCAGGAAGGTGAAAGAGTATGACAACACTATATTTCAAGTTGCCAGATGTTCAATTCAGAGCTCCTTTCAGGATGTATCTTCCATCCTACCTTATAGCTGGCTACTTTCAGTGCTTTCGATGAGCCTTACCTCTGCAAACCACACCTAATGTATACTGGCTACCCACAAATATCATGCAAAAATTTTTAAAAAATACGACTTTCCCATGTTAAGCCCTAAATTAATAATCAAATTAGGTTTACCACAATCATCTTTAGATTACCAACATTTGAAGATAATTTTTCTATGAATGGCATTATTCTTAGATATTTAGCAGAGACAAAAACATTGGAAATGTTTAAGTTTTAAACAAGCTTTGTCATTTAAGGCAATTGTTTTGTCAATAGCTTGTTTGTTCAATTTCGCTGAGAAAGAAAGTTAATACCTTCCTGAATAAATCTGGGACAACACATTTCTTTCTTCTAGTGTTGAATTTCAAAAGTACTTCTGTGACATCGCTCAGTCTTCCTGTGTGTGTGAGATTGCTTGTGTATATGTGTTGTCAGGAAACTGGGTGATGCAAAAATGCTCTGTGTTGTGGCTTCCTTTTCTTTTTGTATTTGACTACTCTTGACAGATATCACTGTAAAACTACTCCCATTTTTCCAAGACAGAGCTAGTTCTTTGATTATATTTGTAAATAAGGTCGAAACTGCTGCTATGCAATAGTGAAGAATGGCTTACCATAAGATACAAATCACATTGTGCAGGAAAAAGTCTCATGCCCTGTGGCCTACCTGGAAACTGTTTTGTAGACATGGACAACTTTCCACATGCCTTATTCCAGACTCCTGAGGAGGATGTTCATGTTGTGGTTTTGGAAAGATATGGATTTTGAAGGGAAAAGCTAGAAACCAAGACTTTTCCTTTGGTTTCATTGTTTTAGTTTTTTTTTGCTATCCTCACTGCCAAATCCCCTAAAAAATTGATCTGTTTTCATTTTAAGAGGCATGAAATAGTACGCAAATATCTTGCTGTCAAGGCCAATGCCTGGTACAGAGTAGCTGGAATCAGGGAACCAGGCGTGATGGTCACACCTGCTGTCCCAGCTACATGGGAGGTTGAGGTGGGAAGATTGCTGGAGCCTACGAGTTTGAGACTGCAGTGAGCCTTGATTGCACCATTGCATTACAGCCTGGGTAACAGAGCAAGCCCCTGAGTCTTCAGAAACCATGAGGGGGCAATAGGAATTCTTCAGAAATGTTGCTACTTCCAGAATGGTGATAGATGTTTCCTCCAGTATCTTTACTGCCATAGGACGTGTCAATTATTTTCAGCCCATTTAAACTACTGGCATCCTTAGTTACCCGGTGGCTGTGAACAATATTCCTTTGAGGTTTTCAATAGTCACAGTGATTTAGATGCTAATTCATAAAGCTACCTCTCTAATAAAAATGAATAAAAAGCATGAGGATTTCAAATAGTTTGGTATGTTATGGATTTTTAAATTTGGACTTCTAAGAGACAAGGGGCTATGAATACACCTCTTCTTCTTGACAGTGGAACCTCAGGGACTCCCAGTATGCAATTCAGTGTGGATCACCTTGAACACCAAAGCTGACAAGTCTGTTGTATTTCACATATCTGAAATTGTCTGTGGGAATGCAGCATTGGCATAATAAAAAGAACCTTGAGATATCATCTAGTTATGGACACGTTTGCTTATGGAAATAAATATCTAAATAATTTGCTACAAATGTCTATTTCCTTTTTGGGAGATTACAAGAGTAATTGGTTCTAAGTTAGCTTTTGTTTTTCTTTGTGTGTTTTTTGTTGTTGTTTGATTGTGTTAGAGACAGGGTTTTGCTCTGTCACCTAGGCTGGAATGCACTGGGGCAATCATAGCTCACTGAAGCCTTGGACTCCTGAGCTCAAGCGATCCTCCCACCTCAGCCTCCCAGGTAGCTGGGACTACAGGAGCATTCCACCATGCCCAGGTCCTTTTTTTTTTTTTTTTTCATTTTTTGTAGAGACAGTCTTACTTTGTTGCCAGGCCAATCTCAAATTCCTGGCCTCAAGCAATTCTGCCTGGGACTCCCACAGTGCTGGGATTACAGGCGTGAGCCACTGCACTCAGCCAGTTCTTTTTTACTTGTCAAAAAATGAACATATTAGAGACATAATGGGCCTTGGGTGCAGAAATCTTAAGATTGAGCAAGAGAAACAGCCATGTAACTATTTGTTTAAAGGTTAGGTAATAATAAAATACATGTTACAATTTAGATAAAATCAAAATGCTATGGAAGAGCAGAGGTGGGAGTGATTAAATTTACCCAGGTCCATTGAAGAAAAACATCAAGTAGAAGGTTGCATTTGAGCTGAACCTTTAGAATGAAGCCAGCTTTGGTAGGATCTATAAGAGATCTATAAAGAGATCTATAAGAAAGTCACACACAGTTAGGACTCATCTGTGAAGACTGTGAAGGTAACCGGAGTGGAGAATTAAACAGGGTGAAGAAGTGAGACCAAACATATTGGAAAGTCCAGTTTGAGCAAGACTTTAAACTTCATGTTAATTAATTTGAAATTTATTCTTCAACCAATTGCAATATATGGAAGGTTTGAGCAGAGAGACACCACCATTACTATGCTTTGGGGGAATTAGGTTAGACATAATTTCCTCTCTGAACTCATCTTTACTTACTACTTGCTCTCACCCTACTCTATATCCATGGCCTCCCTGCTGTTCAATGAACACAACAAGCATGTTTCTATCTCAGGGACTTTGAATCTGCTGTTCCACCTTCCTAGAAAGCATGTTCCCACATATTCACATGACTTCCTCCCTATTCCTTCGCTTGTTTCATTTCACTGTGCAATAGTCACTGTTGGTAAAACATTTTTTGATAACCCCTCCCCTGAATTTCCATTTCTCTACTTTATTTTGTCTATAGTGCATGCCACCATCTAATGACATACAGCACCCTCCTATAATTTGCTCCCCATGAGGTCAAGGACTTTTTATTTATTTTCTGCTTTGTTCATTGCCTAGAATGGAACCAAAGGCATACCTGAGGCTCAGCAAATAGTGTTAGAGGTGGAAAAAGAGACAGAAAAGACGTGTGTCTTAGACTGCTCACACTACCATAACAAAAAATAAACTGAGGCCGGGCACAGTGGTTCACACCTGTAATTCTAGCACTTTGGGAGGCTGAGGTGGGCAGATCATCTGAGGTCGAGAGTTTGAGACAAGCCTGGCCAACATGGCAAATCTTGTCTCTACTAAAAATACAAAAATTAGCCAGGTGTGATGGTGGGTACCTGTAATCCCCCCTACTCAGGATGCTGAGGCAGGAGAATCTTTTGAACCCGAAAGGCGGAGGTTGAAGTGCGTTGAGATCGTGTGATTGCACTCTAGCCTGGGCAACAAGAGCAAAATTCTGTCTCAGTTAATAAGTAAACAAACTGGGTGGTATAAGGAACAGAAATTTAATTTCTTACAGCTCTGGAGACTGGAAGTTCAAAATTCTGGGTACCTACATAACTGAGTTACAAGAGGGCTCTCCTCTTGACTTACAGTTGCTTTCCTATTATGTTTTCACATAGCAAAGAGGAAGCTCTTTCTCATGTCTCTTATTCGAATCATGGAGGCCTTTCCCTCCCTCATAACCTCATCTGAATCTTATTACCTTCCAAAGGCCCCATCTCCAAACACCATCACCTTGGGGGCTAGGGCTTCAACAGATGTATTCTGGGGGTACAAAAACATTCAGTCTGCAACAGAGCAATTAAAGGAGGGAGGCTGGGAGCACTGTGTCACACCTGTAATCCTAGCACTTTGGGAGGCTAAGGCAGGCAGATTGTGAGGTCAAGAGATCAAGACCATCCTGGCCAACATGGTGAAACCCCTGTCTCTACTAAAAATACAAAAATTGGCTGGGCGTGGTGGCACCCACGTGTAGTCCCAGCTACTGGAGAGGCTGAGGCAGAAGAATTGCTTGAACCCAGGAGGCGGAGATTGCAGTGAGCCAAGATTGCGCCACTGTACTTCAGCATGGGCGGCAGAGTGAAACTCCATCGGAAAAATAAAAAAATAAATGAGGAGGGAAAAATAGGCATGGGATGCTGTCTGACTCCAAGGGAGTAGGTGCTTCTGGGCAGCACTTAGCCAACACTTCCTCAGCCCCCAGTCCTCACTACAACTGATAGTCCCGGAGAAAACTGGAAATGAAAAAAGATGATGACAGCATGTCAGAAATTTAACATGCCTCTCAGATAAAGATGGGAAAGTAGTAAAAGAGGTAGAAAGGGCTGAAGGGAAATACAAAGAGGTGATATAGACAAAATCCCCACCCTCCTCAAACGTGCCCATCTGGGAAGGATGACTGATGGTGAGTTATGGCAGAGACCATCTCTTCTCTACAGGATGGAGCTGCTGCAAGGCCTGGCCATGCTTCTTTCCCTCCATGTGCTAGACCTGTGGCCTCCCTGCTGGACTGATTCCTGGTGTGGGTGAGGACAACGTGGAGGAGATTATTGGGATTTTACTGGGAAACAAGTGGCAACACTCAGAAGAAAGGCCAGAAATGAGTAGAGAGTAGAGAGAACTTTTTTTGTGGGAGGTGCTACATTGAAGAGTCTAGCTACAAGTCCAGCTGTGCTTACTAGTGGGTGGAAAAATAGTAAAATCCATCACACTTATAAAAAGATAACTAGGTCAATAACAAGGGGCAGCCTGCTAACAGGAGGAGGGTGGCTCTCTGAAAGGAACATTTGGGATGAAACAAAACCTAAATTAATTCTGAGACATGTTCTAAAGAAAGTTGAGAAAACATATCCACTACATTCCTTCAAGCCATCTTCTAGAAGAAAAATGCCTTTGAGATTTAGAATACAGGGACAGAGCTACCAAATTAAAAATTGGAAGAGGTACCACCACCAACAAAAGATGGAGGAAATGATTATGGGAGTAGAGGGTAGACTTTAAAAACTCACCAAGAACTCAAGGGAAAGGAGAAGGAGAGACATGAGCAACACAGGAAAGAAACCACAGAGATACAATCTATATGTAAAACAATTTATAGAAACTTCAAAAATTATTATTATTGGAAAAAAGGAATAGATAAATTAATTAAAGAAACATAAGTTCATAAATAAAACAGCGGCTAGTTATTTATGAACCATGGTAGACTATACATCTCCCACTACCCTACCCTCATCCCAACAGACCAATTGCCACTATCTTGCCCTATGACTACCTCTTGCTTTCAGACTTTTCCCCATCCATTCATCTTATAGCCCCTGGTTTCTCACCACTTTTCTAGGAATTAGATTAAATTTCAATGGGATATTTAAATAAACATGCCATCACTGATTAGAATTAGAAAGATGATGTGTAATATTTCTTTATCCTACATTTATCACTCATATATTTGTTAATCTAAGAATTAAGAGTTCTGGATATGCATACTATCATAAAGACACATGCACACAAATGTTCATTGCAGCACTATTCACAATAGCAAAGACATGAAATCAACCTAAATGCCCATCAATGACAGATTGTATAAAGAAAATGTGGTACACAGACATCATGGAATACTATGCAGCCATAAGAAAGAATGAGATCATATATTTTGCAGGAATATGGATGGAGCTGGAGCCCATTATCCTCAGCAAACTAACTCAGGAACTGAAAACCAAAGAAACACCGTGTGTTCTTAATTATAAATGAGAGCTAAATGATAAGAACTTATAGACACAGAGAAACAAACAACAGACACTGGGTTTACTTTGATGACAGAAGGGGGAGGAACAGTAAGGATAACTATTGGGTACTGGGCTTCATACCTGGGTGATTAAATAATATGTACAACAAACCCCTGTGACACGTGTTTAGTTATGCAACAAACTGTCATATGTACCACTGAACCTAAGATAAATGACAAAAAGATTTTTAAAGAGAGTTCCAGGTATGCTTACTTAAAAAACAACAACAAATGATGCTTTTTTCATTGCTTTGGAAAGAGGTCTTGTCTCTAGACAAAACAAAACTAAACCGATGAATTCCTTCAGTTTGCAGAACAGGGAGCTGGGAGCTTTGAGGACTTTGTTCAAATTATTTCTGGATTTGGTCACCTTCATATTTCACATACTGTCAGGCATAGGTAACTTATGGCCCCTAAAATTACATCACACTTTTGCATTAGAAACCATATCTAAAACAAGAAAAACTGGCAACAACTCAAATTAACAAATAAAATGCTATTTTAGGGCCACACTGAACTGTGAGCACAGATGTCTACTTGACCTCTTACAGTTGGAGCTGGGCCCTTGCCCAGCTCTCTGGGAAGAAGATCTGCAGGAGCCAGCTGCTGCCTGTCCCTGTGATGGATGCCGGCATGGTGGGGGCACCTACGCCATCACATCACTTGCAGATCTTGTTCCTCTAATGACTTACATCAAGAGCCTGCAGATACTTTTATCTGTGGGTCCTGTTATACTGTACACAATGCCAATTATCTGATAAAGCAAAACCATTATGGACAAAGAGAAGACATGCAGATGCCCACCTAAGTGCCGGATGCAAGAAAGCATCACTCACTCTCACTCTCCCAGGAACAGCTCAGCCCAGTGTGGCTCAGCTCAGCACAGCACAGCACAACTGAGCCCAGCACAGCTGTCTTCTGTCTAACTAAAAGGCAACATTTTGCTGTATCTTGAGCATGAGCAGTCTTCTGTAACATGCAAAGAGAATCCCATGGGCACCCAAACAGTCACATTTTAAAAAGAGACTCTTGTGGAAGTAAAATCAATTTGTTTTAGCTCCAGTGTTCAGTGGAATAGATATTTATGGAGGTTTAGGACAATATTCTTTGATGTGCTTAGTCTTATTTCTCCTCACTTCCAAAAGAGAAAAGAAACAATACAGCAGACTTTAAAACAAACAATAACAACACTCAGCTGTATCTGTCAAATGAGACAAGAAAGTCTTCATCCAGCATATGGGGAAGCCTAGACAAAGGACGGAGGAAGTGTGCATGTTTATGTAGGGTCACGGAATATCAGAAATACAAAGGACAAGAAAAATCACACTGATCCAGTTTCCTCCTATTCAGATCTGCTGAGTTTAATAAAAACAGTTAAATTTGGTTGTTTGCTTTTGTGCTAGGATTTCATTTTAGGATGATCATTGACAAGTAATACACATAATATTTCCACCTGTAAGCTCTTTGGGTCCCTGTAATAATAAAGGGCAAGCATTGTCTTTTAAACTTCTCCAATAATGTGACACTAAAGTGATGTTTTTAAATTAATGACACATAAATTTGAAAAACCATTTAGCCAAAGAAAATAAAAATAACTTAAGAATCTACCCCCACTCCCAAAATGAAGACAAAGATGATGAAGAAGAGGATAAAAGAAACACAACAAAACAAACAGTTTCCAGTTTGTACCTGGGGTGCTGTACCTTTTGACTTACTATTTCCTGGAAAATAGAGGTGAAATCAAACAGTGATTTTCAGTGAGTCCTTTTTCACATTTTCTAAACTTTGTTCTGTAGAACTAAAAATGCACCTGAAAACATTAATGGGTGTGCTTTTTGGGGTGGGAAGTTTCCATGGTCCATATCAACGTTGGCAATGCTTTATGCTGTACCTGGTCTTGGAGAGAGGACACATGAAAAGTTCTGAGAAGTCCACAGAAACCGTGAACTGTGTGTTTTTATCCCAGAATTCCTTACAATTATTTTACCATGGACACTGACCATCCCTTTTATAATGGAGTTTTGGCTTACATTATTAGATGGGAACAAGTTCCAGTGTTCTATAGCACTGTAGGATGACTCTGGCTAACAAAAACATATAGTTTTGAATAACTAGGAGGAGGATATTGAATGTTTCCCAAACAAAAATATATAAACAAATGTTTGAGATTATGGATGTGCAAATTACCCTCATATGATCACTATACATTCTAAGTATAAAACATTATGTACCACATAAATATGCACAATTATTATTTGAAAAATAAAATTTTAAAAAATAAAGAGGAAACTTGGTGGCTCACACCTGTAATCCCAGCACTTTGGGAGGCTGAGGCAGACAGATTACCTGAGGTCAGAAGTTCAAGACCAGCCTGGCCAACATGGTGAAACCCCGTCTGTACTAAAAATACAAAAATTAGCTTAGTATGGTGGCATACGCCTGTAATCCCAGCTACTCAGGAGGCTGAGGCAGGAGAATTGCTTGAGCCCGGGAGATGAGGGTTGCAATGAACCGAGATCTTACCACTGCCCTCCAGCCTGGGCAACAGAGTGAGGAGACTCTGTCTCAAAAACAAATTATTTCCAAATGTATTAACATCTCCACTTGGACAACAATAACACAACCACACATAACCAGTTCCCTTAAAGTAGGGCCTCTCCTTATCTCTTCCCCGATGTGTGACCCCGTTCTGGAGTGATGATTTCACAATCATAAACTTTTCTGTGCGGCAGTGCTGATAAACGTTAAGACAGGCCTTTTTCCTAATAACATCTCTAATGGTATTTTTATTTTCTCTGTGATTTCCTGGTTCTCAGAATGTGACCTTTGTCTGTTTGTGTCTTTAGATGATTATGGGCATGTAGAGATTTGGATATGGAGAAAAAAAGATAATTGCTCTGGGCCACAGGAACAAGTAGTGACTAAGTGTACAGGGAAGATTATAATCTTGAAATCTAGTTTCCCCTGGTGCCATCATTACTGCTGCCACTACCACTCCATGAAGTAAGGGGGCTTACTGAAACTAGTTAATAAAAAAAAACTCAAAAAAATTTAAAGAAACAAATAAACGAAACCCTATTTTGTCCACCTTATTCTATTTCTGGATAAATACATTTGACACTACCATTTTGCATTCATTATATCTGATATATACGCCTATGCCCAATCATTCAATTATAGCCTACTTACAAATTGAGCCTACAGCAAAACAGTCAGAATTCATGCTGGTAGCAGAGCTGGCCAGGGGTGACTTGGGTTCTGATCATGTCAACATACTTAAAGGTTTGCTGACTGTATTATAGATAAGTCCAAATACTACACAGGCAAAATACCGGAAGAGAGAAACAACTTGAGAATGGTCAATGTGTTTTGCTTATTTCTTCGTTTATTTGTGATAATGGTTGGTTTTTGATGGCAGGAATGTGTTGGTGCAAGAAATCTAATTTTTTTTCTTGATATCAGCAGTAAAGAAGACTTAATACTAGGGAATGCTTTTTTTGCTTCCTTGTGAAGGCAAATTGAATACATCCAGTTTCCTTTACTTAACTAATGTTTATTTGGGGTGAAGATCTTTGTCAGAGTGGAAGGAAGCTGGGAAACACTCCCAGGAAGTGCTACCCATGCCGAAGTCAGAGGCATTTCCTGCTAAATCCTGGAGAGAAGGAAGTGGAAATAGATAGGTTGACCAAAATAGGCAGTGAGCATTAGGGAAATAGGGCTTTCCTTTTTTAATTTCAACTTTTATTTTAGATTCGGGGGTATTTGTGCAGATTTGTTCCAAGGGGATATTGCATGATGCTAAAGTTTGGATTATAAATGATCTCATCTCCCATGTAGTGAGCACAGTAACCAACAGGTAGTTCTTCATTTTCGCTCCTTTCCCTTCTCCCTACTCTTGGAGTCCTCAGTTTCCATTATTTCCATCTTTATGTCCATGTGTACCCAGTGTTTAGTTCCTACTTGTAAGTGAGAACTTGCAGTATTTGCTTTTCTGTCTATGTCAGTTAGGATAAAGGCCTCCAGCTGCATCCATGTTGCTGCAAAGGATACGATTTTGTTCTTTTTTATGGCTGCAGAGTATTCCCTGGTGTATAGATATCACATTTTCTTTATCCAGTCTACTGCTGATAGGCACCTAGGCTGATTCTATGTCTTTGCTATTGTGAATAGCTGTGATGAATATATGAGTGCATGTTTATTTTCTGACTTATTTTCCTCTGGGCATATACCCAGTAATGGGATTGCCAGGTTAAATGGTAGTTCTATTTTTAGTTCTTTGAGCAATTTCCAAACTGCTTTCTCCAAAACAAAGCAACCCACATTTCAAGGGGCAGCTAATATTTGCCTCATGGCTTTCCAATCTGTCCTCTTATGTCTGATCTAAGTTGGAAGTTGTTTTTGTTCTCAGAAAACTCGAAATTTCACATTTCCTACATTTTTGCCCCAATCTAAAATGGAGCAGTGCCAGATGGATTTATTACTGGCCACTTGCTTATAAGAACTAGTAACATTTAGCTCATGCCTCTCAGGAAAGTTTTATTTATTTCTGTTGGGGTTTGCTTCTGTGGTTGTGCATCTTCAGAAGTTACTAACTAGATTTTGAGACCTTAAAACCTTTAGGTAGACAGACAAAAAGTCTCTGTTCAGCCACAGCAGCAGTAAGTCCATATATCCCTCTAACTTTAAGAGTCTACTCCACTTAGAACAATAGTCTCCAATCTCATCCAACTTGCTGTAAACACCATTTATTCATTCCTTTTTATGGCTGAGTAGTATCCCATCATATATGTATATACCACAGTTTCTTTACCCACTCATTGACTTATGGGATTTTGGGTTGTCTTCACATTTTGCTCCCTCATAAGTGGGAGCTAAGCTATGTGGATGCAAAAGCATAAGAATGACACAGTGGACTATGGGGACTCAAGGGGAAACAGTGGGAAGGGCTTGCAAAATAAAAGACCACAAACTGGGGGCACTGTATATTGCTTGGGTGATGGATGTACCAAAATTTCACAAATCACCACTAAAGAACTTACTCATGTAGCCAAACACCACTTGTTCTCCAATAACGTAGAGAAATAAAAAAATTAATTAAAAACAGAATCTACTCCAGCCTTACAATCCATGGAATTTGAGACAATCCCAAATATTTGAATGTACCAACATATTGTCTGGCATTCAATAAAAATTTCTGAATGAAAGGAGGGAAGGATAGACTAATTTTAGAGCCTTTTTTATTCTTTCAAATAGTTTCTTTACAACATTGGATGTGGTACTCCCATGAACACATGCACACACACTTTAAAATAATTGAGTCAATTTGAGTCTCCCTAATGAAGTTAAAAGGCCCTTCTGAACAGTTTTCAGTAAGGCAAATCCCATTTATTTTGATGGGGTTTTTAAAATATACCTTTCCTCTCTTAAATAAATAACACTATTCAGTTGCAAAGTATATGACATTAATTACTCCTTCGGTAGAAATTCTATCTGCTTATTTATAGACATTTCAAAGAGTGATCTATACTTAAATAGTTTGCTCTCTGTGTGAGTTTTGGGATTTCTGCTGTAGTCATACTACAATTTAATCACTCATGCATTTTTATATCATTTAGGGAAAAGAGAATAAGAAAACATATGAAAAATGAAATTCAAAATTACACAATTGCTTTGAGGAGAAAGAAAAGTAGTCCAAAAATCAGTAAAATTAGAATGATATGTAGGAATGCTTAAGTAAAGTCCCAAATTTGTTTTCAAGATCTTCTCCCTGGAACCTTTAAAAGTGGCAAAGAGGGAATTGAAAAGCAATTGATTAGAAAGAGGAAACTAGAGCTCGGTCCCCCACACAATCACGTCAGTAAGTATATGTAGGATCAACAAACTGAAGTAAGAGCTCAGTCCCCCACACGACTGGGTCAGTAAGTATGGAGGATCAACAAACTCAAGTAAATGCTCATGGCTTTTGTAGTTAGTCCACTGTGAATCCCCAGTGCCTAAAACTTGAAAATTAGGGAGCAAACACCAGAGAACCACCACGGTCCACCTGAGATGCTGCAGCCATCCTCGGGGTTGCCCCTGAGTCCTTCCGAGCAGATAAGGCCTTCCTTTCAAAAGAGCATTGCTATATAATGGAGTCTATTCAATTCTTCACAGCAGGGTAAAGAACACAATATTAGTGCCACATCATTTTTCTCCATTGTCTATGAAATATTTGAAGTGGAAATGGCTTATTTCAACACTAGAGACCATGGGGGAAATGACCTATGGAGTGGATAAGCTGACAGGCACAGTGGGGAATTTCATTACACCTTAGAATTTGACTGGCATGAACAGCTCACTCTGGGCTCTCCCTAACCTCTGGCAAAAGCTTGGAATTGAATCTGTAAATGTTAATCAATATTTTAGGCCTATTAAATAAAGAAAGGCATTGTGAAAAATCAAAGTACTAATGGCCAGTCTGGCTCTGTGAAGGTCTGTTCAGCTGTCAGAGCATGATATCTAGCAAGGGAGAACATATTTTCATAAAATTCTTTCAAATTTATATAAAATGCAATGTCTTTGTTCTACCACAATATATATAATATCAGTGCCTCAGAATATTTAAAATTGTTAAACAAGAATGTACTTACTCCTTTCTGAAAGCACTCAGAATTAATATCCTTTAAACATACTGTGAAAAAAAGATCATTTTGAGATAATCTTTCAATTATTTAACATTTTTGCAAAGAAGCCATATCATACCATTTGTATACTCATTCTCCAAGGTAACAATAATAAAGTTTAGGAACTAGATTTTTAGTGTATGTAGGAACTAGATTTAAAACATAAATGTATAGCAGCATTAAAAATATATATGAGGAGCTGGGGACATTTTCTTATAAAAGATATAAAATTAAAACCATGAGGGAAAAAATCCCATTTGAATAAATTACAATCAAAATTTCTTTATGAAAAATAAACAATAAAGTTAAAATGATCTAACCTCATAGGAGAAAATATTTTAAAACTACACATCAACCAAAGGAATTACTCCCCAAAATATGGAAACAGTTCTAATAAACCAAATAAAATTCAGCTACCTTTATAGAAAAATTAGGCAAAGAAATAACAATTAATGGAAGATACAGAAATTAGTAAAATCCATAAGATAATTCTTGTTCTTATAAGCAATTAAAAATTTTAACAATGGATATTACGTTGATTAAATTGATAAACATTAAATAATAATAATTGATAATATTCGTGATTGACAAGGATATGAAGAAATGGACACACTTATTAGTATTGGTATAAGTGAAAAGGACATTGCATGGGAGAACAATCAAAATTTAAAACGATTATACTTTTCTTATGCATAAATCCTGAAGATACTTTGCTGAAAATGACCATACTTTTCTTATTCATTAATCCTCAAGACATTTTGTTGAGTGGAAAAAACAAAGTATTCTTATGATCTTATTTATATTTGTAAAAAAGTGAAAAAAAAAAACGGACAGGTTTATCTACACAAATGAATAATAAATAACTTTTCAGATACATATGAAACCAAGAAGAGAGAGGGCAAACAGAGTGGCCTTTACATTCCATTCTATACACGTTTGTAGTTCTTGGATCTTATATAAGAATCTATTTATTATTATTGTGTAATTTTATGTATCATTCCTTTAAAGAGGGAACTATAGAAAATTGTGAATGTAATACGTCTTTCTAAATAGGACTGCTAAAATGCATCATTTGCCTTGTTCTGTTTAAAAAACTATAACATGTTTATTTGACCCATAATAGAGATAATATTCCAAAAAATATGTCCTGTTTTAAAATTATTGTTTAGCTACCAAAAAGGGATTCAAAAGGAGGGAAAAAGGTAATCTCTAAAATTACCAAGACTTCGAATATGGTTTTTATATACCCTGGTATACATTTTGAATGCTAATAGATAATGAAAACAGAAAAATAGAATATTCCATGCAGCTCATTTCTTTAAACAGATGGGTACCTAAAATTTAGGTCAACTTTCTAGGTGGCTGTTTTTTCAAGAGAGGTAATTTTAGACTTCAGCTGAGCTAAGATAAAAATGTCTAAGAATATACAGGCTATGAATTAATAGTCAACTTTTCTTGCATGAGATCTTCCAAAAGCATCGATATAGCCACTTAAACACAGAAAAATCCAAATGACAAAGTCAATACAGAATCACAAAACCAGCAAAGTCAATTCCGACATCACATTTTAAACATTTCAAATACAAGTTCAAAAAGACACAGAACTTGCAAACTGGTTAAGTATTTAGAGAAAATAATATATAATTTCTTTTTTTTATTATTATACTTTAAGTTTTGGGGTACACATGCAGAACGTGAAGGCTTGTCACTTAGGTATACATGTGCCACGGTGGTGTGCTGTATCTATCATCCTGTCATCCACATTAGGGATTTCTCCCAATGCTATTCCTCCCCCATCCCTTGCTTTCCCTCCTCTATCCTCCTCCCCTTGACAAACCCTGGTGTGTGACATTCCCCTCCCCATGTCCATGTGTTCTCATTGTTCAACACCCACTTATGAGTGAGAACACGCAGTGTTTGGTTTTCTGTTCTCGTGTCAGTTTGCTGAGACTGATGGTTTCTAGCTTTACCCATGTCCCTGCAAAGAACATGGATTCATCCATTTTTATGGCTGCATAGTATGCCATGGTATATATATGCCACATTTTCTTTATCCAGTCTGTCATTGATAGGTATTTCTATAATACTTTTTGGATAAATGAATATCAGTTGGATTTAAAAAATTAAAATACAGGCCAGGCACAGTGGATTACACCACTTTTATATTTTTAAGAGAGATACTGTAAGACTTATAAGAAACTCCACAAGAACAGAAAAAGAAATACTGCATATACTCACTCATAGGTGGGTGAGAAAAATGAGAACACATGGACACAGAGAGGCGGTCTACTATACACTGGGGACTGTTGGGGGAAATGGGGGAGGGACAGTGGGGGGGGGCTGGGGAGGGATAGCCTGGGGATGAATACCAAGTATGGGTGAAGGGGAGGAAGGCAGCAAAACACACTGCCATGTGTGTACCTATGCAACTATCTTGCACGTTCTGCACATGTACCCCAAAACCTATAATGCAATAAAAATTAAAAAAAAAAAAAAAAAGAAACTCCCTCTCTAATGCTGGGTAGGACAGATTTTAAAAAATCATTAAGTTTATTCTTTAATAAACCCTATGCTCTTATTTCTAAATTTATATTAACTACCATAGTCAACTCTTCAAAGGCTAATAAATACAAGTGAATTTACTGATTTTCTAATCAAATGGAGAGAAAATACATTTAAGATTCCTCTAGTGTGTGCAATTAATTCTACTTATATTTGGTTGTTGGCATATCATGGACCTGGATGTTTTAAATATAGTGGGTAGTTTGACACCCTTGAGGAAAACCAACTGTTACTGTGTTCTCTATTTGTTCTCAATATTTCCCATGGGCCCATATCTCCTGCTGAAATAGAATAGTTGAACGGGAAGGCCCGGGGTGGTGGTTCATGCCTGTAATCTCAGCACTTTGGGAGGCCAAGGTGGGCGGATCACCTGAGGTCAGGAGTTCAAGACCAGCCTGGTCAACATGGTAAAACCCCCTCTCCACTAAAAATACAAAAAATAGCTGGACGTGGTGGTGTGTACCTGTAATCCCAGCTACTTGGGAGGCTGAGCAAGAGAATGGCTTGAGCCTGGGAGGCAGAGGTTGCAGTGAGCAGAGATCATGCCTGTGCACACCAGCCTGGACAACAAGAGTGAAAATCCATCTCAAACAAAAAGAAACCAATACTACAAATACTTTAAAATATATGTGAATATTTATATAATTTTGGTGTAGTAAAAGTGTTTTTTAGCTTGGCCCAAAAGTCAGAGAATATAAAAGAGGATAAATCGTTTTGATTTAATATGATTTTAGGACTCATTGTACAGTAAAAATAATGAAGGACAAATTGAAAACTAAAAATCATGTGTAATATAAATAAAATTAAACAAGTAGCTTTAATATATAATGTGCTGTCACAAAACAGTAAGAGAAAAAGAAGTACTAATAGAAAATAATCTGCTGTGGACATCAGCAGGCAATTCCCACAAACCCAAACAGGATTGTAAATGGGCAGTGAGTACATTAAAAGGATTCACCTTCACCAGTAAAACAACGAAATTTCAAATAACAAGGTACCCTTTTATATTGGCAAAAGTTATGTGTGCATGTGTGTGCATACATGAGAGAGAGAGGATGTGATATTTCAGAGATCCATTGCCCTTTACTTCAAAATGCTTAATTATCTTAGAAATATTAATTAATTCATCTTTTAAAAACCCACAAAACTTCCTTGTCCCTAATTTCTTCTCTTGCTATCATGTTTTCTCCATCATTTGAGAAACTTCTTGAAGTGTTCATCTTACTGGACTTTTCTTTTCTCTTGACTTTTGAAAGACTACACACACCTGGTTTTCTTCACATGTCTCTGGCTACATTTCTTTTCTCCTTGTAGGGCTTATCAACTTTACTTGGCTCTTAAAAATGTGGAAATTCATCCAAACTCAGTCCTGAGTCTTATTCTCATCTTCCTTTACATATATTTTTTCTATGCTAACTCAACCAAATTGCAAGTGACTCCTAAATGTACATGCACAATGTTTTTCTACTCAGAGCTCTGGAATTGTGAATCAAAACTGCAGTTTAATATCTTCAACGATCTTTGATCTTCCAACATTACCTATTTTAGTGCATGAAACCGCCAGCTGTTCAGTTATGAAAGTTAGAAACCTACATGCTGTCCTTGCTCTCTCTCTTTTCTTTACCACCCCTATCCAAACCATTAAGAAATAATGTCCTGGAAACCTATTATGTGCCTTTAACTCTATCATTGTCCCCTTTCCTGTAGTTGAAGTCACTATTAGCCTTTACCCTTCCTGATTTCCGTGGTTCATTCATGTGCCATGCCAGTATCAGCATGATGTTTTCAAAACATATTGCATTATGTCAACCCAGCTTTAGTGTCTTCCATTGTTTTCAGAATGAAGATCAAATTTCCTAACATGTTATCTTAGTGCTACTCTAACAGAATACCAGATACTTGGCAACTTATAAGAAATAAATATATTTCTTATTATTCTAGAGGCTGGGAAGTCCAATAACAAGGTGCTGGCATCTGCCAGGGCCTTCTTGCAGTGGAAGTTGATGAAAGTCAAAAGAGGGTAAGAAGTGGTGAAGAGAGCAGTGCTGAACTCATCCTTTCCTATGGAGCCCACTTCCAAGATGAGGAACTCACTCCTACAATAACATCATTAATCCATTCATGAGAGCCCTCAGGACCTAATCACCTCCTGAACATCCTGTTTCTCAACAGTGTTGCATTGAGGATTGACTTTCCAACACACGAACTTTTGGGGACACTTTCAAACTATAGTGCTCTAAATACTGTAAGTGGTCTGGCTCCCACAGAGCCTCTTGCCATTCCAATTTGTCTCTAAATCAGTGATTTCCTAAGTATAATTTCGGAACCAGCAGCATCAAAATCACCTGGCAATTTCCAAGAAATGCAAATTCTCAAGACCCACTGCAAACCTACTAAATAAGAAGGTCTTCATGGTGGGAACCAGCAGTGTGCACTTTAGCCAGTTTGACAACCAGAGCTTTAGATCTCTGTGGTGCAGACACCTTGGCCTTTCCTTCTGGATTTTCTCCCTTCTACTTCCAGACTTTTGCACCTGCTGTTCCCTCCACCTGACATTCTTTTTCTCTACCCTTTGAAATAGTTATCACCTATTCTTCTTTCAGATCATAGCACATTTATCCTCCAGTCAACTCTCTCTTTTGTAATCTGTCAAAGCAGTATTCCACTTTTTAATAGGATTCACCACAAATCTTTAGGTATTTTTTAGATGACCATGTGATTATTTTCTGCCTCCTCCAAGAGAATGTAAGTGAGTAATGGGCAGTACTGTTGGTTATTGCTCACTTTTCTACTTGAAGCCCTTGACACATGGCTTGGCACAAAATAAGCACCCAGTAAATATTTTAAAAAATAAACAGTGCGGTACATAGATTGATATGACTATGGACTTAAATGTTCTTAGTATATTATTCTGCAGGTTGGTTGAATTATTTTCTCCTTTATAGTTTTCTGTATTTGCTGTGATCCTAAGTACACCTAAGTAGGCTTTATAAACAAGAAACAAATATATTTAAAGGTAAAAAAAAATAAAATAATGTATTAGTACTACATATTAAATGCTGATAAAATTAGACCTGAAATTAATTTCTAGTTATAACAAGAATGCTAATTTTTAACAGAAAATTCTGCTTACCCCTTGCTAGAATTTGCTTCTCATGAAATGGTTATCCACTAACATCTTTTCTAACTCTAGCTATTGTCTTTCCAGTGGACATTAAAACTTAACTGATTTAGGCTGGGTGTGGTGGCTTACGCCTGTAATCCCAGCATTTTGGGAGGCCGAGGCTGGTGGATGACCTGAGGTCAGGAGTTCAAGACCAATCTGGCCAACATGGTGAAACCCATCTCTACTAAAAATACAAAAATTAGCTGGGAGTAATGGTGGGCACCTGTAATCTCAGCTACTCTGGAGGCTGAGGCAGGATAATTGCTTGAACCTGGGAGGCGGAGGCTGCAGTGAGCCAAGATCATGCCACTGCACTCTAGCCTGGGCAAAGAGAGCGAAACTATCTCAAAAAACAAAACAAAACAACAACCTTAACTGATTTAATAATATACCTATAATTTTATTTACACATTTATGTATATATAATTAAGACTATATAATTAGTATTTTATATTAATTATGTATGTAAAATTACATATATACACATATGTATATAATTAAGAACATAGATTACTATAACAGCACCCAGATATAGAAGCAAACTGTTATTAGCAGCCCAGAAGACCCTTTTTGCTACTTCTAGTCAGAGCCAACTAAAAGTAACAACTATCTTAATGTTGAACAGTGTAGCTTGTTTTTTAAAAATTTTCCTATACTTTATGTAAAGGGAGCCAAATATTAACACTCTTTAGCATCTAGCTTGAACACTGTGTTTGCTGTTAGGTTGGTGCAAAAGTAATCGCAGTTTCTGTAATTACTTATTTTTAATAAAGATAAAAACTGCAATTACGTTTGCACTGACCTAATAGATTCACACGTATTACTGCATATAGTCATAAACCAGTCAATCTCAATGTCACATAATATTTCATCATGTGAATGAATAAAGTTTGTTTATTCATTCTACTATCATTGGGAATTTTGGTAGCTTCATGTTAGGGCATATTAAAATTATCCTGGCCGTTCTACATCTTTATCAACATTTATATTTTCCTATTTTGACCTCTTGTAGTGGTGAATGTGAACATAGTTTTTATTAGAATTTGTCTGATGAATGATAAGGCCAAATGTCTTTTGAACATTGAATGAGATTTTAAGTACTCAATTCATCCATCCAGGGTCTAATTTTACAAGGTAAAATAATGAGTTTAATGTAAATACTATTTTCACCTTAAAAGAATAAAATAATATTACTAACTTCTTATATTATCTATCATCTATCTATCTATCCATCTATCTATCCACCTACCTGCCCATCTATCTATCTATAGATACAGAGAGAGAGGAATATTTCTATCTCGATGTGTGTATACACACACACACACACACACACACACACACACACGGTATTTTAAAAAATACCTCAAAATAGTCTACTTTTAAGACCAAGACCCTTTCAGTTCACCATTTTATTACTTCCAATAGTGTCAGGACTGTATAATTATTTCTAACATTGAAAGCTTCAACAACATTGGCAATGACACCATCAGAAAAGACAGCATCTATTGATTTGGAACACTGCCATTGAAAAGGAAAATCACTGCTGTCTTCTCTTCTACAATTCCAAGTTCAGGGCAAAGGTACTCACTCATTTAGCTTTTATTTAGATATATCATGTTTTCTGGCCCCTAGGCAAACTCAAAGATTTCTTTTTTTATTAGGTTACAGGGATTAAATAAATATTATGGGCTAAAATTATTTTCAAAATTACAATGGAAAGTAAACTAAGAAGTCCTTCCTATTATGAAAAATAGGGCATAACTATATTTATAAGACACTGGCTACAACAGATTGGAGCTTAAATTCATTTAGACTGGTTTCTTGGTTGTCACTGAAATCTGTGCACGGGGAATTATGATAGATGGAATGGTTTGTTAACATCCCCATGAGAAAACCTAAGCTTTTCCTAACCTACTTATTAATACCAGAGCTGCAAATGTGCCTAGAAATATTTCCAACCACACAATCTTAAAGAATTCGGTCTCCATCACCACCACTTCAGTTGGAGCCCTTACTCTTACCCGGAAAAATGCAATAGATTTCTAATAAATCTCTATGTTTCTGGTCACTTATAAGTCACATTCCCTCCACGCATCTCTGCCAGATTTATTTTCTAGATCCACAACCCCAATTTACCCTCTCCCAGAAACCTGCAATGTAATGCAAAATTAATGGTTGTGCTATTGCCTGCATCTATTCTCTAAATATGACATCAATTGACTTTCCACTGTACTCTCAATTTTCCTCTTTCTGTTGAAAGATAATCTCAACCCCTCTCTAATGGGCAAGTTGAACCTTCCTTTAAAGCCAAACTCCAATGCCACGTTTTTCAATAAAACTTCCTGGGTCCTTCTAACTGATCATAATCTCTCACAGTTTAAATTTAGTACTGCCTATATTTCTCATAAAATTCAACACATTTTACTTATATTTACAGTTATTTTTTAGAATCTTAAAGTTTCCTTAAAGCTCATGTGTTCTAATCTCTTGTATATTGACTAAATATATCCTATTAGTCTACAAAATCCTCAATAGCCTAGTACATTTCTAGACATCATAGGCTTTCTATTCAGTCTCACTATAAATACCTGAGTTCATATTTTAATTAAATATTAAAATATTGATATTAATATGTCTAGTATATACAGCATAGTGGAGTCATAAAAGCATAGTAATAAACTGAGCATACATGACAGCACACAGCTTAAGGACTCAAAATTATCAAGATCTTACTTCTTTCTATGTGTTTCCCCTGTCTTTCTCCCAGAGGTAAACACATTATCCTGACTACTTTGTTTTTTCTTTTCTCCCCCCGACTTTTTTTTTTTTGAGACAGTCTCACTCTGTCACCCAGGCTGGAATGCAGTGGCAAAGTCTTGGCTCACTGCAGCCTCCACCTCCCAGGTTCAAGGGATTCTTATACCTCAGCCTCCCACATAGTTGGGATTACAGGTGCATGCCACCACACCTGGCTAATTTTTGTATTCTTAGTAGGGATGAGGTTTCATCATGTTGGCTAGGCTGGTCTTGAACTCCCGACCTCAGGTGATCCACCTACCTCAGCCTCCCAAAGTGCTGGGATTACAGGCATGAGCAACCATGCCCAGCCTATCCTGACTTTTGTAAAAATCAGCACTTTGTTCTTATTTTCGATTTGTTAACCATGACTGTATCTGTAAATAATATTTTGTCCTAGCATTTTTTGAGCCTAACAAATAGAATCGAACTACATTCTTCTGAAACTTACATCTTGCACCCAATGTTACAAGCCACTTCTCTCCCTGTTTGCTTGTTCTACTGTTGTTTGGTCCTTGGGATCATTTCCAGTTTTCTGAAATTATGATGGACGGTGGTGTGAACATTCCTGTATGTGTCTCCTGAGGCATACACCTGGGTATTTCTAGGAGATATATACATATGTAGAATATGTATCTCACAGCCTGTGTATGTAAATCAGGGTGTCAGCTCTCACCCATCTACATCCTAACTGGGGTGCTCCATCTGCTCTACAGCCTTTGAGTACAGAGGGGTGCCTGCATCCTTTATCCTGTGTACCCAGTCCCATCACACTCACAGAAGTCACCCTCTCCTCCTTGGGCTCTGCCCACAAGCCAGGCAATCCTCTGGGATGGCTGTGCCTTCCTCCCTTAGGGCTTCAAGATCATCATTCCACCACATCAACAGTCCCTCTACGCACTTTCCTCTCTTATCTCTGATGCTTGGGGTGACATTGTGCTTTCCTGGATCTTTGTTTAAGCCATGCTGCATGAGGAACACATGTTCCTTGTGTGGATGAGGCGGCTTTCCTTGGTCTCAAGGAATGCATGTCCATTGTGTGAATGAGGTGGCTCTTCTTGCCTTGCCCATGGGCCCCTATCCATCTTCCTTACTGAGACAGTATGTGTAAGGCAGGAGTGAGATCCACATGAGATGTGATCAAACATTTAGAAATTTATTTTTTCTTATTTTAATTTGAATAGATTTAGAAGTACACGTGGTTTTTGGTTACACCAATGCATTATATAGTGGCGAAGCCTGGGGTACCCATCACCTGAATAGTGTACATGGTACACAACAGGTGACTTTCCATACCTCAGCCCCCTCCTACCCTCCCTGCTTTTGAGTCTTCAGTGTCCACTATACCATTCTGTAGGCCTCTGTGTACCCATAGCTTAGTACCCACTTGTGAGTGAGAGCATGTGGTATTTGGTTTTCTAGTCCTAAGTTACTTCACTTAGGATAATGACCTCCAGTTTCATTCAAGTTTCTGCAAAAAGACATTACTTTGTTATAAGACGGAGTCATATTCCACAGTGTATACATACTACATTTTTTAAATCCACTCCTTGGTTGATGGGCACTTGGATTGGTTCCATATCTTTGCAATTGTGAATTCTGCTGTGATAAACATATACAGGCAGGTGTCTTTTTTATATAGTAACTCTTTACCTTTTGGTAGATATCCAGTAGTAGGATTGCTGGATCGAATGGTAGATCTATTTTTTAGTTCTTTGAGAAAGCTCCCTAATGCTTCCCATAAAAGTTGTACTAATTTACATTCCCACCAGCAATGTATTCGCATTCCCTTTTCACCACATTCATGACAACACCTATTATTTCTTGACTTTTAATAAGGACCATTTTTGGCTGGGGTAAGGTAGTATCTCAGTTATTTTAATATGTGTGTCCCTTATGATTAATGATGTTGAACCATTTTTCCATATGTTTTTTGGCCATTTGTGTATTTCTTTTGAGAAATATCTGTTTGTGTCATTTGCCCACTTTTTTTTTTTTAAGATGGAGTCTCCCTTTGTTGCCCAGGCTAAAGTGCAATGGCATGATCTTGGCTCACTGCAACCTCTACCTCCCTGATTCAGGCAATTTCCCTCCTCAGCCTCTAGCTGGGATTACAAGCACATGCCATCATGCTCAGCTAATTTTTTTGTATTTGTAGTAGAGATGGGTTTCATCATGTTGGCCAGACTGGTCTCAAACTCCTGACCTCAGGCAATCCACCTGCCTCAGCCACCCAAATTGTTGGGATTACAATTGTGAGCCATTTCTCCCGGCCCATTTGCCCACTTTTAATGTAATTATTATTTTATTCTCATGGATTTGTTTGAATTCCTTGTGCATCCTGGATATTACTTCTTTTACATTTAGAAATTTCTTGATTATGATACAAGGAGTTCAAGAAAATACATGGTGAGATGTGTTGGTTTAGGTTTATTCTACAAAATTCTTAAAAGCAAATTAAAACATAAAATGTGAGCATGAATCAAATGACTGCTAACATTTTCCTTCACATTCTGCTCGTCATCAATGAAGCACAATAAAAAACTTTGAGAAAATCATTGGAAAAAATATTCTTTCTTAGGAAGTGCAAAAGAGCATTAATATGATATGTGACGAGCCTTTAATAAAGGCTCTTCAAGAACTTCAGAGGCAAGAAACACTATTTGTTTTCATACAAAGTTTCCAAAGAGCTGAGCGTTATAAGCAAAAGAGTTAGTGGGAGATAAGAGGTGAGCCAGGAATCACACATTTGACAAAGAAAACATTAAGGAATGGTTCTCAGACCTGACTATGAGGAGTGGTGACTGAATGCTATGAAAACAACTTCACATACCCTGACTGGAAAATAAGCAAATCTGTAAGAATGTCTTCTTTAATCATCATTGTGAATATTTATCAGTAACTCACAATAACTCATGAGGACCAATCAATTTTTTATTACAATTTTAATCACATTGGTCTTCACAAAAAAATATTTGCTGGGGAAAGCCCCATTTATGGGCTTTTGCTAAGTGTTTCTCTCTCTCTCTCTCTCTCTCTCTTCTCTCTTTGAGAAAGGATATCACTCTGTCATGCAGGATGGAGTAGAGTGGTGCAATCTTGGCTCACTGCAACCTTCACTTCCTGGGTTCGAGAAATTCTCCTGCCTCAGTCTCCTGAGTAGCTAAGTCTACAGATGTGTACCATCACACCCAGCTAATTTTTGTATTTTGTATTTTTTGATAAAGATGGGGTTTCACCATGTTAGCAGGCTGGTCTCCAGCTCCAGACCTCAGGTGATCCACCCTCCTCAGCCTCTCAAAGTGCTGGGATTACAGAGAGAAGCCACTGTGCCTGGCCGTGTTTATGTCTCTTATTCCCTCTTCTTTAATTTTCTTTGTTTCTCTGGCTTCATTGTGGTTACTTTCTTTTGACTTCATTTCCAGATCATTACTTCTATGTTCTGTGTGTTTAATCTGCTGTTAAAACCTTTTTTGATATCCTAAATTGGCTTATTTCATTTTATAATTTAATAATATCTATTAGGGACTTCTCAAAATTTTCCATGTCTTTCTGCATGTCAACTTTTTCTGAGACTTTCAACTTGTCTTTTTTCTCCTGAAGCACAGTTGTCACGCGATTTCATGCATTATGATGTTCCTGATCACTCCAATATCTGGGCCCATTTGTGCAATTTCTATTTTGTGGTTCATTTTGCTTGTTTTTTTCATGTATCTGGTTGTTTTTCTTATTTTGGCAGAGCTCTTTGTTTGAAACATTCTTTGTAGATATAATTTGAGGGTGAGATTGGTAGATTTTGATTTATTTCTGGAAGACACACAGGGGAAACTGACAATCAGGAATCACTTTCTCCACTTTGAGGTTCAGAAGTTTTTGACATTGAGCTGTAATCCCTTACTTGGACCCCTCTATTTCTGGAGGTTTTTTTGTTGTTATTTGTTTTTTGCAATGCAGACTTCAGGGTCTTAATACAAAGCATGAGGGATCTCTCAGCATTGACACTTGGGCCAGCTCTATATTCAAACTTTTCCTTTTGTAACACTGGGAATATATCAAAAATCTCAGGTACTCAGCTATTTACTGATCTTGTCAGATTGGAAAACAATCACTCCCAGTGGTCAGACCCACTTCTCCAGGTGTCAGTCATCTTCTCCTACATCTAAGCTTGAAAAACAGATTTCCTTGATAGGAGGACTGGTTCGAATTACTGACTCACCATTATAAGAAACATAAATACTTATCTAATTTTAAGAAAAAGCTTAGGATGTAGGTTTTATTCTCTGTAGCATTTTCCATCAAAAACTAAGATTCAGAATTTTTAAATGACTTGCTCGAGGTCACACAGTGGTAACTGACAGGGCCATGACTCAAATGATGATTTCCTATACTTATTTCCTTGCATTTTTCTCCAGACCAGACATATTCCCATAATACTTAAGCCACATCTTTCTTTAGTTGTGCATATGTATGGTCAATCTTCCTACTAGACTTTTCTCAGCTTTAAAAATCATAATTACTCTAATCCATGTCTTTATTCTGTGTCTTATTTGTCTTTTTTGCTTATTTATTTATACAATTTTTATTCAGTGCCTATTGCAAGGTGGGCAATGTGCAAGTACAACGTCTGGGAAAGTGCTAAATCTACAAAGACACCAATAAATATTTCTGAATTAATATGTTCATGAGTATAAGGAATATAACATGACAATGGACTCATTATTTTGGAGAAGTATTCCAATTTTCTGAATGGTTTTCCAAGACCTATTGATTAATATTTGGCCAGGAGGACAGCTGTGATATCACCTAACCTCTCCATTTAGGAAAAGATAGAATATAATGGAAGATTTCATTCTATAGCTGTTAAACTAATGTAAAAATTAATACACTGGTAGACCAGATTAAATATTCTGACCAGATTAAATATCTGCATCAAATGATGTCAAAGCTATTGGTTGATTCCTTCCTTCCTTCCTTTCTTTTTTTTTTTTTTTTTTTTGAGATGGAGTTTCGCTCTTGTTACCCAGGCTGGAGTGCAATGGGCAATCTCGGCTCACTGCAACCTCCGCCTCCTGGGTTCAGGCAATTCTCCTGCCTCAGCCTCCTGAGTAGCTGGGATTACAGGCACACGCCACCATACCCAGCTAATTTTTTGTATTTTTAGTAGAGACGGGGTTTCACCATGTTGACCAGGATGGTCTCGATATCTTGACCTAGTGATCCACCCGCCTCGGCCTCCCAAAGTGCTGGGATTACAGGCTTGAGCCACCACGCCCAGCCATCTTTCTTTCTTTTTTTTAAGACAGAGTCTCACTCTGTCACCCAGGCTGGAGTGCAGTGGTGCAATCTCAGCTCACTACAACCTCCATGTCCCAGGTTCAAGCAATTCTCCTGCCTCAGTCTCCTGAGTTGCTGGGATTACAGGCATGTGCCACCATGCCTGGCTAATTTTCATAATTTTAGTAGAGACAGGGTTTCACCATGTTGGCCAGGCTGGTCTCGAACTCCTGAGCTCAAGTGATCCACCTGCCTCAGACTCCCAAAGTGCTGGGATTACAGGCCTGAGCCACCATGCTCGGCCTTACTGGTTGCTTTCATCTCCTCAGTGAACCACTCTATCAACCCAACATATGCCCCATAATAGATGAATTTATTTTCTTTTGTTTTACTTTCAGCACCTGCTTTGACTCTGTGTGCTCAGAGGTGGAAACTCTTAAGCATTATATTCATGATAGTGTATTCAATTTAAAAATATAGGGTATGAATTTAAAAAAATCAATTCTCACTAATTTTTACCTTTTGTAAGATAATATTTTTGTGGAAAAAAAATATCTGAGCCAAATTTTGGTCATATCTCTTCCTAGCTTTTTCTTCCTAGCCAATTTTAACTTCTTTCCTCTAGGCATTTCAGAGTAGTACCTACTGCTTTAAAAAGATGTCGCCTAACTGCAGATTGTCTTTACATTACTTCAGTTTTGTGCTATTTTCAGGTTTATTCTTATCTCTCACTGTTAAAAAATCTCACACACTTTTCATTCCATGGCTTACTTCCCAAGACATCACTACTTAATTTTTTACATGTTCTTTGTTGCTTTATTGAATATTTGCACCAGCAATTTCTTTATAAAACAAAACTCAAAAATCTAGAAAGCTCTAAGAATAGAAAATTATAAACTTTGGTATATAAGAGTTAGTATTTTGCATATAGCAGTGATAAATTAATTTCTCATTTAAGAAATGCTATATTTTTAGTTAAGGCTTAAAACAAGAACAATTCATTTGAAAAACATATATTGATTTTATACTAAATTTAGGCAAAGCTTTGGGTGACTGACACTGGACTTATCTGGATTCTTAGTTATCCATATTTTTCACGTTCTTTGCAGCAATGATATTCAAAGTGGGAGGGGATTGTACAAGATGAATCGTTGGTATGGAGAATACAAACATGAGAATGTTTTCTTCCTATTTTTACCTTTTATCTCATCCTTTACATTTTTAGATTTTCCTTATATTGAAAACTGGCTAGTACCGCATCTTTGTTCAATAGGTTTTAAAAACTCAAATTTCATGAAAGTCATTTCACTTAGGTAACCTTCAGTATAAAGGGACATTTGTAGAATATTAATATATTTGGTGAAATTATTTAAACATTGTAAGAGGTTTTGTATCTATGTAGGAAGAATACATTTTTTTTTCACTTCAAAAAGCTGTCAATGAATTCTTATAATGACACTTACTGTCAAACTTATCATGCCTCAATTATGTTAACACCTTCTTTTGAAGTTTTCTTTTTAACATGAAAAACACAATTTATTATAAAAGGTCTCCACACAAGCTGAAAGTATTCAAAGGCCCCCAACAGGCTGCTCTTAAGAGAACTGTAGGCAGGAAAAACTTGCTATTCATACTGTGAGCAACTTCATTTTCACTTTGCTGTAAGAATAAATCACAAGAAAATGTGAAATGTGGAGAATCTGAAGCCATCATATAAGAGCTTTACAGCATCTGAATCAATCTCCTCAAGACTCCCTGAAAATCACTGCAAAATCTGCAATCTGAAGATCCCCTGGGATCCTCAGGCATGGTGTTGTCATTTTTTTGTTGTTGTTTTGTTGTTTGTTTCTTTGGTTTGGTTGTTTGTTTGGTTGAGATGGAGTCTCACTCCATCACCTCGGCTGGAGAACAGTACCGCCATCTTAGCTCAATGCAAACTCCCTCTCCTGGGTTCAAGCAATTCTCCTGCCTCAGCTTCCTGAGTAGCTGGGATTACAGATGTGCACCACCACACCCAGCTTAGATTTTTGTATTTTTAGTAGAGATAGGGTTTCACCATGTTGGCCCAGCTGGTCTGGAACTCCTGGCCTGAAGTGATCCACCTGCCTCAGCCTTCCAAAGTGCTGAGATTATGTCATGTTTTATTAATTCAATTATAGAGAGGTCACTTGTACCATCTCTTTTATGTGTTATCCCTGGTCGTTGTTTTTCTAAATTTCTATTGTTGCTTACCATTTTATTTATTTACATTTTTTGTCCTTTTACTGTGGTTGAACAAAAAGAGTAGGTTGCACACCATTTTCTCTGTTCTTAGCTTCAAGATGTCTTCTAGAGGTTGGTGAAAAGCAAACTCTTTTATCATTGCTGTATTTTGAAAGATTTTTTCTCCTCTAAATCTCAACATCCAGGAGACTGAGGCTATTGGTTATACTTAGATCTATTTTGTATGTATTATAATCATCTGTATCTATTAATACCTCCAAGCTATGCTATGTTCACCAATCAATGCTGCCTCCTCTGTGTACTTATCTGCTACATAGTAAACTCCTGTGTGTGTGTCTTACCCTTTCTCAAAGTATCCATGTTGCACAAGAAGATTTTATGTACTCCTGTATTAGTCCATTTTCATGCTGCTAATATAGACAGACCCAAGACTGGGCAATTTACAAAAGGAAGAGGTTTAATTAGATTTACAGTTCCACATGACAAGGAAAGCCTCGCAATCATAGCAGAAGGCAAGGCGGAGCAAGTCATGTCTTATATGGATGGCAGCATGCAAAGAGAGAATGAGGAATACATAAAAGTGGAAAACCCTGATAAAACCATCAGATATCACAAGACTTATTCACTACCACAAGGACAGTATGGAGGAAACCACTCCCATGATTCAATTGTCTCCCACTGGGTACCTCCTATAACATGTGGGAATGATGGGAGTACAATTCAAGATGAGATCTGGGTGGGGACACAGCCAAAACCTATCAATTCCCTTCCATTCCTTTGCCTTTTCTTCATCCCCAATTATGTTTTTGGTTTTTGTTTTTTTTTAACTCATCTTTGGATCACATTTACCATGGAAGTTTCTTCTTTATAAATCCTGTTTTCAATTTCTCTGACAATTTTAAATTGTCCCTTGTCTTCTGGTTTAAGAAGAATGTAAACATATTAAATATAAGGAGAATATTCCTTAAGCAAAGAATGCTATTCTCCTTGAAGGTATCCAGTTTAGATAGCAAATACTGACATAGAACATAGTACCAGCATATATATCTGTGTTTGTCATAAAAATCATACAAATATCATTTGAGCCTACTGGTTCAACACTTTGTAATATTCTCATTTTGCGTTTGGGATGTGTGAATTTATGTTGCTCTTCAAATTCCCAAATCTGTCCCTTGTCAGGTTTTGTGTCATATCCGCCATTTATTAAAAGTGATTGTGCATTTTTAAAAGAATTTAGTTTCCTGACACTCCAGAAAGCAAGTATTCATAAGCCATTTCTCTCTTAGAATACCCATTTTTCCTGTAGATTAACCCCATTTTTCCTGTAGGTTAACCCAATTGCAAAATTGCTGACTTCTCTCCTCTGTGGGTCTACTTCAGATGTTACTCTCCCAGGACAGAAATAGCCAGTTCCTAGCACAGTCATTCCTTTTGTGTCTATTGCAGATGTAATTAATCATGATACTCTTTCACACTAGCAAAAATCAGCCTGCAACATAACCTTGCTGTAGCTACAATCCACTTGTCAGAGTGGCATGTCAATTAAACTGTATTTTCCATCTTTGCCATGACACTGTATTTCCCCAAAATGCATTTCCTAAAATATGTACTTATTAAATAGTAAAGTAGTAGTTCCAATTTATGGGTAAGAATAACTTACAATGTATACCATATTAAGAATTTTATCTGTTACTTTTTTTAAAAGTATATTTTATATACTAGTTTGGCACTTGAATAGAAAAGAGCACAGCATTAGCTTTCTCTATTTCTCTATTTCTCATCCTCTTTACTATTCTTTATGAACTAGTCTGAGGACATGCAAATTTTTAATTTCCAAAAAAATTACCAACAGCAATTAGACAAGGAAGTAGGCCATCAGACCCAAACTGTATTTAAATTTATGCAAACACAAACAGAAAAAAGTGAGAAATTAAGGGGAGTATTTGGATCTTTTCCTCTGAGTGGTCTCTTTTGCTACTCACCCTCTTACTTTTTTTACTCACCCTTTTACTTTTTCCATGTATTCTTTAAAAAAGAACTTCTAAAAATAATCAGAAGTGAGAAATGCTAATTGTAAGTCAATTCTTTTTTTCTGAGTAGGTATATTTGCTTTAGGTCGTACGGCTAAGACACTTCAAACACTGGAACATATGATGGAAAAGGGTTACCACTGTGTCATCCAGGACATGCTTCTATTTCAGCTTTCAGGAAAAATTATAAGTTAGAGGAGACTACAGAAATCATTTAACTTCTGGTTACTTCTGCTTTTCCCTTTTAGTGAGAGCAATCATGGAGAAAATGATGATCATTATCTAGGACACTCGTTTAGATACCGCAGGCAGGCAGGCAGCAGTTCCTGGGCACATTTCGTCAGAGACAGAAAAATATAGTACTGCCTACTATGCAACACTTCATTTTCTTCTCAAAGAAAAACATAGACAATCCAAAAGATGTTCACAGGAATTAAAGAAGCAAGGTCAGAGTGCCTGCAGGGCTTTCAGAATTGTTATTCAGGCTTAATGGTTCTTTCTTCCAGGTCTCTGAGATACAGAAAGGGGAGACCTTTGTTAGAAATAAGTTACCTCACAACCACAGTTATGGGTATAAACAATCCAGAAACACAGTGTATTTCTACCTAGGAAAGGCTTTGTTGTTGACGTTGCTTGTTGTTTTTTGCAACCTATTAGTACTTGGTCACATTTATAATCTGGAAGATGGGCATATATGCTCCCATCTGTCTTTGGAAGACTACTCTTGGGAACCAGCATCCTGAAAACATTACATTCCTCCAGTTGGGATTCATTGGTGGTCTGCATCAGTTACCTGTTGCTGTATAACAAATAACCTCAAAATAATGTGGCTTTAAGCAATAATTTATTTTTTCTCATGACTCTGTGGGTTAGGAATTTGGGAAGGGTTTGGCTTGACCCAACTAATCTCCATCTTGTGTTAGCTGTGATCATTTATACAGATATATTCAACTAGAAGTAGGGCACAGCTAAAAACTCTAATAAGCCAATTGGTGCTTTCTACATTCTTCCCAGAAATCTCTTTAACCAAATTCGCATGTTCAGTAGGTGTAGTTTCTGTATTTTTCTATCTTCTATGTTACCACAGGACTATAATCTTTCTTCAACCCCCCAAATAAATTTTCTTACAGCATTTTAGGCCCCCATTAACAATATTTTTACTTCTCAGCCTTACACCCATCTCCCACAATGCCATTAAGTACATATTTTGGGATTTTGTTATGGCAGCACCCTATATCTGGTGCCAATTTTTCTTTCAGTTACCTAATTCTGCGTAACATACAAACCCAAATCATAGTGGCTTAATGCAACACAACAATGATTTCTCATTTCTTATAAATATTTCTGTTAGGATTCAAGCAGAGCTTTGTTGGGTGGTTCTTCAGCTCCACTTGGCATTGGCTGGGGCCATCAGCTGCATTCAGGTGGTAACTGTACCAGGCCGGAGAACCAAGGAAGTTTTATTCCCATGCTTGCTGCTCTAGTCCTTCTCCATGTAGGTTCTCTTTCTGTCTACATTATGTCTCATCCTTGAATAGCCTAGATTAAGTTTCTTTACATCATGGCAGTCTACTTCACTAAATGGTGAAAAGCCAAAACTGCCAAGCCACTTAAAAGCTAGGCACACACTCAATGTTCAAAGAGGGAAAGAGACTCTACTTCTCAATGAAAAGAAAGACAGACATGTTAATAGGTATATTCACTATCTACCTACCACAAGATCTAACCTGTATTATAAATTTCATGTGAAAGGCTCTAACTTTATCACTTTAGTTTTTTGTTTTTTCATTTTTTTTCTTTTGAGACAGGGTCTTGCACTGTCCCCCAGGCTAGTATGACCTCTGCTCACTATAGCCTCTGCTTCCCTGGTTCAAGCGATTCTCCCACCTCAGCCTCTCTAGTAGCTGGGACTACAGGTGCACATCATCATATCTGGCTAATTTTTGTATTGTTTTTGTAGAGATGGGGTTTCACAATGTTGGCCAGGCTGGTCTTGTGCTTCTAACCTCAAGTGATCTGCCTTCCTTGGCCTCCCAATACTGGGATTACTGGTGTGAGCCACAGCACCTGGCCTAATTTTATCACTTTCCAATGAAGGAACTTAATATCCATCAATATACTCTATCAAAGGAAATGAGTATTTTTGAAAACCAAGAGGATGGCTCTACATACCACATTTTCTACACGTAAATGTTACCATAAGTTTGAGTTTTCTGAAATTATACTTGCCTGTGTGTGTGTGTTTCCATCAACATGTATCACTTAGCAGAATATGATCTTATTTTATAATCCTATTTATTATGCAACAGTTTGGCTCATACCGGCTTCTAAGTTTGTCCAATTTAAGCCATACTTTACTGGTTTCAAAAATAAACTTTAACTGTCGTTCAGGAATCCTTTTACTTCACTACTGGTCACTAACTCAAAATCTTGAAATACTGCCATTCTTCCCTCAGTATTTCAAAATGCCATTAATACTAGACTTCTATTGGAGGTTTAAGAGTAAAATAATGGACAGAGGATTTTTGCAGTTAAATTCCAGTCTACTGATGCTACATATAAACTTGGTATTTGCTGCCTCAAGAAATTCTTCACTAACCATGTCTTGCTCTTAAACCTAGCCTCTGGATACATTGTCAATGAACATACACATTCTCTTCACAGGAACCCTGTTCTTCTTTTTCTCAGATTTCCCAACTCTGGTGACTTTGCAAATTCAAAGTCCTGCTACTCTTTTAATAAATTAATTTCTTCCTCTTACCCCATTTTTCTGCATCTGTGTTTATAAAGGGTATCTTACACTTTGCAAAGGAAAAATCCACCAAATGATTTTTTGAAACAAGAATAACTTATCACAGATAAAAATTTTGACTCTGCAATGACTGCTTTTAATATTTGTTTAAAATGGCAAAACTTCCTTTCCCTTAAAGATATAAATGAAAGAGTGAGATTGGATTGGAAGATAGAAACTTTTAGAAGAATTAGAAGTTATTCTCAGTGACTAAGTGAGGTACAGAGGAGCATATTAAAATAACTTTCGGTATTTTTGAAATACAAACATGAGCCTTGCTGCCAACATGGGAGGTGCGGAGGAGGTGTAGGATGTGGGTCCATATTAGCCACAACCTAATGAATACTGTGGTAGTGAGCCTGTTATTGTTGGCTTTTGTTGGATGTTTTCTTTTATAATTCAGGTTTATTTGGGTGGAAAAGTTTGAGCTCTGGGTGCATTATATATGAATTAGAATACAACACAAAACCAAAAGAGTGATTTCATATTTTAGTAATTACAGTTTTTGTTAATCATTTAAGCCTCATTGTATTCCTTTTACATAAACAAGAAACATATAGTTTAATTTGGGCGATAGGAATTGGCCAGTGTATACATCTATCAAAGAATGAGCAAAGATTAGAACCCAGGTCTTCCTGATTTCAAAGTGTGTGTTCTTTCTGTAATAAGTATATGTGCTCCTATAAACCACTCCCAGTGCTTAGCTAGGGGAGAGAGTCAAGGTTCTGTCTTTTCTATTTCTAGGATCAAGGAGCCAGTGTGTGTGTCTGGAGGTTACAAAGACTGAAATCAGAAGACAAAGTGTAAAGTCAAGTCCACTGTGACACTTTTTCTTTGTTTCAGAAGCAATGTTGAAGAGGCCATAGGAAGCAGATTGACCTGGGAAACAGATTTGTACATTTCTCTGAAGTCTAAGATGGGGGCTATAACATGATCTTTGCAATACTATGTATTCCAGTGACTAGCTGTCATCTAGCTACTTGACAATGTTTCTTCTCACTTTCCCTCCTTTCTAAAAATAGTTTTGTTGAGATGTAATTCTCATACCATGTAATTTATTCATTTAAAATGTACAATTTAATGCCTTTTAGTATATCAAGTTAGTTGTATAATTATCACCATAATCCAATTTTAAAGTATTTTCTTTTATTTGACAGAGAAATGTAATTTAGTTTTTTAATATTATATATTTATAGGACCCCATTGTCTCAGAGCAAAATCTCCTGAAACTGAGAAGCAACTTCAGGAAAGTCTTAGGAAACAAAATCAATGTGCAGAAATCACAAACATTCCTAAACACCAATAACAAGACAAACAGAGAGCCAAATCAAGAGCGAACTCCCATTCACAATTGCTACGAAGAGAATAAAATACCTAGGAATACAACTAACAAAGGATGTGAAGGACCTCTTCAAGGAAAACTACAAACCACTGGTCAATGAAATAAGTGAGGACACAAACAGATGGAAAAACATTCCATGCTCATGGTTAGAAAGAATCAATATCATGAAAATGGCCATACTGCCCAAAGTAATTTATAGATTTAACACTATCCCCATCAAACTACCAATAACCTTCTTCACAGAACTGGAAAAAAACACTTTAAACTTCACATGGAAACAAAAGAGAGCCTGCATAGCCAAGACAATCCTAAGCAAAAATAACAAAGCTGGAGGCATCATGCTGCCCGACTTCAAACAATGCTACAAGGCTACAGTAATCAAAACAGCATAGTATTGGTACCAAAACAGAGACCTAGACCAATGGAACAGAACAGAGGCCTCATAAACAACACCAAATATCTACAACCATCTGATCTTTGACAAACCTGACAAAAACAAGCACTGGGGAAAGGATTCCCCATTTAACAAATGGTCTTGGGAAAACTGGCTAGCAATGTGCAGAAAGCAGAAACTGGAACCCTTCCAGTCATCTTACATTAAAATAAACTCCAGATGGATTAAAAATTTAGACATAAGACCTAACACCATAAAAACCCTAGAAGAAAATCTGGGCAAACCATCCAGGATGTAGGCATAGGCAAGAACTTCATGACTAAAACACCAAAAGCAATGGCAACAACAGCCAAAATAGACAAATGGGCTCTAAGTAAACTGCAGAGTTTCTATACAGCATAAGAAACAATCATTAGAGCAAACCAGCAACCAACATAATGGGAAAAATTTTTTGCAATCTACCCATCTGACAAAGAGCTAATATCCAGAATATATAAAGAACTAAAACAGATTTACAAGAAAAAAACAAACAAACCTATTCAAAAGTGGGTGAAGGATATGAACAGACACTTCTCAAAAGAAGACATACATGAGGCCAACAAACATATGAAAAAATGCTCATCATCACTGGTCATTAGAGAAATGCAAATCAAAACCACATTGAGATACCATCTCACACCAGTTAGAAGGGTGGTCATTAAAAAATCTGGAGATGACAGATGCTGGAGAGGATGTGGACAAATAGGAATACTTTTACACTGTTGGCAGGAGTGTAAATTAGTTCAACCATTGTGGAAGACAGTGTGGCGATTCCTCAAGGACCTAGAAATAGAAATTCCATTTGACCCCGCAAGCCCATTACTGGGTATCTATCCAAAGGACTATAAATCATCCTATTATAAAGACATGCACATGCATGTTCATCACAGCACTGTTTACAATAGCAAAGACTTGGAACCAACCCAAATGCCCATCAATGATAGACTGGACAAAGAAAATGTGGCACATATACACCATGGAATATGATGCAGCCATAAAAAACAATGGGTTCATGTCCTTTGTGGGGACTTGGATGAATCTGGAAACTATCATTCTCAGCAAACTGACACAAGAACAGAAAATCAAACACCACATTTCTCACTCATAAGTGGATATTGAACAATGAGAATAGTTGGACACAGGGAAGGTAGCATCACACATTGGGGTTAGTTGGGGGACTAGAGGAGGGACAGTGGGGGGTGCAGAGAGTCAGGAAGGATAACATGGGGAGAAATACCAAATATAGATGATGGGGGAATGGAGGCAGAAAACCACCTTGCCATGTATGTATCTATGCAACAACCCAGCATGATCTACACATGTACCCCAGAACCTAAAGTACAATAATAAAAAATAATAATAATAAATGTTTTAAATTGTGGCAAAAAGCATATAACATAAAATTTGCCATTTTCACCATAGTTAAGTTTATTAGTATTAAGTGTATTCACATTGAGGCAAAAGACATGCATGAATAGATACTTTTCAAAACAAGACATACATCTGACCAACAAACATATTTAAAAAAAGCTCAACAGCACTAATCATTAGAAAAATGCAAATTGAAACCACAATAAGTTACCATCTCACAACAGTCAAAATGGCTGTTATTAAGAAGTCAAAAAATAACAGATGCTGGTGAGATTGTGGAAAAAAGATAATGCTTATGCACTGCTGGTAAGAGTATAAATAGTTCAGCCATTGCAGAAAGCAATGTAGCAATTCCTCATCAAACTTAAAACAGAATTACCATTCAACCCACCAATCCCATTATTGGGTATATACCCAAAGGAATGTAAATAATTATACCATAAAGACACATGCACTCGTATGTTCACTGCAGCATTATTCACAATAGCAAAGACATAGAATCAACTTCAATGCCCATCAGTGGTATCCTGTATAAAGAACATGTGGCAAACAGTATATGAAAAGACGTTCAACATCATTGATCATCAGAGAAATGCAAGTCGAAGCTAGAGTGAGATCTCTCATCCCAGTTAAAATGGCTTTTATTCAAAGGGCAAGCAATACAAATCCCGGCAAGGATGCGGAGAAAAGAGAACTCTTGTACACTGTTGGCAGGAATGTAAATTAGCATAGTCACTAGGGAGGAGAGTTTGGAGGTTCCTCAAAACCTAAACCCAGAACTACCATAATATGATCCAACAATCCCACTACTAGGTATATACTCAAAGAAAGCAAATCAGTGCATCAAAGAGAAATCTGCACTCCCATGTTTACTGCAGCACTATTCGCAATAGCCAAAATCTGGAAGCAACCTAAATGTCCATCAACAGATGAATGAATAAAGAAAATGTGGTACACATACACTGTCGAGTACTAGTCAGCCATTCAAAAAAATGAGATCTTGTCATTTCCAGCAACATGAATGTAACTGGAGGATACTATGTTAGGTGAAATAAGCCAAGCATGGAAAAACAAAATTTGCATGTTCTCACTGATTTGTGTGAGCCCAAAATGAAAACAATTGAATTCATGGAGCAAGAGAGTAGAATGATTGTTACCAGAGACTGGGAAGGGTAGCGTTGGTAGAGAATTTGGGGGGGTTACTAGGTGTAAAAATACAGTTAGACAGAATGAACAAGATCTACTATTTGATAGTACAACAGAGTGACTACTAGTTAACAATAATGTATTGTATATTTAAAGATAACTAACAGAGTATAATTGGATTGTTTGTAACACAAAGAAAAAATAAATTCCTGAGGTGATAAATCCCCTATTTATCCTGATGTAATTATTACACATGGTATGCCTATGTCAACGTCATGTTCTCCATAAATATATACAGCTACTATGCATCCACAAAGATAAAGATAAATTGAAAAAATGAAAAAGTATAGTAAAATGCACATTTAATGGTTAAGTATTGAAAGTATTCCTTTTAAGATCAGAAAGATGACAGAAATATCCACTATCACTTCTACTTAACAAGTCACTGAAGGGCCTTACCAATACAATATTCAAGACAAATAAATAAAATGCATAGAGATTAAGAGGAAAAAGCATAACTTTGGTTATTTGCAGATTGATATAACTGGCTCTGGAGAAAACCCAAGAGAACCTAAAGACCAATTATTAGAAAATAATTACGTTGGTGCAAAAGTAATGCAGTTTCTGCAATTAAAAGTAATTTCGGTTTTTGCTGTTAAAGTAACCTGACAGAAACAAGCAATGGGGAAAGGATTCCCTATTTAATAAATGATGTTGAAAAACTGGCTAGCCATATGCAGAAAGCTGAAACTGGATCGCTTCGTTACACCTTATACAAAAATTAACTCAAAACTGATTAAAGATTTAAATATAGGACCTAACACCATACAAACCCTAGAAGACCTAGGCAATACCAGTCAGGACATAGGCATGGGCAAGGACTTCATGACTAAAACACCAAAAGCAATGGCAACAAAAGCCAAAATAGACAAATGGGATCTGATTAAACTAAAGAGCTTCTGCACAGCAAAAGAACTATCGTTAGAGCAAACCAGCAACCAACAGAATGGGAAAAATTTTTTTGCAATCTACCCATCTGACAAAGGGCTAATATCCAGAATCTACAAAGAACTTAAACAAATTTACAAGAAAAAAAAAACAACCCTATCAAAAAGTGAGCAAAGGATATGAACAAACACTTCTCAAAAGGAGACATTTATGCAGCCAACAGACATATAAAAAAAAAAAGCTTATCCTCACTGGTCATTAAAGAAATGCAAATCAAAACTACATTGAGATACCATCTCACGCCAGTTAGAATGGTGATCATCAAAAAATTAGGAGACAACAGATGCTGGAGAGGATGCAAAGAAATAGGAATGCTTTAATACTGTTGGTGGGAGTGTAAATTAGTTCAACCATAATGGAACACAGTGTGGAGATTCCTCACTGTGTGTATACCTTTGAGGTATACACTCAAAGGATTATACATTATTCTATTATAAAGACACATGCACACTTATGTTTATGTTGGCACTGTTCACAATAGCAAAGACTTGGAACCAACAAAATGCTCATCAATGATGGACTGGATAAAAAAAAATGTGGCACATATACACCATGGAATACTATGCAGCCATAAAAAGGAGGAGTTCATGTCCTATGCAGGGACATGGATGAAAGCTGGAAACCATCATTCTCAGCAAACTGACACAAGAACAGAAAACCAAACACTGCATGTTCTCACTCATAAGTGGATGTTGAACAATGAGAACACATGGACACAGGGAGGGGAACACACTGGGGCCTGTTTGGGGGTCGGGTGCTAGGGGAGGGATAGTATGGGGGTGAGAGACAGGGGAGGGACAGCATTAGGAGAAATATCTAATGTAGATGATGGGGTGATGGATGCAGCAAACCACCATGGCATGTGTATACCTATGTAACAAACCTGCACTTTCTGCACTTGTACCCCAGAACTTAAAGCATAACAGTAATAAAAAAGTAATGGCAATTACTTTTGCACCACCACAATTATAAGAGAGCTTATCAAAGATCTGGATATAAAATCAATAGAAAACTTATTTACAAGAAAAGAAAACTATGTCATAATATGGATGCCATTTGAGGACATTATACTCAGTGAAATAAGCCAACAACAAGTGCACACGCACACACATAAAGATAAAATATTTTCTTTCCCTAATTTGAGTTGTTTCTACTCGTCGGCTGTTATGAATAACGCCGTTATAAACATACATGCATATGTACTGGTACCAGCATGTTTTCTTTTCTTTGGGATCTATGCCTAGCAGTGTGACTGGCATTGTATGGTAACTCAGTGTTGAACTTTTTAAAGAACTGCCAAGCGGCTTTTCAATGTAGTGGCCCAGCTTCCATTCTCAGGAGCAAAGCATGATGATTCCAGTTTCTCCTCATCTTTGCCAGGACAGTTTTGCACTGTTTAACAATGAGGATACATCCTAAGGAATGGTTCATTAGGCAATTTCATCATGGTGTGAACATCACAGAGTGCATTTACACAAATCTAGATGGTGGGGCTTACTATACACTTACACTACGTGGTATAGCCTGTTGCTCCTAGGCTAAGGACCTATATAGCATGACTGTACTGGATACTGTAGGCAACTATAACACAATGGTAAGTATTTGTGTATCTAAAAATGTCTAGACATAGAAAAGGTACATTAAAAGTATGGTAGAGAAAGTAAATGGTCTATCTGTATCGGGCATTCACCATTCACCATGAACACAGCTTTCAGAACATTATACTCAGTGAAATAAGCCAACCACAAGTACACACGCACACACATAAAGATAAAATATTTTCTTTCCCTAATTTGAGTTGTTTCTACTCGTCGGCTGTTATGAATAATGCCGTTATAAACATACATGCATATGTATTGGTACCAGCATGTTTTCTTTTCTTTGGGATCTATGCCTAGTAGTGTGACTGGCGTTGTATGGTAACTCAGTGTTGGACATTGCCCTGAATGAGTTGATGAGTGACTGTTGAGTGAATGAAAAGGCCTAGGACATTATGTATACTACCATAGACTTTAGAAATACTGCAAATTTAGGCTACACTCAATTTATTAAATTTTTTAAAATTTAATAATAAATTAATCTCTTAACTTACTGTAAATTTTTACTTTACTTTTTAAAATAATTTTTGATTCTTTTGTAATAACATTTGGCAAAAAACACAAACATATTGTACAACTGCACAAAACCATTTTCTTATATATATATATATATATATATATATATATATATATATACATATATATATATTTTTTGAGATGGAGTCTCACTCTGTTGCCCAGGCTGGCGTGCAACGGTGCAATCTCAGCTCACTGCAACCTGCGCCCCCTGGGGTTCAAGTGATTCTCCTTTCTCGGCCTCCTGAGTAGCTGGGATTATATGCATGTGCTACCACATCCAGCTAATTTTGTATTTTTAGTAGAGACTGGGTTGCATCATGTTGGCCAGGATGGTCTTGATCTCCTGACCTATGATCTGCCTGCCTTGGCCTTCCAAAGTGCTGGGATTACAGGCATGAGCCACTGTGCCTGGCCCTTAAGATATTTTTTTAAATTTAGTAATAAATTAATCTGTTAATCTAATTTACTGTAAATTTTTTACTTTATAATCTCTTTAAAACTATTTTTGATTCTTTTGTAATAACATTTAGCTTAAAACACAAACATATCATACAACTGCTCAAAACCATTTTCTTTCTTTATATTCTTGTTCTTTAAGGTTTTTCCTATGTTCATTTTTTTTCTAACTTTTTAAATATGTTGTTGAAAACTAAGATACAAAACATAGACATTAGCCCAGGCCTATACAAGGACATGATCATCAATATCACCGTCTTCCACATCCACAGCTTGTCCCACTAGAAGGTCTTCAAAGGCAATAATATCATGTATGGAGCTCTCCTCTCCTATGATAAGAATGGCTTCTTCCAGAATACCCTGAAGGACCTGCCCAAGGTCATATTAGTTAACTTATTTTTTCTTACAAGTTGAAAAAGTACACTCTAAAATAAGGATTGAAAAGTATCGTAAATAAGCCAGTAACATAGTTATTATCATTATCAAGTATACACAATGCGTAATTTTATGTGATAGACTTTATATGACTGGCAGCACAGTAGTTTTGTTTGCAACAATAACTGCACAAACACATGAGTCATGCTTTGCACGACCCTAGTAAAATGGCTGCAATCTCACTAGACAATAGAAATTGTTTAGCTCCCTTACATCTTAAGGAGCCACCATACGATATGCAGTCCATGTTAACAGAAATATTATATGGTGCATGACTATACTTGCCATTGTTTGTCTTTTTGCTTATAGACATCCTAGGGCCTGTCAATGTGATTCATGTTATAGTAAAAATTTTTAAAGTATTTTTTCCATTAAAAAATAAATGAGATGGTTACAAGTGAAGCTAATAGGATAACAAATAATTCCCCAGCTCCAAAAAAAAAAGAAAGGTTTATTTCTTGTTCACATCAGGGTAAATATGGGTAAAGGAATGGCAGATGGGAGGAAACACAGCTGCAGTTACCCAGAAAACCTATTTCCCATCACAGGTTCAGCCACCCCAACTGCAGAAAGAGGCATGCGGTTGGCATGGAGGGATTATTATTATTATTTTTTTGTTTTAATGAAATGGGGTCTCGCTATATTGCCAAGGCTGGTCTCGAACTCCTAAACTCAAATAATCCTCCAATCTTGGCCTCCCAAAGTGCTGGGTTTACAGGTGTGAGCCACCATGCCCGACCAGTTTTCAGTTTTTTTAAGTAAAATTAGAGCAGCCAAATTGACTTCACTACTGAGACAGTCCTTAGTACTCCACCCCAGCCTTGTGTATTGTAAAGTTGCTCCACTTTGATTATTGGGAATATGGACTATTCTCAACCTTGTGTAATTTCTGATAATTATTCTGCTCCATTCTGTCCAGTGGTTCTTTCTTTGGTCCCTGTCAGTTTTTTCACACCCATGTGCTAATCATTACTCTACCGAAGACTAAAAGGAAACCCTTTGTAGGTCTCTGCAGCTCTCTCCTCTCATGGAGGGATTATTTGGAAAGCGTTAGGGAACAGCTGATCGATGGCTTGCATCACCTACCCACATTTCATTTCTCAAAATTCAGTCATCTGTCTCACCTCATCACAGGGAAAGTTGGAAAATACAATTTTGCCAAGTGCCAAAAAGATAAAGAAATAAACTGAAGAATATATGCATTTTCTGCGCCACCTCACATGCTATAAAAAAGAACTGAAAAAGTCTACTTAAACAATGTTCTGGATAACAAGAACTTGGGTTTTTAATTCTGACAGAAACTCGTTGTGCAACCTTAGGATAAGCATTAAATATTTCTAGTGGCAGTTCTTCATTCTTAGTTATTGATATTTGCAGGGCTCATATGCCCAATATTTTACTGCCTTTTGGTATAAAAAAAGTCTTCAAAATTTATATTATTGTAATGAAATTTAATGGCCTCTGGAATTATTTATCAATCCATTGAATACAATTTAAAAAACAAAATCCTCTTTGATATGTTTTTAAAAACCTCTCTAAATCTGACATTTAACCTATTATTATAATGGAAAGTAAGATTATATTCTCACATTTAAAGTTTATTAGGTTATTTCACATGGAACTGCTATTTGCAATACAGATGGTAACCTGATTGTGTCTATAAACATATTTACCAAGCTTTTAAACTGAAATTATTGGTTTCATAAATACTGAAATCCTCTTTGGCACTGTAATCTTCTGTGGTATAAATCCTGTATATTCAAATTTTATATGCATATATATTGTATGTATCATAATAATATTACCAGAACCCTAGGCAATAAATGTTGAACATAAATTTAGCTCTTCATGTAAATATTCAGATTTTAATTCTTTAAACTTAAGAAGCTTTTTATTTGTAGAAAAACAAATTAAATCCTGTATTTTATATATTTGTATGCCATACATAGTCTTAGAAACGTTGTGCTTTTGTTTTTAAAGGGTAAATTGTAATATTTATATTTCTTCTGAATTGGCCAGCATGTGCCAACCTATCTTTTAAAATTTCTGCTTTCACTTCTGTATTTAAACTAGTAGATTAATTTACATCTTTTAACCTTTCCTTTTTGTCTTGTCTTCTCAATTTCACTCTTTCATGTTAGGTTATATTCTCAAGTCATTATCAAGATAGCAATGCAGTGATTCCTATAAATGTTGATATGTATGTAGAAAATATGGTGATGTGCCCAGACCAAAAAAGCAAATAAAAACATTTGGTTACTCTATGCATAAAAATATTTGCTCCTGAATTATATATGACCTGATCTAAAAGATACAGGAAACAGTACTGAACTGCAAGAAGCATATCTTGATGTTCACAGAGTACTAAGCATGATTGTACACAGTTCTGTGGATGCTACAGTAGGTCTCACCCTCACCCAATACATAAAAAGGACCAACATTACAGAAATTCAGCTTTGACTTCATTTTTCATCTATGCCTGCTGATAACATAATTTACAACATTTTAATTGCTCCAGAGAATTAAAGAAGACAAAGCATCATCACTTCAGGCTACCCAAATCCCCGGTGTCATTTTCAGATAACTCTGTTTATCTTTTTGTAATCTAATGTTCTGATGGTTTACAATAATCTAACAAAGCTTGCTGTTTTAAAAATATATATATATATATATTATGGTGAATACTCAATATATCTGGAAATCTGTAAGAATTTAAGTTTTAGAACATTTAAATTGAGGGAATTTTTCGGTGTTATTTTATAAGCAATTTCTTCCCAGCTGTTTTTCATGCCCTATGTTTCTATAATTCCTACTAAATGGGATGTTTATTTCTGAGATAGATTCATAATGGTTTATCATTTGCTTCCCATCTTCCATTTTTCTGTCCCTTATTTTTCAAGAGTGATCCTTAGTTTTATATTACAACTCTTAAAAATAACAGTGAGGACACTATTCTATTTTTTAACCTGTATTTTGAAATATGTATAGATTCACAGAAATTACAAAGATAGTACACAGATACCTGAGCACCATTTATCCTATTTTTTCCAATGTTTCTATCTTACCCAATTAAAGTACAAGATCTACACTAGGAGTTTAGTATCTGTACAATGTGTGTAGATAGGTCTATGTGATTTTATTATATGTGTAGACTTGTAAAACTGCCACCACAATCAAGATACAGAATTATTTCATCACAATGATTTCTCTTGTGTTACCTTTTAAACTTCTTCCTTGACCTATAGACTATTTAGAAGTGTGGTGTTTAGTTTGGATATGTTCCTGTTACGGTTATTGATCTTTAGTTTCATCCCCCTACAGTCATAGCACATTCGCTGTATGCTTTACATTTTTTAATAGTTGGTTAATGCTTGTTTTATGGACCAGGGTTTGATCTGGTATATGTTGCCAGATGTATAGATATAACTTGGTGTATGTTAGTGGGCACTCAATAAAATGTATTTTTTGTTGTTGCTAGATGGAGTGTCCTATAATGTGAATTAAATTCTGTTGGTTGATAGAATTGTTAAATTATTTTATAACTGTCCTGTCTTTCTAATTGTTCTATAAATTGTTGAAAGAGGGATGTTGCAATCTCTATGATCATGGTTCTAAAATGACCTACAAGGAGACTTAGACTCCCACAAAACAGTAGTGGGAAATTTTAACTCCCCACTGTCAATATTAGACAGATCAATGAGACAGAAAATTAACAAGGATATCTAGGACTTGAACTCAGATCTGGACCAAGTGGACCTAATAGACATCTACAGAACTCTCCACCCCAAATCCACAGAATACACATTCTTCTCAGCATCATCACACTTATTCTAAAATTGACCACATAATTACAAGCAAAACGCTCCACAGCAGATGCAAAAGAATGGAAATCATAACACAGTCTCTCAGACCACAGTGCAATCAAATTAGAACTCAGGAATAAAAAACTCATGCAAAACCGCACAGCTACATGGAGAACTGAATAACCTGCTGCTTAATGACTACTGGATAAATAATGAAATGATGGCAGACATAAAGATATTCCTTGAAACCAACAAGAATGAAGACTCAATGTATCAGAATCTCTGAGACATATTTAAAGCAGTGTCTAGAGGAAAATTTATAGCACTAAATGCCCACAAGAGAAGAAGAAAAGATCTAAAATTGCCACCCTAATGTCATGAATAAAAGAACTAGAGGAGCAAGATCAAAAAAACTCAAAAGCTAGCAGAAGACAAGACATAACTAAGATCAGAGCAGAACTGAAGGAGATAAGAGACAAAAAAAGCCCTTCAAAAAAATCAATAAATCCAGGAGCTTGTTTTTTGTAAGGATCAACAAAATAGATAGATTGCTAGTTAGACTAATAAGAAAGAAAAGAGAGAAGAATCAAAGAGATGCAATAAAAAAATGATAAAGGTAATATCATCACCAATCCCACAGAAATACAAACTACCATCAGAGATTACGACAAACACCTCTATGCAAGTAAACCAGTAAATCTAGAAGAAATAAATAAATTCCTAGACACACCCTCCCAGCTCTAAACCAGGAAGAAGTTGAATCCCTGAATAGACCAATAACAAGGTCTGAAATCGAGGCAGCAATTAATTGTCTACCAACCAAAAAAAAGTCCAGGCCAAGATAGTTTCAGTTGAATTCTACCAGAGGTATAAAGAAGAGCTGGTATTATTCCTTCTGAAAGGATTCCATATTATACAAAAAGTGGGAATCCTCCCTAACTAATTTTATGAGACCAACATTATCCTGATACCAAAACCTGGCAGAGACACAACTAAAAAAGAAAATTTCAGGCCAATATCCATGATGGACATTGACGTGAAAATCCTCAATAAAATACTGGCAAACCAAATCTAATGGCACAACAAAAAGCTCATTTATCAAGATCAAGTGGGCTTCATCCTTGGGACACAAGGCTGGTTCAACATATGCAAATCTATAAACGTAATCCATCATATAAACAGAACCAAAGACAAACACCGTATGATTATCTCAATATATACCGAGAAGGCCTTTGACAAAATTTAACAGCCCTTTACAATAAAAATTCTCAATAAACTAGGTATCAATGAAATGTATCTCAAAATAATAAGAGCTATTTATGATAAACCCACAGCCAATATCATACTGAATGGGCAAAACTGGTAGCATTCCCTTTGAAAACTGGCACAAGAAAAGGATGCCCTCTCTCATCATTCCTATTCAACATAGTATTGGAAGTTCTAGCTAGGGTAATCAGGCAATAAAAATAAATAAAGGGTATTCAATTAGGAAAAGAGAAAGTCAAATTGTCTCTGTTTGCAGAGGACATGACTGTATCATCTCAGCCCAAAATCTCCTTAAGATGATAAGCAACTTCAGCAAAGTCTCAGGATACAAAATTAACGTGCAAAAATCATAAGCATTACTATACACCAATAACAGACAGAGAGCCAAATCATGAGCAAACTCCTATTCACAATTGCCATAAATAGAATAAAATACCAAGGAATATAACTAAAAGGAATGTGAAGGACTTCTTCAAGGAGAACTAGAAACCACTGCTCCAGGAAATAAGAGAGGACACAAATAGATGAAAATATTCCATGCTCGTGGTTAGGAAGAATCAATATTGTGAAAATGGCCATACTGCCCAAAATAATTTATAGATTCAATGCTATCCCTATCAAGCTACCATTGACTTTCTTCACAGAATTGGAAAAATAAAACACCTTAAACTTCAAATGGAACCAAGAAAAAGCCCAAATAGCCAAGAAAATCCTAAGCAAAAAGAACAAAGCTAGAGGCATCACACTACTTAACTTCAAACTATACTACGAGGCTACAGTAGTCAAAACAGCAAGGTACTGGTAACAAAACAGAAATAAAGACCAATGAAACAGAACAGAGGCCTCAGAAATCAGATTACACATCTACAGCTATCTGACCTTTGACAAACCTGACAAAAAAAGCAATGGGGAAAAGATTCCCTATTTAACAAATGGTGTTGGGAAAACTGGCTAGCCTCATGCAGAAGCTGAAACTGGATCCCTTCCTTACACCTTATATAAAAATTAACTTAAGATGGATTAAAGATCTAAACATGCGACTTAACACCATAAAAACCCTAGATGAAAACCTAGGCAATACCATTCGGGACATAGTTATGGGCAAGGACTTCATGACTAAACATCCAAAACAATGGCAACAAAAGCCAAAATAGAAAAACGGGATCTAATTAAACTTAAGAGCTTCTGTACAGCAAAAGAAACTATCATTAGAGTGAACCAGCAACCAACAGAATGGGAAAAATTTTTTTTGCAATCTACCCATTTGATAAAGGGCTCATATCCAGAATATACAAAGAACTTAAACAAATTTACTAGAAAAAACAACCCCATCAAAAAGTGGGCAAAGGATATGAACAGATACTTCTCAAAAAAAGACATACATGCAGGCAACAAACAAATGAAAAAAAGCTCATCAATCCCATTACTGGGTATCTATCCAAAGGATTATAAATCGTTCTACTATAAGGACACATGCACACGAATGTTCATTGCAGCACTGTTTACAATAGCAAAGACCTGGAACCAACCCAAATGCCCAACGATGATAGACTGGACTGGGAAAATGTGGCACATATACACCATGGAATATTATGCAGCAATCAAAAATGATGAGTTTGTGTCCTTTGTAGGGACATGGATGAATCTGGAGAACATCATTCTCAGCAAACTGACACAAGAACAGAAAAAGAAATACCGCATATACTCGCTCATAGGTGGGTGAGAAAAATGAGAACATGTGGACACAGAGAGGCGGTCTACTATACACTGGGGACTGTTGGGGGGAATGGGGGAGGGACAGCAGGGGGGGGCTGGGGGGGATAGCCTGGGGATGAATACCAAGTGTGGGTGAAGGGGAGGAAAGCAGCAAAGCACACTGCCATGTGTGTACCTATGCAACTATCTTGCTCGTTCTGCACATGTACCCCCAAACCTATAATGCAATAAAAAAAATAAAATAAAATAAAATAAAATAAAATAAAAAAAAATAAAAAATAAAAAGAACATACTGAGATATCACCGCACTCTCATTAGGATTGCTATTACTACAAAGAAAAAAAATAACAAACGCTATTATAAATATGAAGAAAGGGAAACTCTTCTACACTGGACTTAAGTGTGTATCACAGTGAATGAATAAAAAAAATGTGAAATATATATGAAATGAAATAGTATTCAACCATGTAAAAAAAAATAAAATCCCATGATTGTGGTAATATGAATGAACCTGGATGACAGTATGTTAAGTGAAATAAGCCAGGCACAGAATTTCAAGTAATGCATGATTTCATTTAAATGTGGAATCCAAAGAAGTTGATCTCCTAGAATTAGATAGTATAATAGTAGTTACCAGGGTCTGGGCAAAGGAGGGGTCAGGAGATAGAAATCAGTCAGTGGGTACAATGTTAAAGAGATTTTGATTGTTCTCACCACAGATGATAAATGTATCAGTTTATGTGCATGCTAAATATCCTGATTTGATTTTTACAAAATGTTTATATTTATTAAAACATCACACTGAACCTCCAAAAATACATACAATTATTACATGTCAATTTAAAAGAAAATAAAAAACATTTTGAATCTGTAAAAAAAAAAAAAAAAAAAAAAAAAAAAAAAGAAAAAAAGCTCATCATCACTGGTCATTAGAAAAATGCTAATCAAAACCACTTTGAGATACCACCTCATGCAAATTAGAATGGCGATCATTAAAAAATTAGGAGACAACAGATGCTGGAGAGGATATGGAGAAACAGGAATGCTTTTACACTGTTGGTGGGAGTGTAAATTAGTTCAACCATCATGGAAGACAGTGTGGTAATTCTTCAAGGATCTAGAACTAGAAATGCCATTTGACCCAGCAATCCCATTACTGGGTATATACTCAAAGGATTATAAATCATTCTATTATAAAGACACCATGCACACTTATGTTTATGTTATGTATCCAAGCAAAGGCTTGGATACAACCCAAATGCCCATCAATGATAGGCTGGATAAAGAAAATGTGGCATATATACACCATGGAATACTATGCAGCCATACAAAAGGATGAGTTCATGTCCTTTGCAGGGACATAGATGAAGCTGGAAACCATCACAAGAACAGAAGAACAGAAAGCCAAACACTGCATCTTCTCTCTCATAAGTGGGTGTTGAACAATGAGAACACACGGACACAGGGAGGGGAACATCATACACTGGGGCCTGTTTGGGGGTGGGGGGCTAGTGGAGGGATAGCCGGGGGTGGGTGGATAGGAAAGGGATAGCATTAGGAGAAATATCTAATGCAAACCACCATGGCACGTGTATATGTACATAACAAACCTGCATGTTCTGCACATGTACCCCAGAACTTAAAGTATAACTTTAAAAAAAAAGAAATTCTTTAAATACTTTCATCAGTTGTTTCACATATATCATAATTCTGTCATTGGTGCATCCACAGTGAAAACTGCTGTGTCTTCTTGGTAGATGAACCCTTTTATTACTATGAAATCCTCACCTCTACCCCTGGTAATTGTATTTGGTCCAAATTCTGTCTTATTAGATATTTATATATCTACTGTTGCTGTTTTTGATTGTATGTGAATGGTGCACCTTCTCAAACTTCTTACCTTTAATCTCAAATATCATATTCAAATTTTTCCGTTGGTGTATTTAGACCCTTTACACTTACTGCTATTGTTGCTGTGTTAAGGCTGAAGTCACTTTGTGTTTGTTCACTCTGATTTTTCTTTCTTGTCTTCTAGTTCATTACTTGAACTTTCTAAGAAATTCATGTTGATGAATCTACAGTGTTTTTCAGTATCTCTGTGTAGCTCTGTAGTAACTGTTTTGGATATATTGTTAGGTGTTTATAACTTATCAAAGCCTTCTAGTGTTGACATTTTATACATTCAAGTGAAGCATATACCTCTATGTGTAATGTAGTTGTCTTAGATATTATGTCTACATAATTTCACTATTTTCATTTGTTTTATATCTTTAATAATTTTTGTTTCAACCATTAAACATAATTTAGAAAACATAACAGCAGAAAAATCTATTGTAATTATCCACATTCTTGCTTTCTGTATATTTTTCTAGGTATTTCATAGGTATTTCAACATTTCTTTTTTTTTCTTTCTATCATTTCCTTTATGTTTAGAGAAACTCTGTTACCATTACTTTAGAGTAGATCTGCTGACAAAAATTATCTTAGTTTTCCTCCATCTGAGAACACCTTGATTTCCCTTTATTCCTGAAAAAAATGTTTTCATCAGGAACAGAATCATCAGTTGATGTTTCTTATTCTGCAACTGCAAAATATTGTTTCACTTCCTTCTGTCAATCATGGTTTCTGATGAGCAAACCTCTGTCATTTGAATTGTTTTCCCTTTATAGGTGAAACATCATCTATCTCGCTGTTTTCTCTGTCATTCTCTGTAGTTTTTGGAAGTTTTACTATAAAGTGCTTTGGCATGGATTTCTTTTATGTTTTATGCTGTCTGTATATTACTCAGCTTCTTGAATCTATATATGTATACTTCCTACCACATTTGGGAAATTTTAAGTCATTATTTTTTAAAAATATTTTCAGCCTCATTCATTTTGTCCTTTCCTTCTAGAACTCTAGTGACACTCATGTTAGATTTTTTGTTAGAGTGCCATGGGTTCCTGAGGTGCTGTTGATTTAAGTCCAATTTATTTTTGTTGTTCAGATTAATAATTTCTGGTGTTCTCTTTTCAGGGTCATAGATTGTCTTCTGTATGCTCTCCATTCTGCTGTTGAGCTCATTCATTGAGATTGTTTTAAATTTTGATTATCCTATTTTTCAGTTCTAAAATTTCCATGGTTGCCTTTATTTATTTGTTTGTTTCCTGGCTCTTTCTGTTTCTTCGCTGAGACTTCCTATTTTTTAATTGGTCTCATTTATGTTTGTAAATGCTCAATGGGAAACATTTTTATTGTCTACTTTAATATCTCTGTCAGATAACTTTAACATTGATTTCATCTTCATGTTGAAATTTGTTAAATGGTTTTTTCGCATTCCATTTTAAATATGTCTTGTTCGTTGTGTGGTTCTGTTAAGAGATGGTAAAATCCTTCATTCTCCACCAGCCTTCCAATGACACTGCCCCAGCAGAGAAAGGAAGGGGTATCTCATAAGTCCAGTCTTCCCTGTGTGGCCACCACTGACACCATGGGGTTGGAAATACTCTGTTCCAATGAAGGGGAAGGACTGGGCTCCATGCCGCCTTTGCTGGCAAGGACTGCAGTCTGTCCGTATTTGTCTGGAGTTGGGCAGTTACTGTCTAAAAGTCCTCTGTTTTCTTAAGCTCCCTCTTTCCCATCTTTTGGCTAGAAAGATTTTGGGGGACTCTATTTTTCTGTACATGTTGAATTTGCTGCTTGCCACGTTCTTCAACACCTAGGCTGAGACATGTGAGACAAAATAAATGTAGGAACTTTACCACTATATTCTTCCTTGAGTTTTCAGCTCCCTAGCCAGCCAGTCTTCTTCTCTCCACATTTCAGAGTCCTCTTTCATTTATTAAATATATAACATCCAGAACACTTAGTTGTAGTTAGAAGAGGGATGTAGGAAAAAAATAAATCAAATTCATCTTCCTGGAAGTGGAAGTCTCAAGTATTCTATTTTTAATTACCAGAAGTTCATTCTTGTTTGTTTTCTTCCGAGTAATTTATACTTGTTTTGGAGCTTGTCTCTTTGATGACAATAATTGCACATGACTTTTTTGATACTTTTCTCTCCCCATTATTGTCTCTGTTTCTTCTACTTTGTTTAGATTCTTCTGCTGCTTCTATTTTTCTATACTCAAAAGTCTGACAAATTTTTTTTTTCAGTGAGACACCAAAAATAGAATTGGAATTTACTTGTTGATGGCCAAGGATTATTGATTTCTGCGTTTGGTGTAGTGTGAATGTGTGATATGCTAGCATCTAGCTTTTTTACTGAGAATAAAACATAATTGTTAATATGCATAAGTCCCTTTTACTGGGGAAGTTTAGGTTCCCTAGTACTCGGATGTTGTGCTGTGCTCACCTGGTTAAGAAGAGTTATAATTTCAGCCACTTTCATTCTAGAAATGGGTGAAGGAAAATAGCTGGGAGCCCAGCTGTGTCCTACGTAGATTTTCACTTAGTTTTTATTTGAAACACCTACCTTTTCTTCTCCCATGTGTCCTTGTAAACCCTCTCTGATATCACCAAACCCCCAAACCTTTTTCCTCGAATTTTCTATCTTCTGCTCTCTGGTCTTGTCATTACATAACCCGATCTTTGATCATTCCTGTTTTCATTCAGCACCTGGCTTCCTGCTTCTGAGGTGAATCAGGTTTCCAGTTCCTAAGCATCTGGGGGTTCCGTTGAAAAAAGGGAGTTACCTCTTATTGGCATCACCTCTGTAGTCACATAAATTATACCTTCTTTTTCTAAACAAGCCAGTTACCACTCTGCCATCTTGCAAATTGTTAAAATCCCTTATGACTGTTGTTATTTCTTCCCCTTTTTGCTTTACCTTTGGGAATTTATGCCCTTATTACTATGTTACTGTTATTTTATTGAACTTAGCAAAGTAGAGGGAAGTAAACCATGTACAGCCACTATGCCATATTAAGAAGCCTCACATCAGCACCGTCTGCACTTACAGTATTTGCACTCTTTGTTAATGATTCCTATCAAGCACCTAAATAGTTGGTAGTATGTGCTAAGTGAGGGTGATTAGCTGTGATTTTCCTAACTTATTTGAACACTTTAATATATTTTCTTAACATGTCATGTTTGAGCCCATTGTATTTTAATTACATATTAAGCTACATATGCCACATCTCATGAATAACCTAATTACTGATAAATAACTACATTTATGTATGCAACTGAACTTCAAATATACTGATAAAATAGGACCATAATTCCATTTAAGAATTAACTTATTAAAATGAGGAAAGATATAAAACTATGAGTTACTAATCAATTTTGATTTTTTTTGTTAGATATGAAATGAGCTGAAAGTCACTAAAATTTTTTCTAGGCCTTTGTTTTTCAATAGTCGTAACTACTATATTCACGTATTTGTAGCACATATGATGCCTAAAAATACACATTTTAACTCATGGTTCATTGATTTGCTCATATCCCTACATTTTCCTAGTTCTCATTAGCCTAAGGATTCAAATGAGCCCATTTTAATTTTAATGCACACATCTTGCTTTTTAAATTCTCTCTTCCTATTCATTCAGGATGAAAATGCTCCTTTAAGTAACTCCTTCCATCCCTTCAAATATTTCTCAGTTACCTGAGGCACTGATCACCCATCCTTAGCATGTGAATTGCTATCCTGACCCTTTGCCCCTGTTTCTCCTTCAACCCAACTCTTCTGCTGATCTCAGTTCAATTTGGAACTACGGCTCACTTGGGACACTCTAAGGTTCCACTAGCCCCACAATTCTATATGCCTTAGAAACTTACCTTTAGGCATGTTCTGTCTGTGTTAGTACCTTCACCGCACTGTCACTGGTAATGCTTGCTTCTGCAGCCCTGACCCACCACTGGTGATTACCACAGCTGCAGCTGGTCTGGGCTCTGCCCTGAGCCACCTGGCACTTGTATCGTTTGACAGTGCACTGGTGCACATCTTTGCTGATCACTGTGCTCACTACAGCTGCCAGTTCCCAGCCAGGCTCTGGTGAAATAGAAAAGGAAATGGATTCCCCACCATGCATGAAGCTCTGCAAGTTTCCAAGAGGAACCTTGTCTGGGTTCCAATGTGTTACAGGGTTTAATTAACAACTTCCTCTTTTCACTCAGAGGCGTTTTCTCTGTGTGGCTAGCACATACCTTCAGGTGTCAGTGTCAGATGAAATCAAGACCTAACAAAACCGTCATTTCCTTTTGATCCTCATTTTCAGACAGTGGCAGTGTTCAACGGGGGATAATTTTGCTTCCTAGGGGACACTGTCAATATCTAGAGACATTTTCTGTTGTCATAACTTGGTGGTGGGGGTGGGTGTTCCCAGCATCTTGTGTAAAAAGGCCAGGGATGCTGCTAAACTTTCCACAATGCAGAGGACAGCTTCCCATGACAAGGAATTATCCATCTCTGCCAAAATGTCAGTTGTGCTGAGATTGAGAAAGCTTGTTATAGAGAATTGGAATGGAATGGGCAGGTGCACCTCAGTCATGACAAAGAAATCCTATAAATTCCAATCTATCTGTGGCTGATACACAGACTTTTTTCTTCCTTCAGAAATGAAAGCTTTTGGAAGTCATCCAAAACAAACTCACTGTGTACCTAGTTCTGCTTTAAGTGCAGAAATGTAATAACAAGTTTCCAATGTAATAATAGCTCCAGAATTTGCAGAATGACATGAGTGAACACAATTGTTCGAATCCTAAGTTTTTAACAGGCTTATTTCATACAAATTTCTGTCATGCACAAAAATGTTTCCCTTGGCTTTAAAAATAAATTCAAATGAAGGGAGGTAACTGTGGGTTAGGATGATATAAGAGTGACTGATATGTCTCCTTTCAGCATTCCATGAGAATATGCATTTTTTCATAAAAAAGAAAATCTGAAAGAGCACTAGGAACAATAGCTAACAAAAAGACCTTAGGGTAGCATCCAAAAGACTCTCTACAGGCTGGGCATGGTGGCTCATGCCTGTAATCCTGGCCCTTTATGAGGCCAAGACGAATGGATCATTTGAGGCCAGGAGTTTGAGACCAGCCTGGCCAACATGGGGAAACTCCGTCTCTACTAAAAATATAAAATTTAGCCTGGTATGGTGATACGTGCCTGTAATCCCAACTACTCAGGAGGTTGAGGCAGGAGAATTGCTTGAATGTGGGAGGTGAATGTTGTAGTCAGCTGAGATCATGCCACTACACTCTAGCTTCAGCAACAGAGCAAGGCTCCATCTCAAAAACAAAACAAAACAAAAAAACTACTAAGTGCAAATCAATTGACATTCCTATATACCAGTAACAGACAAATAGCCAATTGTGAGTGAACTCCCATTCACAATTGCCATAAATAGAATAAAATACCTAGGAATACAACTAACAAGAAATGTGAAGGACATCTTCAAGGAGAACTACAAACCATTACTCAAGGAAATAAGAGAGAACACAAACAGATGGAAAAATATTCCAAGCTCATGGTTAGGAAGAATCAAGATCATGAAAATGGTATATCTACAATCATTTGATCTTTGACAAACCTGACTAAAACAAGCAACGGGGAAAGGATTCCCTATTTAATAAATAGTGTTGGGAAAACTGGCTAGCCATATGCAGAAAGTAGAAAATGGACCTCTTCATTTTACCTTATACAGAAATTAACTCCAGATGGATTAAAGATTTAAGTATGAGACCCAACACCATAAAAACCCTAGAAGAAAACCTAGGTGATACCATTCAGGACATAGGGATAGGCAAGGACTTCATGACTGTAACACCAAAAGCAATGACAACAACCCACTTATGAGTAAGAACATGTGGCCTGTACTGTTTTTTTCCTTTCCGTGTTTAGGGCTTCCTTCAGGAGCTCTTGTAAGGCTGGCCTGGTGGTGATGAAATCTCTCAGCAATTGCTTGTCTGTAAAGGATTTTATTTATTTATTTTTTTTGAGACGGAGTTTCGCTCTTGTTACCCAGGCTGGAGTGCAATGGCGCGACCTTGGCTCACTGCAACCTCCGCCTCCTGGGTTCAGGCAATTCTCCTGCCTCAGCCTCCCGAGTAGCTGGGATTACAGGCACGTGCCACCATGCCCAGCTAATTTTTTTGTATTTTTAGTAGAGACGGGGTTTCACCATGTTGACCAGGATGGTCTCGATATCTTGACCTCATGATCCACCCACCTCGGCCTCCCAAAGTGCTGGGATTGCAGGCGTGAGCCACCACGCCCGGCCTGTAAAGGATTTTATTTCTCCTTAACTTATGAAGCTTAGTTTGGCTAGATATGAAATTCTGGGTTGAAAGTTCTTTTTTTTTTGAGACGGAGTTTCGCTCTTGTTACCCAGGCTGGAGTGCAATGGCACGATCTCAGCTCACCGCAACCTCCGCCTCCTGGGTTCAGGCAATTCTCCTGCCTCAGCCTCCTGAGTAGCTGGGATTACAGTCACGTGCCACCATGCCCAGCTAATTTTTTGTATGTTTAGTAGAGACGGGGTTTCATCATGTTGACCAGGATGGTCTTGATCTGTTGACCTCGTGATCCACCCGCCTCGGCCTCCCAAAGTGCTGGGATTACAGGCTTGAGCCACTGCGCCCGGCCTGAAAGTTCTTTTGTTTAAGGATGTTGAATACTGGCCCCCCCTCTCTTCTGGCTTGTAGGGTTCCTGCCAAAAGATCTGCTGTGAGTCTGATGGGTTCCCCTTTGTGGGTAACCTGACCTTTCTCTCTAGCTGCCCTTAGCATTTTTTCCTTCATTTCAACCCTAGTGAATCTGACAATTATGTGCCTTGGGGATGCTCTTCGTGAGGAATATCTTTGTGGTGTTCTGAGTATTTCCTGAGTTTGAATGTTGGCCTGCCTTGCTAGATTGGGGACATTCTCCTGGATAATATCCTGAAGAGTGTTTTCCAGCTTAGATTCATTCTCCCTGTCACATTCAGGTACACTGATCAAACATAGATTAGATCTTTTCACATAATCCCATATTTCTTGGAGGCTTTGTTCATTTCTTTTCACTCTTTTTTCTCTAATCTTGTCTTCTCATTTTATTTCATTGAATTGATCTTCAATCTCTGACATCCTTTCTTCTGCTTGATCGATTTGGCTATTAAAACTTGTTTATGCTACATGAAGTTCTCATGCTGTGTTTTTCAGCTCCATCAAGCCATTTATGTTCTTCTCTAACTTGTTTTTCTAGTTAGCATTTCATCTATCCTTTTTTCAAGGTTCTTAGTTTTTTTGTATTGGGTTAGAACATGTTCCTTTAGCTCAAAGAAGTTTGTGATTACCCACCTTCTGAAGCCTGCTGCTATCAATTTGTCAAACTCATTCTCCATCCAGTTTTGTTCCTTGTTGGTGAGGAGTTGTGATCCCTTGGAGGAGGAGAGGCGTTCTGGTTTTTGGTGCTTTAATCCTTTTTGTGCTGGTTTCTTACCATTTTCATGAATTTATCTACCTGTGTTCTTTGAAGTTGGGACTCTCAGATGGAGTCTCTTAGTGGGTATCTTTTTTGTTGCTGTTGAGGCTATTTCTGTTTTCAGCTTTCCTTCTAACAGTTTGGGTCCTCTGCTGCAGGATGCTGGAGGTCCACCCCAGACTCTGCTTGCCTGGGAATCACCTGTGGGGGCTGCAGAGCAGCAAAGATTGCCGCCTGTTTCTTCTTCTGGTAGCTTCGTCTCAGAAGGGTACCCACCAGATGTCAGCCGGAGCTCTCCTGCATGAGGTGAGTCTTTGGATATACAGGGGTCAGGGACCCACTTGAGGAGGCAGTCTGTCCCTTATCAGAGCTCAAATGCTGTGCTGGGGGCTCTGCTGCTCCCTTCAGAGCTGCTGGGCAGGGACATTTAAGTCTGCTGCAGTAGAAATCACAATCTCTCATTTTCCCAGGTGCTCTGTCCAGGGAAGGTGTGGCTTTATTTATAAGCCCCCGACAGGCTTCTGCCTCTTTTCAGAGATTGTCTGCCCAGGAAGGAAGGAGTCTAGTCACAGTCTGCCTGCAGAGAGCTTGCTGAGCTGCTGCGGACTCCCCACAGCTGCTGCGTAAACTTCTTTGTGCTTTTGTTTACATGGGTAAGGTTAGAGCTGCCTCATTAATGGAGGACACCCCTCCCCCACACAGAGCTTGACTGTCTAGGGTCAAGCTCAAACTTCTGTGCTGGCTGCAAAACTCCCAAGCCAGTGGGATTCAGTTTGCTAGTCTCTGTTGGGGCAGGACTCGTGAAGCCAGATCACCTGGCTTCCTGCCTTCAGCTCTTTCTCTCTGGTGTATGGGCGACTCTGTCTCACGGGTGCTCCAAGCACCAGTCAAAATGGCTACTCAGATTTGTGCTGGGAACTGGTGGCACAGGCTGAATCAGCTGCCCAGATTTGCCCTGGAAACCCATAGCGCCTGTCAGCATGCGGGGATCTCCTGGTCTGTGGGCTGCAAAGATTGCAGGAGTAGTGCAGCATCTGAACCAGAGCTCTGAAGTGGCTGTACATCACTGATGGCCTACCTTGGGTAGGAGGGGTGCCTTCTGGCTTGTTGCACTTCCCGGGTGAGGCAGCACCCCACCCTGCCTCAGTTTGCCCTCCTTGGGCTACACCCACTGTCCAACCAGTCCCATTGAGATGAACGTGGCCCCTTGTTTAGAAATGCAGAGATCACTAACCTGCACTTCACTGGCTGGGAACTGTGCTCTGAAGCTGTTCCTATTCGGCCATCTTGGCAGAAGTCCAAGACTCCATCATTTTAAGAAAATTCCCAGAGGTGTTATAAGATGTTTTTATCAGACACAAGTAAGAGATGCTCACCTTCGCACTCCATCATTTGTTTTGGATTGACCCAGTGGAAATGAACTTCTCCAGGCCTGTGCCCAACAGGGAAGGGCAGGGTCAGATGCCAGAGGCCGTATGAATGTTCAGTATGTGCTAAATAAATTGATTTAACAGCTAATGTTTTATTTTTTTCCTGATGAGATATTGATGGTGGGGCAGAATTGGGTATTTCTATTTCAGTTAAAAATTTTTATCAGTCTAAAACCCTGTCAGTAGATGTTGCTTAATCAGAAGTAAAAAAAAAAAAAAAAAATTCGTGACTCTATGAAGTTCTCAACAGGAAGCTGATGTCTTTATCTGTTATTTTAATTGGAATTTGTCAATATATACAAATGCATACCTGCGAGAGTTTGGAAGCTATGCGGGGAGTAAAAGATAACAGCAAGTTAAAAAGGATTTTTATTCTAAAAAAAGAAATTGCAGCACTTTTCCCTCTTGGCATTCTTTTAGTCACTTTGTTCTACTTTTATTGACTTCCTGAACTTTGTATTCTGCTTGTCTGTCTATACCAATGGTGTGCATCTAAAAAAATGTGAAGCAAATCTATTTTAGTGTCAGATAAACTTGGGTTCAAAGATGGGATCTTGCCACTTACTGAGTGTATTTCTAATATTGTGCAAATACCTTCACTGGGCATCAGTTTCCCATTAGTAAAATGGAGAGAAATAAATTGCCTGTTTAGAGAGAGTATTATTAAGCTTTGGTTATACTGCAGAGTAGGAGGTAGTGATATGAAACACATTTAGTCTTGACCCTGGTTCCTAGCAGACAACTTCTAAAATCTTCAAAGTAGTGACTTTGTGTATGCTAATCAGTTGACTTGCAGCTGGGAGTCCCTCTAGAGCTTCAGGGTGTGGCTGCTTTCTATTAAGACCAAGGCACAATTAGAAGGTTGGAAATTTCAGCAGAACCTCTGGGAAAAGGGAAGACACTGAAGGTTGAGTGGATCACCAATGGTCAATGGTTTAAACAGTCACACCTATGTAATAAAACCTCCATAGAAACTCAACAGGACAGGGTTCAGAGAGCTTCTGGATAGCTGAGCATGTGGAGGTTTCTGGAGGGAGCTGCACCCTGGGACGGCATGGAAGCTCCCTTCCCCCATACTTCACCCTATACATCCTTCATCTATATCCACTATGACATCCCTTCTAATAAACCTAAATGTAAGTAAGTGTTTCCCTGAGTTCTGTGAGCTGCTCTGATTTACAGCCAACTGGTCAGAAGCACAGGTAAAGCCATGTAGAGCTTGTGACTGGCATCAGAAGGTGAGGGCAATCTTGGAGGCTGACCCCTCAACCTGTGGGATCTGATGCTACCTCCAGGTAGCTTGTGTCAGGAATGAATTGAGTTAGAGGACACCCAGCTGGTGTCCACTGCAGAACTGATTGCTTGCTTGGTGTGTGGAAAATAAAACCCGCATAAACCAGTCACAGAAGTCATCTGTGTTGACTATCAGGTGAGATGAGTGAAACCAAGTTTTGTTTTGTTTTGCCTGGCCTCATAGAGTACTAAAAAAATGCTGACTTCTTTTTCTATTGTTATTTTAAATACTGTTAGGACTATGATGATATTCAGTTCCTTGTGTTTGAGAATTTAATAGTAAGTGTTGGAAAGTTCTTAGTACATTGCCTAGCCTCCCCACAAAAGAAATTATTTCATATAAATGCTAGCTATTAATACAATTGTCTTTTTACCAATTACTGCTTTATTAATGTTAGCTTATCTTTGCTTCATGGTTTCCGCTTATGATTTTTAACCAAAGACTTCCCTTTTCCTACCTTAGCAAAATACCCAGACTTCACAGTTTTCTTATATTATGATACTTGATGCTTCTTTTTATATTATTTAAAACCCTTGACCCTAATCAATTCCAAATAAGCACATAATATCTAAAAACACCCTTCAACCTAAATAGCCTTCTGGAATCAGCTTGGCCTCTGCTGACTTTCCTTTGTTCCATAGTAATGAACACCCTGATAGGACAATACCCTAGGCCCTATGAATACTGCAAAATCATAATGGCAAGATATTATGTGATAAGTTGTCAGTCTATGAGCTGAAAAACTTGTCCACATCCATTTCTCAGTCCTGATATTGAGCAAGTTATGACCAACTTATTTTTCTGTAAGAGGCCAGATAGTAAATATTTCAGGCTTGCTGAGCCAGACAGTCTTTGTGGCAGCGAATCAGCCCTGTAGATATGGTCCAGAAGTAGCCATATACAATATGTAAATAAATGACATGGGAATGTGCAAATAAGACAATTTACAAAAGTATGTGTCAGGCCAGATTTGACCTACGGCCCCGCTGTGCCTACCTATCTTAAATGGGGCAATATCTTCCTCACAGGAGCATAAACTGGATTTTAGGGGAGGCGCAAATTATATTGCTTTTGTACAAAGCACGGGGAATATATATATTTTCATATATTTATATATACACATTTATATATTATATATTAATATATTTTATATACCAATATACATGATATATATTTATATATTATTTATATAGTATATATTTATATATATTATACATATATATATATCAGCAGTCCCCAACTATTTTGGCACCAGGGACTGGTTTCATTTCATGGAAGACAATTTCTCCACGGACCTGAGGGTAGGGGATGGTTTCGGGATGAAATTGTTCCACCATAGATTATCAGGCATTATATTTTCATAAAGAGCATACAACCCAGATCCCTGGCGTGCCTAGTTCACAATACGATCGATATTCCTATGAGAATCTCATGACACCACTGATCTGACAGGAGTTGGAGCTCAGGTGGTAATTTGAGCCATGGGGAACAGCTGTAAATACAGATGAAGCTTTGCTGACTCACCTGCTGCTCACCTCCTGCTGTGCAGACTCATTCCTAAAGGGCCACAGACTAGTACCAGTCCATGGTCTGGGGGTTGGGGACCCCTGAATATAATATGAAAACAGATTATTCTGAGTTGAAGTGTCTTCCAAATGTTTATATCTATCTTGATCCTTAAAATGGGGTTGTATTGGGCAATAGAGTGTTTGTAGATGTAATCAAGGTAAGATAAAGTCGTGTTGGACTAGGGTAAGCCCTAATCCAATGACTAGAGTCTTTACAAAAGAGGGAAGTTCGGCTGCATAAACAGAGGGAAGGTGATGTGAAGAGGTACAGGATGAATGCCCTGTGATTGGAATGGTGCATCCACCAGCCATGGAATGTCAAGATTGCTGGTGACAAATGAAAGCTAAGAAGAGACAAGGATGGATCCTAGAGATCCTTAGAGAACCTTTAGAGAGAGCATGGTCCTGTCAACATCATGATTTTGAACTTCTGCTCTCCAGAACTATGAGACTATTTAAGCCCCATAGTTGTTCATGACTTGTTACAGCATCCCTAGGAAATGAATACAAAGATACACAGTATAGCTGCAGTACTTAAATTGCAGCCGGGCATGGTGGCTCACACCTGTAATCCCAGAACTTTGGGAGGCCAAGGCGGGCAGATCACAAGGTCAGGGGTTTGAGAACAGCCTGGCCAACATAGTGAAACACCTGTCTCTACTAAAAATACAAAATATTAGCCAGGAGTGGTTACAGTAGCCTGTAATCCCAGCTATGTGGGAGGCTGAGGCAGTAGACTGGCTTGAAGCCGGGAGGTAGAGGTTGTAGTGAGCCGAGATCATGCTATTGCACTCCAGCCTGGGCAACAGTGTGAGACTCCATCTCAAAAAAATAAATAAATATTAATTAAATAAATAATATGGAGTCTCAAAAATAAATAAATATTAAAATTTAAAAATTAAAATTAAAAATGATAAAATAAATTGCATAGAGTACAGAAGTGATTTGTGGAAAATGTTTAGAATGTTTCCAGGGCTGATAATAATAGTAAGTTAAGGAACACTGCTTCAGAACTGTCGTTTTCCATACCAGCTTGACAGGGTTTCAGGCAGCAACCAAAATGTATTGGGAAAATATTAATACTTTCTGCTTCTCTAGCCCTGGCTCTATGTCGACCCCTGCAAATGCCGTTGCTTGGGGTTCCTCTTCAAAAAGGTTGCTCACACTCTTAGGAGGGATGACCTTGTACTTCATCAGACGGACTTGACCTTTGGCCCTCTTCAGGAATGAAGACGCAGAGCAGCCATGGTGAAACTTGCCCCGACATCAGGGAAGCTTCCCACTGTCTCACAATGCTGACGTGTCGAGCTGTTCCAACTGTCATTCCCAACAGGAGGTGGAATGAGATATAAAACAGCTCTAATTCCAGGTCACGACTGAACTCGTATTTCTACTGTGGACCAGATTATCAGCTGAGTACTGTGAGCTAGATGTTCTTAAGACTGATTTAGAAAGGATAAAACTGAAGTACAGAGATGCTGAAAATCTCCCCACGGTCACAGATGTTTACGTTGTAACATAACATGTCAAACTCTCAATGCTGTGTTACTTTGAATCTAAGATCCACATGAGAGAAGGATCTTTGGGAACTCCATTGAAATCTACCATCAAAAGGATTATGATTCTTTTAATTAGATGCTCCTGCCAGAATGAATAATGCTCAAATAAGGCACAACAGAGCTTCCCCACCCAAGAATTCTGTTGTCTGGTCACCCAAGAAATACTTTGGTGGCCAGCCATATAAACAGAAGGAAACACCTCACTCCAGGTGTCCCAGGCGGACTTACATTAGACCTGACTCAGGAGAATATCCAACTCTAATATCGGCCTCCTGTGTCCCCAAATAAGGAGCATGATTTATTCAATACATGTTAAGAATCTTAAATATTTGAAGAAGGGGTGGTAGAGGAATTAGGGAGAAGTCAAAGTGTACAAACTTACAGAATGTAGGATGAATTATAGAGTTATGGTGTAAAGCAGGAAGACTGTTTTTAAGGATGTTGTATAATGAAAATTTGCTCATTATAGAGAGTAGATATCAGATGTGCTTATCAAGCACACACACACATATGCATGAAGTAATTATGGAAGGCAATGGATAGGTTAATTTGCTTACCTGTGGTAATGATTTCACCATTTATATGCATACCAAAACATAATGCTGTACACCTTAAATATGCACACACACACAGAAAAAGAATCTTCAATATGGTAGGCACTCTTCTAAGCCCTGGAGAAAAGGTAGTGGATTAAAAACAAATCTCGCTTCTCACAGAGCTTACATTATTATATACTATGTATAGTGGGAGTACAGTAAACAGACAATAAGTAAGTAAAAAGTAAAGGGTGCCATACAGTGATACTAGTGTAAGTGATTAAGAGCACAGAACTAGACTGTGGCTCCACTAACTGAGTAATTGCAGTTAAGTTATCTTTCTGTATCATAGTTTCTGTATCTGTAAAATGAGGACAATAACAGAATCTACCATGTAGAATTGTTGAAAGGATTAATTGCGGGAAAACACTTAGATTTCAATGCGGCACATATATATGGATCATTACCATTAAGTAAAATACAGCCAGAACTAGATCTAGGGAGTGTGGAGATGAACCATCAAGGAGAATGAGATTTAGGTTTAGAAAAACCTGGTTTTGAATCCTGGCTCTGCCACTTGGGCTCTGTTGTCTTGAAGAAGATATGCAATCTCTCTGAGCCTCAGCTTGTGGGTTTATTTGTTTATTAGGCTCTAAAATAGAAAGAAGACTATTGACCCTGTGGGTTTGAGATAGAATGAAAGAGACAGAATGCAATGGATAGAATGATATAACATTGGTAAGGCTCACAGTAGACCGGAACATAAAATAAATAAAAGATTCATGACTCTGTTTTCTTCTTACCCCCTCAGCCATGGTTGGCAGCAAGACCTTATCCGGAATCCTGGATGGGAATGTTGAGCAGGCTTCTGGCATTCTCATGTGGCCCTAGTCCCTCCAAAGAAAGCTTGGAAGAGTCATGATCAAAACCTTTTACTTGTGTCATTTAATAGAGCTCTCCTCTCCAAATAACACCCTTTCAGAGTATCAGGGAATATCTCTATCTGTGGAAAATGTAGATCTTGTGATATCCCAGGGAACCTTGGGACCACAGTCACAATCACATCAACACCCATTACAAGAGCCTGATGCTTATCTGTGGCCTTAACACCAAATAACATGGCCGGGCGCGGTGGCTCACGCCTATAATCCCAGCACTTTGGGAGGCCGAGGCGGGTGGATCACGAGGTCAAGAGATCGAGACCATCCTGGTCAACAAGGTGAAACCCCGTCTCTACTAAAAATACAAAAATTAGCTGGGCATGGTGGTGCGTGTTTGTAGTCCCAGCTACTCAGGAGGCTGAGGCAGGAGAATTGCTTGAACCCAGAAGGCGGAGGTTGCAGTGAGATCGTGCCATTGCACTCCAGTCTGGAAAACAACAGCAAAATTCTGTCTCAAAAAAAAAAAAATAATAACATGACTACCTGTCATGACCACATGACTCAGAAATTTGTCTTGCTGTCTGGACAAGATCTGCACACTCTCTGTTACCTCAGGGTGGAGTCAGTGGGTTTATTCACAAGGATTTGTTAACATGCCATTTTTTTGTAAAGCAAGTCAACATACTTTCTGGAAAAGCATCTATTTGCTGAACAAGAAATTTTCCAAGATACAGGCATCCTTTGGTATATTCATTTCTTGTTAGGTCTGAAATCAGAAAATCTGCAAAGTATCTCTTCTTATATCTAAGTGGAGTGAAGTTATAAGTTTAAATAAATAATAATGACCAACATATATAATTTAACAGTTCCAAAATAAGTTCTGTATGGGAAAAAAATGCTACATATTCTCATTTGTCTTAAAATTCTTTAAACATGTTCATTAAATTTGTCCTCAAGCAAGGTTATAAGAAGATAAAGGGAAAAGAATAATACAGAAAAGGCAAGGAGATGTTTTTGAATTATGTAGCACTTAATAAACCTTCAAACACCTATGCAAAATCTTTGGGATTTTTCTAAACCATTTAACAATATAACCCCTGGACTTAACCATATGTATAGTAGACATCATGCTATACCTCTGCAAAAAACAATTTTACTGGCCGGGTGCGGTGGCTCACGCCTGTAATCCCAGCACTTTGGGAGGCCAAGGTGGGTGGATCACGAGATCAAGAGATTGAGACCATCCTGTTTAACATGGTGAAACCCCGTCTCCACTGAAAATACAAAAAAGTTAGTTAGGCATGGTGGCATGAGCCTGTAATCCCAGCTACTCAGGAGGCTGAGGCAGGAGAATTGCCTGGACCCGGGAGGCGGAGGTTGCAGTGAGCCAAGATTGCACCACTGCACTCCATCCTGGGTAACAAGAGCGAAACTCCGTCTCAAAAAAAAAAAAAAATTTACTTTCAGATAAAAATACATTTACACAATTGACAAAGTAATGACTGGAAGCTGGACTGGAAGCTGACAGATTTAGTACTAGAAAATATTTTCTAACTGACAGAAAGCTACCTAGTAATATTGTTAAAGCTCACAAATTTATCAAATTCATTGATATTTGTTCCTTTTATATTATGGTTGTATTAGTCCATTCTCACACTGTTATAAAGTCAAGACTGAGTATTTTATACAAAAAAGTGGTTTAATTGACTCACAGTTCTGCATGGGCTAAGAAGGCCTCAGGAAACTTACAATCATGGTGGAAGGAAAGCAAGGCATGTCTTACATGGCGTCAGGGGAGAAAAAGAGTGAGGGGGGAACTGCCAAACACTTTTAAACCATCATATCTTGCGAGAACTCACTCACTATCATGAGAATAGCATGGGGAAAATTGCCCCTTGAACCAATTACCTTCCACCAGGTCCCTTCCTCAACATGTGGGGATTACAATTCAAGTTGAAATTAGGGTGGGAACACAGAGCCAAACGATATCAATGGTTTTACTAAAATTTTAGCAAGTTATATGACTTTATGTTCAAAAAGATTGGCCATCTAATTCCAATGGGTATCCATTTCCTACAATTTCTTCAACTAAATCAACAGAATCTTTTCTTCAGCTGCCATTTTGATTCTACATTGATTGCACTCAACTATTTCTGTGATGTGGGTAACCATGGTCTAGTCATTTATGAGCACCTATCAGTTATAAATGCTTTGGGTTTTTAGTTGAAGAAATTTTTACAAATAATAATTCAAGTAAGAGGCAGTTATTTTTCCTGATATAAGACAATTATGGGGTCAGCTGGCTGCCAGCCTTGATAGAATACCTCAACAATGCCATCAGAGTTGGCAGTCTTTGAAACCTTGTGTGTTGGCTTTTTGTCTTCATATTGGTTGCCTTGTGGTTGCAAGATGGCTACTGCAGCTCCAGCAATCACATTAGCGTTCAAGCTCAGAATAGGGAAAAGGGACAACATTATTACGGTTCTCTTGCATCTGTTAGAAAGCAAAAAACCTTTTCCAGAAAACCTCTATCACATTGACTGGCACGTTTAAGATGACACACCTTAAATCAGTGTGGACATACCAAATACAATGTAATGGATCACTCTTTAAGCATGCCTTTTCTTGTTTTAATTTTATGTTTACATTTACCCTAAGAGCTTTTATGCACAGGTATGTTTCCATTAATATTATCACAAAGGCAACATGCTCCCCAAAAAATGGAATATGCTCATGGTTTTCTTTTGTAAAATGCCTAGCAGGCTAACTGCAGCCATGAGGTGCTACATGAAGGCTTATTACAAAATGTTCATATCTACTAATAAGGAACAATTCGATTTAATATATTCAAAAGTCATGCCATTAAATCTGTTTAGCACAACCAAGTATTGCAGTTGCTAAAGAGAGTCAGAAATCACAGTATGCAGGAGAGTAGCTGGAATCAGAAATCTCTCCTAGATGATTCATTTATTCATTCATTCATTAGATAAATATTGTTAAGCATTTATGTGATAGAAAATGTGACATTTTCTGGGGATAAAATTGAATAATATATGCACCCCAATTTTAAGTTTCTTATATTTTTGGAATCTCCACGAGGGCAGCAATTTTATAAGCTTACTTTGTATTCTTAATCTCTAGAATGGTGGCTCAATCATAGGTACCATTTAGAATTAACTTTGACATATTTTACATTAAAGTTATATAGAAGATAAACATATCTTATATATCTTGAATATATATCTATTTTAAAAATTATATATATATCTCCTAATCTGAAATATGCTGACTTCTTTTTTGTTTTTTCAGGCTGCATTTGGAATTTGACATATTTCTTAGCTATAAAAAGTAGATCGGAACATGGTTCTTGCAAGTGCTTACTACACCATCATTGTGAAGTTCTAGTCCACAATGTATTTGTTTAAGTTTTGTGAAACTTTTTACAAATAACTATTTATTTACTTTTTTTTTTTGACACGGAGTCTCGCTCTGTAGCCCAGGCTGGAGTACAATAGCATCACATGATCTTGGCTCACTGCAACCTCTATCTCCCAGGTTCATGCAATTGTCCTTACTCAGCATCCTGAGTAGTTGGGATTACAGACACCCACAATCATGCCTGGCTAATTTTTGTATTTTTGTAGAGATGAGGTTTCACCATGTTGGCCAGGCTGGTCTTGAACTTCTGACTTCAGGTGATCTGCCTGCCTCGGCCTCCCAAAGTGCTAAGATTACAGGCTTAAGCAACCACACCAGGCCTACAAAGAACCATTTGGTAAGCTAAAAATAAAATAAATATATATACACATACATTTTACACTATACATATTTATATTTTTAAAGGGGAACTTTTAAAACAAAACAATGCCCAAGACCTAACTCAGACCATTTACGGTCAGGATGTCTGGCTGTTGGACTTAGAAATTGGTATTTTATAAAAAGTTCTTCTTATGGTTTGAGAACCACTGTTCTAGAAACAAACAAACAAAGCGGACCTTGGTGGAGAGCTTGCTACTTACCCAAACAGTGTTGTAAATTCCTTCTCTCCTTTATTTATCACAAAACCCTCTGACACAAGTATCCTTATTATTTCCATTTAATGGTGAAAACACTGAGAAACAAAGAGATTTAGTAACTAGCACAAAGTCCTATAGGCAGAATGTGTTGGAAATAGAATTTGAACTGAATGGTCTGCCTCATATTCAATATTTTATGCTGCCTATGACATTCCAGGCACATCACAGTCACTTAGTAAGTATTTGTGTAAGGAAAGCATCCAGGTACAGGCAACATGTAATTAAGTCCCAACTATGATGAGAATGTAAAAGTGGGACCTACCATTACAGAATTGGCTATACAATGCTGTACCACATCCATTTGAAATACAAACTAGGTAGGACTCGAGGACTAAGAATTTTCAGTAGCCAGCATTCTGGCTTTTTATTACTGTCTTTTTATTACTTTCCTTGATCATTTACAATTCTGACTGTTGGGATTATTGGCATACGGAAATAACAGAGTTCACTGCTTTACATACTAAAAATTAGTATCAATGACCTTACGATATACAGAGGCGCATACTTGATTTGTTCCTGAAATCCTCAGTAAGTATTAATTCGGGACATGCAGTACTTAAAATGTCCTTTTAGGAAGAGAGATAGCATAGCAAAGGTTATTCCGTTTGATAAATGGAAGGAAGAACGTTCTAAGCCGGAACAATAGCATAAGTAGAATCAAAAATGCATGAACAAATAGTACTTTCAGAAAAATGAGAGAAAAACACAAAAGTTTGAAATGAGCAAAAACGGAATCACTCGTGTGACTCTTACAAACCTAGGGCAGTACCTGGAGGTGGCTTCCCTGGACCTGGTCTTGGGGTGAGCCACCTTCCAGTCCTTCAGTTCTCTCCTCCACTTTGCTTTCAATGAGTCTACCTACTGAATGAGAGGATTCGTAGCAAGCGCAGAGCACCTTACATTTTCTCCAACCCTCAAAGCAAACATTTGTACTTGCCAAACAGAGAAGCGTGGGCCCTCATGTTCACATCAGAAATATAGTATGTAATAACCATCAGTTCTCGGCTTTCTGCAACATCCGTTTAGCCTACTGTCAATGCTTATGGTGCACATTTAAATAGAGATTATGCAAATACCTATGATACAAGGATGCCAACATAAATTCCACGTTGTTTCTCACAGCACAGCAGCACCAGAAAAGACATGGCTTTCAATTTAATTGCATTAAAATTGGTCTCTCTTGAAAAACTTTCTTGGAAACAAAAGGGAGATAAAATTGTATCATCTTATTTTCTGGGTTTTTTTTTTTTTGGCAGAATTGCATGTTATAGAAACAACTCATCACTTGTGAATAAAGACACAAACTCATATTAAAATATTTCATAGTTATTAAATACTAGAAATGAATCAAAGTTTCATAGAGCAGGGAATGAAGATCTATAGAAGAATATATAAGTATGCTCTCTATTGGTTAAGAAATGAGTTCTTCTATTAATTGAATTCTATATTCATGGCAGAAACAATCTGCTTACTTAAAAGGTATAAAGGAAAATTAGTCAATATCCATTTGTCCTTTTTACTCATATGACCATCGGTGATTTTTCTCTTCAAATACAGCTGTCTTTGGAAATATGTTTCATGGACAGAATGGTTTGTACAATGGAACCTGAACACCCTAACACAGTCATGCACACAGACTTGCATTAGCATGCATCAAAATAGCATTTCAATTCTAATTTCTTAAAGTCCTTTTCTGCTACCAAGCACATTCTTTGTCTGCTTTTATTAATGCATTTAGTTATAAGAAGGTGCAGAATCATCAACGAGTTTCATGATAGAATGATAACAGTATCAAAAGATAAGAACCTACTTTTTTCATAATACCCTCTGAAAGATTTTCTTCATGTACAAAATACCATCTCATAAAGAAAGCAAGCTCAGTGGCTCAACCAATAGGTTATGTTTTTGTATTGCTCTCAAAATACAAGGAACTAGCAGACAAATGTAGTAGCAATCATTTATTTTTGAGGCATGAATAATATGATTTTTTTCCACAGGAAAAAATATATATATAACTGAGATTTCAGTGCATAGAATTGAAAGCTTTTTCCTTTTGTTAGAAATAGAAAGAGGAAATTGACACAGACCTGTATCAACTAGGACAAACCCTACCTCTAAGGAACACGGCTTCCTTCCTTTTATAAGGCCAGACGGTAAAATGCAAACACTCACTTAAAAAAAAAACATATATATAGCCAAATGCTACCAAAGATGGCTGTTATGCTGTTTCATAAAAGCATCTGATTTGTCCTCTTTCTAAAGGGTAAGGTGTCTCTTATGGTTGGATGACTCCAATACGTGTTGACTCTTTCAGTAAGAGTTAAATAAAAGAAAATTTTACCCACATGACGGCTTTGACTTCAAAATCCATTTTCTAACCTTTGAAATTTCAGTGAAAAGTGTTCTTTCTCTCCCGTGCCGTCAGGGAAATCTCGCTGCAGTCACATTTTCAACATCTGGCGCCGCATGCTGAGAGGGTCTGGCTGTTGGAACCTTTCTAACTAGACTGGAATGCACGGCCCTAAGCCTCAGTGATTGTCTGCTTGGTGACCCCCTTAGCCAAGAACGATGAATTGCTTGTTACATTTCCAGTTTCTCCAAGACAGATAGACTGTTGTAAACTCTTGGGAAATGGTTTTAAGTGAGGTTATTGTAAAAGGAAGATGAGTTTACATAATTGTATCTGCTGATGTCTCATCCGCCTGGGCCATTTCTCCAACTGGGAAGTTACTTGGTAATATCGCTTCAAATAGGAGCGAACAAAACAGAATTGACGATTTTGTGACACACAGTGCTTTCCATTTGGTAATACAGATGATTTATTTCAAAAACAGTGGATCTTGTTCACCATGTTGTACATCACCACTGAAATAAAAGCTCTAAACAAAAATGTAACTTACCTTGTTTGGTTTGATTTTCCCATTGTACCAGAAGCATCTAGAACAGCAACTGGCACACAGTAGGTGCCCACTAAATACATTTTGAATTAAAAATAGCACAATTCCCTTAATTATTTGCAAAGTGCTCTATTAAAGCATTAAGGCATACTGCTGGTATTACTTTATTTGCCTTATTATTCTTTCTAGGAATTTACCATCAACAATATGAATTTCTAATGGTCAATTATGGTCTCAAAAATATTCTCTGTCTTTAGGTTTTCTGATTGTCATAAAAATTCTTGTTCAAATACACACTAATTTTTAACAATAACAGGAAAGTAAGACAAAAAATAAAATATATTACCTAAATTCTAACGTATTCTATAGACCAATATTATTTTTATTACAGAGCTGTAGTTTATAGTGTAGCTTTAAGATTATGTCTATGCATGCAGTCTATGTGGAATCCTGACATAATTATTTGGCAGACAATACATTTCTAAATTTTGACGTATTTGCATTCACTTATTTTCTAAATATTTGCTTTTACTGTCTATTAATGTGCTAACACTGCTCTAAGCACAACGAATATAGCAATGAATAAATTGATAAAACTCCCTACCCACATGGAGCTTTCATTTTAATGAAGGGGAAACAGAAAGTTAAAAACAGATTCAAAATTATACCACATATTGAAAGGAGATTATTATCAAGAAGGAAAATAAAGCAGAAAAGGGTAGATGGTAAAGTATCCTGGGAGTCTTACAGTTTTTAATAAAGCAGCCAAAAAAGTGACTTTTGAGCAGAGAATTACAAAGATGTGAGGGGAGTGAAACACTGCGTTAGGCAGATACCAGAGTGAGAGCATTCCGGATAGAGAGAAAATTAATCATGAGGCCCTAAAACAAAAATGTGCTGGGCAAGTTTTTGGAAAGGTAAGGAGGGCAGGATATTTGGAGAAAAATGAAAGATGATAGGATGGAACTTTAAAAGAGGGCCCAAAGAGGCAATAAAGGATATACTTTCAGAGCTTTGCAAGAGACTGGAGAAGTCTGGCTTTTTGTCTAAATGTGATTGGTTGCCACTGGAGGCTTCTAAGAGGAGCAGTGTCCATCTGAATTACCCTTTAAGAGAGTAACTCTGGGTACTGGTTGAGAATAAGCTATGGGTTATGGGGCAGAGGTAGAACAGCAGGAAGAATAAATAGGCTCCTTATTACAATAGACTCTTGCAATACTTTAGGAAAGAGATTTTGATGTCTTAGAGCAGTAACCAGAGAGATGGTAAAGGTGATTAGATTCTAGACATTTTTTTTTAAGGGTAGAACTAATGTGTTTGAAAGAAAGAGAGAAGTCCAAGGCTTTTAAACCTGTACACTGCAAAGATAGTCTTGAAGTTAACTGATACGGAGAAAACAATTCTTGGGGCAAGTTTGAGGTGAGGATCTTCTGGTGGATTGAATGAGTGGGGTGTGGGGTGAAAGGTGAACAAGGAAAGAAGGTAAAACTCAGTGGATGCACGAAAAAGGCCCTGGGAGGGTCCAGATCATATAGCATAGCATTTACTCCGCCGGCTGTAATGAGATACAAATAACCAAAGATAGTTCTTTACATTATTTGTATTATTGAACTGTTCAACAAAGCAGAAAATGATGAAAGATGAAATTATCCATTTTATGTAAAATATATCTTATTACAAGTAATATACATGACAAAAATACCCACACATTTCTCTGCAGTAGGCATAGAAGGCCACATTATCTTAATCTCAAATGGAACAGATGTCTATGTTAATTCGTTACTCACTTTGTGTAAGGATTCTATCTCTGTTCCTAGAATCTGTAGATCAGATTATTGAATAATTAGAAAGTAAGCTGCAGACATCATGATACTTTTCTCTTCAGTAGTTTAATCTGCATTTCCTAAGAATTAGAACGGCTTCTACATATAACAATCACAACCAAGAAACATGACAATGATCCAATATTTTCTAATTATGCCATCTATATTCAAATTGCTTCAGTTGCCCAAAAGTGTTTGTTAATTGTTTCAATCTGGGATGTAGAACGGATCACACTTTGCATTGTGGGGACTTTTCACTCTTAAATCTAGAAAAGCTCTACTGATCTTTCATGATACTGACATCTACATTGAATTCAAAGATGTTGTCTTTATAATGCCTTTACATTTGTTGGATTGTTTCCTTGAACTCTTCTCAGATTTATACACTGGCAAGACTATTACACAGGTATCATATACTTCCTGGTGCACCATATCAGGAGGCAGGTATTGCCCATTTTCCCCATTACTGACAATAGTAAACACCACAAATAAATGGTAAAGTAACAATTTTCAGATTTTATAATTGTAAAAGTACCTCTTCCTTTTCTAGTTAATGAGTTATTTATGGATGAACATGTTAGGAATGTTGAAAATGTCCTCTTACCCAACAAATTCCCATCCAATGCTATTAGCATCCATTAATTGTCTGAATCAAATATTACGTTGGTGATTACACAATTATATTTTCTAATTATATCATTCAGTCTCTGTTTATTAACTGCCATTTCTCTTCATTTTAAATCTATCACTATGAATTCCTATGTTATAATGCATTAATACCAAACTATTATGATTACTTTTTCATGCTTTGATCCAAGTAGATTTTTACACTATTATTTTTACTTAATGCTTTATATATTTTTGACTATGTAAACATTTACATGGTTCAAAATTCAAAGCTATAGAAAAATGTAAATTTATAGAAGTACCACTCACATTCCTGTTCTTCCATTCCTTTTTCAACTATCTGCCATAGGTTACCATTTTTATGAATTAATGATTTCTCAGTAGTTCCTGATTTTGCATGTTTGATTTTACAAATACAAGCAATTATGCATTTTTAAATATTTTCCTGTTTTGTACACAACAGTTGTCATTCCTTATACAATGTATGTACTAGTTCTTTTTCAGTTATTAATTCAAGGACATATTTTATTGTCTCACTCTCTATTTCTTTCTTTTTACATCTGTAATATTTCATTGTTAGCATATGCCATCATTTATTCAACCATTGTCTCTCTCTAATATTTTGTTTTTATAAATAATCTTGCATATGTTGTTTTGTATTTGTAAAGATGCATCTTCAGATAAACTTCTAGATGTGAGTTTTCTAAGTAAAACAGTAAATGCGAAACTATTTTCTCATATTTTACCAAATTCTCTCCAGAGTCATTGTTCCATTTTGTTACACTCCCACAGATAAGTATATCAGTGCCTATATACTGACAGTCATTTAGAAAACTTTCCTAATATTTTATGGGAGAAATTGCTTATTATAAAGTTTATTATGTACGTCTTTGAAAGGAAAAACACATACTAATAGCCAGGAAATCACTGAAAAAGAAGAGAAATAATGAGATACAATACAAATAGGTATTAAAACATATACATTCTCTGTAATACAAAAAGCTTAGTTTTGCCACATAAAGAGACAGATCTCTATGTAAGCAATGACCCAGCAAGACAAGCATGCATATATCCTACTCTAAAAATCACTGCTTCTTAAAGTACACTTCGGCTAAATTGTTTCACATGGGTAGGTACAAGAACACATATATAAGAATATACATAGCAATTTTATCCAAAATAGCCCAAACCTAAGAAGAATCAAAATTTACATTGTAATAAAAAAGTTTTAAAACTGATACAATTTTCTATGGAAGACAGAATGAATCAGCATTTATAAATGGAATAACATGGGTGAATCTTAGAAACAATAATGTTGGATGGAAAAAGCTAAACTCAGAAGACTAAAATGCCAAGATATTCATTTTATAAAACAAAAGAAGCAAAATCAAATTCAACATATTTTAAGTTGTCTAATGTTTTGTGACTGTTTTTTTGAATAGCTGAAAAATGTTAAATAAAATATTTAGAAAAGTGGCTACCTTAAGGAGAGGTAAGGAACCAGAAGAAAATACACCAGTAGTTTCAGCAAAAATAATGATTTAGTTTTAAAATTCTATGGTAGGTTTATGAGTAACTTTTATTATGCTTTATAATTTTTACGTATATTATGTAACGGACATGATGCGTTCTTTTCTCATTGAGATCACATTCATTGTCTCACTTGATTCTTCCCAGGCTTTTGTATCCTGTTAATGAAAAGAACTCTTAACTATGACTGCCTTTGATAACTGCCATTATACTGATAGACTCACTTTAGTTACATGCACACAACCAGAGGTACCTGAGAGTTCATTTCTCCCTGGAGTGGCCTTTAACTAGCGGAGAAAAATCAGTGAAAAGATAAACTGGGTCTACAGGACATCTCTATCTCCTTTCCTAATTCACCTTCCTATTCCTGACCTCCATATTGGAACAGATTAGGGTCCAGTCTTCGGTCTTCCTCCGTTTTTTATCTATATCCAGTCTTTCAATGAATAAATGGACTCTGATGGTTATATGATCATTATGCTCAAAATTATATCTTCTGTTTAAAACTCTACATCGACTTCAGACTTGTACTTCTATATGTCTGCATGATCAATATCTCCTTTTGGATGTTTAATAGACCCCTTCGAATTCAATGCATCTCACCATGAGAATCTAATTTTCCTCCTAAATTTACTTTTTCACAATGTTCCTATTTTAGTATATTGCTCCAAGCTCCTAAGGCCAAACCAACAGAAAATATTGGCAATTTCCCCTGTGCCAGAAAGGGTTAGCTCATTACAGCAGGGTTGTTTTAACCCTGCACATTGCAAAGAAAGGCTTGTCTTCAGGACTAGTCCTTGCTCTTGGGATATGTACTCTTAGCCCTTGGGATATTCTGTCTGCTAAGATTGTTTTGTAATGCTTGAGAATTCTGATCATACTGTACCAGCATGGCCAAATAAGTTTGTCTTAAGAATGTGATTTATGGTGAATACCTACTTTTGCTCTGAAGAAGTAAAGTCAGGCATGCAGGTGCTATGCACCTATGTGAGTGGCCCCCAATTAAAAACCCTGGCAGTGAAGCTCAAGTGAGTTTCCCTGGTTGGCCACACATCACATGTGCTGTCACGCTTTGTTGCTGAGAGAATTAAACACGTTCCTGTGTGACAGCCATAGGAGAGAACACTTGGGTGCTTGGCCTGGTTTCTCCTGGACTTTGCTACGTGTACCTTTTCTGATTTTGCCACGGCTCCTTTGGCTGCAATAAACTCTGACCACTACTGATTCTGAGTCCTATGAATTCTTCTAGTCACCGTTTGAGTCTGAGGGTGGTCTTGGCAACCCCAAAGGACATCTCCATCTAAAAGATATTCAAAGGTTGAACCACTTCTCCCCAACTACTTTGCCACTAAATATGTCCATGTCGCCATCATTTCTCATCTATATTACTAAAATAGCTTCCTAGCAGGGGCCTCAGCTTGTACCATTGATCCTATTTTATTCTCAACACAATAGTCACTGTGATTCTTGTACAACATAAGCCAGAGACTTATACTTCCCGCTATAGGGATTAGCCTGTATCAGACTAAGCTTCCCATTAAGAAAAACTAAAATGTGGATAAAATATTATTAAAATAAGTGTAAGGCATTACATAATTAAAAGGCAGTGAGAATTGAAGGGCCATGATCTTAAAGATAAATGAAGTAAACAAATATACTTGGTATTTGGTATGACTTTCCCCATCAAGGCATTCGCTGATTAAGATGCAACATAGAAGAGACTGAGAATTAAATAGATAAGCTGAGTTTTGGAGAAGTGAACAACAGAGAGGTAAAGTGAGCAGAATGGAAAGCAGAAGCCAACAAGCTATGAAGCTGAGCCAAATTCTAAGCCAGCTCTTGAGTTTTGTGAACCAAAAAAAAAAAAAAAAAAATAGAGTTCCAAACATATCAAGGATATCAGACAAACGAAAAGCAAAGAGTAAAATGGTATATGTAAACTCAAATATATCTGCATTACATTAAAATGTAAGAAGTACCCTAAATACTAATTGAAAGGATACACTTTAAATAAAGTAAATAAAATAAAAATATTGTCAATCTCTATAAAAAGAAACTATAAGTTGCTTACAAGACACAAACACTTAAAAGTACTACAGAAAAATGGAAAGTAAAAGGATAAAAATAAAACATGGAATACTGACCAAGGAAAAGTTGATATTACTGTACTAATATCAGACAAAGTAGACATTTAAACAAAATGCATTGCTAGAGATAAGAGGCTATTTCATAATGACAAAAGTCACTGCAGTACAATGTCATAATTCTAAATTTATATACATAGCTTAAAAAACATTTCTATGTATAGCTTAAAATATATAAACATGGTTATGGACTAAACTGTGTTCTTCCAAAATTCATATATTGAATCCCTAACCTCCAATATGACTGTATGTAGAGACGATATCTTTAAGGAAGTGATTAAATAAAATGAAGCCACTAGGGTGGACCTAATCTAATAGAACTGGTGTCCTTATAAGCACAGGAAAAGACATCAGGGATATAGACACACAGAAAAGTTCATATGAGGACACAGCAGGCTGAAAGTCATGAAAAAGAGCCTCAGGAGAAACCAAGCCTGCAGACAACTTGATCTGTGACTTACAGCCTCCTAAACTTTGAGAAAACAAATTTCTGTTGTCCAAGTCATCCAATCAGTGGCCTTGTGACATAGCAGCCCTAGTAAAGTAATACAAATATATAAAATGTTTTAAATGAGAGCACTAAATAAAATAGAGACAATTTGGGGCTGCCTCTCCTATTCTATTAAACTGAAAGTTCTATCTGGTTAAACAGAGCAAAAATTATAAATCAAAGGCAAAAAATAATATAAAGGAGAAAGAAGATATTAAAACATAGTTTTTCATTATTTGCACATTATATTATATAGTACACAGAGAAAATTCAAAAGATTTTTTAGATACAACTTTAATACATGAATTCAGCAATAATGTAACAAACAAAATTTTTATTTATATGTATTAGCAACAAAGAGAAAATAATTTTAAAATGGTGCCATTTAGAATGGCATCAAAATATCAAACGTCTGTATTTAGACACCAAATATCTATAAATAAATCTAATAAAAATTATGTAAAATCTTATTAAAAACTACCAAGCTATTAAGAATAATTTTGACATTTCTAAATACATTGAAGGATTTATCATGGATTGAATGACTTAATATTATAAAACCCTCAATTCTCAGGTTGATCTATGTAGTAAACATAATCCCAACCAAACTTTAAGAATGGCCAAGACAGTCTTGAAGAAGATAAAATGTGGAAGATAAGCTTTTTTGTACAATAGTAAAATAACTTATTATAAAGGTACAGAAAAATAAACAGAAATAATTAGACCAATAAAACAGATAGTCTATAAAGAGACTCATGTACATAGAGTATTAGTCCGTTTTCATGCTGCTGATAAAGACATACTTGAGACTGGGAAGGAAAAGAGGTTTAATGGACTTACAGTTCCACATGGGAGGCCTCACAATTATGGCAGAAGGCCAACAGAAGCAAGTCGCATCTTACATGGATGGCAGCAAGCAAAGAGAGAGCTTGTGCAGGGAAATGCCTGTTTTTAAAACCCTCAGATCTGTGAGACTTATTCACTATGATGAGAATAGGATAGGAAAGACCCACACCAATGATTTGATTATCTCCTGCCAGGTCCCTCCCACAACATATGGGAATTATGGGAGCTACAAGACGAAATTTGAGTGGGGACACAGAGTCAAACAATATCATATAGATACAGCTGTGGAAAAATGAAGGCCCATTCAACATTTGTTCATCAGATATCCACATGGAAAAATGAATCTTGGCCCATACCTCATTCTATATACAAAAATCAATTCCAAGTGGATTGCCATCTAAATGTGAGAGATAGAACAATGGATCTTTTACAAGGTACTATAGAAAATATCATCATGATCTTAGGTTATGCAAAGTTGTCTCAAATAAAATAATAATTGGAAAGGAATTATTTAAAGTTTAATTAACAAGTTAAAAAATTAAGTTGTTATGTCATAAAGACACATCATGTGTATGTTCATAGCAGAGCTATTCACAATAGTAAAACCATGACATCAACCAAAATGATCATCAAAGGTAGACTGGATAAAGAAAATGTGATATACACACACACAAACACACACACACACACACACATATATCATGGAAGACTACACAGCCATGAAAAAGAATGAGATCATGTTTTTGAAGCAACGCGGATAGAACTGGAGGGTATCATCCTCAGTGAACTAACATAGGAACAGGAGAGCAAATACTTCATATTCTCACTTCTTACATAATGGGAGCTAAACTTTGAGTACACATGGACACAAAGAAGGCAACACCACCAGTGCCTACTTAAGAATGGAACAGATTTAAAATCTACCCATTGAGTACTAGTTTATCATCTGGGTAGTAAAATAATCTATACAGTAAACCTCCATGACACTCAACTTACCTATATAACAAACCTGCATTTATGCCACTGAACCTAAAATAAACGTTCTTTTCAAAAAGATGATGGTGTCTCTAATTTTTTTCCCACTTTTCATTATAATGCAACTGACAAAGAGATATCTGCCCTGTCTGGTTCACTATTGTGTTCCCAGTAATCATACTTGTACCTGGTGTATGGTAAGAAAGCTCAATGAGTGTCTATGGAATGAATGAATACATGAGAGAGATACGTCCATTTTCCTGGCTTTTCATTAGTAAGTCTGTGTTATTTTATCCACCACATAAATACTTGTGGTCATCCAAATATTAAAAGGATGGCAGCTTCTGCCTCAGAATCCTATTTCTAAAAATGTTTTTTTTCTGGGGCATTTGTTTCACAAAATCTCACTGAAAGCAAGTCCCATGATCATATACGGAAACCCTGCTTGCCATGCCTCCCACTTGGAAAATCTCACAGTACATTAGCATATTAAAATACAAAAGTTTCTTAGGATACCTGCAATTTGAAAATACTCCCATTATAACTTTTCAATAATTTCCTGAATTGCTTTGACCCTGGAATCATTTTCACTTAGTGCTTATTAACATTCTGAGAAAGACAGTACTCTATCATAAGGGCTTGGGAAATGAAAACAACAATGATAAATAAACAAGTCTTACTGTCTAGAGTTCTGCTGAGGGCAATCCAGAGTGAAGGTCCAAAGCTCAGGTAAGAAGAAGCATGTCATTGTCCCTTTCCTTTGGCAAAGTCTTACCTAAGAGCCATAAGGAATTAAAAAAAGGGGGGGGGGGTTAATACGGCACAGACTGAAATAAAGAAACTCAATGCAACACAGTGGCAAGGTTTCCACAGAATCAATACTAAAAATCTTGTTGCTTTCAGTGACCATAAAAAAAGTGTAAATCAAAAATGAAAGCATCAGAATTCACTGAGGCAGCAGAAAGTTCTTAGTATCATCTCCTAACACACAGAGAAGGCAGGATGTTTTTTATAGCTGTAATAAAACCTAAAGGTAAGAACAGAAAAGTGTGGGAAAATCACTAGTGATTGTCCCCATCTCAGAGGTATTTGTTATGTAGCTGGAAGAGCATTTGGTGGTCTAATAGAATACTCCTATGTTTCCTCTTTTCTTATAATGTGACTTGGAAAATGGTCCCACATTTCACCAGTGTTCCCCATATATTTTCAAACCCAATACTGCCTTTTCTGGATGTGACTACTGTTACAAGTCAAGATCCATGCCTTCCTGTAATAGCAAGTTTCTCTACCAGAAAAAATATTCTTTTTCACTCAGCATGACATAAACAAGTCATTTCTAATTCTCTGAAGTGAAAATGCCATAAAAGGTACATACATATACATTCTTTCAGCTAAACTGGTGCCATAAAGCTGTATTACAAATATGAATAATGCTTTTCTGCAGTGATGTTTAGGGCTATACAAATACAGTTTAGAGATATCTTGGTTTCTTCTACCTTTGCAGGATAAGAAGGTAAAAGATCATTACTATATATTATTGAAGATAAAATGGTTGGGTTATAATATTTTTAATTTGATGAACCTAGGCCAAATATTAAAGCTGGTATTTATTTTATTGCTTTTGACATCTCTTGTTTAAAGGCTCTTAGAAATGAAAAATTCCAATGAAAGCCATACTGAACTTTATTGATATAATCTCTATAAAGTAAAATCTCAATAAAAATTTGTGTCACCTTATTTAATGAGAAGATAGGAAATGAAATCATTCTTGGAGACATTTTTAAATGGCCAATCAGTTGTAATTTACCTATTGCCTGGATATTTTACACTCTTGCAGATTTCAGGATGCATTTTCTTTTAGAAATGTTTGTTGATGCCTTTTTATTCTACAGAGGACTTGATGACAGTTATTACACCAGTGCCACATTATACTGCTTGTACTGAAATAATTCAATAATACAGTGTTAAATACTATCCAGGATCTATAAAGAAGATTTTTATTCTCTTATCTCTCTATCGTTCAATAATTTCCAAAGTCCTCCTGTATGTTGGACTACACATGTAATCAGAAATATTGACACATTATTAAAATGTCTATAGAGAGCTATTTCTTTCATTTTGTTGAATGTTAAATGTTTATTATGTTGAATTGCATCAAAAGCTAAGTTTGGAAGCATAAACAATTAACTTTCGTTTTGAATTTTTGCATAATTAGTGTTACTGTATGTGTAAACAAAAAAACTGAAGTTTTTACCAGTAAATGAGTTATGTTCAAATCCAAGGATACTCTAATACAACTTCTCACAAATAATTTATACCTATGATGATAATCAATATCAATAGTGTCTGTCTACTCCATTTTAAAAAAACAAATTCCTGCACATTTCACCTTCAATTAAGCTTATTATACATCTGTCTATCCAACAGGTAATGTCTTATTGGCAAATTACTGGCCACCATCGTCCAGTGAGGAGAACTCTTCTGGGCTTAACCAATGATATTGGTGTTTCCTGGGGACTTTTGTTTTCTCCTCTCTATATATGTTCTTTCTGAACAATCTTATCCACTATTTTCACAAATATGTTACTGACCACAGGTTCTTAAGCCCTCATGCAATAGAAATTAACACAAGGCTGAGAAAGTTTTTCAGACAAGACTTTGTTGGGGCTTCTGCTGGAGCATAAGGGAGACAACATGGCAGCAGGAATTCTGTGGCTGGCTCTCTAGGGCAGGTCTTCATGGTATGTGAAGAAGGGTGACATGAAAAAATATGAAGTATACAAGCATCATTGCATATGCATGGTGGATCACTGGGTGCACAGGTGCAGTGAGAAATCATGTTAGTACATACACTGCATTATCAAAAAATGGTGCATAAGCCCATCTTAGGGTGGGAATTTAGTATGATAATGAAGCAAGGGGTCAGGATGCATCATTCTCCTGGTCGTGCATATGTGGATGATAGGGTTAACTCTCCTGTGCAAGATGTATGGTCGATTGCTGCTTATGTTAGTTTCATAACATAGTTTGCAAAGTCTCATGGTCAGAAGGTACAGTGCCAGTGAGGGCGGTTGCTGCAAGGTCTGGTGTTTAGTGGTTATGTATGAAAATACACCTTACTGGGGGTGGGACTGAAATATGTTATGGGAATAGGGCTGGGTCCTATCCCTACTCTGTTTCAAAATCATAAAGACAGCAACATTTTCTAACTAGACCTTTATCATGAAATTCAAATACCACTTGCCTAAATTCACTGGATAACTCATCTTGGGTGTCCTATTAACCCATCAAATTCAGTTTGTTGCAATGAGAACTAAGAAGGCAACCAGGGTTTATTCGTTTGTCAGACACTTGAGGAGCTAGGGAGAGTCGCCTTGCCTTGTCTTCCAAGATGAAGGTGGACCCTTCTTGTGCCCACAGTTACATCACTGGAAGCATCCTATTAGAAATGTTTGCCCCTAGAGTGAGCTTACCAAATTTAGCATATAAAATGCAGGACTTCCGGTTAATTATGGGTTTTAGAAAACATCTATCATCTATCTATCTATTTACCAAATTTATATTTAGTATGTATTATGCAATATTTGGAACATATTTATTAAAAATTAAATGGGCATCATTTTTTTCTGGCAATCCTAATTCCAGAGCCAACTTGCACATATGCCTTCTGATTGGCCTATAGGTAAACCAAAAATTAAGACATCTGTTTGGGTTACAGAGTATTATCTACGTTTCAAATCATGTTACTGTACTTTATATAACTATGTCTTCCCTAAGTTTTACTGACCAGTTATTGATAATCATTTAGATAATTACTACAAAATATTTTCCATCTTAAATTTTGATTATTTGGGGAGTCTCCTTATTTTTCTTTTTCAAGTATATTTCTCTTTCTGCTTTATATGGAAACTGAGAAGAGAAGCACCTCCAACATGTTTAAAAATCCATTTAACTCCAACTCATTAGACATAGTTATTTCACAAATAGAAACCAAATCATGTTTAAAGAAAAGTCTCAATCCTGACACTCAATTCTCCATCCCTGTAGTTCAGCCTACTCCAGGATGTCATTCCAGAACATCAATTTTAATTATATGACATTCCAGAATGTCACATAATAGAAACTTAATAGTAAGCAACCTTTTCTGATGGGATTATTTCACTTAACAATATGCACATAAGGTTCTTTGATGTTTTCCATGGCTTAACAGCGCATTTCCATTGATGCCAAATAATATACCATTGCATCAATATGCCACCTTTTGTTTCTCCATTTATGTATTCAAGGATATTTTGTTTGCTTCCAGGTTTGATAATTATGAATAAAGCTGCTGGAAACACTCATGCGCAGGTTTTTGTGTGCACACAAGTTTTCAGTTTAATTGGTCACACATAGGTGCATGATTGCAGAATATTAAAAAAACAGTCAACCAATCATCCAAAGGGGTTGTACCATTTCTCATTACCACAAGCAGTGAAAGTTTCTGCCTCTCCACGTCATCATCAGCATATGATATTGTCAATTTATTTTTGGACAACAGTAATGTAAGAGTACCTCATTATTGTTTTAACGTGCAATTCCCTAAAGGTAAATGATACTGAGCATCTTATTACAGGTTTTCTTGCCATCTGTTTTATCTTCTTTGGTAAGGTGCCTACTCAGTTCTTTTTTAATTGGGTCCAATTTTAAAAGCCCTTCTTTTAACTGGGTTGGTTTCTTATTGTTGAATTTTAAGATGTCTTTGTTAAATGTGGACATATGTCCACCTTCATGTACGTCCTTTGCCAATATTTTGTTCTAATCTGTGGCTTGTATGTTCATTTTCTTAACAGTATCTTTTATTAGATTTTAATAAAGTGCTATTTACCAAACTTAACTTTCATTGACTAAACTTTTGGTGTTGTGTCTAAAAATGCATCATCAAAATCAATGTTGTCTAGATTTTCTTTTAAATTGTCCTCTCAAAATTGCATAGTTTTACAACTCACATTTGGGTCTGTGTTCCATTTTAGTTAATTTTTGTGAAATGTATAAGTTGTATGTTTAGATTCATTTATTTGCATGAATGTCTAATTGTTCCTGTACAAATTTTCGAAAGGGTATGATTCTCCATTGGATAGCCTTTGCTTCTTTGTCAGAGACCAGTTGAATATATTTTTGTGGGTTTATTTCTGGGCTGTTCATTCTGTTCAACTGATCTCTGTGTCTACTCTTTCATCAATATTAGGCTGTTTTGATTTTACTGTCTTGATTACATAGCTTTATAGTATGTCTTGAAGCTGAATAGCATCGTTTTTCTAACTCTGCTGTTCTTCTTAAGTACTGTGTTGGCTATTCTGGGTATTTTGTCTTGACATATAAACTCCAGAATTAATTTATAAATATCTACAAATTGGCCTACTTAAATTTTGTTTTGGATTACACTGAATCTATAGATTAAGGTAGAAAAAAAGGAATCAAAACAGTATGAAATTGTCCTATTGGAACACAAGATATCTCTTGAAATACTTATTTATATCTTCTTTGATTTCTTTAATAAGAGTTTAACAGTTTTCTGAATATAGATCCTTTACATATGATAAGATTTATATCTAAGTATTTTTGGTGCAAATGCAAATGGTATTTTGTTTTAAATTTCATATTCAAATTCTTCATTGCCGGTTGGATTGGGACTCCCCATGACCATATCCATGATTGATTAATTTTCAGAAGGACTCATGGGACACAGAAAAGCCATGATCGTGATGGTCATCACTTATTACAGAAAAGAAAAAGATTAAAATTAGCAAAGGAACAAGGCATACTGGACACAATTTATGAGAAACTAGGCACAAGATTCCAGGAGGGTTCTCCTAATGGCATCTCACAGGTACACTGAATTTTCTCCATAACAATATGTGATATGTTCAAAGTGTTGCCAACCAAAGAAGGCTACCTGAAGCTTGGTGTCCAGTGTTTTATTGGGGATGAGTCACGCAGGCATGCAGTACCTGTGGAGGAACCTCAACTACTTCAGCTCCCTTGAGCAAAAATCATGCTTCACAATAAATCACATCTCTTAGCATAAATCATCTGGTCAGGCCTTGAACCCATATGGTTCAAGGTCTCAACCATGCAAAAAGTTGGCATTCACAATTTTAGCATATATTACCTGATCAAACAGGCACACCATGGCCCCAGATCTCAGATGCAGAAAAACACTCTTATCAAGCAGGCTATTTCAAGGGCTCAGAGCTTATCTTTCAGCCAATTGACACTCATAAAGACAGTCTTTTAATCAGAAAATGCCTGATTTGAGAAACCCAGGCCTGCTAAGTTAACCCTTTTCTGCACATTGGTACATGGGAAAGCAATTGCATTTTGTATATTTCCATCATATCCTACCACTTTGCAGTACTTGTTTATTGGGTCCAGGATTAATTTTGTTGCCCTTTTTGGATTTTCTACATAGACGTCTGTGAACAACAGCAACAAAAATTATTTATTCCCTCCAAATCTGTATACTTTTATTTCCTCATTTTATTGCACTATCTAGGATTTTCAGTTACATGTTAAATAAGAGTAGGGAGAGGAGATATCCTTGTTTTGTTCTAAAGCTTGTGGAAAACTGTCTAGTTTATCACTACTAAGGTTGCTTTTAGCTGTAGGGTTTTTGTAGTGGCTCTTTATCAAGTTGAGGAAATTACTAATTGTAGCTTACTGAGAGTTTTAACATGAATGGATGCTGGATTTTGTGAAATACTTTTTCTATATCTATTGAGAGGATCATGTGATTTTTTAAATAATTTCAACTTCCATTTTAAACACAGAGGGTACAGGTGCAGGCTTGTTATATGGTTATATTGCACAATACTGAGATTTGGGATAGAGATCCCATTACCCAGGTAGTGAGCATAGTACCCAATAAATAGTTTTCAACCAGACCCCTCTCTCTCCCTTCCTCCTTCTCCAGTGTCTATTGTTCTCATCTTTATGTCCATATGTACCCAAAGCTTAGCTTCTATTTATAAGAAAGGACATGCAGTATTTGGTTTTATGATCCTGTGTTAAATCATTTAGGATTATGGTCTCCAGCTGCATCTGTGTTGCTGCAAAGAAGATAATTTTGTTTCCAGGTTGGGTGTGGTAGCTCACACCTGCAATCCCAGCACTTTGGGAGGTTGAGGCTCCCAAAGAGGAGGATCACTTGAGGTCAAGAGCTCGAGACCAGCCTGGCCAACATGGCAAAATTCTGTATCTACTAAAATACAAAAATTAGTCAGGCTTGGTAGCACACACCTGTAATCCCAGCTACTCAGGTGGTTGAGGCAGGAGAATTGCTTGAACCTGGCAGGCAGAGGTTGCAGTGAGCCAAGATTGTACTACTGCATCCAGCCTGGGCAACAGGGCAAGACTGTCTCACCAAAAAAAAAAACCAACTTTCTTTTGTGTTTTCTAAGTGTATGATATAATATACAAAATGTAGTTTTATGTATTTTTCTACTATTTAGTTCAGAGTCCAATTTTATACAATGATTTCATATTTGCTTTTCCAAAACTTTAGCAATCTAATAATTTTGAGTTTATCTTTATATGAGATTTTTTTTCATGCTGTCAAGAGTATGTACTAAATAATTAAATTTTTCTACCACTAGAATGCCATATTCTATAAAAATTAATTTTAAAAATTGCTACCTGTTTGAAAGAGAAATTTGTTTTTCAAGTTTGCATTTCTTTTTAAATTAATTATTTTAACATATTTTCATTTTTACTGGACATTTCTGGATAAATTTTGAACTGTCTGTGCATGTCTTGCATCAAGTTTCTATTTCTGAGTTATCTGTTTCTTAATGTGTACAAGGTGTATTTTTATACTTGGAATATTGAGCAATTGTTTTATGTATATTTTGAATATTTCTCCTTTTGTCCCTTTGTAGTTGTTTTTTATTTGTACTTTCAAAATTGTGTATCGGGGTTTTTTATTGTAAACATTTTATTAGTTTTATGATAAAAAGGCTAAAATCAAATTATTTACCAGATAATTTATAATATATTTATCTACACGTGAACATTTTTTAAATTTAAGTTTAAAATTAATCTTGAATGATTTTATGTTGTTTTATGTTATAATATAAGGTGGTAAATTTATTTCTACTTTTACTTAGCATTTTTGTCCAAAAGATTTGCTAGTTACGTGAGGTTATTATATACAGCTTCCTTAAGTTTTTATCATGATTTATTATTTTTTGATCCATAATTTTTATTTATTTATTTATGTTTTTCTTGTTTCTGTGAGTTATATTTTTTCTCCACTATCTTTTCTGAGTAACTTATTTTAAATAGTGAGGTACTGACTTTGTTCCGTTGTGTGTATTTGTCTTGAATCGATTTGCTCTTTTTAGTATTTTTCACTTGATCCAAATATGTTTTCAATATGCAATCACCTCACTTACAAATTATGATTATATGCAAGTACCTAGTTTCTTCAACTGAATAAAACATAAATATACATCTCATCTTTGACTGCATAAAAAGGGATAAATGGATACAGGGAATTTTGAGTAAATGACTATGAACAATATACACTGTACTAAAATCCAGACACACTGATTATAACTGAATATGATATAAATAAAAATAACTGAATAGAAATATGCTTTCACATTGTATAGCAAACTAATTTTTTTAACTAAAATAAAAATGAATGGAGGTGCATGCCCAATGCAGATATGCAGAATCCTGAAATGGGAATGGCAGTGGCTCTCATAATAAACAATGATTAAGCATAATTTAAAGTGAGGTGGAGTGTCTATCAACCAGCCTTAAAGGTGTGAAATGAGACAATTATTAGAAAAGAATTGGGAACACAGAAAGAGTAAAAGAGAGGAAAAGATAGTAGGAAAGATAACATACTGCAGCTTTGAATCTGTCAGAATATGGCTCAGTTATTATTCCTTAAATATCTAGAAAAATAAATACATCTGTATATATTTATATTAAATATACATGAGTATGCATGTATAATCATTCTTTTTCCAACAAATGTCTATACAGCGTGTGCAGATTTGAGTGTAACTTTCACAGTGTAATAACAGAAGAAGAATGAGCATCATTCAAAAATTAGGTGACATTCTTAGATAAAATAAACGTATGTTCCCAGTTAATTAAAATGATAATCAATTCTATAGTCATTAAAAAAATTGAATCCACCATTAAATGTTTGCCATAAAGGAGTTCTACCAAGACATTAAAATAATAATGGTAACAAAATAAAATAGAAATTCTGATAATTCAAATGTTAATTTTTTTAAAAAAAATAAGTCCTTCTTAACCCTGTTTATGATGTTAAAACATTTGATAACAAATTGGTTTGATACCAAAATAAAACTACATGCTAAACTCACCAATATAAAAATAGAAAAAATAAGCAAACAATTCAAAAATTCAATAAAAAGCTATATCTGAGTAAGTTGGATTTATTCTATCAATGAAAGGTGATTCAATATTGAAACATTTATCAGTGTAATTCATCACATTAAAAGATTAAAGCTAAATAAAACATGAGCCTCTCAGAAAACAAACAAATCTATACTAGCAAAATCAACAAAAGTTATCAATTCAAGAATTTAAGGGAAAAACACAAGTCTCAGCTAAGAATAGATGGCAATTCCCTTAACTCAATAAAAGGTATTCAAAAAAAGATCCATATGAAATAGTAGAGTCAATAGTGTAGTGTTTTGAACTCATTTAAAATCAGAAATAATATCAGGGTAACTGCCATCACTATTGACTACTCAGAATTTTATTGGAGCTCCTCCTAGTCAGCCACCTTAGTCAAGGCCAAGAAAGACAAAGTGTGTAATGATTAGAAAAAATTACAATTGACCCATGAACAGCATGCATTTGAATTGCATGGGTCTATTATATGAAGACTTTTTTCCCACCTCTGTCACCCCTGAGACAGCAAGTCTAACCCCTCCTTTTCCTCCACCTCTCAGCCTATTAAACGTGAAGATAAAGACAAAGATTATATGATGATCCACTTCTACTTAATGAATATAAAATATATTTTCTTTTTCTTATTATTTTCTTGATAATATTTTTTTCTCTAGGTTACTTTATTGTAAAAATGGAATATGGAAGCCATACACAAAATGTGTATCAATAACTACTCATGCTATGAATAGGCTTCTGGCTAACAGTAGGCTATTAGTAGTTAAGTTTTGCGGTATTCAAAAGTTACATATAGGCTTTGCATGGTGGCTCATGCCTGTAATTCAGCACTTTAGGGGGCCAAGGCAGGTGGATCACTTGAGGTCAGGAGTTCAAGACCAGCCTGGCCAACATGGTAAACCCCATTTCTACTAAAAATACGAAAATTACTGGGGCACAGTGGTGGGCACCTATAGTCCCAGCTACTCAGGAGGCTGAGGCAGGAGAATCACTTGAACCTGGGAGGCAGAGGTTGCAGCGAGCCAAGATCAGACCACTGCACTCCAGCCTGGGCAACAGAGCAAGATTACATCTCAAAAAAAAAAAAAAAAAAGTTACATGTAGACTTTCAGCTACACAGAAGGTTGGCTCCCCTAAACACCATGGTGTTCAAAGGTCAACTGTATTTTCAGATGATGTGAATGTTTACATAAAATTCTGTATGTAATCTATAGTTTATGGAAGTCAAAGATTCCATAAGACAATAAGAATCAAGAAGAGAGTTTGGCAATGCTATTGCATATTAGATCATTATGTGGAAAGTAATTTGCATTTAAGTGACCTGAGTATAAATGAATTTCTAAAACAAAGCCAAACAACTTTTAGAAATGTTAAAATTCCAAGAACGGAGAATTGTAACATCTTGATAAATGCAAAGATGCAATATTTACTCCCTGTCAGTTTTCCCAAAATGACATAAAGATTTGACAAAATTTCAATGTAAAATCATCACAATTTTATTTTAATTAAATGTATTTATTTTTATTGTACTTTAGGTTCTGGGGTACATGTGCAGATGATGCAGGATTGTTACATAGGTACATACATGGCAAGGTGGTTTACCACCTTCATCCCCCCATCACCTATATCTCATATTTCTCCCCAGGTTATCCCTCCCCACCCTTGCCACTCCCAGCTTTCTCTCCCCAGCCCCCTCAGCTGACCACAGTGTGTGATGCTCACCCTCCCTGTGTCCACATGTTCTCATTGTTCAACATACACTTATGAGTAAGAACATATGGTGTTTGGTTTTCTGTTCTTGTGTCAGTTTGCTGAGAATGATAGTTTCCAGATTCATCCATGTCCCTATGAAGGACATGAACTCATCCTTTTTTTAATGGCTGCATAGTATTCCATGGTGTATATGTGCCACATTTTCTTTATCTAGTCTATCCTCAATGGACATTTGGGTTGGTTCCAAGTCTTTGCTATTGTAAACAGTGCTGCAGTGAACATACATGTGCATGTGTCTTTATAATAGCACAGTTTATAATACTTTGGGTATATACCCAGCAATGAGATTGCTGGGTCGAATGGTATTTCTATTTCTAGGTCCTTGAGGAACTGCCAAACTGTCTTCCACAATGGTTGCACTAATGTACAGTCCCACCAACAGTGTAAAAGTGTTCCTATTTGTCCACATCCTGTCCAGCATCTGTTGTCTCCAGATTTTTTAATGACCACCCTTCTACCTGGTGTGAGATGGTATCTCAATGTGGTTTTGATTTGCATTTCTCTAATGACCAGTGATGATGAGCATTTTTTCATGTTTGTTGGCCTCATGTATGTCTTCTTTTGAAAAGTGTCTGTTCATGTCCTTCACTCACTTTCAAATGGGTTTCTTTTCTTCTTGTAAATCTCTTTTAATTCTTTGTAGATTCTGGATATTAGCCCTTTGTCAGATGGGTAGATTGCAAAATTTTTTTCCTATTCTATTGGTTGCTGGTTCACTCTAATAATTGTTTATTTTGCTGTACAGAAGCTCTAGAGTTTAATTAGATCCCATTTGTCTATTTTGGCTTTTGTTGCCATTGCTTTTGGTGTTTTAGCCATGAAGTCCTTGCTTATTCCTATGTCCTGAATGGTTTTGCCTAGGTTTTCTTCTAGGATTTTTATGGTGTCAGGTCTTATGTTTAGATCTTTAATCCATCTGGAGTTAATTTTGGTGTAAGGTGTCAGAAAGGGGTCCAGTTTCTGCTTTCTGCCCATGGCTAGCCAGTATTCCCAACATCATTTATTGAACAGGGAATCCTTTCCCCATTGCTTGTTTTTGTCAGATTTGTCAAAGATCAGGTGAATGTAGATGTGTGGTGGTGTTTCTGAGGCCTCTGTTCTGTTTCATTGGTCTATGTCTCTGTTTTGGTACCAGTCCCATGCCGTTTTCATTACTGTGGCCTTGTAGTATAGTTTGAAGTCAGGCAGTATGATGCCTCCAGCTTTGTTCTTTTTGCTTAGGATTGTTTTGGCTATGTGGGCTCTCTTTTGGTTCCATATGAAGTTTGAAGTGTTTTTTTTTTCCAGTTCTGTGAAGGTCATTGGTAGCTTGATGGGGATAGCATTGAATCTACAAATTACTTTGGGCAGTATGGCCATTTTCATGATATTCATTCTTCCTAACCATGAGCATGGAATGTTTTTCCATATGTTTATGTCTTCTCTTATTTCCTTGAGTAGTGGTTTGTAGTTCTCCCTGAAGAGGTCCTTTACATCCTTTGTTAGTTGTATTCCTAAGTGTTTTATTCTCTTTGTAGCAATTGTGAATGGGAGTTCACTTTCGATTTGGCTCTCTGTTTGTTATTGGTGTTTAGAATGCCTGTGATTTCTGCACATTGATTTTGTATCCTGAGACTTTGCTGAAGTTGCTTAAGAGTTTCAGATTTTGGGCTGAGACAATGGGGTCTTCTAAATACACAATCATGTTGTCTGTAGATAGAGACAATTTGACTTCCTCTTTTCCTAATTGAATACCCTTTATTTCTTTTTCTTGCCTGATTGCTCTGGCTGGAACTTCCAATAGTATATTGAATAGGAGTGGTGAGAGAGGGCATCCTTGTGGCAGATTTCAAAGGGAATGTTTCCAGTTTTTGTCCATTCAATATGATATTGGCTGTGGGTTTGTCATAAACAGATTTTATTATTTTGTGATACGTTCCATTGATACCTAGTTTATTGAGAGTTTTTAGCATAAAGGACTGAATTCTGTCAAAGGCTTTCTCTGCATCTATTGAGATAATCATGTGGTTTTTGTCCTTGGTTCTGTTTATGTGACATATTATGTTTACAGACTTGCATCTGTTGAACCAGCCTTGCATCCCTGGGATGAAGCCTACTTGATCATGATGAATAAGCTTTTTGATTTGCTGTTGCATTTGGTTTGCCAGTATTTTATTGAAGATTTTTTGCATCTATGTTCATCATGGATATTGGCCTGAAATTTTCTTTTTCAGTTGAGTCTCTACCTGGTTTTGGTATCAGAATGGTGTTGGTCTCATAAAATGAGTTGGGGAGGAGTCCCTCTTTTGTATTGTTTAGAATAGTTTCAAAAGGTTTGGTACCAGCTCCTCTTTGTACATCTGGTAGAATTCAGCTGTAAACCTGTCTGGTCCTGGACTCTTTTTTGTTGGTAGGCTATTAATTGCTCCCTCAACTTCAGCCCTTGTTATTGGTCATTCAGGGTTTCAACTTCTTCCTGGTTTAGTCTTGGGAGAATGAAAGTGTCCAGGAATTTATCCATTTCTTCCAGATTTACTGGTTTGTGTGCATAGAGTTGTTTGTAGTAATCTCTGATGGTATTTTGTATTTCTGTGGAATCAGTGGTGATGTCCCCTTTATCATTTTTTATTGCATCTTTTTTATTCTTCTCTCTTTTCTTTTTTTATTAGTCTGGCTAGTGGTCTATCTATTTTGTTGATCTTTTCAAATAATCACGTCCTGGATTTGTTGATTTTTTGAAGGATTTTTTTGTGTCTCGATCTCCTTCAGTTCTGCTCTGATCTTAGTTATTTCTTGTCTCCTGCTAGCTTTTGAGCTTATTTGATCTTGCTTCTCTAACTCTTTCAATTTTGATAATATGGTGTCGATTTTAGATCTCTCCTTGCTCCTCATGTGGGCATTTATTGCTATGAATTTCCCTCTAGACACTGCTTTAAATGTGTCCCAGAGATTCTGGTATGTCGTGTCTTTGTTCTCATTGGTTTCGAAGAACATCTTTATTTCTGTCTTCATTTCATTGCTTATCCAGTCAACATTTAGGAGCCGGTTGTTCAGTTTCCATTTCTTTATCCTGAGCTCTAATTTGATTGCACTGTGGTCTGAGAGACTGTTTGTTATGATTTCTGTCCTTTTGCATTTGCTGAGGAGTTATTTACTTCCAATTATATGGGCGATTTTAGAGTAAGTGCAATATGGTACTGAGAAGAATGTGTATTCTGTGGATTTGGGGTTGAGAGTTCTGTAAATGTCTATTAAGTTTGCTTGTTCCACATCTGCATTCAAGTCCTGGATTTCCTTGTTGATTTTCTGTCTCATTGATCTGTCTAATATTGACAGTGGAGTGTTAAAGTCTCCCACTATTATTGTGTGGGAGTCTAAGTCTCTTTGTAGGTAATTGAGGACTTGCTTTATGTATCTGGGTACTCCTGTATTAGGTGCATATATATTTAGAATAGTTAGCTCTTCTTGTTGTATTGATCCTTTTACCATAATGTGATACCCTTCTTTGTCTCTTTTGATTTTTGTTGGTTTAAAGTCGTTTTATCAGAGACAAGGATTGCTACCCTTCTTTTTCTTTTTCTCTCCATTTGCTTGGTAAATCTTCTTCCATCCCTTTATTTTGAGTCTGTGTGTGCCTTTGCACATGTGATGGGTCTCCTGAATACAGCACACTGATGGTTCTTGTCTTTTTATCCAATTTGCCAGTCTTTGTCTTTTGATTGGGGCATTTATTCTGTCTACATTTAATGTTAATATTGTTATGTGTGAATCTGATCCTGCCATTTTGTTACTGTTTGGTAGTTGTGGCCTTTGGTTGGCATAATTTCTTCATTGCATCATTGGTCTTTACCATTTGATTCTTTTTTGTAGTGGCTGGAACTGGTTTTTCCTTTTTGTGTTTAGTGCTTCCTTCAGGAGCTGTTGTAGGGCAGGTCTGGTATTGATGAAATCTCTCAGCAATTGCTTGTCCATAAAGGATTTTATTTCTCCTTCACTTATGAAGCTTAGTTTGGCTGAATAGGAAACTCTAAGTTGAAAGTTCTCTTCTTTAAGGAAATTGAATATTGGCCCCCACTCTCTTCTGGCTTGTAGGGTTTCTGCAGAGAGATCCGCTGTGAATCTGATAGGCTTCTCTTTGTGGGTGACCCAACCTCTCTCCCTGGCTGCCCTTAGCATTTTTTCCTTCATTTTAATCCTGGTGAATCTGACAATTATGTGCCTTGGGGTTGTTCTTCTAGAGGAGTATTGTTGTGTTGTTCTCTGTATTTCCTGTATTTGAATGTTGGCCTGCCTTGCTAGGTTGGGGAAGTTCTCCTGGATAATATCCTGAACAGTGTTTTCCAGCTTGGATTCATTCTCCCCATCTTCTTCTGGTACACCGATCAAGCATAGATTAGGTCTTTTCACATAATCCCATATTTCTTGGAGGCTTTCTTCATTTCTTTTCACTCTTTTTTCTCTTTTCCTGCCTTCTCATTTTATTTCATTAAGTCAATCTTCAAACTCTGGTATCCTTTCTTCTGCTTGATTCGGCTATTGAAACTTGTGTATGCTTCATGAAGTTCTTGTGCTGTTTTTCAGTTCTATCAAGTCATTTATGTTCTTCTCTAAGCTAGTTATTCTAGTTAGCATTTTGTTTAACCATTTTTCAAGGTTTTTAGTTTCCTGCATTGGGTTAGAACATGTTCCTTTAACTCAGAGAAGTTTGTTATTACCCACCTTCTGAAGTCTGCTTCTGTCAGTTCATCAAATTTGTTCTCTATCCTGCTTTGTTCCCTTGCTGGTGAGGAGCTGTGATCTCATGGTGGGGGAGAGGTGTTCTGGTTTGTGATGTTTTCATCCTTCTTGCATTGGTTTCTTCCCATCTTGTTGAATTTATATAGGTTTAATCGCAGGTAGCTGCTTGGGGAGGCGGCCTTTCCTATGTCTGCCTGCAGAGGCGCTGCTGGGCTGCCACAGATTCGGTAAGGTTGCTGTGTTATTTTTTCCTGCATCTTATATTTGCTCAATGGCTGCCGTCCTTCGACCCTGCCAATCTCCTTCATTCCCGGTCGCTTTCTAACTGAGGTTCTGCGTAGGAAACTCTGAAGTGAGAGTTTTTGGCCTGCTAGTCTTTGTTGGGGGAATCCCATCCTGCTGTATGGCCTGTTTCCCTGTTTTAAGTTCCTCTTCTGTCTGGGGCGGGGGTGGAAGCTCTGTCCTGCCGGCTTTTTGGCTTTCTTGGTGTCAACCAGTGCTTCCACCTGGATCTGTGCTGACAGTCCTGGCGCTGGCCAAAGTTGCTGTTCTGCCCTGTTCAGGCAGCTCGCTGAGGCTTTTCAGCCTGGGAAAGATCTCCTGCTCTGTGGGTTATAAAGGGCTTGAATGGAGTGCCGTATCTGAACCGAAGTCCCAGAGGGGGAGATCCCTCGGTCCCCCGGTCAGTTGCATGCATCTCCGGGGTGGGGCAGTGCCCCACCTTGCCTCAACTTGCCCTAATTGGTTTATACCCTCTGTCCAACCAGCCCCACAGAATGAACCTGCTACCTCATTTGGAATTGCGGAGACCACTGGGCTTCTGTGTATCTCTCACTGGGACCTGCGTTCTGGAGCTGCCTCTGATTTAGCCATCTTGGGCCACCCCCCCATCATCATGGTTTTTTATGGAACTTACTGTTTTGTTTCTAAAACTTATATGGAAAGGCAAAGTTATAATGCTAGCTAAGACCTTCTGAAAAAAGAACAAAGCTGAGGAATGTTGTTTTGCATAGTATAACTAATAATAAAGTTCAAGTTATTGAGATAGTTTGATACACAATATGGTTAAACAAGACTAATAGAACTGAACAGAGAGCTCTGAAACAAACCCACAAATTTATCATACATAATATTTGTCAAAATCTTCATTTTACATTAAAGAGGAAATAACTTTTAATAAATATTGAAATATCTGTTATCTATATGGAAAAACAAAATTGAATCTCTACCTCAAATCACTTACTAATGGATTAATGGTTTAAAGTTAAAAAAGAAAACTTCCCTTTGAAGAAAATTTAAGACTGTGTCTTTATATATTAAGTATCATTCATGACTATAAAAGAGGTGAAAAGTACTCATTATATACTTGTAAGACAGCATTAATAAGAAAATTAAAAGAACCTCAGCAATGAATATTTAAAAAAGAACAATCAAGTACAAAAATCAGTAAGGGACTTGAATAGGCTTTTTGCAGGAAGAAATAGAAACAATGTGAAAAAAATGTTAACTTGATTAGTAATCATGGGCATTCAAATTACAACATGTTCTAGTTTCATGCACACTAAATTAGCAAAAATAAAAATTTCATAATAATAAGTGTTGGATAGAATGTGGTGGATTGGTGGGAACACATAGATATTGCTGTTAGGAGTGTTAATTTATAACCTCTTTCAGAGGATGTCTGTTACTAAGTAAATTTGAACAGATATCTATTCTATAACAAAAAATTCAACTATTAAGTGATGAATGTAGAGAGGCCTTTGTTCATTTTTATCAAGAAACATATTCAACAAAGGACATAATCACATTATCTGTAAGACCACAATGCTGAAAATGACCCAGATGCCACTAGTAGCATAATTAAAAATCACACAAAGGAATACTACAGCGCAATAGAAATAGATTATGATTATACACCTTATATTAAAAGTAAAAAAGTATATCACTTTATATTAAAAGTAAAAAAAAGTCACAGAAGAATCTATACTGTGTGATTCCATTATTGTCTAGGTTACAAATGAGCAAAACTAAACAAAAAAGTGATCCAATTAATTTTTATAGAGAATTATTAGCACAAAATTAAGATGGTAATAACTTCCAGAGAGGCAAGACTGGGATGAAAGCCAAGAGATGTCCTCAGAGAATTTTGAACAACATTGACAATGTTCTATTTATTCAGCTAGACACGATGCATGTGCAAGAGAATTCCCTGACTAGTATTCTTTATACTGGATCTATATGTCATATCTAGTGGCCAGAATGAAAAAATCCTAATGATATTTTAAATAAAGTTTTCCTTTTTCATTACAAAGAAAATTCAAATATACATTCCCAAAATGTAAATAATGTACTAAATGTTTTTTTGTTGTTTGAAAAGAATTATTATGGGGAGTTAATTGAAACTATCATAAGAAAGACGTCTTGAGTAACGGGAAATAAAGGCTTGAAAGGAGGTGAGTGCATTTTATGGAAGATGACCTTTAAACTTTTTGCCATTTGGGGGCTGCTGCCCTAATTCTACTTCAAGAATCTGTCAATCCGTCTAACAATAGCTCCTTTATAAAATCCTTATTTGTTTAGCTCTCCTGATAACATCTTTATTTTATGAAGACTCTTGCCTGAAATATAGTGGTCACTGCAGGCACACAGCCATCACGGCAGAAACCCCTACCCTTAATTATGAAGTTGCTTTGCCTGAAGAAGGCAGATCAAGCCAGAGGAGAAATGGCATGCATCTGAAATCCAGAGACAAAACTAAGCGAATCACTTTAGATAGATATTCCATTGCCTGCACAGCTGGGTGTAGCGTGCTCATCTTGTAAATACGCTTTGCAATTTTCTCAGTGTTAGTCAGTTTGCTTGAATGAATTAAGAATTTGAAGTCTGTTTTGTCTAACGTCATGGTAATTCGTATCTTGACAGGAGAATTCATATATCCTAATAAGCAATGATTCTCCCCTAGCTCTTCTCTTCTGGTATCAGAAGCTAAGCAATGAAACACAACACAACATCCTACCCTCAAGATTCTAAACTCTTACAGTAGCTTGGCATTGTCATAACAGACATAATTCACTGAACTGAGTGCAGTATTCAAGCCATTGGTATATTTTAGCACTATAAGAGAGGTTCAGGAGAAATACATTTTTTCTTCTCTTTACAAAGCACTTGCCCACAGTTAACTTCCCCTACCACCTTGAGCAGAAGCAGCAGCATTGGTTACTGACCCAGAATGTCTTTAGAATATGGGATAGACTGGGCATATGGTTCATGCCTGTAATCCCAGCACTTTGGGAGGCCGAGGTAGGCAGATCATGAGGTCAAGAGATCGAGGCCATACTGGCCAACATGGTGAAACCCCATCTCTACTAAAAATACAAAAATCAGCTGGGCATGGTGGCACATGCCTATAGTCCCAGCTACTTGGGAGGCTGAGGCAGGAGAATCACTTGAACCTGGGAGGCAGAGGTTGCAGTGAACTGAAATCACCCACTTCACTCCAGCCTGGTGACAGAACAAGACTCCATCTCAAAAAAAGAAAAAAAAAAAACAGAAAAACAAATAAAAAAATCTCTGATTGAGTAAAAGGTGTTTACAAGCCATTTTAGTTAGCCAGAGGTGAATGAGAGGAAGGGCCAGGGCTGTCCACAGAGTTAGAGTCAACGTCTAGAAAACAACTGAATTGCTCTAATGGATAACAGCTGCCTTCATGATAACAGAGAAAGTGTGGCAGATGGGATTTCATTTCCAAAAAACTGTTAGAGTAGTATCTGCTATCCAACAGGCTCTTCCAGATGCTTGCTGCTCCTCCATCAAGAATGGATTCTAAGCCTCTTCCTCCTCAACCTGGATGGATGTTTGTGCCTACACTAACACATGCAGAGACTATGTCACAATGTGACTTTGTAGACTGCATCAGAAAATGAAACACACGTTTCTGTCTGGCTCTGTCTTAGGACATTCATCCTTCAAACCCACTCAAGAGGAGGAAGTCCGGGCATGTGGAGAGTCTCATGTCAAATAGAACAGAGGTCTCCAGCCCTCAGCCCCAGTGAGTTCAGCACCCTCTCACCAGCTCTGTGAATGAACCAAGCTGGCAGCAGACCCTCCATCCCTGGATGAAGCTGCCTTGAGTACAATCACGTTGTTTCTACAATAAATAGTTATGATTTAAAACTATTCAATATTGGAGTGATTTGATATACAGCAATATATAGCTGGAACAGAAGTCTACAAATTATGGCTGAGTAGGCATAAATGAAGAAAGACATAAAAAATAAATAAGTAAATGAGAACCCCCCTTCAAAAAGAAAACAAAAAAATAAACAAAAACAACCCCAAAACATTTCACGGACTTTCATGGAACTTTACAAAGTTTATGAAACTTCTTCAAAGAAAAATTCTGTGGGACCATTGGAAGAATTTATTAAGAGCAAGCTTTCAATGAAAGAGCAATTGAGAAAATAATTAGACTACTTTACTAATGCTTCAGTAAAATTCCTTTGGATGAATCACTCTCCTTTGACATAGGGCTCAACTGTGCAAATGAGGTCTTCTAGGACTTCCCGGCAAGGAAAATATCAAGAATTATTCAGTCATAATAAAGTTCTCTTAACTTCTGGAGAGCTGAAATTGCAGAATTGCTGGATATAATGTGTAAACTTATTTTTGCAAAGGTCTTACTCTATATTTTGAGGTTTTATCTGTTTATATGAATGGAAGTCAAAGAAGACCCTCTGCTTGAGTAAAATGTACTTCCTTAAGCAGTCAATCACTTACATGCACAGAACTTACTCGTAAAGGGCAAATTGGATTTTGTAGGGGATATAATCTCTGACTTAAGAAAGATACATTATACATTAGGCGTTTTTTTTTAAATTTGATAATATTCAATATCATATGCTTATTTGTTTATTTAATTAGTTAGTTTAAGCTTTTAAGCAACATTTTTGATTCTAGAAATTTGAAGCCACCTCTGGTAAGTATACTTTCCCAAAACTTTCTTTTTTGTTTTTTTGAGATGGAGTCTCACTCTGTCACCCAGGCTGGAGTGCAATGGCGTGATCTAGGCTCACTGCAACCTCTACCTCCTGGATTCAAGTGATTCTCCTGCCTCAGCCTCCCGAGTAACTAGAAAAACAGGCGCATGCCACCATACCTGGCTAATTTTTTAAAAAATTTATCTTTACTAGAGACAGGGTTTCACCACATTGGCCAGGCTGGTCTGGAACTCCTGACCTCATGATCCGCCTCCCTCAGCCTCCCAAAGTGCTGGGATTATAGGCATGAGCCACGTTGCCCAGTTTCCTAAAACTTCCTTTGCTTATGTTGATACAATCCTAAGGATAGCAATTGCTTCATGGAGCTCACAGGAGTCCACAAGTGTGAATGAGATACTCAGAGAGGAATTATAAGGATGGTGTCGAAAAGTTATAAGATGCTTGGAGCTCCTTTTCTCCCTGATTAACTCGATATAATACATATGAAATAGAATGGAGTTATTCTAATTACAAGTAGTTACAACTATATAAGATGTGGGAAATAAAGAAATGTCAGGACTGAATACCAAGTAGACCAATTACATAGGCACAAAGCCAATGTCCCACCACCTACAGTTTTGAGAGTTTTTGTTTGTTTTTAGTTTAGTGTAACAGGCTTTCTTTTGGTCTATCCTTTTTTTCCTAGCCATGTAAAGATACCCAAGTTATTCTGGTGACACAGGTTAATCTCACAGGACAGAGTGTGTTAAAGTAATTGGTCTTCATGGGAACTAGCCCTTAATCTCAAAATCATTAATATAAAATTTTAACTAACTGTACATACAATAGATTTTGGAAAAATCCTCAGTACAGTAAAATCCATGGACATTCTTTCATTATTATGTATATATAGATGTACATATATATAAATCTATGTCTATATCTACCTACCTGTCTATTGATCTACCCATCTGTCTATTCATATTTTCTAGTGCTAATGAACATAAACTCTGTTTTTGAGACTGAGACTCACTCTTGTCACCCAGGCTGGAGTGCAGTGGCCCTATCTTGGCTCACTGCAACCTCCGCCTCCTGGGTTCAAGCAATTCTCCTGTCTCAGCCTCTCAAGTAGCTGGGATTACAAGCGCCCACCACCACACCTGGCTAAATTTGTGTGTAATTTTAGTAGAGATAGGGTTCCGCCATGTTTGCCAGGCTGGTCTCAAACTCCTGACCTTATGTGCTTTGGCAACCTCAGCCTCCCAAAGTGCTGGGATCACAGACATGAGCCACTATGCCTGGCTGGACATAAACTCTAACAAAAGATTACAGTTCTTGAAAAAGTAATTCCCTATCCTTAAACCAAGAAGAGAAACTCTGACACCTCTACTAATTAATATAATTCGACTGAATTAGTGGAAGACTGTAAAGGCATTTTGAAAACAGATATACGTATACAATTAGTGTACTGTGTAGCATTTAGATGTGGGGCATATAATTTAATTCACAAAGTAGGAAGCTTTAAAATGGTTGGATTCTTTTATTTTTCAACTGTAGATGCTATTTTGAAAAGCACCCACTGATTTAATGTAAGAGAAGTAATGTGACATATTTTAAATTTTAAGTTGGGTTAGACACATCGTCACACTGAACAATATATATAAAGTATAGAACAAAACACAAGACATACAGCCTGCTCATAACTACATTTTATTTTATTTTCAAATTTTGGCTAACTGAAGTCAACAAAAGCTCAATTATTCATTACTCTTTATTTTCAAATTAAATGTGCTAAAGGATATTTTATATATTTATGCATTTTTCGAAGAGCTTAAGGTACCTGATTTATTCATGAAATGTTGAGGGCACACAAACAAATCCCCAAAGTGATGCTAATTTTTAAATTAAATATACATAAATTAATCCACATAACTCTGGGAACAAAATAATTCTTAGAAAAATGCATGGAATTCATTATGAGCCATTAAAGCAGCATTCAGTAATTACAAGTAGTGAGAACAATTTATAATATAAACTTAGACTTTTATTCTGTTTTGTAATGATGATGCTTACTTAGATTTAGGGAATCCAATGGTTGTTTGTCATATTTTCTTGAAAGAATTCATTTCAAATTTTCTGCTCTTCTTATAGAAAAATAATAACATTAAAGCTTCAAGAAATAGAGCTTTGAATAGAAAACTGTCCACATGAATATCATTAAGGCTAGAGCTAATTCATAATCCCAGTCTTTTGTTAGTTAAATAATTAGCTCTCCTTTATGCTCTTGCCTAACATTGCATTTTGTTCCATAGAGAATACTGTATGAATGAGTTTAAACATTATTTCACTTGCCTCTATCATAATGATAGCTATATTTAATGTCTCTAACAGGCTGCTTCCTCTCATAAGTATGTTACATTACCTTGGTTATTCTGAGTTACTTTAAATCTATGAAATGAACTCTATCACCTTTATTTTATAAGTGAGGAGATACAGTAATTTTCTTTCTGTCAGGGGTCAGCAAACTATATTCCAAAGTCCATATTTGCCCACCTTATTAGTAAATAAAGTGGTATTGGAAAACAGACAAGTCAGTTTGTTCTATATTCTTTGTGGCTATTTTCTCTCTACCACAGAAGAACTCAGCGTTTGTAACAGACAACATACATTCTGCAAGGCAAAAATGTGTACTTCTGGATCTTTATGAAATGTTTGCGGATTCTTGCTCTGCCCTAGGCCACTGACTTTCAAACCTAGGGTTTTCTCTAAAACCTGTTCTTTTTACTGTACCATGATACATGTCAAAAGGAAAAAAAAAGTTACAAGGGGGAGTAAATTATGAACTTACTCATTTAAAAAAGGACACTTTTTGCCTTGATAATCTGCAGCAATAAAATGAGGGTTTTAGATGTAAATTCTGTCTTAGAACGGTATTATCATTGTGAACTTAGACCAGGTGTATAAATATTCATGAACTCAGGCACATCACTTAAAAAGGAAAATAATAATACCTGATTTTTGTGCACCCAAAAGTTTGGGACAGATAGGTTCTTTATAACTTGATTATCTATTTTTCTGTAATTCTGCCAGACATGTGGCAAGTCTGATTCACTTAGTTGAAAATGATCTAAAATAGTTTGCAATATAGCTTTTATTGCCATTGTAAGTGAAATATGCTTAAACAAACAACATAACAGACCACATATTTACAACCCATAGTTCATTTTGGGTTATCATGAAACATAACCAGTAGAATTCAACTAAATACAAAAACAATTTTTTAAGGATTCTTTCAAGCATTTTTTTCATGTCCTCTAAAGGATAATGATTACTATTTTCACAGCTATTAATTTCATATTAAAATCACTTTTACACATATTGCTTCTTTTGAATTACCCACATACACAAACACATAATATACAAATAAGTATGGCCTACGTAATCTAAATAAAATTTAATAAGCAGTTACAATGTTTAAATTACTATGCTAGGTGTTAGGCATCAAATGCTTATATTCTTGAGGGGAAGAGAGATCATGAAACACTTTTTTTTAGGACATTATGCAAACAGTTTTATAAGAAAGGTAAATAGGGCACCATGACAGACATGGTTTGGAAAAACTGGCATTGCAGATGTGGGCATGGGCAGGTGATGGAAGGGCCTTAGTGTGATGTGAAGACTTCATCCAGCCCCTTGGCACTATTGGCATTTTAGGCAAGATGATTTTTTGTGGTGCTGTCCTGGGCATTGTAGGAAATGTAGCAGCATCCCTGACTTCTACTCACTGAAGGCCGTAGCAGCTTTGTGTTTCTTAATTGTGACAACCAAGCCTGTATCCAGATGTTGTCAGTTATCACTTGGGGGCAAAATGACCCTTCATTAAGAACCGCAATTTAATGAATGGATGAGAAAGGTCAAAAATGAGACTAGGACATGAAAACAGAGTAAACGCCTATTTGAGTCATCCTGATGAGAAAGAGCAGAAGAGGAGGGAAAGACATGAGGGGATATTTTGGAGGTAGATAGTAGAGAACCTGATGGATTGTCAGTGGGCTGTACAACAGCTTGCCAGCTTTAATGGGAAGGAAAATCACTAGGGGAGCTTGTTATGAAATCAAAATTAGGGCAATTTTGAATCATGTGGCATAAAGAAGGGGTACAGAAATTTAGTTTTTAACATACATCACATTTTGAGAAAAAATGGTGTAGACAGTAGAAAACAATTAGAAGAAGGGCTGGGAGTAATGAGAGAGTAACACAGTTTCTAGGATAGCTAGAAGAGTGGACCCAGAAATCATAAAAAAGTGGGATGTAGCACTTTGCAGGTTGGGAATGTATGAATAAACCTTGGCTTTTTGGTAATTAAAACAAGAGATTGTCTTGCTCATGAATTTACTGAGCAAGAAAATGCAAGAACATGGCTGTTTCCTTGTAAATAAAGGCACTTGCTTATTTTTCAGAAGTAAACTTCTAGAATCAATGGCTTATATTACTATTTTCCAGAAACCTGTAAACTTATATCATCTTTAATATTGAGAGAAGAATTCTCTAGGCCTGGGTTACTCTGCTGCTTTTAACAATTCCAGGAAATAAAACTATTACTTAACAATTGTTAAAAAGGTGTATGTCTCCTAAGAACATTTTAATAGATATAAAGTGAGCTTATCGGGGGAAACATTTCATGCTCATGATTTGTAGGCTTGAAGTTCCCGTTTCCAAATGGCAAGAGAAGAGCATTTTATATATATTTAAAACATTTCTGTGGCATGAAACTTCCCTCCAAGGAGCTAAAGACTTCAGCAGCTTCTAACTGGATGAGCACAGATAACAAAGGACCTAATAGAGCACACATTATATATTTGAGGGGCAGAGTGTGCTCTGTTAGGTCTTTTGCTATCTGTGCTTACCCAGTTAGAAGCTTCTGGAGACTTTAGCTCCTTGGGGGAAAGTTTCATGCCACAGACCATCGCCCCTCAGTACTTCCTGTGGTTTATTATGCATGGTTCATGTTCAAGAGTCCTGTGGTTGATGATATTGAAATGAAATGACCCTGCAGGATTACAAAAATGATAAATACGATCTTATAAGTCAAACATTTTGCCTCCCTGACTTCAGTTTTTGATTTTAGATATTCCTAAATCATCTGTAATATTAGGCTACTTACGCGGTATTTATCAGTGCTAGAAATAACTCTATGGTGCAAAGGGAAGAGAAACAATGTATTATTTTAAAATATTCGCTGCGGTTTTAAGGAGTCAAAGGGAAGCATTTTTAAACATTTTGCTCGACATGTGCTAGCAGCCAGTGAAACAGAAAACAAGTTCCTGAAACTGGCATTTCCACTAGTTGTGCATCTCCATTTTGCTAAACATACTGATCCAATTATAAATATTTTGTAGTGTCTTTAATTTTCTTTAAAAATTCTCCTACATAGGCCGGGCACAGTGGCTCATACCTGTAATCCCAGCACTTTGGGAGGCCAAAGCAGGAGGATCAACTGAGGTCAGGTGTTCGAGACCAGCCTGGCTAACATCACGAAACCCTGTCTGTGCTAGAAATACATAAATTAGCCGGGCATAGTGGCTGGCACCTGTAATCCCAGCTACTCAGGAGGCTGAGGCAGGAGAATTGCTTGAACCAGGGAGGCGGAGGTTGCAGTGAGCCAAAATCACAAACCGCACTCCAGCCTGGGTGACACAGGGAGACCCTGTTGCAAAAAAACAAAAACAAAACAAAACAATTATGTTTAAATTATGAGCTAATGGCATTTAATTAACATGTATACTCTAATCGGATATACACGTTTTTTAAAATTGTGCTTTACGTTCTGGGGTACATGTGCAGATCATGCAGGGTTGTTGCATAGGTACTTACATGGTAAGGTGGTTTGCTGCCTCCACCCCCCGTCACCTATATCTGGCATTTCTCCCCATGTTATCCCTCCCCAACCTTCCCACCTCCCACTGTCCCTCCCCTAGCACCTCCCCAACAGACCCCAGTGTGTGATGCTCCCCTCCCTGTGTCCATGTGTTCTTATTCTTCAACACTCACCTATGAGTGAGAATATGCAGTGTTTGGTTTTCTGTTCTTGTGTCAGTTTGCTGAGAATGATGGTTTCCAGATTGATCCATGTCCCTACAAAGGACACGAATTCATCCTTTTTTATGGCTACATAGTATTTCATGGTGTATATGTGCCATGTTTTTCTTGTCCAATCTATCATCGATGGGCATTTGGGTTGGTTCCAGGTCTTTGCTGTTGAAAACAGTGCCACAATGAACATACATGTGCATGTGTCTTTATAATAAAATGATTTATAGTCCTTTGGGTATATACCCAGTAATGGGATTGCTGGGTCAAATGGAATTTCTATTTCTAGATCTTTGAAGAATTGCCACACTGTCTTCCACAATGGTTGAACTAATTTACACTCCCAGCATCAGTGTAAAAGTGTTCCTATTTCTCTACATCCTCTCCAGCATCTGTTGTCTCCATATTTTTTAATGAATGCCATTCTAACTGGCATGAAATGGTATCTCAATGTGGTTTGAACACTTCTGAGGGCAGCAATGGTATTTTAATTATCATGATGGCATTTAGAAATAGTTTTTTAATTGTTGAAATTTAGTGATGTTAAAGATGTGGTTGGGAGGCTGAGGCAGGTGGATCACGAGGTCAACATTGTGAAACCCCGTCTCTACTAAAGATACAAAAAATTAGCTGGGCATGGTGGCACATGCTTGTAATCCCAGTTACTCAGGAGGCTGAGGCAGGAGAATTGCCTGAACCCGGGAGGCGGAGGTTGCAGTGAGCCAACTCCAGCCTTGTTACCCACTCTAGCCTGGGTAACAAGAGAGAAACTCCGTCTCAAAAAAAAAAAAAAAAAAGATATGTGGATTGGATGGAAATATTGCAGATCCACTCCATACTGGTCTGAATAGTGTATTGTGATGACAGTGATTCATTTTCTCTACCATTTGAAATGGATGCCTAGGCTGGGATTCTCATCTCCAGGGTGCCTAACAAGGATTTTATTCTACTTGCATTTCCTCGGCCTGCCATGTTAATAAATGTATGTACTGTGGGAGAATTAGTCTGAAACTTCTTTCCTGGAACCACATATCTTATAGCACAGATACCAGGAAGGAAAGCTGACAACATATTTCATTGACTCTAAAATGTACCTTTAAAAATAATATAATATTTCCTTAGGAATGCTTTTACATTGTTGGTGGGAATTTAAGTTAGTTCAACCACTATGGAAGATGGTATGGTGATTCCTCAAAGATTTAGAACCAGAAATACCATTTGGCCCAGCAATTCCATTACTGAGTAAGTAACCAAAAGAATGTAAATCATTCTGTTACAATGATACATGCACACATATGTTCATTGCAGCACTATTCACAATAATAAAGACATGGAACCAACCCAAATGCCCATCAATGATAGACTGGATAAAGAAAATGTAGCACATATATACCATAGAATACTATGCAGCCATAAAAAGGAATAAGATCATGTCTTTTGCAGGGACATGGATGGAGCTGGAAGCTATTATCTTCAGCAAACTAATGCAGGAACAGAAAACCAAACACTGCATTTTCTCACTTATAAGTGGGAACTGAACAAAGAGAAAACATGAACACAGAAAGGAGAACAACACACAATGGGGCCCGTCAGTGGGTGGGCTGGGGGGAGGGAGAGCATTAGGAAAAATAGCTAATGCATGTGGTGCTTAATACCTAGGTGATGGGTTGATAGGTGCAGCAAACCACCATGGCACACATTTACCTATGGAATAAACCTGCACATCCTGCACATGTACCCCCGAACTTAAAACAAAAATTAAACAAAAATACATCAGGTGATAAGTCATGCAGTCATAAATGGTAAGTATGATTCATTCTATATACATGAGTTATATAGTATTTGCAAGTTCCTGGGTTATCTGTAATTCTTATTGAAAAGCCTGGCAATTCCTTAATGTCAAGTGAGAAAATAAGTTTGACATATCAGAAACTCAGGGAGAGCACTGGGGTCTGAGGAGCATTCTTTAAAGTAAATTAAAGTCTGAACACTAAACCAGAGTTTAGTGGAAGTCAAAACAAGGCATTCCAAGTTCTTAGCAGAATGGCTTAGTTCAGGGATTATTTTACTCTCTTCCACAGAGAAACAACGAATTCAGAAATCAAATGCACATAAAGGAAAACTACTACTTGAATTTTTTGGTCAACAAAACATACTACATGTAGCTAAAACTAATGGTGAGAAAGCTTATGAAAATGAAAGTAGTAAATACCTTAGTTCTCACCAGAGATTGTCTTGAACTGACTTGTTTAAGATGTTTCTTAAGAAGTTATTTTGTTTTCTAAACTCCTCAAGAAGAAAAAATAAAGAGGAAAAGAATGAGTAAAAAATATATATAACATTTCCTAAGTCAGGACATATACAATCTCTGTTCTCTAGATAGTAGTCAGGAAATATGTGTTATTGTCAATACATTCTGATAAGATTAAAAAGTGCCAGCATTTTAACTAGTCTTGAAATTAGAGATAACAGTGTGGACTCTTTGATGAAATATTGCAGCAGAACTCTGATGGAACAGGGGATGATTTTGCGAGGGCAAAGGGGGAGGACCGCTGATACTGATGCCTCTGGGTCCCAACTTGATTTAAAAGAAATTTTATAGTGAAGATATTTTAAAAACACATTAACTAATTTACTTTTCATATATTTTTCATTTAACATATACAGAAGAATATACAATAATATTTTAAAACTTATGTTTACATCAAATAGCTCTTGGACTAAGCATAAAAAGATTGTAAGTGGTAATAAAGATGTATTCCACAGTTTAGCAGCGGAATATTTTCTTAGTTTTGAATAAAACAACAGTTTGTTTTAAAATGGATGGTACCTCATGCCTGTAATCCCAGCACTTTGGGAGGCTAAGGAAGGTGAATCATTTGAGGTCAAGAGTTTGAGACCAGCCCGGCCAACATAGTGAAACCCCATCTCTACTAAAAATACAAGGCGTGGTGGCACGTGCCTGTAGTCCCAGTTACTTGGGAGGCTGAGGCAGGAGAACCACTTGAAGCTGGGAGGTGGAGGTTGCAGTGAGCCATTGCACTCCAGCCTGGGTGACAGAGAGAGACTCTGTACAAAAGAAAAAAAAAAAGAAAGAAGACAAAAGGATGGCACTTTAGAATTGATAAAATACGGTAACTTTGAATGATGGAAATGTCTCAGTTTATTTCTTACAACACCCTGGCCAAATAGAACACTTCCTCCCAGACCCAGACAACTAGACTGAAGGTTGTCACTCACTCTTGGAAGCTCACTAACTCCAATTCCAAAGCCACTTTGAAATAGTCTCAATTTCTTTTTTTAATCAAATCCTCCCCTCATTCCCACACTGGTGCATCTGCACAAATTCAGCCTGAGATAGCAATAGTTCCTCAAGGTAAATATCCACATGAACTATCATAACGACCCTGTATTATACTTCAAATTACTTTAGTGTGTGCTTTCAAACATAAAATATACCTAGCAGGTTTATGGGTTAAAACATTAAATTGCCCAATAACAAAATTATTCTGGGTTTTAACAAAATACAAAATAGCCAAGTTTAAGGCAATATGAAACAAATGAATCCAAGCTACTAGCCCAACAATTAATGCTTTGCTATCTCTTGTCTGAACAGACAACATGGAATCATTTTGTGCCTATCAACATATCAAAGTATTAAATTTAGGATCCCTCTTCCCCAATACAAGGAGACCAAATCCTGCTGCCATGTGGTTTTTTTTTACTATAAGGCTTTTCTTTTTCTCTTCCCTCAGATGTTCAGATTTTGTGTAGCTTGGGATGATTAAAACATCAAAATACAAGCTCATAGGAGAAAAAGAACTAAAATTCCAACAGTGCACACATTCTAATCATACTAAGAATAACACAAAGTCATAAAATATGATATTGAGCCATAAAAGATTTCATTTTATTTTATTTTGGCCAAGGTTAATTTATGTCCCTTTGCAAAGGAAGAAGAAAGAGGAGGAGGAGGAGGAGGAGAAAGAGAAAAAGAGACAGGAAAGGGGAAGGAAACAAGGGCTGTGGGTGGGGGTGTTTATACGAAGCATAGTACTAAATTTATGGGCATCCAGGAGGCACTGAGAGACCCAGAAGCAGGGATCAGCACAGCCATTTGTAATGCGGCCGACAGAAATATTCTCTACATTTCTAGTTTGGTTTCCTCCTCATTTTCTACCTTATTGATCCTTGCAACTCAGGTTTCTCAATGCCTCACATACATGTTTACCCCAAAATTAAGATACTTTAAATTCACGAAGATTGAATGGCAATTATGCATTTCCGCTCCTCAGGGAAGAAAATCTGATGTCACATAGGGTGATGCAGATCTTGAGATTTAAACGTAGCTGTGAGAGGCTCAGTTGCTTTTGAATAAAGGTGTCAATAAGTCATTGGCAGTTGGGAAGATATAGTAAAACATATTTGCCACAAATATCTAACAATGAACATTCAATATTTTTCTAGGTCATGGTGGCAAGAGTAGTATTCAAATTTTGTTTGCATTTAAAGATTAATGTGACTAAAATAACACTAATTCTCATGGGGGAACCATTTTCACTGACATTGTTTCACTAATCCCCACAAATCCATGGGCAAGTGATGTTATTATCCTCAATTACTAATGAGGACCTTAGGCCTAGAGAGGGTTTTCAAATGTGCATGCTTTTAAGATCTATAATTGAGAGGTGAATGACTTTACACCTATTGAATAGTCTAAAACTGATCTGAGATCTAAAAATCAGAATATGCCAGTTCACTACATAAAAAGGGAAGACATTTCTAATGAATGTTAGGCACATTTTAATACAGGGAAGGTGACAGCAAATGACCTGATTTTAGAACAACAAATGTTTTGAAAGTAATCACAAAAAACTTTTACTTCAATGACTATAATCAACCTAAAAATTAAAAAAAAAATAAAAAGAGAAATTTCAACCTGGGATTTCAAAGAATCTCTTTATTTTATAAAGTTTAAATTTTTAAGTTCTGAGGGAAAAGAACTATGTGGGACAGGAGAAGAATAAATGTGACAGGGCAAAGTCAAAAACAGTAATTATAACCTCTTGTGGGAGGGCTAACTTTGAGGGTTAAAACTCGTCTTACAATTCTGTGAACATGGAATATTAACCTGATATAAAGGGAAGCAGTATGTCACCTTCCACCTTCCAATTCAAACACACACAGATTTTCAGCAAACACATCTTCATACAGGAAATAAAAGAGCCCAGTTTTATGTAAGTTGCAGCTCCTAAACCAATTTTCTATAAATAACTCATGGCTGTCAAGCGAATTACAGTCTTCTCTAGCTACGAAAGCTGTAGGCAAACCCAGAAGCCTATTAAGAAGGAAATGACAGGCTTTGGGCATCTAATTGTATTAGTTCATCACCAGGAAGACACCAGAAATCTACAAGTAACCTGACTGGGGACTTAGTGGAATTGAATCTATTGGTTTAGTCAAAAGTAATTTTATTTTCTCTTGTAGTCAATGAGATAAATGTATATACTTTGGTCATTTTTACTAATAATTATAAGAATAAGTATACAATATTAGACAGGCATGGTGGTGAGCACCTGTAGTCCTAGCTGCTTGGGAGGCTGAGGTGGGAGGATTGCTTGAGCCCAGTAGTTCAAGGCTACAGTGAGAGATGAGTGTGACACTCTACTCCAGCCTGGGTGACAGAGTGAGACCCTATCTTTTAAAACTATACACACACACACACACACACACACACATATATATATATTCCATATTGCATTTATATATAGCATGTTGTGTTATATACACATATATTGCACATTGCATTTTATATATAATATATTGCATACATATATCACACATACATACATATATATAAAACAAAGTCTGTATTTACTGTATACTGATGGGTCATTGGCTACTGTTACCAAGTGTATAACTGGTATATATCAGTGTATACTAATTCATCACAAAGACCTTTTTTTTCCTACCTTCATTCTGTCAAAACACCTCCCTGTCCTCGCTATTGTCCACACTGGTCTACCCACAGTATCTACTCAGCTTCTTTCCTTGTTATCAAGTACCTATTGCCACTTGTAGCAGATATAATCCATGTTCTGCTCACATCTTTCAGAATCACTTACTTATTCTTTTTGGTATCCTTGTGCCTTAGTTTCTAATTGCCCATACCTGAAACTGTTAGGTCACCTTCCCTTGAGCTACAGAATGCACTGAGCCTCCACACAAAGATCTGGCTGCACTGGAGTTTACATCCCCGGTCCGTACCCCTTGTAGGGCACAGGTACAAGAGTTAGAGTATGAAAGCCCAGCACCCTTGCCTCCAGTCAGAAAAAAATCCCAAAGTGTGATTTATAATCCAGAGCTACCTGCAGTCAGGCTGAGACAGAGACTGCTGAAATTGCACCCTGGCTGGTCTCTTTCTTCTCCTGACTTGTTTCTCTGCTCCCTTATGAGGTTCCCCAGGAGCTCTTCCTTAATAAGTTACTTGCAGATACATGTACCTCTCAGGGTCTGCTTTGGGGAAGTGGGGAACTTGACCCCAGATACCACTTTTTTTTCCTTCCTTGGTTTCTTTATTACTAATCTCACTGATAAATCCATCCATTCAATAAACCTTCATTCTAGACATGTCTTAAACACTATGGTGGGCCAGGTTCTAAGTTCCTAGGCCCTAGAAACTTACAGTTTATCGGGATAGAAAGGAAAAAAAAAGGTGGTATCTTGCTTTTACCTAGCCACCAAACAACCTTCACCTACATTCCCATACCCCAGGACCTCTTCTTAGGATGTGTTACATTTGATTTTCAAATGTGCTAAGCAAGGAGGAGGATGGGATTGGAAAATCTTGACCTCTGCAGAAGTTGTAAGCCGATCAATTCTAAAAACATTTTTTCCTATATTAAGTCTGAACCAGAAGACACATAAAGGCCCCTGTAAAAAATCTGATACAATACACCAAGTGCTTTTTAGTGTATTCACTAACTAAATAAATAGAAATGACACTTGGTGCATCAAGTGGTTAAATGATATTAAATTATATAGTTACAATTAGGCTGTATTCTAAGTTTTGGTTAACAGAAGATCACAATAAGTACCATTGCTATATTGGTAAATTAGAGAATTGATTTATTAACCAATAGATGGAAGTTAAATATATATAATACGAATGACAAGAATATTCATTTATGATATGAAATACAATCATACCTATATAAGATAAAGATGCTAGCAATAAGGTACCAGACTGGAAGTTATGTCATCAGCTTCCATGGTTCTGAGGCCTTTGAACTCAGATTGAATGACCACACCAGCTTTATTGGTGCTCCTGTTTGCAGATGGTCAAGGATGCAGATGAGATTCCTTGGCCTCCAAAAATTGCATGAGCCAATCCCATCATCTCTTATATATCCTTGTATATTCTATTGGTTTTGTTTCTCTGGGGAACCCAAACACAGACATGATAGTTCTTAAACCAACACACATGATAAAGTAAATATGTTGGACAACTATGAAGAATTTAAAACATTTCTCTATCTATATATTTATCTTTAATCTGTTAAAAAGGTTACTGAATAAAGTAAAATAAAATATGTCATCTAAATTATTCTTAGAGAAAGTATATATGCTCATAAGAGTATAAAGTTTGGGAGACTGTTAATTAAAAGCACACTGTTGTAAGATTTTTATATTTTTAATTAAGAAGCAGAATATTCTTTGAAGATAGAATGTGATTATTTAAAGATCATATTATACTCTCTAGAGCAACCACTACAAAATAACAAGAAAGGCTTAATGGGAAAGTGAATAGAGGGATTTCTACTCCTGTCTAAGTAGGAGTAGGCTTGTTCCAAGCTATTTCTCTCTGTTATAAATGAAAAACCCTGGCCATACAACAGGAAACAAACACAGGAAGACTGAAATGTAGGCAGTAAAAAATTGGCCTGGCTAGGAACTTCGGGATGTTAGGAATGACACAATATGTACCACATGGTGCACTGCGAAAACCTGCAACCTGGAACCCCCAGCAGGTGACTGAAAATAAATGTCAAAGCCCCAAGAAAACCTTGATTCCTGGAGTACAAGGTTGGTTTAGGAGAAAGAAAACATCGTTTTGGTGATAATATCATCCAAAGTCTCACAACATAATATGTAAAATATCCAGGATACATTTGAAAATTACTCAATATACCAAGGACCAGGGCAATCTCAACCTGAGTGAGAGAAGACCAAGAACAGCTGCCAACATAGAGAAAACACGTATGTTGGAATTATCTATTAAGAACTTTAAAGCAACCATCTAAAAAATGCCTCAAGGAGCAATGAGGAGCGTGCTTGAAATAAAGGAAAGAAAAAGAAAAACTCTGAGCAAAGAAACTGAAGATATAAATAAGAACTAAATTGAATTTTGGGGATTGAAAACTACAATATCCAAACAGAAAGCACACCAAATGGGTTTTAGAGCAGATGAATATAACAGAAGAATCAGTGAATTTTTAAGACTAAAAAAAATAAAATTAACAAGTGTGAACAATAGAAAATAGACTGAAAAGATATGAATTAATCTGCAAAGATCTGTTGGACAATAACGAAAAGTCTAATATGCATATTATCAAAGTTATGGGAGAGGAGAGGGGGTGTATAGGACTGAAAAAGCATTTAAAGATATTATAGATAAAAATTTTCCAAATTTGAGAACATATATAAAACCACAGATTCAAGAAGCTTGTGAAAGGTGTGAAGTTTGTATATAGACTCATTTTGATTTGCATGTGGATGTAAATTAATGTTTATAGTATCTTTATTCATAATAGCTACAAGCTAGAAACTATTTCATAGGTCAAAAAAGAGGTCTCAAAGGAAATGAAACAGAACTAAATAAAATAGAACCAAATAAAAATATAACATAAAATGAGGAATACAGCTAATAAGTAATGAAAAGGAAATTTATTGCATTAAATGCTTACATTACAGAAGTGTTCTCAAAAATGAATCTAAGCTTCCATCTTTACAAACTAGAAAATAAAAGTGAAATAAACCCAAAGCATGCAGAATCAAAAAATGATAAATATTAGAATATAAATCTGTGAAACAGAAAACAGAAAAAACAATAGAGAAAATTAATGAAATACAAAATTGAACTTTGAAAAGATAAAAAAATGACTATTTAGGTATAAATCTAGCAAAACATGTACAAAACTTGTAGGGAGAAATGAAAGAAAATAAATTATTTCTCCCTAGGGAGAAATAAAATAAAATATAAATTTATATTAAAAAATATAGTTTTTTCATTTTTTATTTCTATTTTTTATTTTCTTTTATTTCTCCTTACAAAACATGAAGGGAGAAATAAAAGAAAATATAAAAAATGGATCTGGGCACAGGAGCTCATGCCTGTAATCCCAGCACTTTGGAAGGTCAATATTAGATAATTGCTTGAAGCTAGGTGATTGAGACCAGACTGACCAACCATAGTGAGACTCTGTGTCTATTTTTAAAAATGGAAAGCCAAACATGTCCATGGATTGAAAAACTCAACATAATGTGCCTATTCTATTCCAGACTATGTGCTGGTTTACTATAACTCCTATCGTATTTCCAGCAAAGCTGTTGTTTAGATATAGGTAAGCTTATTTGAAAAAAAAAAAAAAACTAATTAGAATTAGTTATTAGAATAATTATTAATTAGAATAACTAAAACAATTTTGGCAAGAGAAGAAAGTGAGAGGAATTAATTGATTTCAAAACTTAATACATAGTTACTTTAATCAAAACAATGTAGTAATGGGGGACTGATAGACCCACAGATCAATAAAATAGAGAATCCATAAATAGATTGACAAATATGATCAATCAACTTGCTTTAATACATAGTTACATTAATCAAAACAATGTAGTAATGGGGGACTGATAGACCCACAGATCAATAAAATAGAGAATCCATAAATAGATTGACAAATATGATCAATCAACTTGCTTTTGTCAGATGTACAAAAGCAATTCTGTGGAAGGAGGACAATCTTTTCCAAAAATGATACTGGAACAACTGGACATCCATGGGGGCCAGAGTAAGGAAGCCTGGATCTAAGCTTCCTACTTTGTACAAAAATTAACTCAAAATAGATTATAGATTTAAATGTAAAGCTTTAAACATATCAAAGCTTTAGAAGAAAACATAGGAGAAAATTTTGGGGACTTAGGGTTTTGTAAAGAGTTCTTAAATATGACACCAAAACCATGAGGCATAAATTAAATCAATTTACATGTTATCAAAAAAAATAAAACTTTAGTTCTAGAACATATTGTGCTATGAGAATGAAAAGACTATAAACTACAGAATAATGTTTGCTACCCACATTTCTGACAAAGAACTGATACTTAAAATATATAAAGAACCCTCAAAATGCAACAGTAAGATATTATTTAAAAGGTCCAATTAGAAAATAGGTGAAATGAGGAGACATTTTACCAAAGATATTTAAATGAAAATTCAGCCCATGAAAATATTTTCAACATAATTAGCAATTAGATAAATGCAAATTAAGACCATAATGAGGTATCACAGTACAACTATTGGAACAGCTAAAAAAAATTTTTCAGTTACATAACCAAATGCTTTATGGTAAAGCTATGAAAAATCTAATTTCTTATACATTGCTGGTAGGAATGTAAAATGGCTCAGTTACTTTGGAAAACAGATTAGCAGTTTTTTTAAAAAAATAACTAAACATATACTTTCCATGGAACCCCACAATTTTACTCCTAGGCATTTATTACAGAGAAATAAAACTTACGTGTATATGAAATTTGTATATTAATGTTTATAGCATCTTTATTCATAATAGCCAAAAGCTCAAAAGTGTTCAAAGACCTTCAAAGAATGAATCATTTAAAAAATTGTGGTATATTCACACAATAGCATATCACTCAAAAATTTTAAAAAATGTCTATTCATAACACAAATATTTGAATGAATACTAAGGAAATTTTTCTGAATTTAAAAAGCTCATCCCAAAAGATTACTTAATGAATGACTTAATTTATATAACATTCTTGAAATGGCAAAATTATTGAGATGTAGAGCACAGTAGTGATTGCCAGAGTCTGGGGATCTCAGGAAAAGGAGACAGATCTGATGGTAAACAGGCAGCATGGAGGATCTCTGTGGTGATGGAGCAATTTCTCTATGGAATGTGATGGGTTACATGAACTTACACGTGATAAAGTGACCCAAGACTACACACACTTGTCCACACACAAAGTGCATGTGAAACTGGAGAGATCCAGATAAGGTCTGTGGATTGTACCAATGTTAACATTGTGGATTTGATATCATACTCTAGCTACATAAAGATGTTCTCATTGGGAGGAGTGAGGTTACTGTAACAGGGAATCTATGACTTTTGCAACTTCCCATGAATCTGTATTTCAAAATTTTTAAAAAGTCAAAAGAGGACATAAACTCAAACATTAAAACAAACAGTAAAAATTCATCTCTGATGAGTCAGAAAAGAGATGACACAGGAATAAATAGTAGATAGAGCAAACTGAAACCAAACAAAACGATAGACCTAAACAGAAGTATGGCAGAAATGGATGTATTATCAAGTTGTGACATATTGTAGAATACTACTCAGCAACAGGAGGAGCAGCATTTGATTTCTCCAACAGCAGCGATGGATGTATCTCAAAAGATTTGTGCCATGTGAAAAAATTAACTGCAAGATACACAGATCACCGAGGCTGTGATTCCCCTTATTTGAGATTTGAATCCAGACTAAACAAATCTAGGGAAATACAAGTTAGAAAGTGGCTGCCTGGGGAAGGGTATATTTGGCTGGTAATGAGCAAAAGGAAGCTCTCTAGGGTGATGGAAATAGTGGTTTGGGAAGCGTGTGTGTGGGTTACAGGAGTATACACTTTTGTCAAAACTTATCAAACTGTACACTATGAGTGCATTTCTATGGATACAAAATTATTACTTAATTTTAAAATGTCCTTTAGAAAGAACTTTACTTTTTTTTTTTGAGACGGAGTTTCGCTCTTGTTACCCAGGCTGGAGTGCAATGGCGCGATCTCAGCTCACTGCAACCTCCGCCTCCTGGGTTCAGGCAATTCTCCTGCCTCAGCCTCCTGAGTAGCTGGGATTACAGGCACGCACCACCATGCCCAGATAATTTTTTGTATTTTGAGTAGAGAGGGGGTTTAACCATGTTGACCAGGATGGTCTCGATCTGTTGACCTCGTGATCCACCCGCCTCGGCCTCCCAAAGTGCTGGGATTACAGGCTTGAGCCACCGCGCCCGGCCAAGAACTTTACTTTTTATTTTCCCACATCCACATGAATTACTTAGTGCACTTCCTGGCATGTGCACACTCCCTTTGGAGATAACTGGGCAGAACAGGAATAGGATACAAGGCCTGAAGATGCTTTGGAACTTTAGATCCAGAGGGCTGGACATCCATTTTCACATGACTACAAATTGGCTAAATATTATTCAAATGTTCTGCTTTGTTTTAACCCCCACATTTGACTTTATTATTTTTTTGAGACAGAGTCTCACTCTGTCTGCCAGGCTGGAGGACAGTGGTCATTATGGCTTACTGAAGCCTCCAATTCCTGGGCTCAAACGAGCCTCCCACCTTTACCTCCCAAGTAGCTGGGACTACAAGTCTGCACCTCCATGCCTGGCTATTTTTTTTTTTTTAAGAGATGGTTCTTGCTATGTTGCCTAGCCTGGACTCAAACTCCTGGCATTAAGTGATGCTCCCGCTTTGGTCTCTCAAAGTACTGGGATTACAGGCATGAGCCACCATGCCTAGCCCCTACATTTTAAAGAAAAAATACGAAATGGAAGCCCCAAACTGTATTTAACCAAAGGAATGGAGATTTTACATTCATTTGGAGGAGGAGTATACGGAGAATGTTGACAAATTCTTCTCCATCTCCTTACAAGGAAAAATAACAGAAAAGAGCCTCAGATCACTGCACTGAAAGCTTCAGTTCAATTTTAGAAAACATTTGACTAATTTACAAGGATAAAAATCTAGTTAAAAGTACATATCTATGAAAATAAGCAAATATACTTTACACAAAACTTATAAAATTTACACATAGCTGATGAAAGACATCCTCTCAGATGCCACCTATAATGCCTTAAGATTTGTTTTCCATCATTTTAAGAGCTGGGGCTGCGCAATCTTTTGTCTTACATTTACCTAGACAAAGTGACATTACTTATCACTTTCTTTGAAAGTGATCTGGATGGTAAACATTGGTTAGGAGATTCCATTTCTATTCTCCAATATGTTTTTAATTGGACCTGATTTGGAAGACTAGAAACAAGTTCAAGCAAATACTAAAGTGGACACAGTGTAATGTCGCTGGTAGTATTTATAGAGATATTTAAAAAGAAGTCTTCTTTTCTGAGAATGTTTACAAATCAATTAAATGTGGCCGGGTGCGGTGGCTCACGCCTGTAATCACAACACTTTGGAAGTCCTAGGTAGGCAGATCACCAGAGGTCAGGAATTCAAGACCAGCCTGGCCAACATGGTGAAACCACATCTTTATTAGAAATACAAAATTAGCCAGGTGTGGTGGCACATGCTTGTAATCCGAGCTATTCAGGAGGCTAAGGCAGGAGGATTGTTTGAAACCAGGAGGCGGAGGTTGCAATGAGCTGAGATTGCACCATTGCACTCCAGCCTGAGTAACAGAGCTAGAGTCCGTCACCAAAAACATTAAAATTAAAAAAAAAAATCAATTCGGGAGGCTGAGGCAGGAGAATTTCTAGACCCAGGGAGGCAAAGGTTGCAGTGACCTCAGATCACGCTATTGCATTCCAGCCTGGGCAACAGAGCAAGACTCCATCTCTAACAACAACAACAAAATCAATTAAATGTGAAAAACAATGTAAGGCCAGAAATGTCCTTTTCCCTGACTCATACGACATCACGGAAGCAGCAACTATGTCAAGAAGCAGTTTAAATCAAGCTCAAAATAAAATATGCCTCAGATTTTAAAAAACAGAAATATGGCAATTAGGGTGTGTGTCGCCATACTTCTACAGGTTTTGTCAAACCCTGGGCATTTTAGGGTGTCAGCTTTCCATTTGTTAGTATCTTCTTTGTCTCAGAAATAAGAATCAGTGTTATACTCTTTTTTAAAATGTGTTTTTCCACGTCACTGTCAGTTGTGGTAATTGCCCCTGGTCTATTAAAGCAAACAAATAACCAAGCATGCAAGTATATTTATTGACCAGAGGTGCATAATCCAGCAACATTTCTCTGCTGACAAATATAAAATGAAAACACAGATCCTGCCTTCATGGAGATTAACATCTTGCAGGAGTTTAGTACCTGTTGATTGCAAAGTGAGTAAATAAGAACTAGGTCAGCTGGTCGACGTGACTCACACCTGTAACCCCAGCCCTTTGGGAGGCTGAGGTGGGTGGATCACCTGAGGTCAGGAGTCTGAGACCAGCCTGACTGAGATGGTAAAACCCCATCTCTACTAAAAATACAAAAATTAGCTGGGCATGGTGGCAGGGACCTGTAATGTCAGCTACTCTGGAGGCTGCGGCAGAAGAATGGTTTGAACCCAGGAGGTGGCGTTTGCAGTAAGCAAAAATTGCACCACTGTCCTCTAGCCTGGGCAACAGAGCAAGACTCAGTCTTTAAAAAAAACAACAACAACAACTAGGTCTACAAAGTGGGGAAGGATGAACGAGAACTCCCACTTACTGTCTATCTATACTCCCTGTGCCCTGTGCTAAACCCTTTATATATCATCGTACGGAATCCCTATCTTCACCCTCAACTCCACCCCTCACCCCTAAGTAAAGGAACTCAGGAAATTTAAATCAGCTGCTCAAAGGCACACACCCTATGAATAAAGCCACAATTCGACTCAATTAAACTGCCACCTGATGACATTATAATTATTTTAATTATTTAGTGGTGACTACAAAAGTGGAGTAAAAATCAAGTTACTTTAAATCCCATTGTTTTCATTGTATTTGTGTGTCAATAGCTTTTTATCATCAAGATTTCCACTAGCAAAATACGAATGTCACTTCCTCTGGGAAGCCCTCCTGACATCCCACACTAGCACAAATCCTTTGATTATATGCTCTGCTCATGTCAAGTATCTTTCCCTTATGCCACTCACTATTTGAATATTTTCTACCTCTTTCTCTAGATTGTAAGAATTTTCTGGATGGTGCAGAAAGTATGCTGCTTAACCCAGCATTTCAATTATGAACATCTGATTTAATAATTTTGAATGGCTGATTTAAATTCCTGAATATCTTTACTCACAGGTGAAGGCTAGAGATCAGGGTGGTGTTAAAGATTAAATGTGAGGATATATGAAGGTTTTGGCATCGGACACAGGGATTATAGATACACAGTAACCCAGTAATTCCAAGCTTACTATTGAGTGGGCAGTCAATAGTAAGCTTGAAATTATTGAATGAATAAATATTTTAACGGGGCCCTCATAGGGAGAATAAACTGTCAGAGGCCCAAACTGATGGCAAATTATGAGCAAAATCCCCTAGGGGAATTATTTAAAGGGGTTAAAGCGAGAAAAGATCAGGGCCCTTGCAGACATACTAAGTAATTCAGTGCTTCTCCATAGCTCTAAACAATGCTGGGCATTAGGGCAATCTCTTCGTGGATGGGCTGCAGCTATCCACATTATCAGCTGGGCTAGGGAGCCCAGCTGATATCTTAGAGTCACCTAAACTAGAATTATGGGCCCATCTTATCCAATCCCCAAACACTGAATTGACACCCCAATCATGAGAATGTCATCTCCCATAATGGTTCTTGAGCCACCAAGAACTTTCATTTAAAATTAGAATTTTTAGTGTTACAAATGTTGTACAAAATAGTTGGATGGGGGCTCAACTAGTGGAGTAGAATGAAGTAATCTTCTTTCTTTCCCTGAAATGTATTGAAGAAAAAAAATAAATTTTTTTCTTTGAAGACATAAGTTCTAAGTCACAATAAATACCAAGCAGGTACTTAAAGAAGATTTGCACTTGAGGCATTAACCAGAAGTGTTTTAAACAGAAAGATGATTAAATTCCTTTGTAATCCTTATTTGATGGTAACAGGACAGGACAAGTGGCTAACATTCTTCATTTTTTTACCTTCTGCTTTATAATTATAGAATCTGGTTATAAACACATGAAATACTAAAAAACTTTGAATTGATATCTAATTTTCATAATCATATGCATAGTTTTAATCTCCTGAAGTCATTTTTTAATATTTTGCCTACCCCCGCCTCCCCGCCCCTTACTAACCAGCTCAACTCTATCTATATAGCTGGTAGACAGTAAGTATTGGTTTCTGGTTTAACGTATTTTATTTCCACTTATGTGTATGTGTATATGGGTAAAACAAAGAGAAAAAAATCCTTTGTCATCTCAAACTCTAAGATGTGAAATAAATTTAAATGTTTAGACTAAAATTATTTTTATCATATACATAAAACCTATTGATTGCTGACATTTGGGAATTCAAAAAATAACGGAGCTGAATATTTTTGGATATTGATCTATGTTTGCTTTTGCCATTGTGGAGCCAAAAGTGACTTCATCTTGGATGCTAATCTGCCATGTTAACCTCTGCTGAGGGCCAGTCCCACGAATGGCTCCAGATTCCTACTTTATGTATTGTTCCTACGGTAAAAACATGTAGTCCCACTTTCAGATCAGAGTAACCTTGGTGTTACTGCATAAAGTATAGACAGTGATGCATACAGCATTCTCACCTGTTCCAGAAGGTTGCCTTTCATTGCCTTGCTGGAGCACATATACCCTTTCCCTGCAGTAGATAAGCCCTGATTACGGGAAGTAACATTGCAGGAATCTACCTGTCTTGCAGGCACCCAAGCCCATGCTTCTGTCTGTAAGTCCGTTCATAAATCACCCAATACCAACACATTAGATTTGTCTGCTCCCCTCTTTGGTTTCTCAGCTACTGTAGCATTTGCAGGTTGCTTTGCATATATGGGCCTTTCACACATAAGTCGTATGTTTCTGATTTCCTTTCTCCCCAGTCAAGAGGTAAGAGTGGTGTGAAACAGTTTCTCCATAGCTTGGAGGAGGTAAGAGACAGGGCCCAATGCGGAAATTTACTCTAATACTTCCTGGATTTTGTTTTGCAAAAATCCTTTTGAGCCATATAATGTAGAGGAAGGAGTCAGAAACAATTGAGCAAAGCACAGATAAGAGAAGCTGCCTCCAGTTCGCATAGGAGAGGTCTCAGGGTCTTAACCCGTGGGGTACAGCAAACCTGGCCTTGCTCCTTGACAAGGCTAAAATGAAGAACCACCAGGAGATCCTCTAAAGAGAGGGAATCCCAGTACTCCCTGGCTCCCCAGAGAGTTCCAGTTCTAGAGGAGATTACATTGTAGACATAGACAAGGAAGAAAGATGCTTTGTCAATGGAATACTACCCTGGCTTCCTTACCAGCCCCATCCTCCAATACAGTTTTTCCCCCTGGTAGTCCCAATGTTGCCACCTGCTCAGTAACAATGATGAAAATCTAGGAGTCATTCTGAATTCCTCCCTTGGGGCCAATGCTGGCCACTCCCCAGTCACCTGGTCAGTGGCCCTATCTAGTTGCCCTGTCCAATGCATTTCTGTTCACTTTTATCGTCTTCACTGCTTCTGCTCTAGACAAACCACTCTCTATATTCTCCCTGTAGCTTCTTGTCTTCTGCCATGCTGGCCTTACTTCAGTCTTTTCTAGGGGGATATGATTGGTTTTTTGTTTCTTTTTAAGAGACAGGGTCTTGCTCTGTCACCAGGTGGCAGGACAGCAGCGCAATCATAGCTCACTACAGCCTCAAACTTCTGGACTCAAGTCATCCTCCTGACTCAGCCTCCTGAGTATTTGGGGCCACAGGCACACATTCCCACATCCACTAATGTATTTTGATTTTTTACAGTAATGGGATCTCACTATGTTGCCCGGGGTGGTCTTGAACTCTTGGCCTCAAGTGATTCTCCCACCTCAGCCTCTTGAAGTACTGGGATTACAGGTGTGAGCCACTGTGTCCAGCCTGTGTTATTTCTTAATATAAATCAGGTCAAAGTTCACCCCCATTTTAAAACTTCTCACTTCCATCCCCAGGCTGCTTCTTCACACTCACCTTAGGGCCCTTTTGCTCTCATCCTATTTGCATCCCTGTTTTTCATTCAGGCTGTGTCACGTTCTCTCTTCTCTGTCTGAGACGATTTGCCTTTCAGCTTTCTCCTTATCAGTGTCTATCTCTAACTTAGCATCTTCAGAGAGCTTTTTTCTAGCTGTCCCAGGAAATCCAGTCCCCATTCCACCTGATAAGACATACCACATCTGCTGTTTATATAGTTTCATGATGTGCCATTTGGGCCATCCAAACTAAAACTCAGAAAAGAGTAACTGAGTGACTCTCCTAAAGTTAACCAGCTGTTTGGTGCCACAGTTAGATTCACTGTCTAGAAAAATTTGCAATCTACAGTTCTATGCTATATGCTAATTTGTTCTAAAATAATTTGTTGAAAAAATAAAAAATATGAATGTTAGCAGGAAGCATAAAAAACAGGAAATTTCATCAATTTCCTCATATATGGGTTCCATATTGGCTTCCAAGAGCCTGATCTTTTAGAGGGAGAGTAAGCCACAATATTATCTAAGAAAAGATGTTCTTGGATAATGAAATGTGTTGTCAGAGTCACATAAACTTTATTTAAAGTAAATAACCAAAATAATGTATTTTTTTTTTAAGACTTGAGTTTGTGGTCTGAGATTCCAATCATTTCCTAGTGCATTTTCTGGCGATATCTTACTCATTATTAGCGTTGGGATTGCCAAGTTACACCCACACTATTATTCTTCATTTACCTCCCAAGTTTGTCCACGTTTTTGTCATTTTTCAGATGCTTGATGTTAGACAGTTTAAAAATATGCATGAGTAGAAAAGCACATTTCTGGCAATGTTGAACAGAAAAATGGATTGAAAAATCCTCTAATCCCAAAGCTGCAGAATCTTGTGCGGTTAAGAAGTCCTGCATGGTCAGGTAAGTGGTGTGCAAGTGCTTTTTCGATGTTTTCTATTTCTCTAGAATCTTCTGTGAAGTGGTGCTTTAGGGATCATAAATAACTTCCACTGTCCCCACAAAGGGCAGGATTAAGGCCCCATTATTAGGAGGAAATGAAAGCTTAGGCAGTTGCAGCAAATTATATGAGGTTTTGGCCAAGTGGCAGTGGAAATTACCTTGTCTGGTTTATAGTGGCTTTTCTTGGGCATGAAAATAATTGGGAATGGCTAAACGTACCTAACAGTATGACAAAGTTTCTTTCTAGGAAACTAATTCAACTCTCAAGCCACATCATATTCATAAAGAGCCTTTTTTTCCTAGTTACAATCTAATTCCTGTCTCAAGAGTCAGCACAATGTTCCAGAAATTAATTTCATTATCATAATTCCTGCTCATTGTATAGTTACAATTGCAGATAAATGGCATATGTTGGCATTCTGGATACTTTCTGGTGTCATTTACACATCCTCACAGAGTTCCACATGTCAACACAACTTTTATTATACAAAGCATTCACGCTTTTTTCCCTTTATTTTTGTCTCCCTCTACTCCACTTGAGAAATAATGGGGATAGCTGGGAGCATGTCCAGGCAAATTAGCTAATGTTGCAGTTAATTTCCAATCATAAAGTCAATAATTTTCCTTTTCATTCCAGTTGAAGTAATTTATGATGAACACAAATTCTCTCGTCTCTTTTAAAAGCCATGTTGCTGGTTGGTCCCTGTGTGAAGGAGGATGGTGGGGTAGTAACAACAGTATTCTAATCATTGTAAAAACCGCCTTTATGCTTACTTAGTGCTCCAACAAATGTATGTTATTTGCCCATTGGATTCTGTCACTTCTTTGTCTACTTCTGATTTTCTTTTTTTTGATTAAACAAGTACATCTTGGGACTTACTCCATGAATCATGAACATTTCTGCCCATTTTGCAATTAACCTTATGACACTTATGAATTGAGGAATTCAATTGCTGATCAAGAAATTTCATCCAATTAATCATTCATAGAAGGCCTTCCTATATAATCACTATTATTTTCCAGGTAGAAGATAGCCCTCTTTTGTGGAGCTCTTCTGCCCTATACAAACTCCTGTCTCTCCCATTATTCATTTTATAAGTTTACACAGCTATAATTTACTATTGTCTTTGGTCAAAGGAAAAATAACATGCTGTTACAAAAATTGTTGAAAGGCACTTGTTAAAATTCATAACTCATTTGTTTTTTAAGAAATAGTTTCTTGCTCTGTCACCCAGGCTAGACTGCAGTGGAACAATCATAACTCACTGCAGCCTCAACCTCCCAGGCTCAACTGTTTCTTCTGCCCCAGCCTTCTGAGTAGCTAGAACTATAGGTGTAAGCCAGCATGTCCAGTTTTATATTTTTGTAAAGATAGGATCTTGCTATGTTGCCCAGGCTGGTCTGTGAACTCCTAGCCTAAAGTGATCCTCCCACCTTGGCATTCCAAACATTGTGATTACAAGTATGAGCCACTGTGCCCAGGTTCATTCTTAATTTTAAGAAGATTTACATATTGAAATAGGAATCACCTTCAAAAGTTACCAAGTACAATAAATATCAAGTATATTTACTGATACAATAATTTTATTTAAAGTTGTGAGCTAGAACCAAAGACTTGTATTTTACATTTCTTGTGATTTGGGGCATTGAATTTAAAAAAGGCTGAAAGAAAAATGGAAAAATTTGCCATCATGTTCAAAGGATGTCTTGATACTGAGAACATGCATGGCAATCTCCTAAAAAATGTGGAACACAGACACCATGCAGCCATAAAAAAGGAGGAGTTCATGTCCTTTGCAGGGACATGGATAAAGCTGGAAACCATCATTCTCAGCAAACTGACACAAGAAGAGAAAACCAAACACTGCAGTTTTTCACTCATCAGTGGGTATTGAACAAAGAGAACACATGGACACAGGAAGGGGAACATCACACACTGGGGCCTGTAGTGGGGTGGGGGGCTAGCAGAGGGATAGTAGGGAGGTGGGGGCTAGGGGAGGGACAGCATTAGGAGAAATACCTAATATAGATGATGGGGTGATGGATGCAGCAAACCACCATGGCACGTTGTTTACCTATGTAACAAACCTGCACATTCTGCACATGTACCCCAGAACTTAAAGTACAATAATACAATAAAAACAAATTGGACAGGAAAAAAAAAAAGAAAGTAGAAAAGTTTTGTAAGATGAAATTTCTTCAAAATTTAAAAAATTTAAAAAAAAAGAAGAAATTGCTTCAAGATAATAAAGACAAATTAATAATTTATCTACACTAATAACCAGTAGAAAAATATAACTCAAAAATAACAAATCTGCAATAGAAAAACTAATTCCAGAATTAAATGGAGCTAATTCTCTTTTTTCTTTTTGGCTGTTTGTTCATGGACAACTTTTCAAAGTTTGATACACATTTTGAGGTGATTTTATTGATTATAATTGAAGTTCAAGAATCTTCATATTTATATCAGCCATACCCCATGGAGAAAAGTATTTTGACATTTTATTTGCTTGCAAGAGCTCTTACTGATTTGGGGCAAAACTGATGGGTTATAGTAGGCAGATGCAGGCAACTGAAAAAGATAGATTCTACAAAACTATGAGTCTTAAACATATGTTCATGCATATATTCAAAGACAGCTTATTCTTGCAATTTCTTTTTTGTCCTTAGTGGATATACAATGTTTGTGCTGTTCTTTAGTTTTTTTCTTGTAAATCAACTTCTGATGCACAATTCTTTGAAATATAAGACACATTAAAACAAATTTCAAAAGGGTCCTATGTGTCATGCCAGAGTCATGGAGCCTGATTAGAACTGGAGTTGGAATCACTTGTGGCACTTGATATAATTTAAGATACCATGTTGTTCCTTAGGAGGAAGCCTTATTTATAACAGCAGTACCATGCTGCACAACAGATGCCAGTGGAAAGTGAAATGATGATGAAATTAATTTGACCTTTCTCAAGCCTGCAGAACATAAATCAGATATATTTAATAAAGATCAAGTTTACAAGAAATAGCTTCAACTGCAGACGTGTAAATGCTTACATGAAAGAAATGATGGCAACGTTTTGTACAGTTCTGAATGTAGTTTAAATTAGAAGAAAATGATGAAAAATGTAGTTTGGAAATATGCAACTTTCCTTCATTAAATATATGTGGCATTCTCAGAAATTTGGTCATTCCACTGCACTTTTCAGCCCATTAAGCACAGTACAGGTATCAATCTGTTGTGTATCAAACAAAAATTTAATTTTTGATGCCTAACTAGGATAACTGCATAAAGTAGTATTTTGATATTTATTAGGGATGATTTTGTTATCAAATCCCCTTTAAAGTCTATGATCTAACTTTTATAAGTTCCTGGGGGTTTGGAAATCTTTATATATGAAAAATGATTGAGCAATTTTTCCTCAAAATAAAAGCAAGATGATTGAAGTTTTTCTGGCTAGGACAGAGGGCAAAAGTTTATTCTGAAGACAGAGATTCTTAAGATTAAAGTCAGATTTGGCAGGAAGCCTGCTTTATTTTAATAAAAGAATGGACAGGGGCCAAACTCATTACTATTGGAATACCTAGAAGCCCCTGAGCACATAAGTAAAAGTAGGAAGAGACCTAAACATGCAATTTAGTTTGCCAAGATCAGGATAGAAAGGAACTGAATTCATTCATTCATTCATTCATTCATTTCATCCATTCATTCAAATACCAATTCCTACTATGTGACAGGTTATTGGAAAGTAAAATGAGTCAAAAGCAAATATTGCTTTCAGAGTGCTCTCTTCAGATTGATTGCAATGATTTGCTTGCATCCAATCACTTTCAAATAGCTAAATGCTGTAATCATGGCATGTACAAAATCCCAGGAGCACAATACTGCCTCAGGAGTTTCAAGAATGCCTGTTTAGAGGACCTGAGTGGAGTCTTTGAATTCAAAAGGCTGAGCAGGGAAGAATACATGTTTCAGGCTAAGGAAAAAGAATGAGCTAAAGGTGTAGAATGGAGAGTGGGTGTGACAGAACCTCAATGCCATGTAGTGGAGATTGAATTCTATCCCAAGTAATGAAGATATATATATATATATATATATATATATATATATATATATATATGTGTGTGTGTGTGTGTGTGTGTGTGTGTGTGTGTGTTTAATGAATTAAGCCAAAGCAGTAATAGGGCTATGTTTACCTTGCAGATAGATGAGTCTGATTGGAATAGGATTCTGAAGATGGCATGGAGTGGGCAAGTGTGTGAGCCTTCAAGTCAGGGAGGCCTTTTAGAAGGCTGCTGTAGGGAACCAGAAGGGCTGAGGCATCTGTATTAAGACATTGACAATGTAGTCAAGAGGGAAATATGGATTCAAGTGACATTCAGGAGGTGTGATTAATATGATTTGTCTCTTTAGATGGGAAATCAAGATAGAATTAAACAACATTTATACTAAAACATTTGGGTTGGGGATGCCTGAAGAAAATCTAGTAATGTGGCTGGGAGGCTTCAGAGAAATAAAGGACTCAAAACCAGCCTGGGCAACGTAGCAAGACCTTGTCTCCATAAAAAAATACAAAAATTAGCCTGGTGTGGTGGCACATGCCTGTAGTCCCAGCTACCCTGGAAGCTGAGGTGGGAGGGTCACCTGAGCCTGGGGAGGTCAAGGTTGCAGTAAGCCATGATTACACCACTGCTTTCCAGCCTGGAAGACAGAGTGAGACCCAGTCTCAAAATACAATAAAATGAAATAAAGAGAAGAGAAAAAAGAAAAGACTAATTGGAAAATATGTCGTCCAGAGATACAATTTATAATTCATTGGCTGTATTAATCTGTTCTCATGCTGCTAATAGAGACGTACCCAAACTGGGTAATTTATAAAGGAAAAAGGTTTAATGTACTCACAGTTCCACATGGCTGGAGTGGCCTCACAATCACGGCAGAAGGCAAAGGAGAAGAAAAAGCATGGCTTACATAGCGGCAGAGAAGAGAGCTTGCATAGGGGAACTCCCATTTATAAAACCGTCAGCTCTCGTGAGACTTTTTCACTACCAGGAGAACAGTAGGGAGGAAACACTACTCATTATTCAATTATCTCCACCTGGCCCTACCCTAGACACCTGAAGATTATTACAATTCAAGGTGAGATTTGGGTGAGGCCACAAAGCCAAACCCTATTATTAGCATAATAACCTGGTTGAAGCCCATAGAGTAGATTAGGTGGCCAAGAAATGGACATGGTACAGTAAAAGAGGAGTACAAATAAGGCATAAGGAGCAACATAAAGACTCGGTCAGAGGGGCTGCAAAGTGTGGCTGGAAGGAAAGGTCAGTTTGGCAGTGAAAGAAGGAACTCACAGGAGAGAACAAACTCACAGGGCACCTCCCTTGTGTCAGGCAGGGCGTAGGCATTTTACAGAGTCTCTCATTATTATTCCCAGGTTTTGATATAATCTTCACAACATTATGCCCACTTTACAGATGATGAGAGTGAAACCCAGAGGGGCTAAGTAACTGCTCCAGTTCAAGAAACTATCAAGTGGCAGAAGTTAGATTCGAACCCAGATCTTTCTGCTTTGAAAAGACTGTTGTCCTCCAGAAATAGAATTAAATGTAGTATGCATGTTTGTAGGATGGGTGAAGAATAGTTCATCTTCTCTAATGTGTAATTTTGTGGTAGCACACGTTGCCTGTGTTACATACATTTTGCGATGCTTAAGTATGATTATTATAGATGGAGATGCTCCTAAAATACTCTAGCTGTTTTTCCTTCTGTACACACTCACATTTAAGTCTTTAAAATTGGTCTTGAGTTGGCTGGGCATAGTAGCTCATACCTGTGATCCCAGCAATTTGGGAGGCTGAGGCAGGCGGATCACGAGGTTAGGAGATAGAGACCATCCCGGCTAACACAGTGAAACCGCATCTCTACTGAAATATAAAAAATTCGCCAGGCGAGGTGGCGCATGTCTGTAGTCACAGCTACTTGGGAGGCTGAGGCAGGAGAATCACTTGAACCCGGGAGATGGAGGTTACAGTGAGCCGAGGTTGCACCACTGCACTCCAGCCTGGGCAACAGAGTAAAAGTCGATCTCAAAAAATAAAAATAAAAATTGGTCTTGAATTAAATGTTTTTGTGTGACCTAAATTACTTCTATTGTTACTGAATGGTAGTAAAATCCATGGGGCTATGAACACAGTGCTGGGATTTAAGAAGGTGATTTCAAAGGAGAGAGGAAGTTCTAACCATGAAGGACATTCCTAGGAGAGGAGGAAAGCAGCAGGTGATTCTGAGGACAGGGGAAAATGAGGAATGTCAGAGTGCAGCCCACCTAAACACTGCCCAGGTGTCATCCACCCTCATGCACACGGCCTGGCCCTCCACCCCTCACTGAGTCAATGGGTTCTCCAGGAAACTCCAAGAGCAAAGAGCAGCCTGCATAAACCTCTCTGCAGTCTCTTGCACAGCTCTTAGATCAGTCTTTAGTGATGAAGAAGGGAATTAAATAATGGCAGTAATAGTAAACACAAACCTTATAATTTGTAGTTGCTATATAATAAACTTTGTTGTGTTGTGTGCTGTTTAATATAAAACCTAGTCTAATATAAAACCCCAGCTCTGCTTAAAATTAACTGACTCCCTGCAAAAACCTGTCGTGTCTATTCTCCCCACGTTCTCAGCAAAGTTCCCAGGCATCTCAAGACTCCTGTAGGGCAAGATAACACCCAAAGAACTCACAATGTGTTTCTCAAAATGCTATTTTTCAAATGTAACATACATCACAAGACATGTTACAAATTAATTAACTATTCTTCATTCTGGCTTCTGTAAACCTGTTAGCTGCTACCTCATCCTGGATGTATAAAAAGTACCCCATTTTCTTTCTCCTTTGCTCAGCCTTGGGATGTTCATCTGCTGAGCCAGTGGCCACCTTAATAAAATCTTCCTGTTTCACCCATTGGTCTCTCTGGTCTCCTGAATATTCTGCAACAGTGAGGCAGCCCTTCTCTCTAAATTTGTCTCTACCACTTGAAATTGGGGCGATAGAGAGGTCCTGCTTCCCACTGGAGTGATCCCCAGACACTGGGGAAACTAGAACAACCAATTGATAATCCGAATTATTCTGAATCCGGGTTTCAAAACCTAACTGTCAGCAATGAACAGCTTTTGGATATAGGGAACAACTCAAAGAATTTTGGGTACATACATTATATTAACTGTGACCTGAGAACTGTTTATTATGTGGTTCAGATTTCACTGCAGTATGTACACAGCCAAGCCACCACTTGGCTAGACCTTGGCTTCATAGCAGCTGAATATTCCTCTTAAGCTGAGCAGTTTTGCTTCTAATACCATGTCCTCTTAACACTGTTGTATGTATCTTAGGTCTTACAGGTTATAACACCAAGAAACTGGATAGTTTACAAATCTAGTTCAGACCATTAAGATGAAGGAGAAAGATACTTCTCTATGCAGTTTACATCTAATGCATCTGATTTTTAAATGTCCAAGTCTACATTCTAGTTTACGGGATAGGAGGTCTATAAATCTTCCTCCTGAAGAGTTTGGGTTTGGTATTTTATTTTACAAACCATCACCTGAAAATGCCTGTGCTACCTACTTGAGTTACTTCAAAAACAAACAAAATAAAAGTTAATTATTATTGTGATTTAGCCTGATATTTTTCATAACCAATTGTCTTTGAGAGTTTGTTCTATTATATAAGTGCCACAAGTAGCAGAGAAGCTAAAATATTTGTGTCAACAATGTGATCAATTTCTCAAACACTGTATACTAAAAATCCATTATTCCAGGCATTATTAAATGGAACTGTTGATGATAATGTCAAGTATTGCACTTTTTAAAAAATATAAAGTATGTGGTAACGCTCCTTATTCTGTTCATTTTTCTTTCAATATCTTCATCATTTTGAAAGGATCACGCTTTGAACAAGCAGCAGATGTTAATATGGAAATAGAGAACATCTCAATTTTCTCACTGCTAACTCAGCTTACTGAGCCAATTTCACAATTCTCACATTCCTGAGTCCTAGGAGAAAATGCTAATTTAGATTGTTAAAATTGACATGGGTTAGGGTATAAAGGGTAATTAGCATAAAATCCCACACAAAGTTTTCTTAGCACCATTAATCAACACCCACCTAGGCATATACATTTTTAGTCCATGCTGATGTTTAACGGAGCTGAAAAATATCTCACATATTCTCTTCCCGTTAAGTAATAAGAAATGCAGTTTGTCCTCAAATTGAGTCTGAGAGTTTTTAGGGAAAAAAATACCTAACATGCAGTTCAAGCATAACTTGCATTTCACACTTAAGAATTATTTAAAGCATATAAAAGGATTCTTTTGAGGAATACGCCTCTTAAACACTTGTGTTTCCGACATACTTGTCTCAGTGCTGTGCTATCCATGTGTTGTTATTGCTAAAGAGACTGATCTGTTTTCTTTTTCGGCCCTTGCCACTTGCAAAGGCTGTTGCATTTGGCAACATTATTCCATTCTCGGTACAGGATCCTGTGGGTGTCAATGCTGCTTTCTTTCACTGTCCCTAAACCCAAATAAGCCACACAGGTCTAAATCTGCTCAAGACAGAGGTGTTCTTAGTACCTACTGTATTAATTAAGCTTCTTTTTGTTTTTCCTCTCCTTGCTAATGATGTGAACTAGAGGCAAGGCATCTGTCTTCTACTTAGATGAATGATCCAAAGGCACTCAACATTTTTTTCTGCCCCTTAGTTTCCTCATTGGCAAAAGAGAAACATGACATAATAACAAAGATGATAACTATAACAAAAATAATGTTTAAGTTGCGGGGGCATAAAGGTCATGCATTCCTAGGAGCCCATCCATATATGTCTCTGGGGAGATCATCTTTGGAAAATCTATCTTGGAAGCCTCATGAAGGGAACAAGGCTAAAAATGTGTTATATTACCCCTGGAGGCCATTTATTCTGCATTAGAGAATGCTGCTTCGTATAAGGTATTGGTTAGGCACAGGAGATAGAAGCTGAACAGAACAGTCTCAAGAGAGGGATTGTTTTTAAAAAAAATTGCATAACCACAAGATAAGTGCTGTAATAAAAGTTGGTGCTCTGAGAACATGCAGCAGGGCACCTAATTAAAAGAGGGAAAAGGAACTAAGAAGAAGGATGTGTAGGATGTGCCTTGGTAAGTAGGAAAGAAAAGAGAATCTTCCTGACACAGCATGTTTGGGAAGAAAAAGCATGGCAAATTCTAGAAGCAGAAATTTCAGAACAGTGGAGGCAGGCCGAATAAAGTGGAGGTGACCTGAGTTGAACCGGGGGTGGTGGGCAAGAGTCAGGAGCTGAAGGGCGTTGTGTACCATGTTTTGGAGCTGTCTGGGTCTGAAAACCAGTAAGAAGTCAGTGAAGGGCAGGAAGTCAGGAAGAGCACACTATCTTTTTGTTTTTGAAAGGACCACTTCGACAGCAGTGAGAGGACAGGTTGGATCTTGGAGGAGACCCAAGGCAGGAGATCAATGGGAAGGCTGTTACAGTGACCCCATGAGAAAAGCCTGCAGTTGGAGGGAAGGAACAGAGTAGGATGGAGAGTAGGGATTAGTCATAAGAAGCGCTCATGTGTATATGCTACACTCAACGCTTTTCATGTAGGGTCTTGCTACACATACAAAATTCTATAGATATAAATACCATTTTACTATGTAAAAATGAGGAAATGCAAGTTTAAAGAGAATACCAGCTCAAACTCAGGACTTCCAAAAAGGTAAAAAGCTGGGATTTAAAGCCAGGAAGTCCTAAGAGATCCAGAGCTCTGTCTTTGGTCTGCTTTAAAGATAAACTTAGGAGGAAGAGTTGACAGAGGTCTGTGATCTACTGGTAGAGTTGGTAAGAGGCAAAGGAGAAGGAGGTCACCTGTGTTGTGAGGTGGTAAGGGAGGCTGTTCACTTGGATACTGAATGCAAGAATAAATTCATGATTGGTAAAGGGCAGGAGAGAGGAGCAATTTGGCCAGATTAGTGGACATCTTGAGTTTGAGGTGGCTGCAGAATATCAGAGTGGATGGGCAGCTGGCAGGGCAGATCTAAGTCTGGAGAAATGGAGTGGACTGGCTGCGTAGGCTCTGGGGTTAACGGCATATCAGTATATTCCTTGGATGTGAGGTTGTAGAGAAAGAGTCTGTGGTGAAAGAGGATACAAGGCCTGAGAAGCAGCAATCATAGAGTTAGGAGCAAAATCAGGAGACTGTGTTGTCAGAAAAGCCAAGGAAATTGGCACTTCATGACCAGGGGACAAATAAAACATCAAGCACTCCTGAGAGGTTAATTGGATATGGGCAGAAAAAGAAACCATTTCATTTTGTAACAAGAGAGCTGTTTCCTGAAGGTGCAGTACTTGGTGAAAACACACTATAGTAGCCAAGCACAGGCCTTAAATGCCACTATTCTTCTAGGGATGACACAATGACACCACTCTACAGATTACACATGCAGACAAGGGGACTGTTACGGGGTGTATTAGTCTGTTCTCACCCCAAAGACTCGGTAATTTATAAAGGAAAAAGGTTTAATGGACTCACAGTTCCACATGGCTGGGGAGGCCTCACAGTCATGGCAGAAGATGAAGGAAGACCAAAGGCACATCTTACATGGCAGCAGGCAAAGAGAGCTTGTGCAGGGGAACTCCCAATTATAAAACCATCAGATCCTGTGAAACTTATTGACTACCACAAGAACAGTATGAGGGAAACCCCCCACTCTGACCATGATTCAATCATCTCCCATCAGGTCCCTCCCATTACATGTAGGTTTTATGGGAGGTACACTTAAGATGAGATTTGGGTGGGGACACAGCCATACCATATCACTGGACTATCTACTGCCTCTGTGGCCTCTCATGTTCTTCTTATTTATGGATCTGAATTGACTTGGAAAAACAAATTCCAGTGCCCTTGAACTTAAGCTTAAATAGTTATTAAAGCCATGCCCTTAGCCTTTTATGATTTACCAAAGTTGAACACTTAAGGCTGGATATTTACTGTAAAAGTGATGCCTCCCGTCCTCTTCAACTGCATGCTTTTTCCAAAAGAGAAATTGTGACCAGAAGCTTTCTTTAATGGATAACCCCTCCCCAGATTACTAATTTCATTTCTAGAAACCATGATAAGCTTTTGTTTTATAATTATACCATCTTTAGAAATGGATAATATTAAGGTTTTTTACTTATCGTGTACCTTATATTTTTTGCAACATTTCACACTGCTAATGTCTTGCTCTAAGATGGTCCATAGGGCAGAATCTTGAGGTGGCAGGAAAGAAACAGTAAGGAAAAAACATGGTTTATACAAAACAGTACTGTGAAATAGTCTGTTTCTAATTCCCGGTTTTTTCAAAATTGATCATAAGATAAATAAAATTCTAAACCACCCTTCATGCACTTGGCTCTCAATAATTAACAACTTATACAAAGCTCTGTGAAGTTCAGTAGTAATATTTACTTACTAAAGGGAAATTACGTGTTTGTATTACTTACTTCAGGTAACTTAAAATGTCAGGAGCATAGCCAGGAAGGAAATCAGAATGAATGTATCTCCAGCCACTGAAATTATAGTTTCTCCCAGTCTGAATCTTTGCATTTAACTCTGTTGCACAGAGGATTAACAAATTTACCTCTCTCAGAATAGAGAAGATAAGATTCATCTTATTTTGCTGTATTTGAAATTATGCAACCAAATTCAGCTTCACAGAATATTATTAGGAAGGAAACCAACCCTATTCACTATATAAGGAAATCTCTCTCTCTGCCAGCAAGTGTTCACAAGATGAATGTGCAGATGAAAGACAAGCCATTTATTTGTATTTGATACTGAGAACGGCAATTTAAACCTCCATGAATTTGTCCTTTGAAGGAAATGCAAAATATAGATCAAGTATCTTAAGAACTGTATCAACATAAATAAGTAATGTAAATCGTGATCAGGCCAATTTTAAGCTATGGGACAAGTGCATTAATAACACACTTCATTGTTACGTCAGAATTAGTGTGTCAAGTATATACATGCATATATACATATAAGATGCAGAAACTGCCTTTCAATTTCTCTTATTAATTGAATGAGTTACACTTGGAATACCACTACATCAGTCAGGCCTTAATACCTCTAAATGGAGCACGAACAAGCTGAAACTCTAGATTGGGAACCATATATCACACTATTTTATATCATAAGTGAACAAAAGCAATAGTTATTTTTTAAAGGGTAGAAAGAAAAATAAGTATCGTATTATTTTCAAGCTGGAAGGGAACTTAGATAATATATAATCAAAATCTCAGAAATCACCACTAAGACACTTTTCCATGTAATCAAACATCACCTGTTCCCCCAAAACTATTGAAACAAAAATTTTAAAAAAGAAACAAATGGAAAAAGAAAGACATCCCCAGGTAGCGTTTTCCTGTATTTACCACTTAATATTTACTACACACTGGATACACTATACGCTGCTCAGGTGATGAGTGTGCCAAAATCTCAGAAATTATCACTAAAGCACTTTTCCATGCAATCAAACATCACCCATTCCCCCCAAAATAGGGAAATAAAACATTTTTAAAAAGAAATTCTAAAAGAAAGAAACAGACATCCTCAAGTAGTGGTTTCCTATAATTAACGATGATTCCTAAGTGTCATGGAAATTCCAGTAAAGAAAATCACCTATGAAAGGCACACTGAATTGAAACAAGTAATCAATAAAGAAAATATAAGGCAAATAAAGTAACGTGTTCTTGCATGATGCTAAAAAACAAATTATGCAGTTCTTCAAAATTCAGGACTCCATTTCCGACTTGGAAACCTGAGAAGAAGAGAGATGTGGACGTGTGGTTGGGACAGTTACCACGTGAGATGTACGTCCTGAAGCACTGCTCTTTACTGCTAATCAACTAGATATATCTTGTAGCAGCTCACCTCAGAAGCATTTTGCTATAATTATCATAAAGACTTTACAATCTAATTTATTACAGTGGCATTTAACACAATCTTTATTTCCATTTTAGATGGGATATATTAAAAACATCTTCTGTTTTTCAAGTGGTTGGCAAAATACTGTTAGTCTGTATCTCCATCCCATCCAAGTATCTCATTTTCTTTATTCTCTAAAGATGCTCTTCCTAAATATCGTGACTACCACTGTGGAGAGGTGTGGACACTGTGTAGAACTGAAAGCCATCTGCTTGTCTTTCAACGTTGGTCTCCATCAAGGATAATAAAGACGTTCTTTGGAAGAAATTTTCATACTCAAAACTAGCTCTCCTTGTTGGAAAAAAATGTTGCTGTATCCCTTACCCCTTACCCCATTTTATACTATTTTTCATTATAATTAATCTACTTAGAGTAAAACTAGTCCCCTCCATCAATTTCTTTGCCTCCTCCTCTTTCCCTTCATTCTCCTCCTTGCCCTCTCTTTCTACTCTTCTCTTCCTCCTTCATAGTGGAAATCACAATCTCTGTTTTTCAATAATTTTTAACAGCAGAGAGAATTTTATATGGAAAAACACATGCTAAAACTGTTTATATGAACTTTCCTCCAATATTTGGATATTACCATGACCTGGTGATATGTGTACATTTATCTTATGATTTTAGAATCCATAGAACCCACTGCCTTCTCTGCTTAATTTCATTGTCCATTCTCATAGGATGTCCCCATTACTTGAGCTTATATCATCTAGAAACTTTCCTTGAAGTTGAACATGAGAATTTACCCAAACTACTGTTCAAAAATATTTAGTATCAAAAGAAAAATAATGGAATGAAAAGAAAGGATTCTTATCACAATTAAATTACTACTATCTATCTCTTCATGTAGCTTCTTTTTTTTCTTTGAGACAGTCTCACTCTTGTTGCCCAGGCTGGAGTGCAATGGTGTGATCTTGGCTTACTACATCCTCCACCTCCCGGGTTCAGGCAATTTTCCTGCCTCAGCCTCCTGAGTAGTTGGGATTACAGGTGCCCACTACCACACCCAGATAATTTTTTGTATTTTTAGTAGAGACGGGGTTTCACCATATTGGTCAGGATAGTCTCAAACTTCTGACCTCAGGAGATCTGCCCCCACTCTGCCTTCCGAATTTCTGGGATTACAGGCATGAGCTACTGTGTCTGGCCTCATGTATCTTCTTAAAAGATTGTGTGATGCGTAGTAAGTACTAACTAAAGATCAGCAATTTGTCATTCTCAGAGAGTAAAGATTTATACAGTGGTTCAACTAAAACCAATCTCAGAGGCATATGTAGGCTAAACTATAATAAATGTGGGTAATCACTTAGGCTTACTTAGTTCCTCAGAGAAGAAATGTTAATAGACTGTGCAGCCTTAGCCATGCACTGATTTGGCAATAACATTCCAATGATTATGTAACCCTATATTTAAAAAAAAATTGAAAAATTTTTAACCTAGCAATTACACTTCTAGAAATGTGGCTCAGGGACATAATTATATTCATAAAGACAGAGCTGCAATAGTGCTCATTATAGGATTGTTTATAGTATCAAAAATGTTGGAATGGCCAGCAATATGAAATGCATTTAATAAACTATGGTAGAACTCTGGTAGAAAAGTACTTAACAACATGGAAATAACTTCACAAGTTTATTGTAAAATGAAAAGCAAATTATGAAACATTATGAATATAGATGCCAGGTTATTTGTCAGATGTCTCAATCTGATTTTTTATGAATATAAGATGCCAGGTTATTTTTCAGATGTCTTAGGTAGGTAGGTCATCTTCAATCCTTGTCTTACCTGATTTCTGAGTAGCGACTGACACTATGAACTCTCTCTTGAAAATCACTCAGTTATGTTGCTTCTCTAAACCAACATGTTCTTGTTCTTGTCTCCTACTATTTGGAGCACTCTTTCTCTGTACCTTTGTCAAGCTCTGCATTCACCACCCAACCATGGGCCCAACCTACTGCGTTTGATTTTCAACGTTGGTCTCCATCAAGAATAATAAACATATTCTTTAGAAGAAATTTTCATACTAGAAACTAGCTCTCCTTGTTGGAAAAAAAATGTTGCTGTATCCCTTATTCCATTTTATTTTATTTTTCCATGCTCCCAGCCAAAGTGCTGGCCTCTCTCATCTTCTGATTTCATTTCTCATCTTGCAGTGATACCTTTTACATCATTGGTTTTAATTTCAATGTATATACAGATAATGCTTATTTGTGTAAACTTCATCTCAGACCTTCCATTTAAGCCTAGATCATATGTCCAACAATGCAGCTGTGGTACTTTGATTATTTAAAAAGCAACTGAAACTCAAACTCAACACACCTAAAATGAGACACATTATTACTCCTGGTTGTGACCTGGTCTCCTTTCAAAAATTCCTATTTCTAAATGAAACTGCTATCTATTAACTTATGCAAGACACAACAATTGATGCTATTTTTAATATCACCCTTACCCCCAGTTATAATGTACAAGTCCTATCTATTTTCTCTTCTGATAATCTGTCAAATGAGTCCATCTCTTTCCAGCATTGTCCTTTCCCTTGTCTAGGTAACCATAAGTCTCACCTGAATGGCAATCATAGATTCTTAAATGTCCTCACAGTTGGGGTTTAGGGCTGGGGTCGGAGAGCATTAGGAGAAATGCCTAATATAGATGACGCGTTGATATTTGCAGCAAACCACCATGGCACATGTATACCTATGTGACAAACCAGCATGTTCTGCACATGTATCCCAGAACTTAAAGTATAATAATAAAAAAAGTCCTCACAATTTCCACTCTGCCTTATCTCCAACTCATTTGTACAGACGTCATTAAGGCAGCCCCTCCTTACTTACTACAGTGGTTTTTGATTGCACTTAGGTAAAGACACACCACTGATTCATAGCCTGCTAAGTGCAGTTCTAGTCCCATGCTCCCCCTTTCTTTTTCAGCTCCTCTGTCCTCCTTTTACCCTCCAAGATTCACCAATTCTAAAGAACTTTTAAACAGGAGACAGTTATAATCCCCAAAGATGCAATACTAGAGCCATAGTCTCAAACATTAAAATCCTGAATGATCAAAATCCTGAAAATATAATTCTGGAAAGAATAATACAAAATTCTTTAAAATATACTTATTTGTACTATTATAGAGGGATTCATTTGAGAAATGTATAAAAACACGGGCCGAGTAGAACCCAGTCTCTACTAAAAGTACAAAAATTAGCCAGGCATGGTGGTATGTGCCTGTAGTCCCAGCTACTCAGGAGGCTGAGGTAGGAGAATCACTTGAACCTGGGAGGCAGAGGTTGCGGTGAGCCGAGATCATACCACTGCACTCCAGCCTGGGCAAGAGAGCTAGAGTCTGTCTCAAAAAAAAAAAAAAAAAAAAAAGAAAAACCAACAAGCAAACAAAAAAAACTATGAGCCACTTTGCACAGTGGAATAGGTGATAATAACATACATATTTTTCCATGTATAAACAGTAAGGTCTAATGACAGTGTAACAGTTATAAACAGATGAACCATATCCATAAAGAAATATGCCAAAAAGGAAAATGTATAAATGCATATCACTATGGCTGGTAATTGAGTGCACCCACCTTTATAACTGTGGTTATCTAAAATACCATGAGGAAAAACCTGTTTTTTGATGAGATCAACCAAAAAGTGTGATAGGTCGTCATCACATAGGCAGTCATCCAAAAAGCTGAGATCTTGAGAATTCTTATTTTTCACAAATGCTGATGTACAAAAAGGATATCTCTTTATTTATTGAGGAAGTGGCAACATTTTAGGCACATACACAAACACACACTAAGTAAATGTTGTAATAATGCAATTTTGTGGAATCAGACTTGCAAAAAATGCATAAAACAAATTAGAACTCCCTAAAAGTCTCTACACAATTGATATATCCAGTAATGGAAATGATGTGAAGATGAAATACACAGGATAGGAAGATGAAATACACAGTAAAAATTAATGCTAATGATTAAAAGCACCTGTTTAAAAAAACTGAGAAAAGAAAATGTTACATATGAAGAAGTGTGTTTTACAGGGATTAAAATAGACTATGAGTAATTGCACAGAGGTAGTCCATAAGCACTGACTGACTTGGATGATCATTAGTAAGATGTTGATTTCTTGCATCATGATGAATATCTCTTTTTTAATTTTAGAGCATGGTTCTCCTCAGAATATGTTCACCTTCATTTTCTATATGGCACAGCTCACTCTGAAGTTCTCTAATTTGAGATACACTGACATGAGCATTCTCTATGACACGTTCCCACTGTTTTCCACTTTACTTTCATGCTGTCTGGGCACATGGAAATCCATTTCCTATGCACTCATATACAGGCCACAAATTTGGCAGAAACAATTATGTCTTCTTATCCTGCCATGCACACAGCTATTTCTGAACCAATAAGTAACTTTTCAGGCTTCTTCAGGTAATTTTGTCTTTTATTTACTAAAAATCCTGGAATTTCATCAGCTGAGAGCAATGCCAACGCAGGCAAATGACGCATTTTTAAACTGAAGTTTTCATTGTTACTGTATAGTGTGGCCAATCCGCTCATGTAAATTTTCCACCAAATGCATTTGGGTTGAATGGAAAAAGCAAACTTTATTGGTAACAACTTGAACTTCACTTTGTGAAGCCTTGATCTCACTTGATTCCAAATCTATCATTATGGTTTGGAGGTTCAATTAAAATACACGTTTTTTCTGCAAAGTCCACCAAACCTTCAAATAAGCATTTATAAAGTGCTTCACTTTTTCTAGTTATTAGTACATAAAGGAGGGAAATGTATAAGATTTTTGGATCCATTATAGTCATGAATTGTACATAGTTGATAAGAAACAGTGGGGGTAGTTTTGAAAGTGCCATCCATTAGCCAAAGTGAAGCATGTGCTAGTGTTTTGTTTTCTGTGTTTTTTATTTCAGATGGAGTCTCTTGTTGCTCAGGCTGGAGTGCAACGGCACAATCTGCTCACTGCAGCCTTCACCTCCCAGGTTCAAGCAATTCTCCTGTATCATCCTCCTGTGTAGCTGGGATTACAGGCACCCCCCACCACGTCCAGCTAATATATATATATATATATATTTGTATTTTTAGTAGAGACTGGGTTCCACCACGTCATTCAAGCTGGTCTCAAACTCCTAAACTCAGGTGATCTGCCTGGCTCGGCCTCCCAAAATGCTGGGATTACAGGTGTGAGCCACCACACCCAGCCAGCATGTGCTAGCTTTTTAACATTAGATTTAGTGGTAAATATAAGAAGTCTATCTTCCTCGACAATCAAATTCCTAATCAAGAAGGGTTCACCATTTAATGTGATTTGTAATCCTGAAGAAACCTCAACATCAGCAAGTGTCCTTGGTTCAGAAGATCACTGAGTTTGTCTAATTATTTTTATTCTCTGAGGGAGGTGTTTTTTGAAGGCAAGTATGGTGCTCTGTATGGAGGGTCAGAAGGTGTATGTGATTACACAATTTGGCAGGAGAGCGTTCTTATGTCTTACACCTGCATTTTCTCTTCTTTCTATGATCTTCACAACACCTGAGGCTGTTGAGCTTTGAGAGTGGTTTCCATCTACAAATTTTGTAAGCATGTGCTGTCCATTTCAAGGTCTGATTTTTGCCTGGCTGCCACAAAAGAGATTTTCTGTTTTCACAGCACCAGGCATAACTAACTTTTAAAGTTTTATCTTTCACCATTAACTAGCCTGGTACACTTAACTTATCACAGCCTCCTTACAGGAGAATAATTTCACAGATCTCTTCCATTGTGTTGTAAGAAATACAGTAAGAAAGAATGCTATTCCCTTCCCCATAACAAGTCTGCATAGTCAGACACCTTCCAGAAGACAGGACCAATAAGCCATTGAAGCAGCATCGTTATCTGGGGTAAATACCTGAGGTCTGTCATCCCACACCAAGGAAATCAGGGACACAGACACATAAGAAGTGAGTTTAAGAGTGGAGGTTTGGCTGACCATGGTGGCTCACTCTTGTAATCCCAACACTTTGGGAGGCCGAGGTGGGTGGATCACAAGGTCAGGAGTTCCAGACCAGCTTGGCCAACATAGTGAAACCCAATCTCTACTAAAAATACAAAACATAACCCATGGGCATGGTGGCGCATGCCCGTAATCCTAGCTACTCAGGATGCTGAGGCAGGAGAATCACTTGAACCTGGGAGGCGGAGGTTGCAGGGAGCCACAGTAGGGCCACTGCACACCAGCCCGGGTGACAGTGCAAGACTCGATCCTCTGAAAAAAAAAAGAGTAATGGTTAAATAGGCAAGAGAAAAGAGAGAGGCTCTCTCTCATGCAGAAACAATGGGGATCTCTAGTGGGTCTTCCAGTTCCCTGGTGAAATGCAGAGGGGTTTTATAGACTACCTTGAGGAGGCGGTGTCAGATTTACATAGGGCTCCAAAGATTGGTTGGACCAGCTGTGCCATTTACACAGTGCTTGAAGAAGCTGGCCACTCCACCCTAATCTTCTATGATGCAAATGGATTCTCTACTTGGCAGGCTTGACAAAGATAAGGGAAGGTAAAGCCTCCTTGTTGAACATGCTGGCCCCCACATAGCCTTTTCCTGTTGGCACAGCTGCTGGCATTCACCCATGCAAAGTTCCAGCTCACTTTTCTACGTCTGCAGCTTGACTTTACAGGCTGCTCTTTCTTAGAAAGAAAATGATTTGGGAACTGCTTTTTGTTAATAGGGAAACCTTGCCAAAGTTTCCTCAGGAACTACCCAAATAATGTCTTTCTACCTCCTGTATCACTATATATACAAAAATATGAGAGAGGATTTATTAAAGGAGTTGGCTTATGCAATTACGGTGACTGAGAAGTCCCATGACAGGCCATCCACAAGCTGGAGACTCTGGGATACCAAAAGCTGCAGGGTCCTGGGGACCCCTAGTGCAAGTCCTAGAGTTCAAAAGGTGGTGAGCCCGGAGTTCTGATGAACAGTACGTCCCACCTCTCAGAGAGAGTCCAGTTCACCTTCTGTATTTGTTCTCTTCCAGCCATCAGCCAGATGGCACCCAACAACATTGAAGGCATATCTTCCCCATTTAATCAACTAAGACTCCTCCACTGATCTCCCCTGGAAACATCCCGTGATGGTAAATATTGAGAGTCAACTTGACTGGATTGAAGGATGCAAGGTATTCTTCCTGGGTGCCTCTGTGACAATGTTGTCAAATGAGATTAACATTTGAGTAGGTCAACTGGGAGAGGCAGACTCACCCTCAGTCTGGGTGGCCACCATCTAATCAGCTGCCAGCAAGGCTAGAATAAAGCAGGCAGGAGAAGATGGAAGAGCAGACTTTTGGCCTTCATTTTTCTCCCATGCTGGATGCTTCCTCCCTCGAACGTCAGACTCTAAGTTCTTCAGCTTAGGGACTCTTGGAATTCCGCCAGTGATTTGTCAGGGACTCTCAGGCATTTCGCCACAAACTGAAGGCTGCACTGTTGGCTTCCCTACTTTTGAAGTTTTGGGACTTAGACTGATCCACCACTGGCTCCCTTGTTCCTCAACTTGCAGACAGCCTATCATGGGACTTGACCTTGTGATTGTGTGAGTCAATTCTCCTTAATAAAATCCCTCTCATGTGTACATGTATCCTATTAGTGCTGTCCCTCTAGAGAACTCTAATACACACCCTCAGAGACACTGCTAAATGATGCTTTATGAGGTTTCTAGGCATTTCTTAATCCAGTTAAGTTGACACCTCAAATTAAGTCTGTAAGTCTACTCCTAGTCAACTTGGCACAGGGTACCTTTTTAAACCACACTTAATTTATAAATAAAGGTAATGCTGAAGGAACAGTTCTACATAACATGATGCAACTGTTCTGTGCTTGTGATTTTTGAGATTTTAGATGTTAGACTTTATGGATTTTTACCTTTTGAGATTTCAACATTTAGGATTATGGAGTTTTAGATTGTGAATTTTAGTATTATGACCCAAACCTCATGTCCTGAACCACATCAATCATAAAAATTAAATAAAAAATGTATAAAAATTTAAAGTGTCTATCAGATAACTACTTAATAGCTACTTTTAATAGTTGAGTATTATTTTGAAATTTTTATACATTCTACCAATTTAGATGTTTGTAGTCATTTGATATATTTTTATTAGAAATCTAATAAAATTGATATATTATATATTTTTTAATTTTAAAGACAGATTATGTCTAATCATATTGAATAACAGAATCTGGTCATTTCCAATATTAATAATTAACTTTTTATGTGGGCCAAAATTGTGATTTGGTTGTCAGAGTTCTTAGTGGGAGTATCATGAGAAAAACGGGACAAAAAAAAAAAAAAAGAGTAAATCAGCTCAATTCCAAATGTTCCCCAGCCACTAAATTGATCCTTAGATCATAAATTCAAAGTGAAAGAAAATAATGACAAGATCAATCATATTGGACATATTGCTAGGCTGCTCAAAAACAGAAGACATTCAAAATCCCAGTACATAAGGTAGAACGAGTAATTGTGCCAAGTGTCATATGAGTGAGATTCCCAGAGGTGCAAATAAGTAGACCAAAAAAATCAATATGCCATGAGGTTGACATTTCATATACTGATTTCCCTAGCTCCCTTTTCCCATCCTTGCTAAGTAGAAAGGGATAGAAATGTCCTCCAACAGATGTCCACATAAGTAGAGATGGACTCTGTGCCAGTCGAATTGGGGACACCAGATACCGTCAGTGTGGCTGGACTAACTAGATGCCAACCATATGCACACAATTGGAAAGAGGAGACATGGGAAGACATCTGGTTAATAAGAAACAGAAACCCAGCTAAATAAATGTTAGCATTTTTGAATGAAGAACAGTGGTAATATTATAAAAATTCTCTATTTTCCAAGACTCTACTTTATGTATTCACTCCCTAACATTCAGGTTGTATGAAAAGTTCTCAATTTGATTGGTCTCACCCACTTTTATTCTCTACAAAAGAATGCCCTCCTTTCCGAAAACAGTCACAGTATTTCTCAGTGGCTCTATGACTACAAAAATTCTCTTTTCATGTCTAATAACTCCTCTGGATGTTTCCTTCTGCATTTTGTTTCCACTAACACTACTCTTAGGTGGGATCTTCTCTCCTCGCTCTGTCCCCTTGCACCTCCCCACCCTCTCCGTCTCATGATAGAATGTCACTCCACACCAGGGCTAATGGGCCAGTGTGGTAATTTGGGTGGCAAAGGGAAAAATACATAAAGAGATTATTCTCTATTTTATTTTTCCACTTTACCCTCAGTATAGAGATCCTTGATAATAGTAACTGGTAATTTGGATGTGTTTCCCTACCCAAATCTCATTGAAATGCAATCCCCAGTGTTGGAGGTAGGGCCTGGTAGAAGGTGACTGGATAATGGCGAGTGGATTTCTCATTTATAGTTTAGCCCCACGCCCCTTGGTATTGTCTTTGTGATAGTGAGTTCGTTCTCTGGAGATCTGGTAGTGTGTGGCACCTTCCCCCTCGCTCTCTGGCTCCTGCTCCTACCATGTGAGACAGCTGCTTCCCCTTTGCTTTCCTTTATAATTGGAAGCTTCCTGAATCTTCTCCAGAAGCCAAGCAGATGTCAGCACCATGTTTCCTATAAAGCCTCCAGAACCATGAACCAGTTAAATGTCTTTTGTTTCTAAATTCATCAGTTTCAGGTCTTTCTTCACAGCAATGGGAGAATGGACTAATAGGGTAACACCACCCACTCTACCTCCTTCCTCTTCTTTATTTGAAAGCTTCTGCCCAAACTCCCTTGCCACCATTTAGTATTCATGATAAAATGCTAATGAATCTTATCTCAATCTTTTGCGTGGCCTAAACCCACTTTTCAGGAGAACAAACATTCTTTTCCACCTAGGGTTGTTCTGGTTTATTTCCATTGTACCGTTTAAAAAGTGGCCTATTGGCTGAGTGCAGTGGCTCATGCTTTTAATCCCAGCACTTTGGGAGGCTGAGATGGGCTGATTACCTGAGGTCTGGCCTTACCAATATGGAGAAACCCTCTCTCTACTAAAAATACAAAATTAGCTGGATGTGGTGGCGCATGCCTGTAATCCCAGCTACTCGGGAGGCTGAGGCAGGAAAATTGCTTGAACCCCGGAGGTAGAGGTTGTGGTGAGCCGAGATCAAGCCATTGCACTCCAGCCTGGGCAAAAGCGCAAGACTCCTTCTCCAAAAAAAAAAAAAAAAAAAAAAAAAAAGCCTATTTTGGAAGATAAGTCATATGGACTTTGTGAATAAGCATAGGAGAAAATGATCATTTGTATTCCTCATCTGATTTGCATTGTTAGTGAAAAACAACTCCATCACTTTAAAAAGGCAAGAAGGAAGATTAGAGTAGAAAACAAACAACTTACCCCCCCACCCATCCCCCATACACATCAAGGGAATTAGGTGCTATGTCTGCATCAAGGGAAGGAAGGGACTCCTGTCCAGTAGCAATAGTTGCAGCAGTGGAATGAAAGCTGGCAGGCTTTTACCTAGTCAGGGAAAGGCAGGGTCACTAGTAAAATGCTATTTGGAACCCTCAAACCCCTCTAGATGACTACAAGGAGAGGCAGGTGGGTGTGGTGCTGGCTGGGGCACAATAGAGGGAACAGAAGAGCAGCAATTTTTGGCTGGGCTATAGGCATGATCGTTTTTCTTTTCTTCCCCTCCCTATTAGAATTCTGAGACTGTTTTTGCAGAAACATTGTCATACATGGTGATTAAGTTCTATAATTCCATTAGCAGAGTACTAAGCTTCAGATACATTGGGCTTAATTAAGCTTTTATGGAAAGGCCTGGGGAATTAAACACCATGTATAACATTGCTCATTTCAAAAAATGTACTCCCAAACGTAAACAACTACTCAACAAACAAACTTCTGGAATACTATTTATTTGAAAGTTATGGATTAGAAAAAACCTGATCAATTGTTTTCAAACCAAGCTGCACATTAGAACCATCAAGGAGATTTTAAAAAATACTGTGACATGGGCTCCACACCTGGAGATTCTAATTTAATTTGCCTGGGGGGAGGTCTGGAGATAAGTAATTTTAAAGAGCTCCATGCAGCAGGGTTGAGAACCACTGGCCTAATAAATGAGTCATAGAATTAAATTTGAATAAGTAGGTCAGGAGGATTTGTTTTTATTACGAAGGCACTTATTTTTTTCTAATAGAATTCACTTCCAGTTTCTTAAATATTATTCAACCTAAGCAATCATTTTAGTTGGGCCTTTTCAAAAAAGACACACATAGTGTAAAAATAAATATACCTCCAAAAAGAAAAACCCAGTAAATAAATAAATAAATACACTTTCTTATTAAACATACAGTTACCACTGACTTTTTAAGACTTACTGTACACTGCTAAAAAGGAAATAATTCCCAACACATCAACAACAGAACATTTCATAAGAAATTAATTCCACATATTGGAAAGATTTCATGTTTTCTCAGTCCCATCCTGCAGGATCCTGGCAAAATTTTAGTGTAGAATTGAGCCATAAACCCTCCCTGCAGGTCCCCTGAGCAAGGTTTCACTGCTCCAGTGGAGACCAGGGTGGTGGAGATGAACTTTATTAAGCATATGAACTACTCCAGGTTCAAAATGAAGGGCTAATTATAAGAGCCAGACTTTTGCATAGACAGGGTTAATGGTATTATCTCCATTGGTAACATTCAGGCCATTCAGGAAATCCTATGATCTCTCCAAATCCTCTACTTGTCATAAATGAGCAGCCACTGGAGCAGTCTCACAACCCTGCAGGTAGGTCCTTATTCCACTGCCCTGCAGTCTTCTTCTGTCTTCCTTGTTAGCTTATTTTCTCATTCTTTACCCAACAAGCATATTTGAATATCTTTTAAAAATTTTTCCAAGAAAGTAGAATTTCATGTAATGAAGGCTTTCCTCCCCATCTCCACTGACTTCCATTCAGTGAATGCAAAAGTATGTATGTATATTTTTGAGGGCTCTGAAATAACAGGACTGTGTCACTGCTATGAATAGTAAAGAAGAGGTGGTTTTCTTGATGAGATTTCTTTATCCTCCTCACTCAGTCATCCCTAGGCAAGGTAGAAAATAAGTGAATTCACTCACTTTCCTTTTGTATAAACAGCCATGATATGTATGCACATTTTATATGTGAAGTTATGAAATTTATTACCTTTACATATGTAAATTATAGTTTTACAAAATTCCAAGAAAAACTGCTATGTGCTTAGTGGTCCTTATTTGCAGTTCATTATTAATATGACTAAATTATACATGGTGAATAGATAATAAACAGATTATCCCTAAAATAAAGCAGATAGTTACCTAGTGGTATCTTGAAGGACATAATAAACAAATTGATGTGTGCAATATTTTGGTTTCAGTCAGGCAGGTGATTAAGAAAAATTATTCATTCATTTACAAATTTCTGGACAGGCACAGAGGCTCATGCCTATAATCCCAGCACTTTGGGAGCCTGAGGTGGGTGGATCAGTAGAAGCCAGGAGTTCAAGATCAGCCTGGTCAACATGGTGAAACCCTGTCTCTACTAAAAATACAAAAATCAGCCAGGTGTGATGGCCTATGCCTGTAATCCCAGCTAGTCAAGCGACTGACACACAAGAATTGCTTGAACCCAGGAGGCAGAGGTTGCAGTGAGCCAAGATCGCACAACGGTACTCCAACCTGGGCAACAGAGCAAGACTGTCTCAATAAAATAAAATAAAATAAATATAATATAAATATAAAACTTTCTATTGCACAACTACTATGCTGCAGGCATGATGCCATTAATTGAGAGTAGAGAGGTAAATAAATCAGACACAAATCTTTGCCCTCTCAGAGCTTATATTCTAGTGAGAACTTACAATTTTGTGCATGGCATATAATGCACTCTTGAAAAACTATGTCTGAAGTTTTTTTCTTGAACAATACTTCAACATTCATCCAAGCTAAATTTGTATGTATTTAACGATAGATATTGAAAAGAATGAGGTGGGAGTAAAGGTTTTGCTCAATGAAAATAGAGGAATTATATGGGATGGAAGGTTAGAAGGAGTAAAAAGTTAATGGATTAAGAAACTATTCTCATTATGCAAAATTCTCTAATCCCAAAGGTTGCCAGGATCAAAGTTGTCTTCTCAGAATTAAAATGATTTAAATCCTGCACATTTTAAGTGTGTTTGCTCATTTTTTTTATCCGTGTGCCTGCTTTTAAGAGTTCTACAGTAAAAGTACTAGTGCCACACTCTGCCTCGCATGCTAAATTATATAATAAGAATAATGGGATGGGGAAAATAAATATTTCCAAACAGACAAATCTAGACCTGAATAGTGAATATGAAGAAGCCTTTGAAGGGGAAATAAATGGTAAATTAGATGGGAAGGAGCCTGCAGAGAGGAGCACACAGCAGTCAAAGACAACTGAAATAACCTTGCCTAAAAGCGCAAAGGGTAAGAGCTGACTGCTGCCAAGGGCCAGGCTGAGGTCCAGGTGCTGCCAGACAGAACCAAAGACAGTGGAGCCATCAAGCCAAGGAGAATAAAAAAATGGCTTTGTGTGATTCTGAAGGAGAGAGGAAGGTGGTGATTATGAAATGCAAATCCTAATCAGATTTTCCACTGTAAGTGCATTTCCATACTTTAAACTTGCCTCCACCTGTCAATATCAGCCTTGAAGACTCAACCAAGAAGCTAAGAGAGACTATCATCCCCCATTCCAAGCCATGTGTGGCTTACCACGAATTACGATAACCCTACTCCTGGAAAGGGTCATCTGTATAAAATAAAAAAGACTCTGGGTTTGCTAGCAAAACATGAGATGTGTGTGTGTGTGTGTGTGTGTGTGTGTGTGTGTGTACTGTACATATATATATATATATGTATATATATATTTCATGCTACTTGGTAGCTTAAAAAGTTTAAATTGTAAAACTTACTGAAGTTTGTAAGAGAGACCTTCAGTAGAGGGATTAAAACTTCTCCATTCTCAGGAATAAAACACGTTTCTCCCCAAGATGCTTAATATCAGAACAACCAATATATTGCTAATAATGAATTAAAATGTATTTAATACTGCACAAATCAATGTTTTCTATGACTGGCATGTAGATAAGGATAAGGATTATGATAAACCAGATTTTGAGAATAGGCTATTTTTATGATACATGCATGGAAAATAAGAATGACATATTCACTATAGAAATTTAAATGTTTTGTTATTCAAGTGGAGAAGTTTCATCAGTAATTTGATGCAAAGCTGAACATATATGTATTTTTTTTACTTTAAGATAAATTTGTAAGGTTCCAAGATTTAAATATTGTATTAAATTTAAAATATCTCTAACAGAAAAAAACTAAGGCCTTAATTTAAAATTTTATTTTTAAATTGCAACAAAATATACACACACATATAAAATATAGAAAAATGACAGCTGTTATTTTAGACAATTAAAGATGTTTCTATATTAATGAGTGAACATATTTTAGAGTAGAAATTTTATCTTTTTTTTAATAGTACAACATGCCTCCCTCATTAAAGCAATTTTAACATATATCACAAATTAACTTTTTAAAATTTTTTATTTTTATTTTTTAATTTTAGAGAGAGGGTTTCATTTTGTCATCCAGGCTGGAGTGCAGTGATCCAACCACAGCTCATTGGAGTCTCCAACTCCTGGTTTCAAGAGATCCTCCCACTTCAGCCTCTAAAATATGTGGGACAATGGGTATGTGCCATTATGCCCAGATAATTTTATCTTTTAACTGTTTTAATAGAGACAGAGTCTCATTATGTTGCCCAGGCTGGTCTGCAACTCCTTGCCTCAAGCGATCCTATCACCTTGCCCTCCCAAAGCACTGGGATTACAAGCTTGAGCCACTGCACTTGGATAAAATATTTTTAGTCCAAATATTAAAGCCTTTAAATAGTGAAAACAAAAAAAAAAGGACAGGGTATAGAAAATACAAATTATTTTTATGTAAACTATTTAGAAAGTTTTAAATTTTTTAGTTGATTCTTTGATGCCAAAAACTCATTTTTTTGTATCTGATCCTCACTATAGAGTTTCATAATATAAATGTTTCCTAAACATAGAGTGAACATGTAACCTGATGTGTCTAGAATGGCCCCATAGTCCTGATGTAGTTTGTGATGACTTACCTTTTCTCAAATACAAGAACTATGTTAAAAATTACGTGATCATCAAACTTAAACAGTATGAACTTTGTGATGTTATTGACACATGTTTAGAAAATAAACCAGAATTGTGATTTGTGTTTATCAATCTGGAAAACATCAAGTTACACACGTTCATAGTAATGCTATTAACATAAACTTATTGAGTGCCAACAATTTGTTAAGTGGCTGTGCCTTGCTCCTCTTGCATCATGAAGTTAAATACTATCGTCCCTAATTTATAAAGAGGGAAATTAGACCTTGAAGAAGGAGTGGAATGGGAATTTGAAGCGAGGCCTATGTGACTCCAAAGCCCATATTCAATGGATGAACACTTGAAAAACAGCGATACTGTGAGTGATGATGGTAGGCATGGGAGAATAGGAGTTAGTAGCTATTATACTCTTCAAAAGCCACAAATCTTGGTGTGACTCCAACTGCACTGATTTCCATTTTGAGTCCCCATTTCAGCTTCACAGCTAAAAACTTACTCCAGGCACTCCTAGGCATGCTGTGTGAAATTCAGCAACGTCCCTTCTGTACCTGCTTGTCCTTGGGCTTAACTCTAATCTCAAGGTTTTATGCGGTGCGAAAACATTCCCTGGGAGAGCATCATTGCCCGACCTTGAGGCATCCTATACTAACGTTCACTGAGATGTATAATTGTTCCCTTGTGAGTCTGGATGATTAGCACCGATATCCTCCATTTCCAGAATTTCCCAATTTGGCCATGCCCATTGAGTAGAATGCCTGCTCTGTAACTCCCTCTCTTCGCAGACTCCACACCCCATGAGCCCCTGGCCCTCTTGTGTGTCCTCTTTCCCCTGTTTTCCTCACCTTTCTTTTTGTCTTCCTTGTCTTTCCTGGACACTACAATTGTTTAGCTGAATGTCATGACCACCTGGTCATTATGGGGTTTCTCAAGGCCTTTCTGTGTCTTCAGGTAAGCTGGTGACTAATTATTTTATTTTTCTTATTTTTTGTGATGGAGTCTCACTCTGTTGCCCAGGCTGGAGTGCAGTGGCATGATGGTGGCTCACCGCAATCTCCGCCTGCCAGGTGGAAGTGGTTCTTGTGCCTCATCCTCCCAAATTCTGGGATTACAGGAATGCCCCATTACGTCCAACTAATTTTTGTATTTTTAGTAGATACAGGGTTTCACCATGTTGGCCAGGCTGGTCTCAAACTTCTTTTTTATTTTTTTTTTGAGACGGAGTTTCGCTCTTGTTACCCAGGCTGGAGTGCAATGGCGCGATCTCGGCTCACCACAACCTCCGCCTCCTGGGTTCAGGCAATTCTCCTGCCTCAGCCTCCTGAGTAGCTGGGATTACAGGCACGCGCCGCCATGCCCAGCTAATTTTTTGCATTTTTAGTAGAGACGGGGTTTCACCATGTTGACCAGGATGGTCTCGATCTCTTGACCTCATGATCCACCCGCTTCGGCCTCCCAAAGTGCTGGGATTACAGGCGTGAGCCACCGCGCCCGGCCTCTCAAACTTCTGACTTAAAGTGATCTGCTTGCCTCAGCCTCCCAAAGTGCTGGGATTACAGCCACCGTGCCCATCTGACTAAGTCTTTACTATCAGGGTACATGGAGCAGGTGAAATGCTGCTACCTCCCAGATTTCCAAATAGAAAGGAGCTCTAATCTCTTCTACACTTGGATCTCTATCTTTTCAGAAACATCGATCATATCTTTTAGTCTTCTCCTAGACCGAAAAGATGGAAGGAGTAGCAAAGCCCCATAACCCAACACCACCTTCCAACGTTATTGCCTGTCCTCCAACTTTTACTCTTTCTCTAACATGAGGCATCTTGTTGAGAACCCAAAGGCTACATATTCCAACACTTCCCTCTTTTACTGCTGATTGTAAAATGTTTGAAACTAAGAGTCAATTTTTCTGTGACTTTTTAAATTTTTCTCATTCCACAGTGCCCAAGAGGGGATAACTCGGGACACAAGTGAGTAAAGGGACAGAAGTGTGGCTTCTCTTCTCCCAGACTAGCAAAGCACTTTGTATGGTTGACTACACTTGTGAATACTTTGAAAAATTTTTAAAAAGAGTACGGTGGTAGAGAGAAATCGCCAGGGAAAGGTGGCACAGAAGAAAAAGAAGGCAGAGAAGGTTCAAGAAGGGATGAAAAAGTACAAAAAAGAGAGAAGAATAGGAGAAGAGAAGTAAACCTCAAAGGAAAAATAAAGGGCAGAAGAGACAAAATGGAAAGGAAATAAATTTTCAGAGGGCAAAAATATTTAATTTTCAAATCCATGACTGATACAGATGATACCCGGGGGCACCTGAATCCTTTCGCATCATTCCTTCCATCTTTCACAAAATGTTTACTGTTCATTGAGAACTCACAGTTGTGAGCTCTATCTATCTTCATGGACATCCATTTTAATTATATGTGGCTGGGTAACTATAGAAATTAAAGCTTCAATTGCGGCTTCATGGTGGCTCTTTTTCCTTGTATTTTTCAGAGTTAGCTTAGTTCCAGACATCAGTCTAAAGGGTTTACGTGTATGATCTCATTTAATCCTCACGACTACTCTCAGAATGCTGTTGTTTTCCCTACTTTACAGATTGGAAATCTGAGGCTTAGAATGACCAAGAAATTTGTCCAAGATTTAGCAATGAGGCAAAAATCCAAACCAGACATTCTAACTCCAGATTTTCTGCCTTCATAATTGCTTAGCTACATTCTCCCACCTACCCAAATTGTTAAAATAAACAACCCACTCACCTACCTTCAATTTAATATAACTTAAGAGTAATATAGTGTTCACTGAGTTCATGGGTTGGGCAGTTGCTCTAGTTGCCTTTGGTTTCAACTATCAATTCAAGATTTCTTTTTTAATGGCTATATTTCTGATCAAAGGAACGCATGCTTAATAAAGCAAATTGCAGGCATTAAGCTATGTTCTGGTGTCAGTAGGAGGTACTTTACACTCACAGAGAGAAGTCATGTGTTTAAATTTGTAAGAGACCAAGCATGGGTCCATATAGGTGAATGTCTTTCACATGCTATCTGATGAGTGTGAAGACATTGCAGAGTGTAGAAGGGGAAGTGAGACTGTAACAGGATAATTTTATGCCAGGAATTAACGACTGTGCTTTCTTTATCATAAAGAAAGTTACTCCAGGCTGAGGGCAATGGTTCACACCTGTAATTCCAGCACTTTGGGAGGCCAAGGTTGGGGGGATCACCTGAGGTCAGGAGTTCAAGACTAGTCCAGGCAACAGGATGAAATCCCACATCTAGGCCGGGCACGGTGGCTCAAGCCTGTAATCCCAGCACTTTAGGAGGCCGAGGCGGGTGGATCACGAGGTCGAGAGATGGAGACCATCCTGGTCAACATGGTGAAACCCCGTCTCTACTAAAAACACAAAAAATTAGCTGGGCACGGTGGCACGTGCCTGTAATCCCAGCTACTCAGGAGGCTGAGGCAGGAGAATTGCCTGAACCCAGGAGGCGGAGGTTGTGGTGAGCCGAGATCGCGCCATTGCACTCCAGCCTGGGTAACAAGAGCAAAACTCCATCTCAAAATAAATAAATAAATAAATTAATTAATTAATAATAATAATTATAATAATAAAAGAAATCCCGCATCTAGTAAAAACAGAAAAAAAATTAGCCAGGTGTGTTGGCAGGCACTTATAATTCCAGCTAACTGGGAGGCTGAGGTAGGAGAATTGCTTGAACCCAGGAGGTGGAGGTTGCAGTGATCCTAGATTGCGCCACTGCACTCCAGCCTGGGCAACAAGAGTGAAATTCCATCTCTAAATAAATAAATAAATAAGAAAGGCACTCAATGAGATTTTAGTCCAAGAGTCAACATTCTTCTCAATGACAAAGAGATGGAAGAAACATTTCCACATATCAACTAGAAGTTTAGAAAGATCTGTAGAGTTTTCTCAAAGATATGTCAGTAACAGTTGTAATGGGAACTTCCCCAAAAGGGGAATTGATTCACCTTCAATTGTTCAATTATTTTTTCTGTGACTTCCAATATGTTTCAATTCAAGTCACATATTCCTTTTGTAACCCTGATGTCATTAGCTATGGCTCCTTAGGAGCTGTGACTGCCAGACATTCCAGAGTCAAAGAATCCTGGATTCACTCTCCCATTTACTACGTTTGTAAAATTGAGCACTGTCTTTTAAGCTCCCAAAGTCATACTTTCCCCTTCTGTGAAATAGAGATAATAGTTACTAACTCAAAGTGTTGTTACAAATATTCACCGAATGGCCTGTACAGTGCTTGGGATGCTCAGTAAACTTTAGCAATAATAATAATAATAATAATAATAATAGTCATTAATCGTTATTAAGAAATAATAATACTCATTATAATAGCAATAATAAATAATAACAATACTCATTATTCCTATTGGTTGCCTCAGTGCTTGTTATAACATCTTGCATGGAAAGTTAATGTGTAAAATGGTGGTAACTCCAGCAGTTCACAGGTTTCCTGCTGCCCACAGAAAACCTAGAATGGATATATCAATAAAATGATAAATCACATAGTTGGATCCCTGGTTGATTTTTTTTCCAGAGGATTTTATCAAGAGTTTCTGTAAAATAGCTCTGTTCTTTCCCAGTCCTCTTCTTCATAAATTAATAACTGGGCTCAAGCTTAGTTAACTCACTGTATTATACTGCTACTAAATACACACAGGATAAATGCATTTCAAATAAATCTATTCTGTTGAGCACAAGACTAAAATTATACTGCATCAATCTACTAAAATAAAAAAAACAAATCACAAATGACTCTGTAATTAAACAAAGCAAAAACTACTTTAGTGTTAATGGTGCATCGAACACTTATTTTTTTGATAAATAATAGAACATTGTTTATACTCAGTTAATCTAGACATCTATATTGACTCAAAACTATTTGGACTTTCTTGGTTAATTTTGACTTCTCAGAATCTGTGATTCCTAGTTCCTGATTTGGATGTGGATGAAGCCTAACTAAAAAGTCAAAAGAAATATTTTGCTTCCCAGCATAGCTGAATATGAGAGCTATTTGCAACTGATCTGCTTATTGCAAAATTTTGACACAGTTCATTTTCTTAATCTTTGTAGTTTGGCTGCTCCCCCAAATTAAGATCCTTATTAACCGTCTCTGCACATGTTATAGTTTTTAAAAGATATCATGTTTTTATTCCTTGTTTTCCATAGTTTAATGTGGTGTTATAAATCCCTAAAATATCATTTCACTTCAGTTAGGGTTGGGGTGTTTCCTAATGTACATTGATGGTCAGGAAACTGAAACACAGTTCCCTCTAACACATAATGATTTGAGGAACAGAACATGTGAAGATTAGTACTACTATAGAAACATTTCTTCAAATTAGATGGCTAGGATTATATACTAATTACATCGATGGAAGTACTTTTACTCTCTATGCTGATTTACTATGACTTTACAGTTTATAAGGAATATACAGTTATCTGATATATTGCCATAATTAAAGTTTCTTGGTAGAATATGGAAATATAACAAATATTTAGATTTTAATTTTTATTCTGCTGGTAAGATCATGCCACATTATTTTCTTCTTTTCTCCAGTCAAATAAATGCACAGAAATTTCACAAGGTTCTTCCCCTTTTACCCTTCCTAATTTTTACACACAAGACTCATTTAGAGATGACTAAGTTCTTGGAAGACAAACTGACTCTTTACAAAGTAGCGGCAACACTGGTAAATACAGGCTGTAGCACTTTAAAGCTTATTGATTTAACAATGAACTGCTCAATCAAGAAGAAGGAATTTCAGGTATGAAAGTCTGACTGCATCACAGATCTCTTAATTGGGCCAATTCCTGTTATGTGGAAAAGACACCTTCATATAAAGATTAGTTTTAAGCTAGCAAGGTCATCAAATAATGACGCTTGACTGGATTTTCTTCTGGCTGAATACTACCTTAAGCAAATGCAAAATAACCTTGAATCCTTCTCAACTCACAAACAGTGGATATATGGTTTTGAAGGTGTCAGGTTCCAGACTGTGGTGATAGGTTCATTTCTCCAGTGTTGATTTGGTTATTTTCTCTAGTAAGAATGTATAGAATGATAACCCAGCTGTGCCCTAACCATATGTTCAGACTCACACAAAGTCAAATCAGCTTTCTTTTTCTAAATTACTTCCTCCCTTGATGTGTGGACCTTATTTATAACCTCCCTTTGTGTAGCCATAACACTATCACATAGGGCTTAGTTTCTGAAAACCATAGCAATTGCCTGAAAATTGATTTGATGTCTTTTGCCCATCCCTCCCTTAGGTCTCTGAAGACATTTTAATATGAGCCATGACATTATGATGGATGAAATCTGGCATTTTACTGTAGCAATGCTACTCCCATGTGGAAAATAACAGCTTGTTCAAAAGCTGGTCTTTCAGCCAGATTTAGAATATACAGTAAGCCACATTTCCAATCTTTTCCCTTTTCTTTCCTTAAAAAATTTCTTTCCCAAACTTCACTGTGCTGATTATCAAATTTTCCAAGTATCACAGATTGAAGCTAATTGAAGTTCACATAATAATAATAATACTAAACGTCACCAAAAGACAAGGTTAATTGTGAATAAAAAACAACTTGAATATTTGAACATAGAATAAAATAATTATTCAATACAAATGCCCATCTGCAAAATCACCAAGTTTCTGTTGATTTGTGAAACAATTTTATAGTTTTAAGAGATATTATAAGACTTACAAGAAACTCCTTCTCTAATGCTAGGTAGGACAGATGCAAACAGAAATCATTAAGTATATTCTTTAATAAACCCTATGTTCTTATTTATAAATTAAAACATTTTTCTCAGTTTATATTAATTACCATAGTCAACTCTTCAAAGGCTAATAAATACAAATGAATTTACTGATTTCCTAATCAAAAGGGAGAGAAAATACATTTAAGATTCCTCTAGTGTGTGCAATTAATACTACTTACATTTGGTTGTTGGCATATCGTGGACCTGGATGTTTTAAATATAGTGGGTACTTTGACACCCTTGAGGAAAACCAACTGTTACTGTGTTCTCTATTTGTTCTCAGTATTTCCTATGGGCCCAAATCTTCTACTGAAATAGAATAGTTGAACTTGAAGGCCCGGGGTGGTAGTTCACGCCTGTAATCTCAGCATTTTGGGAGGCCACCGTGGGTGGATCACTTGAGGTCAGGAGTTTGAGTCCAACCTGGCCAAGAAGGTGGAACCCCATCTCTACTAAAAAATACAAAAATTGGCTGGGTGTAGTGGCATGCACCTGTAATCTCCGCTACTTGGGAGGCTGAGACAGGAGAATTGTTGAACCTAGGAGGTGGAGGTTGCAGTGAGTCAAGAGCACGCCACTGAACTCCAGCCTTGGCGACAGAGTCAGACTCCATCTCCAAAAAAGAGAAAAGAAGAGTTGGAATAGTAGAGAAGATGGAAATACAGTAATAAAAACATTACTATTTGGATACAGGTAATCAATATTGATGCCCTTCACCCATATAACTCAATATTTATTTAATGACCTCCTATAAGCAGGTGATTGATTATTAACCTGAAGAAAGTGATACTGGTTAATGAGTATTAAATTCAGAGATCCAAACTGCCCTGCTGCAGATCTGTTTCATCTCAATGGAGGATAGAATAACATGTACATTCCCCACACTCATTCATGATTAAATGACAAAATGAGGCAATTATTGTCAATAAACATATATCTTGTGAATAATTTAGACACCTGCATAATTTCAACATTCAGAGGAGATTGAACTGAAGGTAAAATGTGGTTCATGCCATGGGCATTTTGTATGGGTCCAGTTTACTTTGTGTGCATTAATTTGACTTAATTTACTTTTCAGTTTCACTTTTATTTTATTCACTTTTTGCAGCTACCTCCTTCAAATTCCTTTGACAACCTGAGAATGTCTTGCAGTTGAACGTAATATTAATTACATTTCAGAGCAAACCTTTATTCATTTGGGGGCAATCTGTGAAACAGAAATCTGTGACTGAAGCTGCTGCCAAGCCAATTACTGCAAAATAACTCAAATATGTCTCGACAGATTGCATTTTTCCTATTGTTAGATTGTTTATTTTGTAGATCAAAAGGCTACATTCACTTTAATTAAAATGAACTTATTCACATAGTTAAACATACCAGCCCGTCCCTGGGACTATATATGGGTTTATGTACAGACGTGTGTTAATGAAATCTGTTTTTTTTTTTTTAACTGCATAATTCTGTTTTTTTTTTTAAGTGTTTCGAGGCTTTCTTTATGTCAAGGCATCCTTTGTATGAACAAGCCGCAGTAGAAAGAACTAATCAGCACTGAAGACCAGAGTGCAAAGAAATTATTCAGTGCTCAAAGAAATCCACCCTAGGCACATCATATTGCATCACACATGCAGAAGAGAGTGGTGAATGCAACAAGTTCAACTGGAATAAGCACTTGATATTCAGATGCTTATCAAACGATTCAGATTTCTTAGTACCCCACAAGGCTGGGAGTTTTTATTTTTATTTTATTTTTCTGACATTCCTGAAACACTATTGTATGAGGTTGTATAAATATCCTTTTCTCTTCAATATGAAATAACATCAGTCAATATATTAATTTACAGAAGAAGGAAGGATTTAACAATTGTGAGCTCTATCTATCTTTCAAACACGCAATGAACCGTCATCACATATTTGTGTTTTTGTAGTTTCGTGGTTCAAAATAAAAAAGATGGTCTCGGCTGGGCACAGTGGCTCATGCCTGTAACCCCAGCTCTTTGGGAGGTCAAGGTGGACAGATCACCTGAGGTCAGGAGTTTGAGACCAGCGTGGCCAACATGGTGAAACCCCGTCTCTACTACAAATACAATAATTAGCTGGGCATGGCGGTGCGTGCCTGTAATTTCAGCTACTTGGGAGGCTAAGGTGGGAGAATCGCTTGTGGGAGAATCCCTTGAACCCTGGAGGCGGAGGTTGCAGTGAGCCAAGATTGTGCCACTGCACTCCAGCCTGGGCAATGGAGCAAGACTCTGTCTCAAAAAAAAAAAAAAAAAAAAAAAAAAAAGTCATCTCATAGCCCCAAATATCACACAGTCTTTTAACTTTTTTCTAAGAATATATGTAGCTTTAAAATAGAAGAAACACATTTGCACCCATAAAGAGTCTGTTAAAAAATTACTTTAAGCCAAAAGACCCCTTTTGTCTTTAACAATACCTACCAAGTGATTATTTAATCTTTGACTTCAGGGGGTTTTGATAACATTTAAGGAGAAATTCTGCACAGTTAATTTTGGCAGGAAAAGGAATCTCAGTAGTACATGTTCAGGGAATTTTGAGTTTTAAACAAGCATGATACCAGCCAGGGGAAGCAGGATGGCAAATGTGTGAATAACACAAAGTAGGCAAGAAAAACATAAACTCAGCAAACTTTCCCCACACCAGTTACACTTGCTGGAACCTTGCCTCGTAATCGGGCTTCCCTTTTCTTCAGTACACTGGGTGAGAAGTCTCAGTGCATATTGCCAGGGCTTTCAGCACTGTTGACCAATGCAGTCCTTGAGTTCCTTGCCTTGAGTGAATTTCAACAATGCTGCACCTGCTTGCTACATACTGTGGTTTGAATATTTGTCCCCTCCAAAACTCGTGTTGAAATTGAATCCCCAGTGTGGCAGTACAGAGAACCTTTAAGAGGTGATTGAGTCAGGAGGGTTTTGTCTCATGAATGGATTAATCCATTTATCACTCATGAATGGATTAATCCATTTATCAATCAGTGGATTAATGGGTATCATGGGAGTGGGACTGGTGGCTTTATATAAGAAAGAGAGTCCTGCGCTAGCACACCAGCAGGTTCATCCCCTCTGCTGTGTGATACTCTGTGCTTCCTTGGCATGTCCAGGGAGTCCCTACCAGCAAGAAGGCTCTTGGCACATATGCCTCCAGCCCTTGGACTTCTCAGACTCCAGAACTGTAAGAAGTAAATTTTGTTTCCTTATAAATTAGCCAGTTTCAGATGCCCTGTTATAAGCAACAGAAAGCACACTAAGATAGTGAATTGTCTATCCCTCTCCCATTGCTATAGATTAGGGTAGTGTTACTGGTCTACAAAGCCTTGGGGCTCTACAACATTTTTCTGCTCTGGGCTTTTTCCCACTCCTGGTCGGGTATCAGACTCAGGGAGCTTATGTATCTCCATTTTTGCAGGAGATGATACAAGTTGCTCATGAACAGAAGTGGTTGATTTCTCATTCCCTCCCTTGCTTTTATCATATGAGGCCAGGGGTGCAAGGAAGGTGTTAGTCAGCTGAGGCTACCTTAAGAAAATAACACTGATTGGGTGGCTTAATAACAAATACTGATTTTTCATAGATCTGGAAACTGAAAATCCACAATCAAGGTGGAAACTGAAAATCCATAGATTTGGTTTCTGGAGAGGGTTCTGTTTTTAGTTTGCAGAAAGCTGCTGTTTTCAGTATGTCCTCATGTTGTGGACAGCAGGCCAGCTCCATTGTCTTTCTTTTCTTTTTTTGAGATAGAGTCTCACTCTGTTGCCCAGGTTGGAGTACAGTGGCACTATCTCTGCTCACTGCAAACTCTACCTCCTGTGCTCAAGCAATTCTCCTGCCTCAACCTCCCGAAGCTGGGATTATAGGAACCCACCACCATGCCTGGCTAATTTTTGTATTTGGGGTTTCTCCATATTGGCCATGCTGGTTCTGAACTCCTGAGTTCAAATGATTCACCAGCCTCAGCCTCCCAAAGTGTTGGGATTACAGGTGTGTAGCACCATGCCAGGCTGCCCAGTGTCTTTCTCTTCGTATCAGGACACTAATCTCATCATGGGGGCCCTACCCTCATGAATTCATTTAGACCTAATTACCTAGCAAAGGTCCTATCTTCAAATACCAGTATATTGGGAACTAGGGCATCAACATATGAATTCATTGGGTTGGGGGGGCACTAAGATTTAGTCCATAACAAGGACAATTTTTATCCTGCTCTTTTCTTCCTCTTCATATAAAGCTATCCCACAAGGGATGTGCATATATTAGATGTCATGCTAGGCAAATTTATAAGCTGGTTGTGCAACACCTTCCTCCCTCTTTCTCTCTTTGCAGCTAGAGAATTGGAGGGAAGCTTTGAGACGCAAGTAAGTCACTTGGATTTTTGAGATATGTAACTGTGATCTAAGCCTTTCTGACCACAGGTCCGCAAGAGCATGCCTTTGTGTTTCTAGTGGCCAGTGGAATACAAGCAACATTCAGCGATATAAAAGAGGATTCCAAAAATAATTCCTGTATTTGGCAAAAGAAATGTTTGAACTATCAGCCAACTTGAAAATAGGTCAATATACTAAATAAAACAACCTCTATTCTATACACATTGCTGAAGAATGTGAGGTATTTATAGCTATACCTAGCTTCTCCCTTCAAAATGTATAGCACTCTTTGAAAATCCATGTAATCATTTCCGAATCCTGGGGAAGGAATAAAAAAATTGGGAGGGTTATAAATCATCAATCTTCACTTCAGAAAGATGGAGCAATGACTAATCTAAAATATATACATTCACATATGCATGTGCATGGCAGCCTTGAGCTTGCAGGACTCAAGTGTCCTTTCAAGAGAGGACCAGCTGCAAGGGGGTACTTAGCAGACAGCAGCTAAGCAGCTGCACCTGTAGAAACCACCACAGGGTTAGGGCCTAAGCCTCAGCCCCCACAGGGACTGGGCATGGAAGGAAAAATAGAGTTGGCCATGTAGAACTCTTGCCATCTTTACTCTGGAACTTACTTACCATCAGTCTGGCTGACAAATCCTCAGAACTGCACCATAGTCTAGATTATTTTACCCTCTCCACTCTTGTCCTTCCCTCTCTTTGTTACAATGTCATATTAGCATTGCAGAGTGAAGCTTCTCTCTCCCTTATTCCTGCTTTTTCTTCCCTTTATTATTTATAAATGTTTATCCCAAAGAATTTCTTACACTACTAATTCCATCTAGGCAAAAGTTTCCTGGAGGTCTAGAGACAGTGTATATTGCACCCACAGATAGATACATACATGTATGTATATGTTGATACCATGTACACATTTACATATGTTTATGTATTTGTATAGACACACATATGCATGTGTACATATATTCACAAACACACACATAACACACACTTATTCAACCCAGAAGCCTTGCAAGGAATGACATTCCAAAAGTTAAACAACCGATTTTCTTCCACAGATGTGTACGTTAAAGAAAATACAATACTTTTTCAGTATCTTGATAAATACTCTTACTGATAGGCATGGACACAAGTACTTATGTGTGGGATAGCATACCAAGAAATTTATTAATGGCATTGTTATTTAATGCCATTATTAAAAAGTCAAAGTGAAAACTAAACTAAAAACCAGTAGATAAGTAACCAATACATCCAGTCTATTTCATTATATGAAAAAGTCTTATTTGGGGTTTAATGGGTGGGACTTCTTGGAGTATATTAATTTTTCAGTTTTTAACTGGCATTTGTTGATGTTACCTGGATTCAAATTCTATGAATAATCTCTTATAAGTATGCAACCAAGGACTCAGCCTGACCTAGAATCAGAATGACTATCTTCACTCAAATAGAAGTTCATATTTATCAAATTATTTTAAGAATCTTTTGCTATGTTGTCCTTGAATGTTGGTAGATTTCAGGCTGGTCATGACATTCACAGTAAATTGTGTCTGATGACGTGTTGATGACCATCAACCTTTTGATTAAAAATTTATTATTCCAAAACTATAATCTGTTGAAAATTCCTGAAACCACAAAAAAACATTTTGTCCAAAGAGGATATTTGGGGGATGATCTTTAGATATAAGATAATTCCATATAATATTTATCTCCACCTTTTAGAGTGGAGTTTATTTTCATCCTAATTTAAAATAGTCTTATAAATTGAGTATTGATGTGAGAAGCAATTTTGATAATATTTTTTAAAGTACTCTTATAGAAATGCAATGGATTGATACTTTTCATATTTTACATAAATTATTTTTTATATAAATTGTATTTACTGTTCATCTTATGGAAATATATATTTTATATAAATTTAACTAATTATTACCAAATCTTGCAGTTTTTGCTTGAAAAATGTCCAGATTGCCCTTTTCTCTCTGTTTACATGGAAGTCCAACCAAATTTATAGGATTAAAATAATTTCTGTGAAGTTAGATTTTGCAATGAATGAATATATTAGGCAGAAGCCCTTTTAAAATCTGAATTTCTCAGGGTTTTTCTCCAGCATTCTTATTGCAACATGTATGACTTAAACTTGGAAATTTCCATTACCCTTAACCTGAAAAGATGTAGCCCATATGTTGATTAGAAAATATACTTTCTGAACATTGTACTTTTACAAACAGAAAGAAAAATATAAAAACTTTTTAAATGCCAAAAGATTAAAAAAAGCCAGGGACTTTTTCAGTATCAATTGAGCATAAGTTAAAAGTTTTTGTAAAACATTTACACAAAAGCAAATTTGTTATCTTTAGGCCAAACTGATCCTGCTATGATAGAAAAATATTATGTGTTTTTCTCATTGTACTCTGTCGAAAATTAGTTTATGTCTGCACACTAGCAGATGACAAGTTATTTTAAAGATAAAGGAATATAAGACGGGGGATAGTACAATGAGAACTGGGCCTTCTTCCCCATCTCATCATTGGCTCTCAGGATTCCGACATTCTCTTCATTAGCTTTGTGAGACAGCATGGATCAGGTTGGTTGTTCAAGGGGTAAAATAGTACATGTACATCATAAAACATTTGCAAATATGTTTTTGAGAGAGAAAGAGCATATTTTAAAAGCTGATAAACCCTCAAACTCTCTCTTATCCTTGACTTCAAACAGTTCTTCAAAAATCCAAATGCAAGGAATGTCTAAATGAAACACAGGGTTATCATTTCTCTAAAATTTGGGGTTTTTTGAACTTATTGATGTGTAATATGTGAGCCAATCATGGAATAAATATTTGAAAAATTCTGGGAAAATAATCTCACCAGTTTCCTCTTCCACGATTGAAACTTCTGCCCTGTGTAGCTGAGTATACTTAACACAAATATGCTACCAGCAAGATATATTCTTTGAAAGTCTGTGGACTGAAGGTCAGCAAACAGCTAAAAAAATTGTTTGAACAAATGGGACTGGGAACCCAGTAGCTTGGGCAGTTTCAAAAAGCAATTTTTTCACACTGTTAAACACCAGAATCACTCAAACACCTACTGTAATTTGAAGAATCATCTCATGATGATCTGGGAGGTCATATCTGAGTAGGGCTAAGCAAACATACCTGTGAATCTCTGCCTCTGCTTCAGCACTGAAATAAGTCTGGGGTCCTCTATCAAACATTATTTTAATGCTGTTATGGATTGAACGTCTATGTTTCCTTCAAATTTATATGTTGAAGTCCTAACCCCTAATATGATGGTATTTGAAGATGGAAATATTGAGGTGATTAGGATTAGTTGAAGTCATGAGGGTGGGGAACTCATGATGGTATTAGTGATTTTAAAAGAACAGACACCAGAGAGCTTTTTTTTCTCTCTCTCCACTCATACATACCAAGGAAAGACCATGCGAGAACACAACGAGAAGGACACCATCTGCAAGCCAGAAAGAGAACCCTCATCAGGAACCAAAATGATTGACACTTTGCTCTTGTGCTTCCCCACCTCCAGAACCGTGAGAAAAAAATTTCTGTTTAAACCACTCAGTCTATGGTATTTTGTTATGGCAGCCGCAGGTAACTAATATAAAAGCTTGTTTTCTCCTGACGGTTCAGTAATATATTATTTTTATTACTTAAAGTAAAGAAGAAAATTACATAAACTCCATATTTATGTTAACTTTTATTGAAGTAAAACCTAAAATAATAACCAATTTGATTTTAGGGGTTTGACAGAACTTCAATTAATCTAAGTCTCTTTCTAAGAAGAAACAGAGAACAGAGAAAAGACCAGAAAGGATGATCGTGTATATTAGCATACAAATAATCTAGAATAGTGTCAATGGGGTAAAGGGTATTTTAGCCAGATCTCCTTCACAACCAAGCAATATTTCCTGGAAGGTCTCCTGGCTGTAACAGTAAATATATATACGTGCTTGTCAACAAGCCTTCTCCACTGGTTGTGGCTCCGCTGTTTGCTATTCATATACTAATATTCCTTTGACTTCTATTCTTGCCAGAGCCTTATTGCTATTTGTAGCCCCGCATAAAATGCATAAAATGCTTAAATGGGATTGGGGGGAATGTGCAACATTCAAGGATAATATATTCTAGAGTAACCTCAAGTAAGGGACTTCTGCGCAAGGTGGAGGGACACTTTTCCTATAATTCTCAATCTTCAAAATATTTGTATTTTTATTTATTTATGTGTTTATATTTTTCTTGTCAAAGCCTAACAGGAACATTTTACTTCTTCATATAAAGAGAGTCAATATAATCAGGACTGGCTGAAGAAAGAGATGATTGTTTCACATGCTGAGTACACTTAGGGTAGGGTGGATTCAAATGCAATTGAATTCATGGCTTACACGAGGCATTCCGAACTGTTCCTTTCTTCAGGCTCCATGATCTCAAGACAGTGGCAGTAGTCCTTAGTTTCACTTACTAGCTTCCCATCCATTTGCCACTGTTTCAGAGAGTTCGGCAAAATTCTCATGATGACTTTTAATCTCTGAAATGGTGATGTGTGCAGATGTGAACCAATCACTGTGGCCTGGGGACTGGGAGACTATAATCCACCAAGTTCCAGTGACTTGCTTTACTTAGGTTTACTGCAATCATATTGACTGCGACAGGGGGCTTTCTAAATGAAAGCCACCGATTAGCAAAGCCAGGTAAGTGGATGCCTGTTGATTCATACCCAAACAGCTCCCATAGCCCAATGATCGTGGCTCCTTTTAACACATATATTTCTTCCTACATATTCCATACAAATACCTTTATCTTCCTAAGATTCAGGTTTACCAGTTCTTAGTTTAGATTTTTTGTGTAATGTGCAGTTATTTCCATCAAGTATAGATGTAGCCCAAGGCACTTCAAGAAAAAAAGAGAGAAGAGGGAAAATGCGCCACTTCCTATGTGAGATAGAGAGAAGGAGTTTTGAATCATCTTGCCTCTTGAGTCCTTCTGGACACATTGGAGGGTGTTTGTTAGGTTAGCCCAAGGCTTGACCCAGGTGCTGTTTTTCAGGGGGCAGCTTCCAGATTTATTATCTTTCCTTCTCACATCTAAGATAAAATGTGGTGATATGGTATTTCAACATACAATAGAAAACCTAAAAATTACCTTCATGGCATTAGAGAATTCATTGATATGGTGGGCAAGGAAATCTGTGATGTAGGAAAACAAACTTGAGAATAGAATACTGAAGATAGTAAACAAATACTACAGAGATATAATACTGTGAGAGAAAAAGGAGAGTGGAAAGTTACACAGTCTGGCAGTTACACAGTTTCTACCAAAGGTTTGGAATGAAAAATGTTAAAAATCAGTTGATAAAATCAGTTATCAATTAAATAATTAAAGAAAACTTTCCTAGGTTGAAAAAGATTGATATATAAAGACAACCTTTTGTGAATTTGGCAAAAACAATGAAAAAATAAAAGATACATCTATCCATGCATACTGGTAAAATGTTGAGTAACAGATGAAGAGTTGTATACCTAGGCATTAAATAAACGTAAATATACATATATACAAATTATTTAAACACTAAAGACAGATCATCTGTTCTTCCTAAAACATGGAAAGCTATAAATTAAGCTGTCTCAAACACCTCTGAAATATGAAGTATGAAGGTGTACTATGGAACAGGTTCAGTTTCAATGGAGGAGAAATGAATAGTGATCAGCGGCTTTTACACTTTGCTAAAGGGTCATGTATGCTTAAAACTAACTAAAAGTAATAAAACAAGAGCTATAATCATCATCATGCAAATACAAAACCAGTACTTAGAGCTCAGTATACATTAGTATTTGTTCTAAACAGTTTACATGTAGCATTGACTTGTTTAATACTACATGCAAGTATTATTTTTATTCTAATTTAACCAATGAGTTTAATTCAAGGAAAGTTAAAGAACAAAGGCCACACTGTTAATGCATGAAGAAACTGGCACTTAACATAAGCTTTCCGGCTCCAGAGTGCTATGTATGCTAAAATATGTAGTTTGAGTGTTGGTTTTGGACAAAACATCGAAAGATGCACTCCACACAAATGAAAGTTGAATTTCATACTGTAAATTCTGGAAATATTAAAGGACTTCTACATCTGGCCTGACCATTGACAATGAATTTTGTGGCCCAGGGGTAATGTAGGTACAATGAAAAATAGGAAGAGTGAAAAATCTGGAAAGAATTACAGCAGAGTAATAACATAGATTGCCGTTGAATATAGAAATGATTTTCTTCCCCTCTTAATTTTCTAAATTTTTCTTTCTTTGTTGGTTAGACATTAATCCCTTTATAATAGCAAGAATAAACTCTACTTTATAGCTTTCGTAACATGACAGTTTAACTCTTTTGATGTGCTTCACTATTTGTGTGATTGGTCGTGTGCTGCTGTCTTCTGCACTGTAATCAGACGATATGTTTGAACATTAGCTGTAAGCCTATGCCAGTCAGAGAACCATTGGTTTGCTCCACTGTACCCACCAATGGGTTGTCTGATGTCAAGGAAATATTTCCTGTGCTGAACAGATATAAAAAGGGAATAAAAGCCTGACAAAGATGGATATGTGTCGAAGAACAAAGATCTTAGTTTTTGTTTGCTTCTCTTATGTTTCATTTAATTGCTTATTTTATTTTGACTTGCTTTTGATATATCCAATGAAGAGCAAAGCCTTCTTGAAGGACAAAATACAGGGTTTTCTCACAGAGGTAGATAAATTGATCTTTTTGATATTGTCTCTCTCTCCAGAAATTTAACAGACATTTCTAAAATAAGTCTCATTTTGCTTTTCAAAAATAATAATATAATGTCACATATGAAAAATATACAAAATCACAGCATGGTTTATAGTCTGGCCCATTCTAGTGGGAATCTTATTATCAGCCTCAAAAGATTTATACAGAGATTAGGCCTTGTATCTCAATACTTTCCTAAAACAAACTGTTATAGGGTCCCAACATGGTAAAATTCCATTCAAAGACCTATTTATGGGTGAAGAAAGGTTCCTGGGAAATCCACTGTGTCTAAAATTGTTGACTGGTGGAAAAGGATAGCTTCTACATAACACATTCTATCTTAACAGGATTGTGCTTTTAGTTAGAGAGTCTGTTTAAAACAATTAATATCTAGAGTGCCAAATTTAGTAATTTTATGTGGATTAGTAAGAGAACCAGAAAATTTATCAGGTGATAAAAGGTTTAAGCTTGCATTAGTAGATGAAGTCTGAACTGGACCTAAAGATAAAATGAAAATCTTACATTTCTTTGTGCATGAATGATTTGTTCTCGATCTTAAACTCTGCTTATTTTACTGCTTGAAGTAACTTCCTTTGCTGTTTCCTTTTTGGAAATCCTAGTTCAGCTAGAATAGAACAGTGAGGAACATCTTTTCCGATGAGATTGTTTTTCCCCAAATCTAAAATATGGTGATAATGCATGTGTGAATTGGATTGTCATTTATCTGCAAATAAATTTGATAGCATACCTTTGTCAAAGGCTGGGGAGGAATTTAAATACGCCTTTATATATTTCTATATATAACTATATGGAGTTTTGTGTTATTTTAAACAAAATTATATGGAGAATATCAAAGCATTAGATATTGCACATAATATAAAATTATATATATATATATATATATATATATATATGATTAATCTCCTCTGAACTATAATGCTACATTACAGAAAAAAGACATGTTCTGCAACAGCACACACAAGAAGTCATGCCACTAACAAGAAACCACCTTGGTACCTAAGAAGCTTACTAATGTCAAGGTATACTGTGCTAATTAGAGACAGGAGCATGTTATGTAGACAGGATAAGGAAATTTCAGGAAGACGCTAATGTCATCATATCTAAATAGAATGCATGGTTTTTCCTTATGCTTTGTACTGCATATGTGGGAAATACAATTATGTGGTTCTAATACATGAAAACAAACATCCGTGGCCAAGAAACGAACCCTATATAACCTCAGTCTAAGAGGATGGGAGATGGTGGATAGAGAGCATCCTCCCTAGAGAGGCACGTATAATTTGAAAACAAAACAAAACAAAACATTTTTGAGGAGCAGGTGGAAGACTTGTTGCAACTGGAGCCTAAATAAAACATATACATTATTGCATTGCAGAGTTGGGAGGAAGATGTGGAACTCTCCAAGGTTCTAAAGTGCAAATAAAAGAACAGCATGGGAAAGAAAAATAAATACAATAAAATTAGTGAAATAAAACAAGAGAAAAAGCTAACATGTTGTTTACAAGAAACAGAACTAAAATATAAGAACATGTAAGGATTCAATCTAAATGACCAAAACAAACAAACAAAACTACAGTAATAGCAACCTAAAGAAAGTTGACATAATGATATTAATATGAAACAAAAATTATACTTAACTACAAAATTCAATATTACGGACAAAAGTTCATGTTGACCACATGAACTATTGTAAGTTTCATGCATCGAAAATATTTTAAAAATAAATAAAGTAAAACTGATATAAAGAAAAATGGACAAAACCATCATCATGGGGGAGGTTTCAACATCCTTTGAATAATTATTTGTAAGTAAAGCAAAGGAAGAGTTAGTGCCTCTGTAGAGGATTTATTTGAACACCATAACTAACATGGGTGCCCGTACACACATATATACGACCTTGTACGAAATTATACATACTTGCATACATCAATTTGTTGCACATCACTTTACTGTGCTTTGCAGATACTGCTTTTTTTTTTTTTTCCAAGTTGAAGGTTTGTGGCAATCCTGTACTGGGCAATTCTATCAGCGCCATTTTTCCAACCGTATGTGCTCAGTTTGTGTAAAATTCTGGTAATTCTCACAATATTTAAACTCTTTCATTACTATTATATCTGCTATGATGATCTGTGATCAGTAATCTTTGATGTTACTATTGTAATCATTTTGGAGCTCCATGAACTGCACCCACATAAGCAGTAATCTTAATTACTCAATATTATGTGTGTCCTGACTGCCCCAATGACCTAAAATTCCTCCATCTCTCGCCCTTTCTTTGGGCCTCCCTATTTCCTGAAGCATACTAATATTGAAATTAGGTCAATTAATAACCCTACAGTGGCCTCTAAGTGTTCAAGTGAAGCAGAGTTATACACTTCTCACTTTAAATAAAAAAGCTAGAAAGAAGTAAGTATAATGAGGAAAGCATGTCAAAAGCTGAGACAGGCTGAAAGCTATACCCCTTGCACCAAACAGCCAAGTTATGAATGCAAAGGAAAAGTTGTTGAAGAAAATTGAAAGTGCTACTCTCCTGAACACATGAATGATAACAAAGTGAAATAGGCTTATTGCTGATACGGAGAAAGTTTGAGTGGTCTGGTTAGAAGATCAAACCAGCCACAGCATTTCCTTAAATGAAATCCTCATCCAAGAGCAAGCCTCTAACTCTCTCCAATTCTATGAAGGCTGATAGAGATGAGCAAGTTGCAGAATAAAAATGGGAAGTTAGGTTGATTTATGAGTTTTTTTTTAAGCCATCTCTATAACATAAAAATGCAAGATGAAGTAGCGAGTGCTGATGGAGAAGCTGCAGCAAGTTATACAGAAGATCTTGCTAGCTAAGTTAATTGATGAAGGTGGTTACATTAAATGACAGATTCTACTCTGTTAGACAAAAGAGCCTTCTATTATTAGAAGTTGTCACCTAGGACTTTTGTAGCTAGAGAAGAGAAGCCAAAGCCTGGCTTCAAAGTGTCAAAGAACAAGCTAACTTTTTTTTTTGAGATGGAGTTTCGCTCTTGTTACCCAGGCTGGAGTGCAGTGGTGCGATCTTGGCTCACCGCAACCTCCGCCTCCTGGGTTCAGGCAATTCTCCGGCCTCAGCCTCCCAAGCAGCTGGGATTACAGGCACGCGCCACCACGCCCAGCTAATTTTTTTGTGTTTTTAGTAGAGACGGGGTTTCACCATGTTGACCAGGATGGTCTCGATCTCTTGATCCACCCACCTCTGCCTCCCAAAGTGCTGAAATTACAGGCGTGAGCCGCCACGCCCAGCCCGAACAAGCTAACTTTTTATTAGGGTCTAAGGTAGCTGGTGACTTTAAGCTGAAACCAAGGCTTATTTACCATTCTGAAAATTTTACAGCCCTTAAGAATTATGGTAAATGTACTCTACCTGTGCTCTATAAATTGATGACAGCACAACTGTTTAAATCATGGTTTGCTGAATATTTTAAGCTGACTGTTGACAAAAACAATCCTTTCAAAATATACTATTTATTGACAATGCACCTGGTCACTCAAGAGCTCTGATGGAGATATGCAAAGAAATGAATATTATTTTCATATCTGCTAACCATGAAGTCCTTGGATCAAGGGGTGATTTTGGTTTTCAAGTCTCATTATGTAAGAAATATATTTTGTAAGGCCATAGCTGCCATAGACAGTGCTGCTTCTGATGTATTTAAATAAAGTAAATTAAAAATCTTCTAAAAAGGATTCATCATTCTAAATTCCATCAAACACATTCAAGATTCACGGGTGAAGGTCGAAACACCAACATTAACAGGAGTTCAAACAAAGTGGATTCCAACACTCACGTAGATTTTGAGGGGCTCAATACTTCAATGGAGGAAGAAAATAGTTGTATCAGAAATAGCAGGAGAACTAGAATTTGAAGTGGAGCCTGAAGATGGAATTGAATTGCTGTAATCCTGGAATAAAACTTGAACAGTGAGAGCCACTTTTTTATGGATGAGCAAAGAAAGCCATTTCTTAAGATGGAGCCTATGCCTGGTGAAGACGCGGTGCACATTGTTGAAATGACAGCAAAGGATTTTGAATATTCCATAAACTTATTTGATAAAGCAGCCACGGGGTTTGAGAGGATTAACTCCAATTTTGAAAGAGGTTTTAATACTTTTGTAATAACACTGTATAATACTTTTGTAATAACACTAGTACATTCTAGTCTTCTCTCAGAGGTTATCAACTATGCTAGCTTTGTACATGTCCTTAGATAAATCTTACGTATAATGACAAACATATATGGATGTAAAAAAGGTATTGTTCTGTGGATTTTAAAAATCTGGATATGGCCGGGCATGGTGACTCATGCCTGTAATCCCAGCACTTTGAGAGACCAAGGTGGGTGGATCATGAGGCCAAGAGATTGAGACCATCCTGGACAACATGGTGAAACCCTGTCCCTACTAAAAATACAAAAATTAACTGGGCATCATGGTGCACACCTGTAGTCCCAGCTACTTGGAAGGCTGAGGCAGGAGAACCGCTTGAACCCAGGAAGTGGAGGTTGCAGTAAATCAAGATTGTGTCACTGCACTCCATCCTGGGGACAGCATCAGACTCTGTCTTAAAAAAAAAAGGATATAATATTGTACTTGATTTATGTTTTAAACTTAAACTTAAGAATATGTTTGGAGAACTCCAGGTAATTTTATAGCTGCAGAGTAACTATGGGTATTTAATTTAATAAACTATGGAATACACACATGTCTGCGGAATACACATAATATGTGTATTCCATAGTTTATTAAATTATTCTTTCAGTGATGGTCTCATTGAAGTTGTTTTCAGGTTTCCACTATTGTAACGAACAATAAATTTTCTTGGACATATCTTTGTATTCATGAACAATTCTTCTAGGGTAAACACCACAAAGTAGACTTGTTGGACTATAGAAATAGGACACTTAACATTTAGTAGATAATCCCAAATTCACACTAATGTGAGATAATCCACTTATGTATATTCTCACCTACAGTTGGTATTATCTGATTTTTAAAATTTGATATAACTCTTGTATCATTGTTTAGATGTATAATTTCTTGATTACTAAAGTGTTGAGCATATGGTATTTATGGCTATTTTTCATTTTCTCTGAATTGTCTGATCATGCCAAAGATTTGTTATGACTTTTATATTTTGTGTTATACCTTATGGGTTTTCCTATCCCAAGTTTGTAAATATTGGTGTTGATGGTATAGTGGTGAGCATAGCTGCCTTCCAGGTTTGTAAACATAATTTTGTTACCACAATTTTAATATTGTTAAATATTTTTCTGAAGCATGTTATTAAAAATATGCTTTAAAATATTAATTAATAAAATACTTTAGAGTATTTAAAAATAATAATTTATCTTTGTTTTATTTTTCCAAAAGAACAGCCACACTCACGCCATTAATTCAGTTATCTGTCCTATCACCAGTGACTTGAAAATGCTATTTCTATCACATACTAAATTATCTCACACATACTGAACACACACACAAACATGTTGGTCTATGTTGTAGTTTCTACTCAGTTCCATTGGTCAATTACGCTATATGTGTTCTAATACCAAATTATTTTATAATATGTTTTTCCCACAGAATGTTTATAAAATCTGGTGCATATCTATTACATCATCAAGGAAATCAGAAAGATGATAGCCAGATAGGCAGGCAGACAGATAGATAGGTATGCATACAGGCAGACATGGACAGACAGATAGGTAAATGGACAGACAGATAGACAGACAGATGGATAGATAAGTAGAGAAAAAGATACACAGATGAACAGACAGATAAATACATAGGCAGATAGATAGATACATACATACATAGATGCATAGAGATAGACACATACATACATACATACATACATACATAGACAGACAGATGGACAGATAGATGGATAAATAGATAGGCAGACAGACAGTTAGACAAACAGATAGATAGACTGATAGGCAGACAGACAGATAGATAAATAGAAATATAGGTAGATAGATTGATAGGCAGGCAGGCAGACAGATAAACAGAAAGACAGGTAGATATATAGGTAACAGATATATAGATAGACAGGTAGAAAGATGTATAGTTAGATAAATGGACAGATAGGTAGATAGATGGACAGACAGAAAGGCAGACAGAGAGATAGATAAATAGAAAGACAGGTAGATAGATAACAGAAAGATAGACATATAGATAGAAAGACAGATGTATAATTAGGTAGATAGACAGGTAGGTAGATAGATGAATAGATGGATAGATAGATATACAAATAGATGAATAGTAAGGTAGACAGATGGACAGATAAATAGATAGATGGACAAACAGGTAGATAGGTAGGTAGGTAGGTAGGTAGATAGATAGATAGATAGATAGATAGATAGATAGATAGATAGATAGATAGATACAATGTTCCTCAATTTTAATGGCTTCATGGATAGAGGGTAGCAGGAAAAGTTGCTCATTTGTTATTCTTTCCATTTCAAAACTCGTTTTGGATATTCTTATACATTTAAACTTCCATGTGGTTTTAAAATATAAAGTTATTGATATTTTCTGTTTCTTTAATAAAATGCCCAATTAGGTATAGCTGCTAGAAGACACAGATGAGAGACTCAGGAAAACAAAGTGTATTATACTCACAGTTCCTAGAGACAGGAGGCATGAGAAATGATACAGCCACATGGAAAAACTCCAGGATTGTCAGGAGACAGAAGACAGGAGCCCAAAATTTTATTGGAGTTTCCACTGGAAAGGCAAAGTAGGGCAGGGTAAACCATTTAGGATTGGCCAGTTTGATCAATTTCAGCAGGCTGTAATCAACTGGGGTGATTCCTATTTGTCTGGTTCCTGGCCCTGGGATGATTAAGGTGAGGAACATTGCCTCCTGGGGTGTAGAGGCCAGATAGAGGAGGTATAGCTCTGGATTGGTTAGTTTGTGGACCAAAGGCATATTCCTCCCTGAGCCATTCCTATCTCTAAATATTGACTAGCCCTGAGAGGGACATTGTCTCCCCAGCCAGAAAGGTCTTAGAAGGTGTCAAAACATATATATATGGCATATGTATACAGTGTATATATAATGCACTTGAAAAATTCTGTAGCAAATTTATTGGACTTTCACTGAAACTACACAGTACTATAGATTGAGAATCAGCATTATGATTTCCATCTTAGTTTAAAATTATGTATTATTTTATTTAAACTAGTCATATTTTAATGATTAAATTACACATTGCACATTTATTGTTTTGCTTATTCCTACTGGTTAATGCTATTGTGAAAGAAACCTATTTTCTCCTTAAAGTTTATGTTTAATTATACAGATGCACTACTTAGCTATTGATGTTTTCCTCCAGTTTTTATGAGAAATGAATTACATACAATAAAATTCAGATTGTTTAGATTTGCCATTATGTACAGTCATTTGACAGATAGAAAAGATTATAAAGATATTCAATACATTTCTGTTTTTTTTTTTTTTTTTTTTTTTTTTGAGACGGAGCCTCGCTCTTGTTCAATGGTGAGATCTCGGCTCACCGCAACCTCCGCCTCCTGGGTTCAGGCAATTCTCCTGCCTCAGCCTCCTGAGTAGCTGGGATTACAGGTGTGCGCCACCGTGCCCAGCTAACTTTTTTGTATTTTTAGTAGAGACGGGGTTTCACCATGTTGACCAGGATGCTCTCGATCTCTCCACCTCGTGATCCACCCGCCTCGGTCTCCCAAAGTGCTGGGATTACAGGCGTGAGCCACCGCGCCCGGCCCCACATTTCTGTTTTTTAACTTAGTATTATGGCCAGCAAAAAAATTAAATAAAAATAAAAAATTGAAAGAAAATCATTAAAAGGTATTTGTTATTGACGAATAAAATAAAAAAAAAAATACTTAGATTATTCTGGCTAAAAACACTATCAGTTACATGTGCTGCAAACACAGCAGGCCCTTGAATAATGTTGTTTAATTCCATGCCATTTTGTTACAATACTGATGCGGCTGGGGCATACATGGGTTTTCTCCAGGTACTCTGGCAGGCCCCATACCCGGAGATGTGCCCCTTAGGCGCACTGGGGAGTCTGAGCAGTCCCAGTCTAAGCGAGTGCACGTGTGTCAGCGGTGGCAGGGATTCGAGTTACCTCATTACCGGTACGCCTCCCCAGAAGAAAGGACTGGCCTGAGGGGCACACATCAGAAACGGAATGAGGCAAGTTCCAGAGCAGGAGTGGAAATTTACTAAAAAGCCTTTAGAACAGGAAGGGAAGGAATCCAAGTGGGCGCCTGAAGGCGAAAGAGAAAAAAGAGAAAGTCTTTTAACCTTAATCCCGGGATTTTATGGACTCGCCTCTTGCCCCCAGTTCTCCCGCGAGGGTGACTTTCCGCATGCGCAGTGACGTCTTCACCCGTTGGAATTGAGCATGCGCAGTGTGTTTAGTGACAGACTGGCATGCCCCTCTGAGGCTTTTTCCCCCTTTTCCGATGAAAGGTGCCCCCCCCCCACCGGAAGCTGTTACTTCGCCATTTTATTTGGGTCTCTTAACAGACTTGCTGAGGAAATTGCTTCTCCCCGGGGCCTGCATTCCGTTACTGTTTGTAATGTTAGCGGGTGTGGCCCCCATCCGAAGATTATCGCTCCCTGGCTGCCCAGTTACCATTTTTAAAGCGGCAATGCGGTGATTGCTGAACCATCACCCGACATTCCTAGGAGGTGCGGGAGAAGCCCTCCCCTGCCCCGCTCATTGCCTGACTACCTGTAACAGGTGTGCGGGTGAGTGCACTCCGATGGAACCGTGTCCAGTTCAGGACTGGGTCCCCGCTGACACCTTGAGCTGCCAGGACCGGCTCTGGCTACTCAGGATCCCAACCTAGAATAAAGGGGTAAATATTTTGCTTGCTTTTTAAAATCTTTCTTTCATGTATGAATAGCTCATATTTATTTCAGTGTTTAATCTCAGAAGCGTTTTGGGTCTTTATTTAGAAGTTTGGTGATGTTTTTGTAACCAGAAATATGCTGTAGGAACTTAACTCTTGTTGATAAGAATTCGCGTATGGTCTAATTGGTTTCTTTATACCTAGTTTCACTTAAAGTTGCAGTTGCCAAGAACCTAATCCCCACGTTATAAGGACTTACTATATATATCTTCTTCGATTCCTCAGGCAACTTATTATTATTATTATCTTGAGACGAAGTCTCGTTCTGTCCCCCAGGCTAGAGTGCAATGGCACCATCTGGGCTCACCGCCTCCCGGGTTCAGGGAAGTCTCCTGTCTCAGCCTCTGGAGTTGCTTGAGTTACAGGTGCCCGCCACCACGCCCGGCTAATTTTGTATTATTGGGAGACACGGGGTTTCGCGGTATTGGCAAGGCTGGTCTCCTGACCTCAGGCGATCCACTTGCCTCAGCCTCCCAAAGTGCTGGGATTACAGGCATGAGCCACCGCGGCCGGCCTTTTCAGATTTAAAAATACTTAGATTATTCTGGCTAAAAACACTATCACTTACATCTGCTGCAAATACAGCACGTCTTTGAATAATGCTGTTTACTTCCATGTCGTTTTGTTATAATGTTCCGGCTGGGGCCATTATGTGGAGTTTGAACATGGGTTTTCTCCAGGTACTCTGGTATCCCCCATATCCCAGAGATGTGCACCGTTAGGCGAACTGGCGAGTCTGAGCAGTCCCAGTCTAAGTGAGTGCGGGTGTGTCAGCGGTGGCAGAGATTCGAGTTACCTCATTACTGGTATGCTAGTTTTTTATTTTTTGGTAGAGACAGCTTTCACCATGTTGGCCAGGCTGATTACAAACTCCTGACGTCTGGTGACCTGCCTGCCTTGGCCTACCAAAGTGCTGGGATTACGGGAGTGAGCCACCACGCCCCACGTCTGTATTCTCATTCTAGAAGTATTGTTATTTTCCCTCAGATTTAGATCTAGAAATCCACTTGTAATTCATTTCTGTATATGGTGTGAGAATTAAGGTCTGTTTTTCCCCATGTAGACACTCAGTGGACAAACCTCACTAATTCAAAGACTTGTTCAGTGGCACCCTCTTAATCAAAATTAAATGGTTTATACATGCTTGGATCTGCTGTTATTTTATGGGTGTATTGATATATTTCTAAAAATACCATATGATTTTAATCAGTTTAACTTTAAAACAATCTTTGATATATATTTATGCCTTTCCCCCTACAGTTTTGGCTTTTGCATCTTTTTGAGGATTATTTCATATATTTACACATATATATCAACATACACACTTGGACTTTGGTAGAAATCACATTCATAATGTATGTTGATTTGGGAAAAATGGACATGTCTTACATTATTGAGTTCTCCAGTATATGAATATGGTACATACTGTTACTGATCTAGGTCTTTGATTTCCCTCAATGATGTTGTATAAATCGTAATGTAAATTGCTGTGTCTAGGTCTTCTATATATTTTAGTGTATTTTATCTTATGTATTTGATTTCTTGGATGGAATGATACATATCTTTAACATTTTTCATAGCCTGTATATTTCTGAAATACGAAATACCAGTATTTAGCAAAACTGCTTTGTATTTAGCAAAACTGCTAAATGTACATTATTTTAAATATGTGGTCTACTGATTATTTTTGATACAATCCTATCAATCTGCAGATATGAATATTTTAGTATCATACTTTCAAACCTTCGTATTTTCGATTTCTCTTCTTGAATTATTGCCGTGGCTTCAGTGATCACTAAATGTTGAAAAGAATGATTGCTTATACCGACTTTCTAGGTTTTTTTCTAGATCCAAGTGAAGAAATTTAGTCCTTATTGTAGTTGATTTTTTTTTAATCAGTAACTGATATTGAATTTTATCAAATGCCTTTTCAGCAGTTGAGATAATGAAATTATTATTCCTTCCTAATCTGTAAATGTGGTGAATTAGCTTGAGATTACAATGAACATAAAGCTTCCAATTCTTTGATAAACCTGTTGATTATACATTATGTGTGTTGTTATACTTACTGTTTTAATTTGGCAACTTTTAAAGGATATTTAAATCCATATTCAATATTAGGATTAAATTTTACTTGCCTTTTCTCATGTTGTCCTTAGATTTTTATACCGAAGACTGATAGTGATGGTTGACTTGGTGTGTAAACTTGAGTGATTTAGGAGACATTCAAATAGTCAAGCACTATTTATCGGTGGGTTTCTCTTTTATTGAAAAGGAAACTCAGGTGGTTTGACATTTTATTAGAATGAGTGGACTGCCCCAGGTGTGTCTGAGAGCCTGTTTCCAGAGTAGATTGGCTTTAAGTCCGGGACTGAATTAGGGAAGATCTGCCCTCAATGCGGGCAAGCCCCAACCAATCTGTGGACAGAGTGAGTGGCAAATCCACCCACAATGTGGGTAGGCACCTTCCAATTAGCTGACCTTTCCAAAAGGCAAATCCGCCTTCAATGTGGGCGGGTACTGTCCAGTTAGCTGGGGCCTAGATGGAAGGACAAGGTGGAGGATGGTGAATTTGCTCTCTCCTGGTGCCAGCCTATACTTCTCCAGCTCTTGAACCCCAGAGCTCCAGTTCCTAATGCCTTTGATCTTAGGGACTGGGCGCCGCAGCCCTGGACTCTAGGGCCTGAGGCCTGGAGATGAGAGCCACACAACTGTCTTTGAGGTTGCCTGAGGCCTTGGCCTGGGCCTGAACCCGCTCACTTGAGTACCCAGTTAGCAGAGCGCCTATGCTGAGATTTCTCGGCTCATGCTGGTATTTCTCGACCTACAGAAGCCGGTGAGGCACTTCTTAACAATCCTGCCTCATCCTTCTCTCTATCCTAGTGGTCCTGTCTCTCTGGAGAACCAGCACTGAAACAGTGAAGTTTTCTTTTATGAAATATTATAGTTAGAGGTCTAATGTACTTAATACTTATAGCGGTGTTTAGGTTTTCTAATTACTTTTGCCAGTTTTATTAAGTCGTGTTTGCTAGACATTTTATGATTTGAAATAATTTTCAGGTTTATTGGTATCGTTTGTTCTTTGTATCCATTTATACTTGTTTAAATTGCTGTCTCATCTAGTAACTGGCCTTTTTTTGTTTCCCTTTTTTTGGTAACTTCACACAATCTTAATCAACTTTTCAGAGAATTATAAATGTCATCAGGCACTTTTGTAAATCATTTTAAACTTTGCTCATCTTTATCGTATGTGCTTTGTATTTTATCCATTTTTGATTTTTACATTTTATTTCCTCCACAGTTTAATTTGTCATTCATCTGTACCTTCCTAATTTAAGAGTATTGGATAAATAATAACAGCATTCTTTCCTTCTTAATATAGACATTTAAGGTTGTATATTTCCCTCTCAGCAAAGCTTTAGCTGCACACAAAAACTTTTTATTAATATCGATTATATGCATTTAGAAACATTTTTTGATTTTTATTTCTTCCTTGAACCATGGCTAATTTAGAAGTTTGATTTTTGTTTTCCAATTTCCAAATATGGGGGTATTTTAAAGTGATCGTTTTGTGGTTAAATTCTATCTTAATTCTACTATACCTAGAAAACGTACTCTAAATATTTTTAATCATTTGACATTTGCTGCCCTTAGCCATGGGACGAAGCATATAGTCAATTGCTTGAAACATGTTTTATGTACACTTGAATAGAACTTGTATTCTATGGATGATGGATGTAGTTCTCTAGATTTTCCAGTAGGCCAAGCTTGTTTATTGTGTTGCTTAAGGGTTCTGTATCATGTCTGATTATTTTTTGTCTGTCCTGTCTGTATGGAGAGGAGTGTGCTAAAACCCCTCATTATCATATTGAATTGGTCTGAGTCTCCCAGTTATTAATCTTTGCTTTATATTTTATGCCATAGTGCTAGGTATATATGAAAAGCTAGACTTATGACATGTTGACAAAACTTTCATGTTTATGAAATATCTCTTTCTCTGGAGTAATGATTTTTGCCTTGAATCTAGTTTGCTTAGATAGTAATATACTTTAAGCAATATATATCATTTTTTTCATGTTTTTACTTGATCACTGTTATTAATTGTAGCTGTTTTACTTCCAAACTATGTATGATGGGTTTTGATTTTTTTTCATTTAGCCTGACAAAATGTTTATCTTTTAATTATTGCAGTCCTTCATCTAGAGCTATGTAAGCCCTGATATATTTGAGTTTAAATCTCCAATAGCTCTGTTTTATCTGTATTTGTCCTACCTGTTTTCTCCACTCTTTTCTTCCTAGTAATCAACTGTGTTTTTTAATATTCATTTTAACCTCATATTAGGTTGGTAGATGTATTTTACTATGTATTTAGTGATTGCCCTAAAGTAATAACCATTCATCTTTGACTTGCCAAACTTTAATATAAACATTCATTCACCTTTTGCCTGGCAATGCAAGAATATTAGAACACTTTAACTCTATCTGCCATACTCCTGCAAATTGCTATTTTTGTATCACATTTTAATTCGTATATATTTAATATTCTAAAACCTCACTACTATTATTGTTTGCTATGCTCAATATTCATTTGGGTTCAGCTACCTATGCATTTTGTTGTAGCTCTTTATTTTTTCTTACATCTCTGAACATCTATCACGGATCATTTCCTTCTCTTTGAAGAATCCTCTTCAATACAGGTTTACCGGTGGAAAATTCTCTCAGTTTTGGTTTGTGTCAATATTTATTTATTTTACCCTATTTTACTTCTGGGTCTTTTTTTCATGTTATAGACTTTTTATTTGACAGTAATTTTAGTTCAGGATTATTATTCTGTTGTCTTTTGACTCCCATCTTTTCATTTGAGAAATGATCAGTGTTTGTGTTGCTCTTTGAAGGTGATGTGTTTTCATGTCCCTGGCTGCTCTGAGATAGTCACTTTGTCCAGTTCTCAGAAATTTAAATATGCATATATAGAATTTTAAAAATGATGCTTGCTTTATACATGCATTTCCTGAATCTGTGGCTTGATACCTTTAGTCGGTTTTGGAAAAGTTGACAACATAATTTCTTACATCGTTTCTCCTCATTCTCCCTGTTCCTTTGGGAATTTTAATTATCTATTGCTAGATATTCTCTGTTGCTACATCTCTCATACTTCTTTGTTTTCCCTCCATAAGTTCCTCTGTTTTATTTTTAGATATTTTATTGAACTTATCTTTTATTAATCAATTTTTTAGTTATTTCTAAGTGTTACTAAATCTAACTTAAACTCTTAATATTGGTTATTTTGTTATTTAAATTCTCTTTTAGTTAATTTTTTTTCTTTTTTAGTTCTCTGCTAGAAATGTTAATCCTATGCCTTATTTTCTTGAGTATATGTTATATATAGTTCTTTCAAAGCATAATCTTTTCTGGGAACTGTTTTTAGTGCCCGTTAGTTTTTTCTGCTTTTCTGTCACAACGTCTTTTTTTCACATGCAATCTTAGTTTTGATTGGGTACTAGATATAGCGTATGAGTAACTGAGAAAACATTTTTGGTCCTAGAATGATATATTTCTCTGTAGATATAGATACATATTTATGCTTCTGGCAGGCATTTGGGGACATTGGTTGTCCTATATCAACTTAATTCTGTTTTAGGAACTAAAATTATTCAAAGGCTTCAGTGCCTCTCCAGGGTTTATATATTTCTGGATTATTTTTATTTCTATTATATAGCCTTTTGCTATGCCAGTCCAGGTCTCTTTAAGCCTACACACAAATTTCTATTCCCCTCTTTCTGTATTGGCTGTGATGTGTCTGTTGCAGTTACCATAGTGGTAAGTTCTTCTTGGAACCCATGTTCATGTGGTTTGGAAGCTGATCCTGGTTGCATATATACCTCCAAACCCATTCTCTTGCCTTCCCTGAGATATGTACCACCTGATATCACTAATGAATTCATTTTCCATTTATATTTGCCAGAGTTGTGTTTCATGGCTTGTAACTACCTGTTTCTTAATGTCAAAACATCTTCCATTTCTAGAAAGCTTCATTTGTTCATCATACATTAATATATTTAGTACACTTGATTTGTTCAAATTTGATTTAGGAATTTTATATTTATATTAATGAAATTACTTTTTATATATATCCGAGATGGCTAGGATTTAGGATCATAAAAGTTTTGAAAAATGGATTGGAAATCTGTCATATTTTTGTAACCACAAAACCAAAAATGTATTGTAAAATAAATAGAATTATCTGACACTGACTGTCGTTCATTTTTTTTTCAAATTATTCTGTAAAATTCTCACTTATATTCTAACACATAAACTTTAAAATCAGTCTGTTCAGTTAAATCACAGTTTGAGATTCTGACTGAAATTGTTAATTTGTATAGGATTGTCATTTCTAATGAAATTTGTTCTTTTCAGAAAAATGATGTTTCCCTGTAATTACTCAGCCTTTTTTTCATTCTTTTATTAAAGTGTGATTGATGATTATCTTTATGTTAGTCTTTATGCCTTTCTTTTCTTTTATTCCTTATTATTTTTGGTTTTGATTTTATAGAGCTTTTTTTTTTCCATTTACATTTCAAAGTGCTTCTTGCTACTACAGAAAGTGTATAGACTTTTACATATTTATTATGTATATAGATGCTTTTTCGAAATCTCTTAAAATTCTAAAAGGTGATTGCTTGTTAGTTTTTAATTATGTATCTCGTGATTTCGAGGTCTTCTTTTCTCATTACTAATTTGAACAGAAACAGTCAAGTATGTGCTATTTTATACAGTCATTTACACATTTAAAAAAAGCCATTGTCATGTAGAGAAGTAGCCATTCTCTTCCTATTTTACTTTGAAAACATGAGAATGGCAGTTAAGTTTTACATACTTTGTAACATATTCTTTATATTTCGATATAGTAATTTGATGAACTGCAACTAAAAACACAACTTGGAAACATCTTTCATTTCAAGAAAACTCTACTTGGTCATGGTATATTGATATATCTTGCTAAACTTGATTTGTTAAAATCTTTTGAGAAATATCTTTTATTTATAATTGCACTTATAAATATGTATATTTAAAAATAGCTAGAATTTAGACATATGAAAGATTTTAAAAATGAGTTTGGAATCTACTGTATTTTGGTGTCTTTCGGTAATTTAAAACACCTACATAGATTTGTTATTTAACTTGAAATAAAATCACCTGCAAAATTTAATGCTGTACCTCTCTATTTTTGTTAGATATTTAAAAAAATTCTCCAGTTTCCACCATCACTGCCACATTAGATTTTCTGACATTTTTGCGGTCAAATTTGCAAATAATATTTTTCAATAAAATTTAGCATTTCTTCTGGATTTTCAAACTTATTGCCATCAAATTGCATGGAATATTCTTTTCTGACACTTGGAACACTTTCTGTGTTTACATATCTATATTCCTAAAACTGTTCATTTGGATTTTTCTTTTTGCTGTATCAGGCTTGTCAAGATAATTTGTTTTCCTAAAAAGCTAGGATTTATTTTATTTAATTTTGGACTAAATCTTTATTCTTTTCTATTTCATCTGAAAGCACTTTCTTAATTTTCCATTTCTTCTTTTGTTTATCTTTATATAATAATGTTGTTCTCATGTTACATACCTAATTCCTTATCAGTCTTTCTTTTTAAATAAGATAATGTCTGGACTTAAAGTTCTTTTTTATACATCTTTCTCTCTATACCATATAATTTGATGTGGTTTAGGTTTTCAGTTAATTTTTGAATGATTTATAATTGTGTTTTTATTTTCCTCAAGCAAAGCTAATGATGGCTTTTGGGACCAAGCCAAAGCCACCAAGATTAATATTACTTCAATCATTTTCCAGTAACTCAACTGAAAAAAGATTGTCAAAACTGAAAGCTTCCTTCCAGTTTTGGCTCCCAGGTCTCAAGCTTCTCTGGTTAAAGGAGTGGGGGTATGGGGTGGGCTGGGGTGGGGAAGGCAGACTTCTCTTGCAGAGACTGGCAAGGCACTCTTCCTGTGAGACCACGGGTGCCAGCAAGCTCAGGCTGCCTCCCTTGTTCTCTAACAGGCTTCCAGAATCGGGAGGTTTTCTTGTTCTCTTCTTTCAAGAATTTAAGGCCTTAGAAATGCTCTCACTTATTTCTGGGTCTAACATTAAGTTTCTGTTCTTCACGCTGTTCTAGCATGGAATTGGGAGGAAAAATGTGTCATGAAAAGCATTCAACGAGCTGTCTTCAGTAATCCACATTTTTCTCTTAAAATATTTTTGGAAACTCAGCTAATTATCATCTCTTTCGCTACCGTTGTCTTAACTGAAACCCTTATTAGCTCTATCTTGTCCTACTGAAATTATTTCACCACTAGAGTGTCTCCTGCTTATATCACCCTGAAACCCATCTGTCCCCCATACTGTCAGTATTATCTTTTAAAACAAAAAGTTAGCTTAAAAACTTCCTTTACCACAACTTTCAGGGGTTTTTTACTGCTTATGTAATCAGAATAAAGTCCAAACTTTTCAGGATGGCATGCAAGCCCCTTTCAAGCTTGGGTGGCCTATCAAAAAATACGATCTGATACTCCCCCATGTCACTTCCTCCTCTAGTGCGTGTGTCTGCAGCACTTTCTCTAGCTGGTGCGCTCCATCACAGCCCACGTGTGAAAACCTCCAGATTAGGTACTCTTTTCTTGGGTTACCATTTCAGATTTTTATACTTCGTTTATTCTAACATGAGGTTCAGTTATGGCCATTGGGTATTTTTGGTCATAATTCGTTTCTGCATCCTTTCTTTATAAAACTAGCCTGGATGATCTTTCATGTAAAAGACTGACTTTCACACCAAAAAGTATGCAAATTTAGAGAAGTAAATTAATTTTGAAATAAATTAGTAACAGATATCCATTTTATTATGTTACACATTTTCTCTACTTTACATTTAATTCATCACTTCTGAAGCATGGCAAACATTAAGGAGCACATATATAATAAATAATAACTAGAATATAAAATGGATAAAGCACTAGGATTATTCTATGAAATCAGTCTTTCCAATTAAAATCACTCTGCAAGAAGCCCATCATCAAAAGTAATCAGAGGTGATAAGCACCGTTTAGCACAAAGGTAAGTTTGTGGCTGCCACAAAATATAGCAACTGGGCCTAGTGAGAAGCTTGACTTGTTTGTAGCCAAGAAATTAGGCACTTGTTTCCATATTGCTCTTGTTAGAAAAAAGATAAACGTGAGAGCCCAGCATCTGTGGTTTAGAGTTGCCAAGCACATCCACTGAGTGACCATTCTCTTGGCTTAAATAATTAAACATATTGAAAGGGGGTGCAGAAGTAGACCAACTCTTGCATTGCCAGCAGGAGGAGAAGTGTGGGCCAAGTGTGTATCACACTGAAATACAACAGCCAATTAGTTGTGTAATTGCATTTTGCCAATAAAAAGGCAACACTGTGTTTGGAATTCTGCAAATTTCATTGTCTCTAACAGCATCTTCCAATTTATAAAAAGGTGAGAATATCAACTTTTTGTTGTTTTGTTAAGAAATAACTGATGACTTTAGAAGATAACAATTTAAACATACAGCAGAACAAACCACTATGATTAGTTTCCGTACAAGTAGATGGAATGGCCAAAAAAAAATGTTTGCTAGTTGACAGGATGTTAGGAAGTTAGGAGAAAGGTGACTTCTTGTGACTCTTGTACATAAAATCTATTGCCTTCATTTATGAAGAAGAGGGATCTTTTTGTATAGCCTGTAAACTACATCTAAGTACCTAGGATAAGGTAATGCAACACATTTATTTTCAAGTGGAATTACTTCCACTTCTCTTGTTTCACTCAGGAATCGTTAAGGTAAGTTTGTGGCTGCCACAAAATATAGCAACTGGGCCTAGTGAGAAGCTTGACTTGTTTGTAGCCAAGAAATTAGGTACTTGTTTCCATATTGCTCTTGTTAGAAAAAAGATAAACGTGAGAGCAAAAAAGATAAAAGAAGAATGTGGAAAAAAGGAAGAAAGGTGACAAGAAGTGTAACATGTGGAGATTCACACCAGGAGAGCAATCTCTCTAAATTTTGAATCGTTTTGTATTTTCTCTGTTATGGTAACTGAATTATTAGGTCAGAAATAAAATTGAAGAATAATTTAGAGAAACATTTCCATGTCATCTAGTGAGAAAATTTGTGAAACTAGACGCATTAAAAACTTACTTTTCAGATGATCTACATGGTGGCATATCTAATTTATAGCCCTTAAATCCCTTAGGCCACTGTTTCTTAAGTGTAGCCTTCAGAACACTAGTTTACAGGATGTCAACATACCCCAGGCATAAATGGCTCTTTGCCCAAATAGAATTTTTAAATTTCAACCTGGACAAAGGTAGATAAAGTTATTAATGTAATGTAGCTAACATTATGCTCAATGGTGAAAAACTGGAATCCTTCCCTCTGAGATCTAAAAGAAGATGAGGATGCTCACTCTTGTCACTTTTATCCAATATAGTATTAGAAGTCCTTGCCAGAGCAATTAGGCAAGAGAAAGAAATAAAAGGCATTTATTTAGGAGAGGAGGAAGTGTCACTGTCTGTTTGCTGATGACATGTTCTTATTTATAGAAAACCCTAAAGAGATCATAAAAAAATTTAGAACTAGTATATAAATATAGTAAAGTTGCAGGCCTCAGAATCAACACACACATTTGTCGTTTTTATACAGTATCAACAAACTATACAAAATAAATAAAGGTATTAATCCCATTTACAATAGCTGCAAATGCAGCATAGGAATAAATTTACCCAAGGCAGTAAAAGACCTATCCACTGAAACTGAAAAGCACAGCTAAGTAGAAAGATAACTCATGTTCATAGATTGAAAGAATTAACATTGTTAAAAATTTCATTCTATACAAAACGATCTACAGATTCAGTGCATCCTTATCAAAATTCCAGTGTCATATTATAGAAATAGAAAGAAAATCCTAAAATTTATATAGAACTACAAAAGACCCCAAATAGCTGATGTAGTCATGAGCAAAAAGAACAAAGCTGAAGACATATTCCCTGATTTCAAAGTATACTACAAAGCTGTAGAAACTAAACGTGGTGGCACTGGACAAACAATGACCAGTGGAATAGAAAACATAGCCCAGTAGTGAACCAAGCATGACAGTCGATTGATTTTTTAGCGAAATTTCCAGGCACATACATACAATAGGTAGACAGACCATCTCTTCCATTTTTTTCTGTCTTCCCAGCCACCACTATATGCAGAGCTATCATCAGCTGTCTAGACTACAGCCAAAGTTTCCTGTTTTCTGTTCCTTTTGAATCACAAACATGACTCGTGTAATGGCTTCTCTTTGCCCTAAGGATAGAACAAAATTCTCATCTCATTTACAAGGTTGTGTGTGGCTTTGACCCTCCCTGTCTTCCCTTAATCTGTCTCTTTCCTCCCATGCATCCTTGTGCACAGCTATGACGGGCCCATTTCAAAACTTTCTCAAATCACTATGCCTGGGATCTTTATACTCGTCATTACTTCTATCTAGAATGTTCTCCCTGTTATCTCTCTTTTCCTGTTTAATAGTTGCTCATACCTCAGAGCTCAGGTGGTTTTATTTTATTGGAGAAGGCTTGCTTGATCCCTGGACTAGGTTAGTGTCTTCTGTTCTGTAATCTCAAAGAACCAGATTCCTTTCTATATTATGATACATGCCTTGCGTATTACAAACAATGTCTGTTTTTATTTTCATATCTATCTCATGCAATAAACTGCAAACTCCATGAGAAGAGTCTTATTGATCATTGAATTCTAGGAACCTAGCCCTAGGGCTGAATAATGATGGGTTTACAACAGATATTTTTTAAATAAAATATGAATATGTGGATAAATGTAATGTGAAAGCAGAGATAACTGATAGATTGAAATCTTGTATACAGTTGACATTTGAGCAACACAGGTGTGAGCTGTGGGGGTCCACTTTTACATTGACCTCTTGGATATGAAAATCCCCATGTGCTCAAGTCTCGTATTTTAAATGGCGTAGTATTTATGTGTAGCCTGTGCTTATCATCTTGTATATGTTAAATCATCTCTAGAGTACTAATAGTACTCAATACAGTGTAAGTCCTATGTCAGTAGTTGTTGAACCGTGTTGTTTAAGGAATAATGACAAGAAAAAGTTTGTACATGTTTAGTGCAAACACAATTACCTATTTTTTCCAAATATTTTTGGTGCTCAGTTGGTGGAGTTGATGGATGTAGAACCCATGAATATGGAGGACTGACTCCATTGTTGGTGGTGAATTGCTATGCAGATATACAGTGACATAAAAATCTGATACTTTTAAGTAGGATTCTAGTCAATAAAAATACATTAAAATAGCTGTCTCCATAGCTAACTATCTTGCAAACATCTGACTACAAATTATAATATTTTATTATTGCATATTTTCTTATTTTCTGTATATAAACTGTCATGTCATTTATATGTACAGGCATACACATACATAATGCACATCATCCTATTAGGCAGAAGTTTGAGTTCAAATTTAGTGAATAATTTAATTTCTCTTATATTTTAGTGGTAATCTAAACGTTAGCAATATTCAGTTCTTTTGTGGTAGAAAAGATATATTTTACATATAAAAACAGACAATAAAAAAAATTATTATTATTTTTTTTGGAGACAGAGTTTCACTTTTGTTGCCCAGGCTAGGGTGCAATGGATGGCACAGTCTCGGCTCACCACAACCTCTGCCTCCCACGTTCAAGTAATTCTCCTGCTTCAGCCTCCCGAGTAGCTGGAATAACAGGCATGCGCCACCACGCCTGACTAATTTTTTGTATTTTTGGTAGAGACGGGGTTTCTCTATGTTGGTCAGGCTAATCTCAAACTCCTGACCTCAGGGTGATTCACCTGGCTCGGCCTCTCAAAGTGCTGGGATTATAGGTGTGAGCCACCGCATTCGGCCCCAGAATTCTTAATTATGTGTATTACTCTTCATAAAGAATTATATGAAAAATTCATCAAATAATTTAAAAGATATTAGATCATTAGTTTAATACTAGGTTCAAAATATGTTTCTCCTATGGTCCCTTTTCCGTCTTGAAAGAGAAAGAAACAGAAAGAGAAAGACACAAATATATCTTTCAGGATGACAAACATTACCTAGAAAAGACTCAGGAACCTTTATAAATACGGTTTAAAACTACTTGAAAATATAGAATTAGTATTTATAAGAATGAAAGAATTTCAGTAACATAATACCTTTGAGGGAACATATCTTGGATATATTATACAATACTTCCAGCAAATATTTTTTGTTATTACAATTCTATTTTTATGTGGAATATTAAACCCATTTTGGTAAGCTGAGAGAATGTATATATTAATGCTTTTCCCCATGTAATAATCTAGTAAATCAGATTTTGTACTTTTTTTTTTTTTTTTTTGCTCTTTTTGCAATATTTTCTTTTTGGCAGGAAATCTTAGATTTTCCTCTCTTTATTTATTCACACCTGTTATCCTTATGGAATATCTGAGATATTATTGGGGAGACAACTTGCTGAGACACTAGTGTAGTTAACACAGACCAAACAGATTTTTGTAATTCCAAAATAAAGGGTTGAAATTATCCACACTTTTGGAGCTACTATACCAGAGTAGCTTTTGAATACCCTTGTGAAGAATGACTTGTTGAAGGATCTGAGAATATCTTAGCAGAAAGGGAGAAAAAGATGAGCTCTTGGGAGCACTGCAAGACTTTTGGTTAGATCTAAAAAAGAGAGACTTCTCTTCAAAGAGTTTCGCAAGAGTCTTGAGCATTAGCAATGTCAGTTTTGAAGGGAATGCCATGGGGGCTTTCCCTTTGCACTTGAAAAACCCTGTCTCTAGGCCTGTTGTCATATGTTATAGCTGTATTTCACAATTGGTAAGGTGATGGGAATAAATGTTATAATTTAATGTTTATTAGACGTCTAGATAAAATATACTAAATTGCACCGCTTTCCAAATCTCATACTGTTAATACAGTGGACACACATAAGGGAAAGAATTAGCTTTCAAATTGGAAAAAAGATCTATAGGAAGGCTTTATAACAGTTTCAAACTATCAAGTTTCTGCTTTTCTCTTGCCTGGAATGTGCTTTGCTGGCTGCAGCTCCAACAGCTACCTTGAGACCTTGAGATGAAAAGTTCACCTTGAAGAACAGGAAAACCAATTAGCAGAGATAGTGAAAGCAGAAAAGATGAAAGAGCTTGGTCTCAAGCCACTAGACCAGCCGCACACTATATACCAGCTTCCAGAATGCAAGTTATGTGAGTGGGAAATAATGTGTGTGGTGTGTTCCTATGCTAGGACAGCCAACAAAGTACTATAGACCTGGTGGCTTAAACAAGATAAATTTATTTACTCACAGTTCTGGAGACTGAGAGTCTAAGACCAAAGGGCCAGCAGGGTTGGGGTCATCTGAAGCCTCTGTGCTTGGCTTGCAGGCAGCCCCCCTCCTGCTGCCTCTTCACATGGTCTTTCCTCTCTGCATGCGCATCTCTGGTGTCCCTCTCCATGTGCTAATCTCTTCTCGAAAGGACAGTAGTCATACTGGATTAGGACCTACCCTAATGACCTCACTTTACTTTAGTCACCTCACCTTATCTCCAAGGTCCAGGGAATGAGGATTTCAGCATGTAAATTTTGGAGAGACAAAATCAGCTCATAACAGTGCGTATGGATGCTACTAGTTTTTTTTGGAAGTGAGATTTGGGGGTTTTATTGAGACCGAGTCTTGTTCTGTTGCCCAGGCTGGAGCGCAGTGGTGCAATCTCAGCTCATTGAAACCTGTGCCTCCTGGGTTAAGCAGTTCTTGTGCCTCAGCCTCCCAACAAGCTCAGATTATAGCATGTGCTACCACACCCAGCTGATTTTTGAATTTTTAGTGAACATGGGGTTTCACCATGTTGGAAAGGCTAGTCTCCAAGGCTTGGCCTCAAGTGATCCATTGGCCTTTCTGGGCCTCCCAAAGTGCTGGGATTACAGGCCGGAGCCATTGTACCTGGCCCACATTTCTGATTTAAGTTACTTTTGTTTTGCTGTTTTGTTCTTAGCAGCCATGTGTAATTACTAACCAACACAAAGACACATTTATATAGACATTTATATACAGATGTGAAAGTGATCACCTCCAAATAGTCTTAAAACATTTATAGCAGAGATTTCTTCTGGGGAATTAGGCTGTTTGCAGTATAAAACTTTATATTATATTTGTTTAAAACCAGATGTAGGTAGTATGTTGATTTATAATCTAAAGCAAATTTAACAACTATAAAAATTATCTGTAAAATCAGTGACATTGTTATGTTCTGTTTCAACAGCTTTTTTTTTGGAAACTTAGTTGAGTGGGCATGATGTCGTGCTAAGGGACATGACAGTTATGATACTATTGTCCTTGCTGATAAGGCCAGCATAGCATGTTAGTATCCTGAAGAAAACACAAATCCGTGTCACTTGATATCTGATTTTAATATAATGCCAATGAGTAAATAAACGACCTGTGAAGGACCAGACTATACAGTTAAACCAAACTGTAACAAGAGTGCAAATATCATAATTTATCAGTAGTAATGCTAAAAGCAAACACAAATATTTAATAGTACATTTAATATAATATACTCAGTAATTATATACTATTAATTTATATATATTAGTGTATTATACTAATATATATAATGTTGGTAAATAGTATATTAATTTTTTCCACTGACATTTGATCAGTCTGAATTATCTAGTGATCAAATTATATTATGTATAGCTTTTTAATTTTTAATTCACTGTAACTGCTAATATATAACATTTCATTTTTAATTTTTGCCTTGATTAAATTTGATATAATATCTGTTTTTCTTTATGAATCAAAAATTGAATGAATTCATTATTTTTTTTCCTTAGAAAACTTGTTTATTCTATTTTTTATATTAAAAAGGTAAAAGTCTACAAAAGTAATTAGATTAGGTAATGTGTCTTTGAGGAAAGACATAGAAATGTTACTACACAGGGTACACCTAACCTTTTCCCTTCACTCTCTCTCCTACACCTACACATCAGACATCCATGGGTTAAAAATTCTATTTGGAAATTACTTTTATTAGAGCCCTCGTACTCTCTGTAATTGGTCATTTCCCCTTGTTTTCAAATGTTATCTTCATTTTTCTACCCTTTCTATGGATAAGAAAACTGTGGTTCAGAGAGATTAAGAAGTTTAAGTCATACAGTTTATAGATAATTGGAATCAAGATTCAGAATCTGAGGTTTTGGTTCCAAAACACAAAAACATAATAGAAACCGTCAAACAATTTGCAATCTAATGAAGGAGACAAGAAATGATAATCAATTGTGGTAAAATCAGTATGATAAAAGTAGTAAGAGTGGGCAGAGAGCAGGTAACCTGAGGTTACTTGAAAGAACTTGCAAAGAAAAAGTTCATTGGGGTGTAGGAGTGGGTCATAGGGAAGTGATTTGAGTTAAGGAAAAGAGCATCAACAGATTAAAGGTAGAAAAGCAAATACCATTTTGGACAAAAGCCAGTAATTTGGTACAGCTGGGGCATCCTGTTGAGAGGGAAGAGGAATAGAAATTGGTGAGGTGAGAGTTGCAGGTTGAAGTTCTGTCACAAGGAATCATATATGCTGTGCTAAGGAAATGTAACTTTCTTATATATACAAGAAATAGCATATAAGGGTTGTTGTTTTTTTTTTTTTTGGGGGTTGTTTTTTTTTAAGTGTGACTTGATTACACCTGAATTACAAAGAGAAACATATTATAGTATCATGGAATATAGATTCTAGAGGGGGCAGAATAATACAACCAAGGAGCCCAGGTAGTAGAATTTAATGACTCAAGATGAGATACTTAAGTCATAAACCGGGGCACTGATTGGGAGAAATGGAGGAGACTGGAAACATTTTAGGGTTAAAATTGACAGGACTTTGTGATGAATGAAGAGAGAGAAAAAAGCTCTATGTGATCCACAGTGGAGTCATCAGGTATTTAATGTCAGAAGGTTTGGGATATGTTGAATTTGGATGCCCTCATGACCTTTAGGCTGCAAAGTCCAGTATGAAGAAGAAAGTTGCAGCAGGTAATGCAGCTTTGGGACTAATCATCTTATTTAAAATTACAAACTCTGGAAAGTGCTTGACTGCATTTTTATTTGTTGTGATGTATTTCATTCATTTAAGCTATGGTTTTTCACATGTGAACAGCTCTGAAACTGAGATGTGCCTCACAATCTATAGAATATTGTAGTTTGTTATAAGATGCATAAAACTGTGATGCGTCTAATAGCCAATGGGATCTTATGTTTGATGAAATGCCTCATATCCTTTCCTACTTATTTATTTTTAACTTCCTTCACTAGAACATAACCTCCATGGGGCCAGGCTTTATGTTTTTTTTTTTCTTCTTCCATTTTGTTCTGTTCTCTATCTCCAGTGCCTAGAATTGTCCTGATACATAGGAGGTGTTCAAGAAATATCTGTTGAGTAAATGAATGTCTTGGGCTATTTTCCTCAGTTTAAAGTGGGCAATTTAATCAAGGGAGAGATTAAATACATGTAGGAAAATTGAGAGAACCAAATGGAAGTGACTTTTGACAAATTCAGGAATTAGAAGAACTTGAATATGTCTGAAGATCTGCAGAGGATAACTTGTGTTGGGGAGCCCACCCACAGAAAGTAGATGAAGAGTCTAGTGCTTAGGTCAGGAGAGCTGCATATCACATGCCTCAGTCATTTCTAGTTCCTTGAAGAATTGCTAAGCAATAGTTTTAAGGAGTTTCCTTTTTATTGTTTGAGAGATTTGTGAGACAAATAAGTTATCCTAGTCACAGTTTTATATAAATTATAACAGACTAGGTAGTAATTTCATTCAACTCTGCTTTATATCCAACCTAAAGCTATGAAGCACATTCAAAAGATATAGACACACACATACTCCCATACACTCCCACACACATACACAGATAAATTAACACACGTGAGAAAGAAGTTCTATTCAAATAATCAAACCTTTCTCAAGGGAAGAGGTTGGTGTATTTTGGGTTACTGCAGAGGATGCGATTAAAACCAGCAGCCACACGAGAAACATTTTGGCTAGACGGAGCTCTGATAGCTGGAGTTGTTTATCGTTGGCAAGGGCTCACAAAAATAGTTGTGAAATGTTTAAGCAGAGGCTGAAGAGTACTTGTAAGGGATGCTGTAGGGCTCTCTCTGTAACCTCTTTGCCTATAATATGTTTAATACAAGCCAGGACAGTACATGCTCAATTCCCCCTTAATTTGAAGGGAATGATGTCATTAAATATAAAAATTGAATGACTCACATGCGAGTTTTCCAAGGATGTTAATTGGTGTTGCCTTCAAGCAGTGCAAAGCACACCTGAGACACTGAACCCCTTGGCCACAGAGGAGTGCAGCGCTGTCCAGGGCATCTGTTTCCCTTGACTTTTCCTTCAGCTTTGTTCTTCTGCTTTGCCTTCCTGATCTTTGTAGATTTTTCCCCATCTCCATTACTCAGAATCCTCTGCCTTATTTGGGTTTGAGCAGTCTCTCTAACCCATTTTTACTCCAATACTATTTTGATGTGGCTTTTGCATACAGAAGGTTTTGGGGAACGTGTCTATCACATTTACAGCATTGGGTAGGAGGTTGGAGAGATGGGCTCTAAGTTATCTCGGCTTGGCGCTTCCAGGATTATAAAAATGTCTGCCTAACACATTGAACGGACATCAGTCATTAATTTGTGAAGAATAGGAATCAAGGATGACTGATAATTAATTTTTCATCTGTAAACATCCAAAAGTTAATATTAACTAATTTAAAGTTTGCTACATTTTATCATTAGGACCATTTATAAATGAAATCTGTCAGCTTTCATTAAAAATAAAGTTTGCCAAACAAGCTAGGGACATCTCTAGGATGCTGGGCTTTCAGACAGACAATTGGTACATCTGGAAATGAGCTCAATTTTGTGGGTTGTTCTGTAAGATATTGAGCATACTTCTTTTAATTATTTGAGAAAAACAGCAGTTTTACTGAGAATGTTCGGAAGAGAGCACACACACTTCACTGTAAGAATGTAGTATTCTTTATTTTTTTTTGGTAGCAATAAATCAGAACATATATTTTGAAGTCAGTCCCTTACTCTCATTACTTTATATTTAGATTTCTATACTGTGCCTTTCTTTTATTTATTAATTTTTATTATTATACTTTAAGTTCTGAGATACATGTGCAGAACATGCCGGATTGTTACATAGGTATCCGCATGCCATGGTGGTTTGCTGCACCCATCAACCCGTCATCTACATTAGGTGTTTCTCCTAATGCTAACCCTCCCCTAGCCCCTTACCCCCTGGCAGGCCCTGGTGAGTGATGTTCCCCTTCCTGTGTCCTGTGTTCTCATTGTTCGACTCTTACTTATGAGTGAGAACATACGGTGTTTGGCTTTCTTTTCTTCTATTCATTTACTGAGAATGATGGTTTCCAGCTTCATCCATGTCTCGGCAAACAACATGAACTCATCCTTTTCATCCTTTTCATTTTAAGAACTTCAGTGTTTGCTCCACTATTGGTCCCTTTCAAGTCCCTCTAATAATGTAGGTATGTACATTGCCTTCACCTGTAATATTACTGTGATGAGAAAATAAAAATGACTGAAACCTAACTGCAAATCAAATTCTCTAAATTAGCATTCGGGAATTACTTTACTAGTAAAATGTAACAGTTAATTTGTACTATGAGTCATAAGCCAGAAGAATTATTCATTTTGTGACATTGCAAATGCTGACAGCCATAGTACTAAATGACTTCTTTATAGACTCAAGAATTACTGTATTTCTTCAGTACATGCTTGTTTTCCCATCTTAAAACAACATGGGGAATTTCTCTCTTAGTCTTTTAATTTACTGATTTGCTCTAACACTGTTTTTGGTGGAATATTTTTCTACTTGTGTTATCTTTGCCAGATGGGAAATAAATATACTGTCAAACAAACCAACACCCTGAAAAAGGCTGCATGTATAGGCTCCCCTCTGAGCCTTAGGGTCAGAGTCTCTAGGGTTGAGGCCTGGTCATATGTGTTTTTATGATGCTCCTGCCTTCTGCTGATAGGTAATGCTTACTAAGAAACCTTATTATTTTCAAAGGAATTCTCTAGCATTATCATTGTATATTCTATATATTGTACATTAACATTAGAATAATAAAGTATCAAATTAATTTAATAATTAACTTTAACAAGTGTAATGGGATTTTAAAATCCAATTGTGTCTAAGTAATATGAAAGCACCAATATGATAGAAACTGTTACCAAAAGGAGCAGATGAAACCTGAATTCACTGTTTGCATGACTGCTTCAGCTGAGACTTACACCATTGATGGTTTCTGGTTCTCGGGCCTTTAGACTTGAACTGAATTACATGACTGACTTTCTGGGTTTCCGTATGCAGATAGAAGACTATGGGACTTCTCAGCCTCCATAATCACATGAACGAATTCCTTATAATAGATTTCAGTAGACACACACAGGCGTATAAACAAACACACACGTACAAACACACACACATTTGTGTGTTCTGCATACAATACAATTACTTTTAAATGATAAAAACCACAGTTACTTTTACACCAACCTATATGCATGTTTGTTTGTGTGTGTGTGTGTATATGTGTGTATACACACACACACACACGTATATCTCCTGTTGGTTCTCTTTATCTGGAGAACTCTGCCTAACACAGCATGAGCCATCTGGAGCTGCCTCAGCCTGAGGAAGGAGAAACTACCCTTAACATTTTTGGAAGCAAGGCAAGAAGATAAGAGAGGCCTACTTGTCATAGGCCAACATATTTGAAAGTTATTATACATCAAGCTAACTGTGAAATAAAATGTTTTCTTACTCTACTTTGACAAATTCCATATAATGATTATACTTAGCAAATGTATTTAAATTCTATGATTTTATTTATCTGGAAGATGGCACAAAATCAAAGAAGATAGAATTAACTACCATTATTCATAACTGGGTACTCAGAAGCTGACTGGCAATGTTAGGAAAATAATTAAAAATAAAAACACTATCTACAAATTATTATCTATTTTTATATAATTTATTTCCTTTAGTAAAATTATTAATCTTTGTACCATATTTAATATCATAGGCCAGGTGAGGTGGCTTACACCTTTAATCCCAGCACTTTGGGAGGCTGAGGTGGGCTGATCAGTTGAGGTCAGGAGGTCAAGACCAGCTTGGCCAACATAGTGAGACACCATCTCTACTAAAAATACAAAAAAAATTAGCAGGGTATGGTGCCAGGCACTTGTGGCCCCAGCTAGTCAGGAGGCCGAGGCAGGAGAATTGCTTGAACCCAGGAGGTGGAGGTTGCATTGAGCTGAGATTGTGTCACTGCACTCCAGTCTGGGCAAGAAAGCCAGACTTCATTCCAAAAAAAAGAAAATGCATCACATAAAACAGTGTATTCACAGTAATATCAAATTAGACAACCTTTCTAGAATTATAGTGGACAGATTTTTTTGTGTTTAAATTATTACTTCAATTCAGGGAAGCTTCACTTGGCTGATTGCAGCAACTTTAAGGTAATAAAATTATTAAAACACTATATCAGAATGAAATTATGATAATATATCATGTTAAATACTGCAATGGGCCTAATGTAACACATTTTCATTATAGTGGGAAATTTATATAATATTTTAAGATGTAATATGTTATATTTTTATTCTCAAATATCCAGAGGTATACAGTATTGTGAATGGTTGGCATTATATTTCACAAATGCTAGATTCATTTTTTATCTGTTCATTTCTTTATTGTCTATCATCAATCAATCAAACATTTAAGACCGTTTATCACTGCAGAACACTCCTCATTCACTATGCATAAGTAACTTTTGTAAATGTCATTTAAATTCATGAATACTTCTCCCAGCATTGATTGTGACATGAAGGAAGGTAAGAAAATAGACATTTGTCACTACTAGAAAACAATATCATTATGCAAAAAAAAATCAATTATGTTAATAGTTTCTTGAGAGAAAATATTTGACAAATTAATTGTATTTTCTCTTGCTAGAAAACAAGGGGTTAAGTGGTTCGCCCAAAATTTATTTCTTTCCCATTTTCAGATCAGAGGGTGGCCTTGGAGTAGAAAAGGCAAGTGGCCCAAATATAATCTCCTGAATATATGTTAATAACACATTTATGGCCAACAATCCAATATTATTTGTTAGTAGGAGAAACCTTGTCCATCAAATGCTTCCAGGAAGATATTTTTAATCTACAGTAGTAGTTGACTCTAACATTTATTTATTTATTTATTTAATGTTTGAGACGGAGTCTCTCTCTGTTGCCCAGGCTGGAGTGCAGTGGTGCAATATCAGCTCACTGCAACCTCCATTTCGCTGGTTCAAGCAATTCCCCTGCCTCAGCCTCCCAAGTAGCTGGGATTACAGGCAAACACCACCACTTCCAGCTAATTTTTTATTTTGTATTTTTAGCAGAGATGGGTTTCACCATGTTGGCCAGACTGGTCTCGAACTCCTGACCTCAGGCAATCCACCTGCCTCAGCCTCACAAAATGCTGGGATTATAGGCCTAAGCCACCATGACTGGCGGACTCAAGCATTTCTATTGCTTAAATATTCTCTGCAGGTAGCATCTATCTCTGACATCAGTAATGATACAACTCTTAAATTGTCCTGGCATTTGGACACAGTTTCTTTTGTTTGGAGAACATAAAGTAAGAGAGTTGAAAAAAAATACTTCACTGTGGCCTGAATGGTGTTAATCATAAGAGTGGATGTTTAGGGTTACGGATCAAGCTTTGCCAGCACTGAGTAACAGACTCCAATGACAGAGGCACATATATATTCTTTAATACATCCATGAGTTCATGTGGTTTGGGTATGGGAGGCCCGGTATCCAGGCAGGGGTCTCTCTTGTCTGCATCTGAATGTGGCACTGGGACACAGGAAGCAGTATTAACATTGAATGAAGACTGAAATGTGTATGAATGCACTAATTGGTCTCATTCTCATCAGTAGATCCTGCTACATTTTGTGATGTTTTGTGATATAAAATTGCTACATGATATCTTTTATTTAATAGTAAAATGAAAAACAGGATTTTACACAATTTTGTGTTCAGAGGCAAAAGAAATAGTTGACTCGATTTAAACTTTTTATAAAGTAGTGAGAGAAATAAGTAATAAAATTGCATTTATCATATTTCATGGGTTATATGTTCAACATACCAGTTATGAAAACATAGGCTTTTCCTATCAAGAACTATTTTCTAAGAGAAGAGGGTACTCATTAAGGAATGAGCCAACAATCCAAAGGCCGATTGCCTCAGATAATTCAATGCTTGATAATACTTAGCTGCATTCCCACATCCAGGAAGTCTTTATGCTATTGGCAGAATAACTTTGAAGAATGTTTTATGATTTTGTGACATATATAAAATTAAATTTAGCTATGCCTTATATCCTCATCTTAAAAAACGGAGTCCTGAGCCTGGTCACCATCTTGTGAGGGTTTAATTCTAGTCAGTCACTTTTGAGAAATAAAAGGAAAAACAGAATCATAGTTATAAATGTTAACTGTATACCCAGCAGTCTTCTAGGGATTGGGATTGGGATACATCAGTGAACAAAACAGAGATCCTATAACATGGAGATTTTACTGAAAAAACAAAAAACAAAACAAAAAAAAAACTAAAGATGTTGATAAAATTAATATTATATATTATATATATATATATATATATATATAAAATCTCCATATATATGTATTTTGCAGTAAAACTTTCCTATGTCTCATCATCTTTTGGATACAAAACAGGTTATATTACCAGTAAAACCCAAAAATTCTGAGATATGAAATCTGTAACTCAAGAGGGTTTAAGATGTTATACACATTATTTCTTCTTTTGAGATATTATACACATTATTTATTTCTGAAAATCCCTGGAGTTGCCTTTCAAAATGTCATAGACAGAGGATCTCAGGTTTTTCCACAATATGAAACAATAATTGTAAGAACTTATATAAACTTAATTTAAATTAATTACACCAACTTAAATTATTAGTATATTTATATTTCAAATCTAATATGCAAGCCACAGACGTCTTTTGCTTAAATAGAAGAAACAAAATGCTAAGGAGAATAATCATGGTAAATAAATCTGAAGCCAAATACAAGCTCATCCTATTGTGAAATCTGGACATACTAGCAAAAATTAAAAGAGAATTCTATTTTCACATTCTTACAAATTTGTTGTGAAAAGATTCTTTAAAACCCTCAGATGGAATTTATTTAAGAGTTGTTTTCTGAATTTTTTTTAAACCTTTTCAGTGTTTTAGAATTAGATAAATTTAAATATTGCAAGAGGGATTAGGCAGGATATTTCCAACACCCCCTTTGCTGTTCTAGAAATGATTAAGGAGTAAGCCTGCTGAAGTGGAAAATAGCCAGTGCATTTCTGGCCAGATCAGTGGGAAGCAGTAGCAGCTGGTGAACAGACTGCATTTGGGGACCCAGCTGGACACTGGGAGATATGGAAAAGGTTTCTGAGGGATGGTGTGGCATGCCTTTCCTGGAGGCCTCCAAAAATCAGATGGACACCAGTCTTTCTGAGTTGGGAAGTCTGTTCTACTGGCTGATAGACAGAAGACTGTAGGAAGACATTCATGCCAGTCATTAAAATGTGTTAAAAATCTGCTATGCACCAGCTGATGGAGACACCCAATGGACAAAATGGACGAGACTCTCTGAGTGCTTGTAATTCTCTGAAATTGACACTCAGAAAATAAATGGATTTTTGGTAACAAGGATATCCCTCAGCAAAACACTTTCCTTCATTTTAGTGAGTAGTAGAGTGCTGAGTGCAGCTATTGGTCTACTGTTTGCTTCTGCGAGTATCCTAAATCAAATTTCGGAAGTAATGAAGCTTGTTAATGTGTGTGGAACCCCTTAAGAAAATCATTTTGATGTAGACTTGGTTTTCAGTTAAGGATATTGTGAAAAAAGTTTTACTCCATTAAGTTACAGACCCTAAACTGTTATAAATCATTCTGTTGAAGTAATATGCCCAGGGCTGGCATATCTTTTTCTGGACATAAAGAGATTTGCTACACAGTGTTAAATGAACCTCACAAAGAACCAGTGGAACAGCAAATATCTTTCCAGCAGGGAGAATGCAGTCTTGTATAGTAGGCATCACACTTAACTCGCACAGCAAATGTGAATGTTTGTGTGTGTGTGTGTGTGTGTGTGCGCACATACACCTGCACGCTTAACACGTTTTTAAGAGCAACAGAAATTAGAACAAATGCACAGAACTAAGATGTATAGTCATTAATCCCACTTCCATTTGGGGATGAGAGTAAAATATTGGATAACCTCAACCACTTTCACTATCATAGGGGTTTATCTGGATTGCTGATTACAAGTTTCATTTAAAATGTAACACACTGAGCTCAGTGCCATTTTGCTGTGACTCATTTTGTTCTCCAAATGACATCTGAAAGTACCTAGGTTTTTTTTTAGTTACCAGCTTCCTGAAAGTAGCCAATGTATTTGCTTACTGGGATAAAATGAAAAAAAAATCATCCCAGTATTCAAGTTTTTGCTAAATACAGTTTAAAAAATAATATCTGACAGTTTGTATACTATAACCAGGTACCAAGGACGACCAACAACATGAGCAAAAAATTGTAAAACCAATAGAAAATAGAAATAAATCTTCCAGATTCCTAGGTATAGAGTCTCAGACTTTAAATTGTTATTTTTACTATGCTCAAAATGATGTTATGATCTTTTTCTTTTCAGATGAAAGGTAAAAATTATTTTAAATATAACAAATTTTATTTTGTGAGTGTGGTACTGAAAATGAGTAATTAAATCAATGGTTAGATAGTAGCATTGGAAAATTTCAAAGAGAAAATAAGAAATCAAAAAATAGTTTAGAAAAAATAATCAGAATAGAATAGAACATAAAGAGGTAAAATGGAAAAAATATGTAGAATTGGAGATAAAGAGAATATTTTGAGAAGTGCTAATATTTGTGTAATTCAAGTTCTAGTCTGGGATAAGGGAAAATTATAAAAGTAATATTTACCAAGATTGGGTCTATCAACTTTCCACAACTGATGAAATACACTATATTACAAATTAAAGATATTCTGTGAGTTAAAATGCATTCACAAAAGAATGGACAGATGGAAGCAAGAATGTTAGGAAGGAAGAGAGGGAGAACAAAGTTTACAAAGAAGCATATCATAGAAATTGCCCAGAGGTATAGACAAAGAAAATACCTTAAAAGCAGCCTTAGAAAGATAGACTACTTTCAAATGATAGAACAAGTTGAGTTAACAGCTGACTTCTCAGCAGAAATAATGAAAAGCAAAGACAATGGAAATAAAGTAAATAACTTCCAAATAATTTCTGCAAGAATAAAGATGAAATAGAAAATTTTTGACAAAAATAAAGAGCTCATAAGCAACAGACATTCAGTAAACATAATGCAAAAGATGGAGGTTTAAAGTATACAAAAAATCATGTGACATTTCAGACATACTGGAAGAAATAAAGAGCAACAAAAATGCTACATATGTTTATACATCTAAGTGAATTTAACTGAAAAAGTACCAATTTTTGGTATTTAAAATACACAATTCAAACATAGGAATATAGTAGTTTAAAATCAAAGTGGGGAACAGGATGGTAGTTAATGGAGTTAAAGTGTTCTAAATGTTTACATTTTCCAGTGATAGGATAAGTGACAGATTAAATTTAGATTCTGATATGTGACAAATGGATGTTATTTTTTTTAGTTACCACTAATATGGTTAAAATTTGTAATTTCCAATTAACTAGAGGAAAAAAAGGGAAATAAATATGCCTAATTACATAGAAGACCAAAAACAAGAGGCACAAATAACGTAGAACTTATGAGACTAGTCTAGATCAAAAAGGAAAGGAGAAAGCTTAAGCATGATATTCTGGTAACCATATGATAAGTAAAGGGGATAAATGTTTTAGATGGAAGATAATGACCATCAGGATTATTGTTTTTTAAAGTTAACTTTGTGGTATTTGCAATTTAAACACTCACATGTAAAGAATGCCTAAATTTGAACATAAGAAGGTAGAGAAGGACATACCATGCAAACAAAAATTAAGAGTAAACTGCACATATATGCAAATGTATAAGAAATGCTATTATTACACAAACTATACCTGTTTCTTGACTTATGATGGGGTTATTTCCTATTAATAACCCATTGTAAAGTGGAAAAATCATATGTAGAACTATCAGAAGTTAGAGACTATATTTTAGATAGCAGAAAACTAGGAACATTCTCCAATTCATAAAGTAGTACAAGTCTGTCTCTATCTCATGTAAAAACATACACTCAAAAATCCTAAGCAAATATTATCAAATTATCTAGCATTATATAAATACAATAATATGATGGTTTGCAAAAATGACCACAGTACTTTGCAGTAACTCCTATCAAAAGGTGAAGCCCATTTTCCATGTCATGAATCATGTTGATCATGCGACCTGTTTTGTCCATTAACAATATCAAATATGATATAAGCAGAAGCTTAAAAGCACTCTCAAATGTTGGAGGTTGCTACCCTTGAAGTACTGCTGTTTTGTGAACAAACCTGTGTTTGCTACTGTATGGTGAGCCACACATATTCAATTCACCTCTATTGCTCTAGTTTTCAGCCCACCAACTTCCAGATATGGAAGGTTATACAAGGACCTTGAGCCCCCAGCCAAACTGAAAGCTGCCTGCAGACACACAAAATAGCCTAGCTCAGATTAGTCAAAGCAATCCCAGATCAGAACTACTCAGAAAGTTGTAGTCTACACAAATGACTTTTGTTTTAAGCCACTATTGCTATCTCTCTGAAATTATGTAATAACCAAGTTGGTTTCATCTCAGAAATGCAAAGGAGTTTTAACTGAACCTTTATTAGACTTATTCTTTTGGCAAGAATCAATTCAAAGCAAGCATCACAATCACTGATTGGATTAATAAAATTACTAAGAGCTCCCTTCTTAAATTTACAAAATATCTTAGGAAAAAGAGATTAAAGACGTGGCTCCACAATGGGAATGTTGGTGACTATCTAAAATAGAGTTGAGAGATGTGTATCTAAAATAGACACATAGGGATTAAAAAACAAAAAACAAATGATGACAAATCTAAGAAGTATGCCTCCAAAAGGACTGTGTGGCTATGAAAATGTGGACTTGACTGCAATCAAATATACAAGATTTCTGAGACAATCATGTTGCTTAAGAAATTCCCAGTGTAACGCGTATATAGTTATTTGAAACTTGAAGCAACTTTTGGGATTTCCCCAAGCTCTTATGAGCAGAAGGTTAGCTAAGAAAAGCCACAGAACAAACAAGGCATTTTCTACAAAGGCCTATTCAGATAAAGCCAAAGGCTATGATAAAAAATTAAGGGCCTCCAGGAGGGAGGATCTAAAGTCCAGATAATATGATAGAGAAGAAATCTAAAACCAGAGAACAGAATCAGAGTCTATTCAAAAGCTGTTACTCATTCTGAATAGAGGGACAATTTCAATGCCTGCCTATGGAAATATCTAATAATTGTTATGAATTAATGGCTGATATGTATGTTCTCTTCTTCCCTATACAAATGGAGGATTTATTACTAGTATCTTATTCATATTTACGTTTCATAGAATTTTTGGTTCTTCTGATCACACAGAATCACATCCTACCCTGACATAGAGATTAAGTCACATTAGGAGAGATCCTGGACTTTGAGTTCAAAATAGGAAGTTTTTGGAACTTTTGAATTTTCTCCCTTAGCATGAGGATGAATATGCTCTGGTTATGTGAGGCTGAACAAACTAAGCATTTGGAGAAATGAAGGACAGTCTCTGCTAGACTGTATTACTTTTTTCTAATCTTTAGTTTACCTCTTTTCAGGAAGATTTTATTTTCATTGTTCTTTGAAGTCATGCAAGGCCACATGGCATTTTTTGATCAGTGAAATGTGATTAGAAATGACATGTCTTTTCCATGTAGCAGCTTTAATAGCTAGCACTTGCTTTGCCAGCTTCATCCACATTCCTCCCTACTGCTGGCCACATCAGGCAACATTCCAGACAGTAGTTTCTCTGCCCAAATAACCTTAGAGTAAGGATGACATCACAAGGGGTGAGTCACCAATCAACCCGCAGTGGACAAACATTTATTGGTTTAGACCACTGAGATTTGGGGAAGTTTTTACCTTGGGAGTATTCAAATCCAAATGTTTATTATTAGCAAAAAAGAAAAAATAAGTTGCGCTCCTTGGAGAAAACCAGGAACATTCCCCAACTCATTAAGTAATACCAGTGTATATCTCTACCTCATATAAAAACCTCTACTCAAAAATCCTAAGCAAATATTATCAAATTAACAGTATATACATAGAAGAATGTGGTGGTTTACAAAAATGACCACAGTACTTTGCAGCAACTTATCAAGAGGTGAAGTCTTTTTCCATGTCATGAATCTATGTTGGTCATGCAACTCGCTTTGGCCATGACAATAATACGATGTAAGCAGAAGCTTAAAAGCACTCTGTAATAGAATACTACCCAACTTTTAAAATGAACAAATTTTCCAATAGCAAGAATACTTTTCATGAATACAGTATTGAGGCAAAAATCTGAATTGAATGCATTCTATATAATTCAATTTCTATGAAGTTTGAAACAGGCAAAACTAGAGTGTAGTGTTTTAACTCACTAGGCAAGGTCATAAAATCAGTAAGTAATTAACATGGTAGTCATCTTTATGTAGGGAATATTAGGTATTAAGGAAGGAGTGTGAAGGATTTTGAGATACTATTCCTTGATGTGGATGTTGGTTTCAAACATATTTGTTTAGTGATAGTTTGTTGAGCTGTGCATTTAGAAATAATTTGAAAAAGTAATTCCACAAACATAGATAATAAAGTCATTCTGTCAATCACATTCTTACATTGTTGTTCTGATAAGTCCCATTGATACATGCAAGACCAAAGATGGATTAATCTCTAGTTTTAACTTATAGATAGATGAAGAAAAGGAATGCCAAGTCCTTATGTGATTTTAAAATTACCATTGCTTTTCAAATATGTTTTGACCCTTTAATGATTGCTTTGAAGTTCTAAAGCAGATAATATAAATAAGATTAATAGAAAGCCACATTTCCAGTCAGATTCTTTTAATATACTGGCAATTATTTTGAGCTGTTAAGTGAAAAAAAGATCACCATTTGTTTTACACTATTGTCTAGGAGAAATCAATGGTATAATTTTTATTATTGTTATTATTTTGAAAACAACCAGTTATCTGCCAGGAAAACTCTCACGACATTCTTTAAGTCTTAATGCTATTTATATCCCTTAGTCAGTAAAAACCCGTGCATTTCACCTCAGAACCACAAGCCCATTCAGGAGCCCTCTCTCTGCAGCAGAGATGGCTATTCTCTTTCTTTTGTCTATTAAACTTCCACTCTCAACCTCACTCTTTGTGTGTCGAATCCTAGTTTTCCATGACCATGAGACAAGGAATCTCCAGTATCACCCCAGACAATGAGGCCACTTCAGTGGGGAACAGACTAGCTGAGACAGAAAGCCCAGTGCAGTGACCGATAGGGAAGAGATCAGAGTCTCCTACCTTTTGGTTAGGACTTTGGCTTTTGCTCTGTATGATATGAGATGACTACTATGGACTGAATGTTCATATCCTTCCCAAATTCATGTTGAAACCCTAATGTCCAATGTGATATTATTTGGAAGGGAAAACTTTGGGAGATACTTAGGTTTAGATGTGGTCATGAGGGTGGAACTTCATGATGAACTTAGTGTCCTTAGAAGAAGAGGAAGAGACCAGAGACTTCTTCCTCCCAACCCTATGAGGATAGAGGGAGAAGGCAGCCTCCGTAAGCCAGGTAGAGTCCTCCTCTATCACGGAATGTGCCAGCACCTTGATCTGAGACCTCCCAGGCACAAACAAATTGCTGTTGCTGAAGCCACCCAATCTGTGGCATTTGGTTATAGCAGTCCAAACTTCCTAAGAAAGTGGAATTGTAGTATTTTGAGCAGAAAAGTGACCTCACCTGACTGAGTTGTAATAGCATTGGTCTTGCTCATTGTTGAGAATAGACCTGAGATACCAAGAGAAGGGAGACCATGTGGGAGATTATGGTGATTTGGAGCAGTTTGACGAGAGTGAAGATGGTGAACAGTGGTTGGATCTTGAACTTAATTTTAGGATGTTGCTGGCAGGATTTGCTGAAGATGTGTTGTAGAATGTAAGAAAAGGAAAGGAATAAAAAACAACTCCAAGTTTGTTTGTTTGCCAGAGTCATTGGAAGGATAGCGTTGAAGTGAGGACACAGGTGGATGTTTGCAGAGTAGAATTCCTGAAGATTATTAGTTTTTTTTTTAAAAAGCACATTTTTACAATCACAAGGACAACATATAACCATGACAATGAGTGGCCTGATTGAGATGGAGAACAAGATTTACTGAAGGTCAGTAGGTTAAAGAGCTTGACAAACAGGGTGATTGTTAGGATGATCTACATAACAATAGAAAGTTTCAAGAAATAGAAAAGAATTTCAGAAAGAATGAGTGTACAAGGAGGTACAGTCTTTAAAGAAGAAGGAATTTTCTAAGGGCTGGAAAAGCATTGTAACAAAGTGGCACAGTAGATAGTATAATACAATGACATAAATTTCAATCCATGACAATAACAAATATGATGTAAGCAGGAGATTAAAAGCACTTATTATTGGGAGAAGGAAGGCAGGAAAGAGACAAAAAGGAAGGAGGAAATCAGCTCCTCCAGGTCTGACATAACAGGTGTGTTGGTGAAAGAATACATTCACTACTAGGAGTTGCTATAGGAAAGTACTGGAGAAAGTGAAGGACATTCAGAGAGCTTAGGGCATTTTCAGTCTTTCTAATCACTGGCAATCAGTGCCAGAAGGTACCCTGGGAGGTGTCACTACCTAAGGGGTGGATAATGGGCCACAAAAGGAAGGGAACATCGCTTTATAGATTAGAGTCTAAGTGATTAGGGTGATCTAGGGTACCCTGACCTCATGGAGTGACCATCATGAGTGAGATTAGTTTGAAAGGTCTCTAGACATATAATTGTCTGAGGCTATGCACTTTGATGCAGGGAAATGAAGGGACATCCTACCAATTACAAAATTGTGATTCTCCTATTTGACTTCTGCTGGGATTTATAAATTGACAAAGACTCTCATTCACCAAACGGGTTTTCTGTTGATTTCTGGTCATGGAAGATTAACTAGTTAACATATTAATTAATTAATTAACTTCATGAATTCTTTGTGTGTGTTTGTGTTTGTATGTTCGTATTCCAGTGGCTGTCAGTAGAGTGGCAAACAAAAACAAAAACAAAAAAACCCTGCTATTAATTAAAGATGTTACATTCAAGTTGGAGTTGGAGTGGTGACAGTGTTGGTTGACATAAATATAATTGACTCTTGACTAATGCAGCGGTTAGGGGAGCTGACCCCTGTGTGGTTGAATATCTGCATATAACTTTTGATTCCTCAGAACTCAAGTATTAGTAGTCTACTGTTGATTGAAAGCCTTATCAGTAAACAGTTGATTAACATACATTTTGTATGTTATATGCATTTTATACTATCTTCTTACAATAAAGTAAGCTAGAGAAAAGAAAATATTATTAAGAAAATCATAAGGGGCCAGTCATGGTGGCTCACACCTGTAATCCCAGTACTTTGGGCGGCCAAAGTGGGTAGATCACCTGAGGAGTTCAAGACCAGCCTGGTCAACATGGTGAACCCTATCTCTACTAAAAATATAAAAATTAGCCAGGTGCAGTGGCAGGCACCCGTAGTTCCAGCTGCTTGGAAGGCTGAGGCAGGAGAATCGCTTGAACACAGAAGGTGGAGGTTACAGTGAGCGAAGATCATGCCACTGCATTCCAGACTGGGCAACACAGTGAGACTCCATCTGAAAAAAATACAAAACAAACAACAACAACAAAAACAAAAACAAAAAAGAAAATTATGAGAAAGAGGAAATGTATTTCTATTAAGTTGGAGTAAACCATCATAAAAGTCTTCATCTTAGTCATCCTCATGTTGAGTAGGTGAAGGGGAGGAGGAGGAGGAGGAGGAGGGATTTGTGTTGCTCAGGAATGGCAGAGATGGAAGAAAATCCATGTATAAGTGGACCCATGTAGCTCAAACTTACGTTTGTTCAAGGATCAGCTGTCCTCAAAGGAAAATATCAGATAGCAATGGATGAAACTAAAGCAGAATAAGTTATAGACTATCATGGAGGTGCTACTTTAGATAGAGAAGTCAAGGAGACGTTTTAGAAGAGGTGACTTTTATCAGAAATTGAATGAAATGAAAGATGAGCTCTGTGAAATCTAAGTGTTGCAGCAGCAGGGGCAGTAAGAGGAAAAGACCTGCAGCAGGACTGTTTATGGCATGTTTGAGTGAAAGTGAATGAAAACACAGCTAGTGAAAAGTGAGCCCAGGAGAAAGTGAAGGGCCCTGAGTCAGAGAGGAGCCAGACCGTGTAGCGTACTTTCCCAGCCTCAGAACTGTTGACATTTTGGACTTCTGTGTGCTATGTAAGGTGTTTATCTATATTCCTGGCATCTACTCACTAGATGCCAGCTGCCCCCCCTTCCCATATTGTGACACCCCAATGTGTCTGCAGATGTTGGGAAATGTTTCTAGGGGGTTAGGAATGAAGTGGGATAAAAAAATACCCTCAGTTGAAAGTCACTGCTTTAGCACATTTTAAGCTTTGCTATACAGTTTAATGAAAAAACATTGATGGGTTTTGTGCTGAGAAAGAAAGAAAGATGTCTTAAAATTTTAAAAGATAACTGCGGTTGCTCCTATCAATCATAGGGGCAAGCACTGGAAGGCAGTGTTCTGTTTGGTTTTTTAGTTGTCCAAGTGAAGGAAATGGTATGTGGAATAGGATGGTGTTGAGTTACAGTGGCAGAGGCGATGACAGTGGTGGAACTGTGAGAAGTGGTTGAGGTGAGAATATTTTTTGAAGTTACAGCCAGAAAAGCCTGTGGTTTTTGGATATGAGCACTGAATCTGAGGTTTCTTACCTTGGCCTAACCTAGGTATCGTTTACTAATATTTGAGTAACCTGGGAGAACCAGGATTGTGGTGGGAATGAAGGAATCAAGAGATCAATTTTCAGTGCCAATTAGGAATCTAAGTGGATGGTTACATATACTAGACTGAATTTCAGGGAGCACGTGGTGCTAAATGTATCACCTTAGGGCTGCCATATCAGGTCAAATCTCTATTTCCTGCTCAACTAAAGTACAGAAATACCTCAAAGATACTGCAGGTTTGGTTCTAGACCATCATGATAAAGAGAATCACACAAATGTTTTGGTTTTCCAGTGAGTATAAAAATGGTTTGTATCATAGTCTGTTAAATGTGCAATAGCCTTATGTCGAAAATCAATGTATATACCTTAATTAAATATACTTTGTTGATTAAAAAATGCTAATGTTTATCTGTACCCTCAGCAAGTCCTAGTCTTTTAGCCAGTGGAGGATGTATGGCCTAGATGTTGATGGCTGTTGATCAGGTTGGTGGTTGCTGAAGTTGGAGTGGCTGTGGCAAGTTCTTAAAATAAGACAATGAAATTTGCCACATGATCGACTCTTCCTTTCACAAGAGAATTCTCTGTAGCATGAGTTGCTGCTTGATAGCATTTTACCCTTATTAGAACTCCTTTCAACTGGAGTCAGTCCTCTCAAACCTTACTACTACTTTATCAACTATTTTATGAAATGTTCAGAATCATTTGTTCACATTTCAAAAGTGTACACAGCATCTTCACCAGGAGTAGATTCCATCTTGAAAAATGAGTCTCTTTGCTTATCCATAAAAAAGCAACTCCTCATTCGTACAAATTTGCAAATTTGATCTTAAGGTTGCAGCCATTCAGCGTCCTCTTCAGGGTCCTTTTCTAATTCTGGTTCTCTTGCCATTTCTACTATATCTATACTTGCGTCCTCCGCAGAAATCTTGCACCCATCAAAGTATTCATGAGGACTGGAACCCACTTCTTTTATACTCCTTTTTAAAAAACTTGTTAAAAATCTATTTTTGAATTTTCTTCTCTTTTTTAAACTTTAATAGGTTTTTGGGGAACAGGTGGTATTTGGTTACATGAATAAGTGAATAAGTCTTCAGTGGTGATTTCTGTGAGTTTGGCACATCCCTCAACCAAGGAGTGTACAGCATACCCAGTATGTAGTCTTTGATCCTTCAGCCTTCTCCCACCGTTTCCCCTGAGTCTCTGAAGTCCTTCGTATCATTCCTATGCCTTTGCATCCTCATAGCTTAGCTCCCACTTAACGAGTAAGAACATAGGGTGTTTGGTTTCCCATTCATGAGTTACTTCACCTAGTATGATGGTCTCCAGTTCCATCTAGGTTGCTGTGGATGTTGTTATTTCATTCCGTTTCATGACTGAGTAGTATTCCATGGTGCCTGTTATGTATATGTATATGTAGGTGTGTATATATATCACAATTTCTTTATCCCCTTATTGGCTAATGAGCATTCAGGCTGAGTCTGTATTTTTGCAATTACAAACTGTGCCACTATAAACAACTTTATATCTTTTTATCTAAGTGTCTTTTTCATATATTGACTTCTTTTCTTCTAGGTAGATACCTAGTAGTGGGATTGCTGGAGCAAATGGTAGTTCTACTTTTAGTTCTTTAAGGAATCTCCACACTGTTTTCCATAGTGGTTGTACTAGTTTACATTCCCACCAGCAGTGTAGAAGTGTTCCCTTTTCACATATCGATGTCAACATCTATTATTTCTTGATTATGGCCATTTTTGCAGGAGTAAGGTGTTATCTCATTGTGGTCTTGATTTGCATTTTCCTGATCATTAGTGATTTTTTCATATGTTTGTTGGCCATTTATATATGTTGATATTTTGACCTACCATGAATCACAAATGTTCTTAATGGCATCTAGAATGGTGAATCTAGAGATTTTCAACTTACTTTGCTCAGGACCATGAGTGGAATCACTTTGTATGGCAGCTATGACCTTACAAAAGACATTTGTTAAATAATGTAACTTGAAAGTCAGAATTACTGCTTAATCCATGGACTGTAGGATGTATGTTGTGTTAGCAGGCATGAAAAGAACATTAATCTTATGCATCTTTGTCAGAGCTCTGGGGTGACCAGCAGTAGTATTTTGGAAAGAAAATTTTTACTTTCTGAGCAGTTGGCTCTCAACTGTGGGCTTAAAATATTCACTAAGCCATGCCATAAACAGATGTGCTGTCACTCAGGGTTTTACATTTACAGAGCACTGACAGAGTAGATTAAGAAAGTTCTTAAGGGTGCTAGAATTTTCTGAATAGTAAATGAGCATTGATTTTAACTAGATAATGTCTCTGTGACTATACCATCACGTGCCACATAATGATGTTTTGGTTGATGACAGACCACATATACAATGATGGTCCCATAAGATTATAATACCATATTTTTATTGTACCTTTTTGTGTCTAGCTGTGTTTAGATACACAAATACCATTTGGTTATAATTGCCTACAGTATTTAAAAGAGTTTAATTCCATATGGGTTTGTAGACTAGGAGCAATAGGCTATACCATATAGCTGAGGTGGGCATTAAGCTCTATGATCTAGGTTTATGTGAGTATACTCTATGATTCTCATATAATTAAAAAAAAATTGCCTAATGATTTCTTAGAATGTATTCCTGTGGTTAAGTGACTCATGATTATACTAATTATGTTCTAAAAATCAGATTATTGCATTTGATTTTTGCTCCCAGGTCATTAAATATTTTATATTCCTCTGTATTTATATCATATTCCTATTTTATCAAAAGGCAAATATTAAATTAGTAATATATTATCTATTGTGATAATTTAATATAATACATTATAGTATATGAAAATATATAATTTGGATAAAGAATTTTATATATATATAATTTGGAAAAAGTCAAAGTTCTGAAATTTTATACTCAACACATTCTATTTAATTTGTTTTTTGATACAGAGTTTTGCTCTGTCACCCAGACTGGAGTGCAGTGGCATAATTAGAGCTCATTGCAGCTTTGATCTCCTGGGCTCAAACAAGTCTCCTGCTTCAGCCTCCCAAGTACCTAGGTATACAGATGTGTGTCACCATGCCTCACTAATTTTTTGTATAGGCAGGTTTTTGCTATTTTGCCCAGGCTAGTAAACTGCCAGCCTCAAGTGATCTCGCTGCCTCAGCCTCCAAAGAACTGGGATTATTATCCTAAGCTACCCCACCCAGCCACATTCTTAATTATTTAGCTCATGTATTAATCACCTTGCATGAGGCAGCCAGGTTAAAAATGTGAGTTTTCTTCCCATATATAAAATTTTAAAACCACATAAAAATATGCAGTTATAAGTAATTCCCTAACCATATAATCAAACATTTAAAAATGATTTTATAGTACATTTATTTACATTATACTTTAGATATATATGGCAACCTCATTTCACAAAGAGTTGACACGTAATAAAAAGAAGATAAACAATGAACATTTTCAGCATAATTGTAAAACTGACACATTGAGTAAAGCCCAAGTACAAAGTCTCAGAAGCATATTTAAACACAGTATGTGTCTCCAAAAAAATTACATCTGGTTTAAGGGGTGGAAAGAATTAATCTACAGATCCTATACATATAAGCATAAGTAAAAGCTGGTTTATGTCTGTTAATTAGAATTAGACCTAGAGATTATTTTGCTTCTCTAGCTCCCACCTGTCTTGTTGAACATTAATGGAACTGAAAAATTTAGACTCTGTTATTTTCTTCTTTAATTGAAAAAAGACACACTTGGGACATCTTGATGCCGAGTTAATAAATCCTGAGGAAAATATTTAATATCGGAAACACAGATATAAACTTGGAATGGACTGAACTGGCTCTACTCTAATGAACTGTGACATTTAATTCTTAATGGCAGAAACTGCAGCTTAAATCCTCCTTAATCAGAATGGAACTAAATCACAAATCACTAATCATGACTTTCTCATTCCCAAGGAAGATTAAAAAAATAATACAAAGAAATTCACAGCAGGAAACACTGTTTTGACATATCTCACATGCTTTTATTTAGCAGGAAAGGGAAGGAAAGAAGAGAAGAAAAATTAATCCCAAGCTAACTTTAAGTCCCTATTCTTACCTAAGTGGCGCTTGACTTTTTATATGTACTTGTGCATGTATGGGAGTGTGAGTAATCAATGCTTTTTAAAAAGACTCTATCAGAGAAAGCACTTCCTGGCATGAAATACATGCTGAGGAAAATGCACAAACTCCAGGAAACTACTGTTTCCCACCTTTTTCTCCTGGTCCCCACTTATGGCCTCAGCATGAAGAGATTTCTAAGGCTACTCACAGAAGAGAGGAGTACAACATTTCAAATACACAGGCATTTGTTTGAGCACGCAATATCCCGGCAGTATGCCCTGAACAGCAGCTGTCTGTCTGTAGCAATTAGTCACTATACACACAGGTAAAAAGGACACATTATGAAATCAAGTTTACTGCCCTCCCCCAGCATGAAAAGCAAAGTCATCCTGCTCCTAATTCAAGACTCTTTCCCCTAGTTAGTGCCTTTCTTGCATGTTCTTATAAGGCTGTTAGTGATTTCACATTTTCTGAATTAACTAAGAGAGAGTTAGTAAGATAAGGAGATGGAATTCCAAAGCAATCCTAAAGTTCTGGTATAGATGGACAGCTCCTAGAGGACTGATTTTAGAGGCCAAAATCAGTGGTTGTTTAATCTGGGGGAGGTTGACTGAACTGCCAGTGGGCTGGAGGAAAGTACTTGGGTGATGGACATGTTTTAAAACTGGATTTTGAAGGTGGTTTCACAAGTCTATAAATTTATGAAAAAGCATTACACTGTACCCCAACAATAAGTGGGGTTATGGCATATAAATATACCTCAATAAAGTGGAAAAAATATAGTTATTGCCATAAGTTACAGATTTCTTTAGTTTGCTAAATTCTATATGTATTTAAATGCCTATCATTCCACATTAATTTCTTTTTTCTTTTGAGATGGAGTCTTGCTCTGTCGCCAAGGCTGGAGTGCAGTGGTGCCATCTTGGCTCACTGAAACCTCTGCCTCCCAGGTTCAACCTATTCTCTTGCCTCAGCCTCCTGAGTAGCTGCGACTATAGGTGCACACCATCACACCTGGCTAATTTTTGTATTTTCAGTAGAGATGGGACTTTGCATGTTGGCCAGGCTGGTCTCAAACTCCTGACCTCAAGTGATACCCCCACTTTGGCCTTCCAAAGTCTCGGGATTATAGGCTTGAGCCACCACATCCAGCCACACATTAGTTTCTTTTGAAACATTTATTGTGTGTTTAATAAGCATAAGATATTGTATACTGGTAGGGACAAGTAGCACTCATGCATAAACCTGAATTTAAAATTTTACCAAAATTAATGCTAACTTTCATCTTTATCTTTGAAGTTCATATGTGTGTGTAGTTTTTGAATGTCTGAGACTCATTGGAAAATGTGGTAATAACATGCTTTATGACATGATATAGCCAGATGAGGAATAAAATGTAGGTGTTTATGCTTTCCTGAATATTCTAGTCATAAGCTTGCCTCACCAAATATAATACCACTTCATATCAATTTTAGGCAAAATTAAAATTTTCATTTCTATATTGCAATAGCAGTGAGCACGTGGTTTTGTGACAATATTTATTACTCTGCCTTGTTTGCGTCTGCTTCTTCACTAGTCCGTATGCTCGTTAGGGCAGTATTTATGTCTGTTATTTATGTGTGGTTCTGGAGATTCTTGCACAATATCTGACATCAGTAGGTAAGGAATAAATGTCCATTCAGTATGTGCTTTTATTAACAGTGGGTTTATTTTCTCAATGGTATAAAAAGAAATTACATTGCTACCTCTTTTTCTATTTTCTATAGTTGAGTTCCTAATAAAGCTCTGTGGAAAACATCTCTTGGGATACTCATTGGTTTCATGTGAGATAATATTGAAATAAGGTTTAATCTAGATCTTTACTGTCTAATAGGAAACCACATGTAACTAAATCTAAATTAATTGAAATTTAAAAATTGTTAAAATTCAGTCACACTAGCCATATTTTAAAATGATCAATAGTCATACGTTGTTTGTGATGACTTCATTGGAGAAAGTAAATATAGAAAATTTTTCTGTCATTACAAAACATTCATTCTATCGGACAAAATTTGTCTGGATTCTCATTGATATTGTTAAACTAATCTGGATTAAAATTAATTGACTTTAAGCTAGATAGCAGTATCATCCCTGGACATACTGGTGTATACTTCATGGTCCCAGATCAAGAGGAAGATATTAAAAGAATGCCATATCCCATCTTCTTTCATACTCCTTCTATCTTCACCATATGTTATCAGAAAAAGATATATAAAAAGGGAGTATGAAACACTTTCAAAACTATTTTTAAAAATTTCTGTTTACCTATTAGCAAAGTTCTTAGTATAAGTAAAAGGAAAATCAGGTTAAATATTCCTTTATATATCACTGTTTTTAAAGAAAACATAAAGACATGGCCCCTATGAATGTTGTATGGACAAAAGAAGTATGATTAACACATTATAAAGGCATCTTAAGAATGCATTTGGCTGGCCAGGCGCGGTGGCTCAAGCCTGTAATCCCAGCACTTTGGGAGGCCGAGGCGGGTGGATCACGAGGTCAGGAGATCGAGACCATCCCGGTCAACGTGGTGAAACCCCATCTCTAATAAAAATACAAAAAATTAACTGGGCATGGTGGCGCGTGCCTGTAATCCCAGCTACTCGGGAGGCTGAGGCAGGAGAATTGCCTGAACCCAGGAGGCGGAGGTTGCGGTGAGCCGAGATCGCGCCATTGCACTCCAGCCTGGGTAATGGGAGCAAAACTCCATCTCAAAAAAAAAAAAAAAAAAAAAACATGCATTCGGCTAAAATAAAAATAAAAAAACAGTAAAACTTTTTAAAAATAGAACTTGATAATTATATGGCCACTTATATTTTGTAGCTCTTCATGCTAAGGCTATGGAAAAGGGTAATAAAATCCAGCTGTACTGTGACAAGCTGATACCTTCACAGGGGGAGTTCATGTTCTTACTTTCTTTGTTCATTCTGTCTGACAAGAGTCATTACATATATTTCTGTATTTGAACAGAAACATCAGGTATGACCACCATAGGCTGCAGGGAACAAAATGTTAAGGCAGACAGGTAGATTTACTTTTTACATACAGGGAGTATATTTGGAGCAGACACGCTCTATTGCTGGAAAGAGTAAGATAGAGGCAACATGTTCCAATTAAAAGTCAGTAAGGTTTTTGTTCTAAGTACTCTAAATCATTTATCTCTAATCTTTTTAATAACCTTGTAAAGAAGACTTTATCAGCTCCAGTTTTTAGATAAGTAAAACTAAGGAACAGAGAGAATAAACAACTTGCTCACAGTCTTGCTAACCAGTAGTGGTATTAGGACTAGAATTTAGGTTTACCAGATTCTAAAACCAAGATCGTCTCATTTCCCCATTTGAGAGACAGCTAAGATGTGTTTATATGTTTCCATTTAGAGGTAAGTGTTTTGTTAAAAACAATTTGTAACAATTACCATATAATTATTAGAAACCAGAGACATTCAAAAATGACTGATTATAGCATTTAGTACATTATTTAGAATCAGTTGCCTTTGTCTCCTTGAAGTATTTTACAGAGATCCCCAAAGACTTAGAGCCAACCATGAGGGATGTTGGGAAGGGTGAGTAAATCCTTGGTAACCACCTCTAAATATTAGTCTCACACAGTACAACTGAAAGTAGCCATTACTCAATTCATCTATTTCTTTCCTCCTTTACAAAAATGTATCTAACATGTACTTTGTGCCAGACCCTCTGCTAGGTACTGAGGATACAACCCTGAAAAACAAAACAACCACCACACAAAACATCTTTTCTCCCCTGAGACTGTATTTAGGCCCCAGCCAAGGCGAGGTACGATGTCCGAAAGTAGAAGAAAGTCTAAGTAGTGATCTGTATGGGGATTTGTTCCCTTGACAGGAAGATTGTCTCAGAATATTTGTTTTAACAAAAGATCTGCTCAGATTTTAGTGTTAGCCTGGCCTCTCGTACATGTCAGAAGAGACCAGGAAAACAACATCCTCACTAAACTATGTTAATCGAACTGTGCCTGTTAGATTTGTTTCTCAGAAATGTCAGGAAATTAAACAGAGTTCCCACAACAGCTGTCCAGTAAAGCATTTTGTTTGTAAGAGGAGTCAGAGTACAATTAAGAACCGTTCCTTTTCATTACCTTCTTTCTTCTACTCCATGCCACTCCTTTCAGACTCTCCACACTCTTGTATACTTCTTTGAGAGCAGGCATCTGGCAGTATCTAAAATGGAATTAGGAAGAATGAATTATGGAGAAAGTAAAAGAATAATATTTGTCATAAGAATCAAGTCCAACTGCACATTTATTTTACTATGATGCTTTTGCAAGCCCATAAGTGTATTAAAATTATATAATTTAATAAAGGTTTATTATGTAAACCTTTGTTCCTGAGCCTTAAAAAAAAAAAAATCTGTCTTTACAGCATCTAAGATTTCCCATGTCTTCCATTACTCTCCATTAACTAGCTTTGAATTTTAACCTTATCTGACAAAGAGTTGGGATACTGGACTCCACAATTCCAGGTAGGATGTTCTATTGCCTAAAATCTCTAATATACAAGACCGTAAATCTTAACAAAGTGTTTTCTAGCCCTCCAATGACATTCAATCCCACCATATCTTTGTGAAAGTTAGACTAAAAAATGTCCCTCTTGATTTTAATTTTTGTATGTTTAGTGAGCTGTTTATTATTTTATCATTATTTATGTTTATTAAGGTATTTATCATTTTATTATTATTGAGGTACAGCAAAATATTTTTTTAGTGTGTGCAGTTATATAAATTTAACTAAAACAAAATAATGTGACCAACATCATCATAAAAATAGAGAAAAGTCGGAAAACACATTTATAGCCCTTTGTAGGATTTGCAATTTACACCTTTAATTAATCCGAGTTTGACTTGACATGCTATTATACCACCTCACCTGCAGTTTAAAACCCGTAGAATGGTTTCACCTCAGTTCTTCCTGTAAAGCTTCTGTGGCATTATTGTCATTCTCACATACTGCTAATCAATAATACATTGGTATATTGCTACTATTTTTGCTTTAGACAGGTCAATTGTTTATTTTTTATCTTTTATTTTTTTTGGGATAGAGTCTCATTCTGTTGCCCAGGCTGGAGTGTAGTGGTGCCATCTCAGCTCACTGCAACCTGTGCCTCCCAGGTTCAAGAAATTTTCCTACCTTAGCCTCCTGAGTAGCTGGGATTACAGGTGTGCCCACCACACCCAACTAATTTTTTATTTTGTGGTAAAGACCAGGTTTCCCCATGTTGGCCAGGTGAATTCAGGTGATCTGCCTGCCTCAGCCTCCCAAAGTGCTGGGATTACAGCCATGAACCACTGCACCTGGCCAGGTCAATTATGTTTGAAAAGAATTACAATAAGTAAAAAGTGTGTCATATTTACTTTCATTTTAACCATTTCCAGATTTAGTAATTTCTTAGTGTGGATGCATATGTCTATTTCATGTACTCTTTCTTCCATAAGAAACTCTTTTAGCATTACTTGTACTGTGGTTCTACTGTTGATGAATTCTGTCACTTTTTGTTTGCCTAAAAAGTCTCTGTTTCTCAATTTTTTGAAAGAAATTTCTACTAAATATAAAATTCCGGATTAACAGATATTTTTCTTTCAGCATTTAACCTTTGGCTCCTGTAGTTTCTGATAAGTTTGCTATAATTATTTTTTTGTTATTTGTTTATTTGTACTTTTTTTTAAACTGCCTTTAAGATTTCCTCTTTAATTTTCATTTTCAGCAGTTTAAATATTATGTATTCAGGAGTGTGTGTGTGTGTGTGTGTGTGTGTGTGTGTGTATTTGTGTGTGTATTTATCCTGCTGTGGTTTTTTTGAGCTTTTGGGCCTAGGATTTTATGTCTGTATTAGTTTCTGAAAATTATTCATTGTAATCTCTTCACATATTTCTTTTGCTTCATTCTCTTTCTGCTTACTGGATCTCAATTATATGTGTGTTAGACCATTTGATAGTTTCTGCCATTCTTCCATTCTCTGTGTTGTTTATTTTTTCCTTTTTCAGTGATATCATCATTCTCCCATCCTTTGGAGACTTCTACTGGTCTAAGCAAATGAAGATTCTTTGCATCTCCTCTGGTGATAGTATATCTGTTTTCTTTTCCCTTCCTGAAGCCACAGTCAACCTTTACCTTTGCTCCATGGGTCAGACGATTTTCTGCCATTGTTGGAATGAATAAAGACTCTGGTTTCATAGGAGATACAGAAATGGTGGGTTTAAGCCTTTCCCACAGTGGTCTTTTCCCCCTCTCTTGAAGCCTGCACCACCAGGCAAAGGTTTATTTTGGGTCCAATTTTATACAACCACTTTTTCTCAGCACCACGTGGTGAGTTCTGTGAAGAAGAAGAACCTATACATGGATATAAGTTACCCTTATATCTACAGCTTCTAGGCATTCCATATTTTCATGCAGACTTTTAACAATTCATTCACCACTTTACCTGAATTCTACTTAGCAGTTTCTATGGCACCTGCAGATTTCTCTCATGCTCTACAAAAGGCAATTTAGTGTCCAGATTTTAATTCCCCTTACTAATACCTTCTTTTCCTGAGATTTCAGGATAGTTGGCTGCCACATGACTTGGGGGTCTTTGATTATCTTCTAGAAAATGTGTGATTTTCTAAATGACCTTTGTTTTTTCTTGTTGTATTCGAAGTAATAGTCTTTCTAACTTTCTACATCTTAGGTGAAAGCCAAAAAATAGTAATCCTTCTTGACATTGTGTCTAAGTAGTAACTTATCAGAGTTAGAGAGAATTTGCCTAGAAATACAACCATAAAAGTTGTTAAGATCCACACAGTTTTGGGATTTTTCAGAATCCATTAGAGAGCACTTTATATCTGTACAGTGATATTCTGTCAGACATAAAGAATATGGAAAACACAGAATTTCACTAACTCCAGGTATTATTAAATATGTAAATATTTTGAGAGCCAAGGTATGACAGTCTTGCCAATGCACCACAACGTCTCCGTTTCCTGTTGCCTGAGGTAGTGATCTAGAGTCCTTTGCCTGATGACCAAAGAGTTAAGGAGTGCAGACACCAAGGGTGAGGTTGGAAGAAAGATGAAAGCTCTATGCTGTGGACAGGGGAACTGGAAGAGACTTGTGGTTTTTACAGTGGAATGCAAAGGCTTTTATAGGAAACCAGTGCAGCTGGGCATCTTATTTGCATAAGGCATGAATTTCTGGTAGCTCCACCTTGTCCTTCTAATGCACATGCGGGCCCTTGGCTTGAGTTACTCCATAATAGCTTTGTTCCCCTTACTGCACATGTGTCAGGGGATGGCATTTCCCAAGATGGGCATATGTGAGTGGCCTGTGTAGCCTTTCTTATCTGTGCAGCTGTAGGCATGTCTTAAGCAAGCCCCCTTCTGCAAGTTTTCTTATCTGTGCCTGCAGGCTGTTCTTTGTTCTAAAGGATTCAACCCAGCACCCGCCATAATTGCCTGCCTGCCCAGGATTTTCCCTTTCTCCTCTCTCAAAGGTAGTTTCAATAAATTCAGGGGCAATTGTGGCCAAGTGCTTTGCAGCTTCCTTGCCTAGACCAGGAACATGGGTTATGTGAGTTTCAGAATGCCCATAAGTAATTTTTTTGAGATGTAGTTACTGTTTTGGAGAGTAATAATATAGGATTTAAGAAGAAATCATTTAGGCAGATAGTGAGGGTACAGGAGTCCTCGGTAATTAATGAAAAGCAGCCCCCAAATTATTTCGTTTTCTAATAAAGAGCAGCCTCTAAAATCAAGCTGCAAACATAGAAAAGAAAGCTGGAAGCTTGCACGGATGACTGTCGGCAGTTGTGCCAACAGGAAAAGGCTACCTGGGACTAGGCATGTTCAAATGGCGGTTCCATGTTCCCTTCTCTTTGCCAGCCATGCATGGAGTAAGGAGCAGACGAGATCGCACTGGCCAAGTGGAGAGACCATGTACATAATAAGATTAGGGTGGGGTGGCCAGCTTTCCCTGTGCTTTGTAAACCTCACACCTGTTACAGCCAATTTGCGGGCCCTACATATCTCAGACACAGCCTCTTTAAGCCTGCCTATAAAATATGGTACTCTCTGCCACAGGAGAATTTTGCTTTTGGAAGCCTCTCCTTCTTACAAGGGAGTGAGGTATTCTCCTTTCTCTTTCTTCTGCCAATTAAACTTTCCATTCCTTAACCCACCCACGAGTGTCTGTGTCCTTAATCTTCTTGGTACCAGACAAGGAACCTCAGGGATTTCCCCAGACGATGAAACAGCTTCACGAATGGCAGTTTAACATGTTCTGGTAAGTTGGATGAAAGGCATCTTGTCGCAGTTAGTATAAAAAAAATGTTTAATAAGTAATCCCCGTTAGGCAAGACGAAATTGTCCTCATAGAAGTTAAACATCCATTAACCCCAAGATTTGAAGTTCAGTCTACAAGTATTCAAGAGAAGTAAACATTCTTTAATTCATACTGTAATAGAAAACTAAATGCTTATTTTGTATTTTATTTACTTGTAATGTTTAAGAGAGTTCAACTTGTTAACATTATGGGAAGCGCTGGATTCCAATTTAAACTTGTTTAGAAATTAATTGATCTAGTTTTATGATTTTAAATAAAAATCTTATTAAGTTGAAATATACTGTTAGACATGTACTAGAACTAGGTTTCTATACTTGTATGTTTAATTTTACAGTGCTAAAAGAATTACTTAAGTTTCTGGGAAGTTTTATCACTCAGACCATTGAAGCATTTCTTTAAAATGAAAGTGACAATATTTAATTGGTAAATGAGATGTAATTTTTATGGCATATAATTAATTAAAGTTTTTAATGGGGGACCCAAACTTAATAAATTGCCTCTTTAAAATGTTAGAATTTTCTAGTAAATACCAAGATTTGTAACTAGAATTAAAAATTTTAAAGAAGAATAAGACTTCTGAATGTATGACTTAAGTAAATTAATTATTAAAATAAAACTAATCTTTTCTGCACAGGAATAGGTTACATTATTAAACACCAAAATTTATGCATTTCTCAGTTTTAGAAGGAAGAAGAATGTTAATACAATTCATCAAATATGTCATGAATTTGTTTGGGAGAACTGTATATGAATGAATATGAGTAAGTACAAGTTTTGCAGTAATTGATGATGAAAGGAAAAAAGTAACACAACATTGCTATTTTGAATAAGTCTGATGTCACTGTATCTTTTTTCTTCCCTTAGTGAGTCAAGAATTATTAACTTCTAAATATTTCACTGAGTATTCCAGTGAATGCAGCCAAACTTAATTTAGGTAAAGATGGTTAAAAACACATTCCTTCTATACTTATTAGCGTTATTAAATTTGTTGTAAACCTGTTTTTCCATGAGGTACAGATCATGTAAAGCTAACTGTTTATGCAAAACTATTATAAAAACTATTTTTATTATTCCACATTAGTAAGTAACATTGTAAAAAGATTTTTTTTTTCTGTAAATATGCACACTTCTTATAAGTACCACGTACTAACCAATTGTGCCACTGGAGCCACAAGTAAATAGACACACTTCCATTAATCAATATCATACATACATTTTACATGGGCTGCGTATTTTAAATGTTTCTAATTCTTATATAGAATTCTACAATAAACATTTTGGTATCTAAATATTTTACATAATCAAAATTGTTCGTTAAATTTATATACATATAACTTCTAGATACAATAAAAATATATATTTAGAAAAAGGAAAATTTTTTACCACTTTCTAACTTTAACTCAGTTTTCACTATTCAATCCTAAGACTGATCTAGTAAGTTCTAAACTAGAGATAAAAATGTGATTAATAAATTTTGATTTAAATCATTTTGTATGTTAAAACCAATTTCCTGATATCCCACCTCATCATATGTAAACAAGGGGAATCAGAAAAGGAATTGTGAAAACAGGCAAGAATTGTTCTCAGAGGTTAATTCAACATTAACCCATTGAAAGAGAAAACATTGAAGATGGGCTGGTCCTTCCTTTACATTGGCAGCTATCACAACCCTGTAAGTCAGGTACAGTTGGTGCAGAAGGTAGCATATGAGGAAAGGCTAAGATCGTGAGAGTCGTTTATTCGAATTGAATGACTTACTACCCAGTCATATAACTTACCTAGCTTAGTGAAAGCTGGTGTGAAGAAATAAATAATACACAATCCTATAAGTCCTATAGTCTCTATATAACACCACTGCACTTCTTCACATTTCTATAAAGTCATGCCATGCATAAAGAAGGATGCTGGGATTATCGCCAAGATAGTTAACTAGATAGATGTAGGCATGAAGCTCCTCTGCTCTCTGTCAGTTCCTGTGTCATTTTATTGTGATTTTTAACTTCCTTAGATTGGGTTTCATCATACTCCTGCATCTCAGTCATCCTCATTCCTATCCATATTCCGAGTCCTATTTCTGTCACTGTAGCTATCTCAGCTTGGTTCAGAGCCATTGCTGGAGAGCCAAGGCAGTCACTGGAGGACACAAAGGCACTCTGGCTTTGGAATTGTCAAGAGTTCTTAAGCTGGTTCTTCCTCATCTTTGTAGGATAATGTTCAGTCTTTGAAGTTGCTGACCTTTGGATGTTGTTTTCTTTTATCCTATTTGATGACCTTTAGGGTTTGATTGTGGTATAAGGTGGATTCAGCCAACTGGCTTTGTTTCTGGACGATGTTCAGGGGCCAGTGTTCAGCTCCTAAGTCCTGAACTGTGTGCTCTAACTCCTGGGGACTTGTATTGAGCCCTTTGTTCTCTGGGTCCTCAAGGTTCGGAATCCACTGCGCTGAGGGGGCTGAGGTGCTCCCAGATTGCCATCACTACATTTCGATGGGTGGTGTCAGCCACATATTTCTTAGTGAGGTGGCAGCAGGATCCATCCTTGTTTGCACATGTCAGTAGCAGCAATAGTATGGTGGTGTCCATGCTTATTGGCTGCAGCAGAGTGCTAATGGGTGCCACAGTGCTTGCCTCTGTGTGGGTGTTCACCACAATGGTAGAGGCAGCACAGCTCGGTGTGAGGGCCCCAGCTGGCAACTGTGCACATGGTTGCACTGATGGTGGTGTTAGCAGGGGGGCAGAGTGCTGGTGGGTCCAAGTCTGTGGGCACCCTCTGCACTGCAGGCAGGGGTGGACTCTCAGGGCAGGGGAAGGTCTGTAGTTCTCTGTGCCTAATTTTATTCCCATGCCAGAGTTGGCACAAGGGTGGGGTTCTGATGGGAGTTGGGCTGCTTGGCTCTGTGCCCGCTAAGGCTCTGACTGCATGGTGGTCTGTCAGAGGGAGGAGGTGCAAAGTGCACTCCCACCACAGCAGTGGCAGGGCAAGGTGCACCCATACAAGCATGCTGGCAGGGCAAGGAAGGCAAAACCTGTCTGAACACACATATGCTGGTAACTTGGTGTGCAGGGTTGTTATGAGCCTAGGGGTAGTGTGGGGAGGGAGTGGGCTGCTGGGGTCCAATCTGTAGATCCTGACCCAGTGATGGATGAACAAATGCACTAACACACAGATATCCCATAAAAGATCAGGCTTAGGGGTCCAGGCCACTCACTGATACTGAGGAGGGTCCAGTAGAGTTAGCAGCTGCAGGCCCATCAGCCAGTTCTCATTTATTCAGTACAGATTAAATGACAAAGGTCTTGAGTAAACACCACTAGAGGGTAATTGACATTGCTGACCTCTCAAGTAGAGAGCAATCATGCACCAAGGATAATCAAAAGAGAATTCAGCTGCCTTCAGCCAAATTTTAATGAGGCTATGCAACCTCCCCAGCCTTCCATAAGGTTTGTGACTATTTCCTATAACTATCTTTATAATTTCTTCTCTAAAATTTTTCCTACCACTGCAGGAGGTGAGCAGCAGGCAAGAGAGCATTACTGCCTGAGCTCTGCCTCCTGTCAGTTCATTGGCAGCATTAGACTCTCCCAGGAGAGTGAATCCTATTGTGAACTGTGCATGCAGGGGATCTAGGTTGCATGCCCCTTATGAGGATCTAATGCTTGATGATCTGAGGTGGTACAGTTCCATCGCAGATTTATCCCAAAACCATTCCCCACCATCCCCAGTTCACAGAAAAATTGTCTTCCATGAAACTGGTACCTCATGCCAAAAATGTTGGGGAATGCTGCCTTGGGCACCTGAGTCTGCCCTGGAAGCAGGCATGGCTACACTGGGGCTTCAGGATTGGCCAGCAGACCAAGGGATGCTCAGGTCAGACTTGCCCCATCTGATGGACAAGACCACCCTGAAGAGCTGAGGTCCAACAGTTCCCCTAAGGCCAAAGTCTCCTATCGGAGCAAGTTAAACCTAGGGAGATGGACAACCCTGTCCATGTTCCACTACAGATGCTCCTACACCAAACCTTCTGGGCTCTGCATCGGTTGATGTGATGTTTCTACCAATTCTTTAGGCCACTCTCCCTGCCAAATCAAATGTTCATGATATTAACGGGTCTCCTCCTGCCCGGATTTCTGAGGTCCCTTGGCAAGAGCAGGTTGCTGCGTACCAGTTCAACTCACCCATTACCCTGGAGTCACTAGGGGTCAGGAATGAGTTCTAGTATATGGTAGCCCTGGGCAGTGTTCCAGGCTTCCTCCCCCACTAGCCAGCTTCTGTGTCTTCACTCTGAAGATCTGTTAGGAAACATGTCAGTCATGGTTCCTCAATGGGAGCTGTTCCACTTGGCTGTATCTAGTTGGCTATCTTGTCCTCTCCCTAAAATAGCTAAAATTCAGTGAAATTGAGATATGAAAATTCATTAAAAAGATAAATGAAACAAAAAAATTTGTTATTTGAAAGAATAAATAAGATTGATAGACTGCTAGCTAGGCTAATAGAGAGAAGAGAGAAAAGATCCAAACACACACAATCAAAAATGACAAAGGTGACATTACCACTGACACCACAGAAATACAAAAACCCTCAGAGACTATTATAAGTACTTCTGTGCACACAAACTAGAAACTCTAGAGGAAATGATAAATTCCTGGAAACATATGACTTTCAAAGATTGAACCAGGAAGAAACTGAATATGCAAATAGACCAATAATAAGTTCCAAAATTGAATTAATAATAATAAACCCACCAACCAGAAAAAGGGCTGGTTCAGATAGGTTCACAGCTGAATTTTACCAGACATATAGAGAAGATCTGGAACCAATTCTGCTGGAACTGTTTTAAAGAATTGATGAGGAGGGATTCATCCCTAACTCATTCTATGAGGCTGGCATTATTCTGAAAGCAAAACCCGGCAGAGAAGTAACAAAAAACGAAACTTTAGGCAAGTATCCCTGACGAACCTTTACACAAAAATCCTGAACAAAATACTAGCAAATAGAGTTTAGCAGCACATCTAAAAGGTAATCCACCATGATCAAGGAGGCTTTATTTCTGGTGTACAAGGTTTGTTCAAAATATATGCAAACCAGTAAATATGATTCTCGGCATAAACAGAACTAAAAAATTGTGTTTTCATTTCAACAGACACTGCAGAAGTTTATCATAAAATTTAATATCCCTTCATGTTAAAAGTCCTCAACAAACTAGCCATCAAAGGAATATACCTCAAAATAATAAGAGTCACCTATGACAAACCCATAGCCTATATTATATTAAATGGGAAAAGCTGGAAGCATTCCCCTTAAGAACTGGAAAAAGACAAGGATGCTCACTCTTACCACTCCTATTTGACATAGTGCTGGAAGTCCTAGCCAGAGCTATCAGGCAAGAGAAAGACAAAAGGATTCACAATAGGGAGAGGAAGTCACATTATCTCTCATCACAGACATATGCCAAAAGCAATTTACAGACTCAATGCCATTCCTGTCAAACTACCAATGTCATTTTCACAGAATAGGAAAAAAACTACTCTAAAATTCATATGGATCCAAAAAACGAGCCTGAATAGCCAAAGCAATCCTAAGCAAACAGAACAAAGTCAGAGACATCACACTACCTGACTTCAAACTATACTACAAGGCTAGCGTAACCAAAACAGCATAGTAGTGGTATAAAAACAGACATGTAGAGCAGTAGGACAGAACGGAGAGTGCAGAAATGAAGCCCCACACCTACAGCCTTCTTTCTGATCTTTAATAAACTAACAATAAGCAATGGGGAAGGGAATCCCTATTCAATAAATGGTGCTGGGATAACTGGCTAGCTATGTGCAGGAGACTGAAAATAGACCCTTCCTTACTCCATATACAAAAATCAACTCAAGATGGATTACAGCCTTAAACGTAAAACATAAAAATATAAAAACTCTAGAAGAAAACTTAGGAAATACCATCTGGACATAGATCTTGGCAAAGATTTCATGATGCGTATTCCAAAAGGAATTGCAACAAAACCAGAAATTGACAAATGTGACCTATTTAAACTAAAAACCTTCTGCACCGTGAAAGAAACTATCAACGGAGTAAACAGACAACCTACAAAAATGGTAGAAAATATTTGTAAATCGTGCATTTGACAAAGGTCTAATAACCAGAACCAATAAGAAACTTCAACAAATCATCAAGCAAAACTCAAAAGTGTCATTAAGAAATGGGCAAAATACATGAACAGACACTTCTTAAAAGAAGTCATATATGTAGCCAACAAGCATATGAAAAATTGCTCAACATCACTAATTATATCAAATCAAAACAACAATGGTTTACCATCTCACACCAGCCAGAATGGCTATTAAGTCAAGAAATAACAGTTGCTGGTGAGGTTGTGAAGAAAAACAAACACTTTATACAGTGCTGATAGGAATGTAAATTGGTTCATCCACTGTAAAAAGCAGTTTGGAGATTCTTCAAATAACTTCAAAGAGAACTACCATTTGATCGAGCAATTCCATTACTGGGTATATACTCAAAATAATATTAATTGTTTTCCCATAAAGACACATGCATGCATATATTTATCACAACACTGTTCACAATAGCAAAGACATGGAATCAACCTAAATGCCCACTAATAGGGAACTAAATAAAGAAAATGAGCATATATACCCTGGAATACTATGCAGCCCTGAAAAGAATGAGATCATGTCCTTTGCAGGAACATGGATGTAGCTGAAGGCCATTATCCTAAACTAATTCAGGAACAGAAAATCAAATACTAAATGTTTTTACTTAGGCACCTAATTTTTGAATACACATGATACAAAGAAGGGAACAATAGGCACCATGGCCTACTTGAAGTTGGAGGGTGGAAGAAGGATAAGGATTGACAAGCTGTCTATTGGGTAATATGCTTATTACTTGGGCAGTGAAATAATGGATACACCAAACCCCCACGATGCATAATTTACACCTGTAACAAACCTACTCATGTAGTCCCTGAACCTACTAATGATACCTTCTTTTTTAATGCCAGAATGTAAATGTTATACCAAGAAATAACATTTAAGAATGAAAATGATTTCAGGGGTGTGATATGATGTTATCACAGAGTTACAGCTTAATAGAACTGTTTGAAATTTTTTGTTAATATTGGTGCTTAAAATAAATCTTCACTGGATTGTGATTTGAGAGTGTAGAAACAGTGGGGAAGTTGGGGTGGATATATGGGAAGGAAATCTAGATGACACTAGCATAGAAATGTCTAATTCTCTTTAAAACGCTGTGAATAAATGGTCATTTTCGCACAGATGATTGAATTGTGATGAAATTCAGTATTTCTAATCACACATAGCATAAGTGAGCTATAAGTCAAGAACATGGTTAATTCTTATATCTGAGTTCTTAGAACTAACATTTTCTTTCTACCAACTCTAAAATTTTATATAATTTCTTATTCTTGGTCATACGTCCACTGTTTCTCAAAGTTTTCTGAATGGATGGAAAGTATATGGAATAAATGGATATATTAAATTTCAGAAACTGGATGATGTGGGTATGGGTGGCATTTTCTTCTAGGGCAAGTGGATTTCTTACTATCAAGCCTGAAATAAGCAGGATCCTAGCAATTGTAGACACCCACCTACCCACCCCCACATGTACACATGTATGTATGTGTGTGTGTGTGTGTGTGTGTATTGCATATATCTGTAAGCGGAAATACTTTATTCATTTAATGCATAAATCTGAAAGGGAGACTATTGGAAAAATTATGGAATTAAAATGTGTTTGGAAATAGTCGAAGTCTGTAAAACTGGTTTCTGGACTTCACATACTTCTATTATGAAATCTGGAGCCAGTAATTCTTTTAGGTGTATCAGTTCTTAACATTTCAACATAATTCTAAATACATAATTTTCAAGTGGTATAGGAAGGCTCCAAACTGCTATTGCCTCCTTATTACAAAAAGGATACATGCATATTAAGTTCAAGAAATTTTACAAGAACATGTTGTTTTCCTCTGCCATAAACAAACTGAGTCATGATAGAAACCATGTATATAAAGAAAGTGCATTTAAAATATGGATAAGAACAAAAGAAAATACGTCAATGAAACAGCTATTCTGAAAATTTTCTGGATAACAGAAAACAAATGGAATTTCAGTGATTAAATATATATAGAAGTAAAAACCATAGAAATGAAGCCATGACTCAGAACAGACACAAGAAAAGGTCAGAGTTGAAGTGAAGACCTTCCTCTATGGGGTGGAACTATGGAAATGATGTAAACTTGGAGTTCTCAGGCAAGAATATTTCCGTTAGACCATCATCCATAATCTTGTAAAATGCCTTATTCACTATCATAATGCTGCACATAGCATTGGGTTTTTCTTTGTAAAGGAAAAGCATTTTTATTTTTAAAGATAATTAAGTCCTGCAATGTGCTGATGTTTGTGGAATTTACTGGTCTCACTAGGATACTTCATCATCCTGAGATAACTGCACTGATAGGATGATGCAATGACCTTTTGAAGACACGTCTGTGCTGCTATCTTGATGACAACATCTTACAGGGCTGGAACAAGTTAATATGTCTGGGAAATTAAGACATAGTAATTGAAGTGTCTCCTCCGTAACTCCATATAAGTAATTAATAAATTGTGTTGCTTCCTATCTCAACAAATCTGTGTTCATATGGCCTAAAATTCTTAATACCCAAGGAAGGAAGGACATTACCAAGGGGTACATGGTTCCATGGAACCAGTAGGATGTGAAACATGGAACCTGCCTACATTGTAGTCCTCATGCCAGTAAAATCACAAGGAAAAGGATTACTTTAATGACTGGGGGGATTGATCCTGATTATAAGGAAGAAATTACATTACTGAAACACGGTGGAGGTGAGAAACAGTACATCTCAAATGTAAAAGATTCCCTGGGGCACAACTTAGCACTTCCGTATCCTGTGATAAGAGTTAATTTAAAAGTCTAATAATCCAATGCAAGGAGGACTGCAGAGCCTTCAGGAATGAAGATTTTAAACACTTTACCAGGAAAGGAACCTCAGCCTCTTGTTTGCTTCCAAGAGGCAAAGAGAGTATGAATGGACAATGGAAGAAGGAAATTTTAAGTACCAGCTATGACTTCATGATTATTTCCAGAAATAATCACTATAATAATTAAATGTATTAGTTCTCTTATTTTGTTTTAAAATATATGAGTATGTTTAATCAGATTATTTTCTTTTTATTTTCAATATTCCATTTCCCTACCACCTAATTATCGTGTGTCTCAGGATTTACGTTGCAGGATACCAAAAGGAGAATGAGACTCTTGATATAAGAGAAATCTCTTAAAGGTGGATAAAGTTAGGCTTGGGAGTTTGTAGATCATTTGGGGCAGAGGTCAGTGTGTTTGCATTTGTATGAAGGGTTGTTGAATCATGTTACGCAAAATCGTGAGTTTTACCACCATCTTAGGAACTTAGGGGTTGTTAAATGAAGAGTGAATAGACACGTGTCATTTTGACAGGAATGAACTACTGTATCTTTGTGCTGGGTCAGTTTAGCTAAGCTAAAGTTATATTTTCCAGATTTTCTTTTTATTATGTCATTCTTATTTAGGTTGGCAGCAAGAAAACCTTGTGTGGGAATTGCAAGGGGCAAGTGAAGCAGCAGCCATTATGCTCTGAAGGCATTATGAAATCCATGTATGTTGAGATTTGTCTGTTGTTCACCTTAGCCTGGGGCCACAGCCAGGTCTGCAGCTCCTCTCCAACTTGCATATCATCCCTTTTATTCTCCCTGAGTCCTGGGACAGGTGCATGTGTAACTCTGTGGCTAAGGAACCTGCTTCTTTTGCTGGGTACCTGCATCTCTTGAATTTGGAGGTGGTGTGAAACAGATGAGGATTTCAGTTGTCTTGGGGGGTTCCAACTAGGCCTCATGAGTTCCATGTACACTTATGTTTGTTATTGTCTGCAAATGCATCCCCAACCTCTCCTCCCCATCACCAGCACTGCTATCTCAAAGCAACTTTATTATTCCTATAGGTGCTGAAGAATCAGCTTTCTATTGATCCTGCCTGTTCTCAGGATTTTGTGAGCCTGATTCCCTAAGCTAGATGTAATATTCCCCATCATTCTTAGTGAATTTGCTTTTCTAACAAACTGTAATAGATATAAACATTATAGATAAAAATGTGCCTAACTTACAAAGGGAGTGATACAAATTTACACACCAGGAAAACTGGGACTCATTTAAAGAGCAAATATTGGAAGGCATCAAGAGAAGAGTTTTAAAAGTTCAATGCAGAAAATATAAAAATCTAGATGACATGGTTAATTTTCTAGAAAAACACAATTTATTCACTCAAAAAGCTTACTAAAAACAATTTCCATAAAAAAATGGTAAAGTTCATAGAGAGTTACCTGGATCTTCTTGAAGAAGCACCAGAGTAAAATAGTTTTTCAGGAAAAATCTATCAAAACTTTAAAATGAAGATAATTTTAATGATATTTAGCTTTTGAGAGCAAGAGTTTGCAAGTTTTTCTCTGTAAAAAGTGAGATAATAAATAATATAGACATTGCAGCCCACATAGTGGTGTCTATCACATATTTTTCTCTTGTAAAAATAATTCTCATCCTGAGGCTTTTACAGAAACAGCCCATACTCTGGATCCGGCCCAATGGCCAGTTTTTAAACCTTTGTTTTAGAGGATATAGAAAGAAAAACGAAATGTATGGATTCTCTCAAATGTATAAACCACATTTTCTTCACTTCATCTGTTGACAGGCATTTGGATCGTTTACCTGTTTTGCTGTTGTGAATAATGCTGTGAACAAGGGAGTTCGAATCTTCCAAATCCTGATTTCAATTCTTTTGGATGTTTTTCCATATGTGGAATTGCAGATCATGTGGTAGTTGTATTTTTTATGTTTTGAGGAACTTTGAGACTGCTTTCCACAGTGTAGCCATCAATTTACATCTCCACCAGTAGTGTAAAGGGTTCTAATTTCTTTACATTCTCTCCAACCCTTGTCATCATTAAAAAAATATATTTATATACATATATATAATTTATAATAGATAAATATATAAACATATATGCATGTAAATTTATATATTATATATACATATTTATATAATTTTTATATATTTTATATATGCACATATATATATGATAGCCATTCAGTGTAAAAAAGAAGGAAATGCTACCATTTGCAATAATATGAATGAACCTGCAGGCCAGTATGCTAAGTGAAATAAACAAGGCACAGAAGGACAAATACTACATGATCCCACTCTTAGGAGGAGTATAGAATAGTCAAGCTCATAGATGGAAAGAAAATTCAATTAAACCTTTAAAAAGAAGATAATTTTCAATGAAATTTATCTTCCCTATGAATAGTAACTTTAAAATCCCAAATAAGAGATTAGAATCCAGAAACCTAAAGCACATTTAAAGATTAATATAACAATTTAGCCAGATATGATGGCTCATACCTATAATTCCAGCACTTCGGCAGGCTGAAGCAGGAGGATCACTGCAAGCCAGAAGTTGGAGACCAGGTTAAGCAACATAACTAGATATCATCTCTACAAAAAAATTAAAAAATCAGCCAGGTGTGGTGGTGCACACCTGTAGTCCCAGCTATTCAGGAGACTGAGGCAGGAGGATGACTTGAGACCAGGAGTTCAAGGCTGCAGTGCGCTATGATCATACCACTGCATTCCAGCCTGGGTGACAGAGCAAGACTCTGTCTCTTAAAACAAACAAATAAGCACGGATGATTATAACATGAAATCAGAAGTATTTTCCTCCCAAGAATGTTGGGATGGTTTGGTTTTAAAAAATATATTGTATAATAAAATTTGTTATAATTACTTACTGAAAAAAAATAAAATGTTCATCTTCAAAAATGTTAAAATCATTTGATAAAATTGAACTCTCATTCTTGATTTAAAACAATATGACTGGCCGGGCGCAGTGGCTCACGCCTGTAATCCCAGCACTTTGGGAGGCCAAGGTGGGTGGATCATGAGGTCAAGAGATGGAGACCATCCTGGTCAACATCGTGAAACCCCGTCTCTACTAAAAATACAAAAAATTAGCTGGGCACGGTGGCGCGTGCCTGTAATCCCAGCTACTCAGGAGGCTGAGGCAGGAGAATTGCCTGAACCCAGGAGGTGGAGGTTGCGGTGAGCTGAGATCGCGCCATTGCACTCCAGCCTGGGTAGCAAGAGCAAAACTCCGTCTGAAAAAAAAACAAAAACGAAAACAAAAACAAAAAAACAATATGACTATGCTGAAAATCCAAGAAAATTTATGAAAAAAAATCCTTCAAACAATAGGAGTTTTTATTAGATGATAGAATATAAAATTAATATAACTCTTTATAATACAAAGATTAATAAACTTTACTACATAATTAAAAATAAAGTTATAAAATTAAAATATCACCCTGAACAGACTTAAACATAAAAAATTAGTAAAATTATGCAATTTATATATTCCAAAAAGGGGTAATTGCACTAATATGTAAAGAGTTTCTAGAATTTGGTAAAGGACTAACCATCCAGACTGGGTGCGGTGCCTCATCCCTGTAATCCCAGCACTTTCAGAGGCTGAGGTGGGCAGATCATGAGGACAAGAGATTGAGACCGTTCTGGCCAAGATGGTGAAACCCTGTCTCTACTAAAAATACAAAAATTAGCTGGGCATGGTGGCATGCGCCTGTAATCCCAGCTACTTGGGTGGCTGAGGCAGGAGAATTGCTTGAGCCTGCGGGGCGGGCACTGAGCCGAGATTGCACCACTGTACTTCAGCCTGGCAACAGAGTGACACTTCATCTCAAAGAAAAAAAAGAAGACTAACCATCCAATGGAAATAATTACAAAAGACACACAAAAAACCAGTTAATAGTAAAAATACTAAAACAGAAATAGCCCTTGAATGTAGAATACATACTGAATTTCAGTCCTAATTGGACAAATATACAATAAAACTTTACTAAATAGTATTTTTTACTTGTCCAATTGGCATAATTCTTAAAAGTTTGACCATAAAATGGTAGTGGGGCTATGAGAATACACATCCCTTATGACATAACTGCTGGGAATATAAAACTGTACAACACCTACAGAAATCAGTTTGGCAAAATATGTGATTTTCTCATTGCACTTTGACCCTGTGATCCCAGCTATGGGAATTTATGCTATGTGTATACATGCACCCAGATGAAATAAATAACATATATTCAGGATATTATTTAGAGATGACTCAACAAATGGTAGCCTCAGTGTTAGCTGTTGTGTTGAATTTTGAATTCTTGTTCAAACAGAGCAATGCAGCTTATGGAACCCAGCATGGGGTATTCTTTTTAATACCTTTCATGCAAAAGGATCAAGTCTAACTTTACTTTGAAAAGGCAGCAGCGTCCATTCACAGAAATGCCTCAGGTGATTGAATTTCAGAGAAATGACTGTGTTTCTTTCTAACACAATACAATGTGAAGGGAGCTTGATTATTCGGATATGCTGGAAAACATTGCATTCGTGTGCCATGGTGATGCTATGATGTTAATTATATCTAGTGAGAAGGAAGTAATGGGTTCCTTAAATAACCTGATTATGTCCATTAGTGCCAAGGACCCAGTGAATGACCTAGTAAAATACCTGCCATATTGATAAAGGTTTTAAGGGCCAGCTGTTCTGGGACATACTGAGATAGCACCTCCCAGGTAAAGGAAATTCTATCTCATCATTAAAATCCTACCACTAAGAAAAGACACAGTGCTTATTAGGCTCTTTCAGAAAAGGAGAACATCACATACCCAGAAAGCTACTGGGGGAAACACTGATAAGGGAATTCAATCCACAGTAGAAATGGCCTTGTTGTTTAGGTTCTAGAAAGTGATATATCTGATATTGCTAGAGGAGTTAACGGAACTGTGGAATTTTTGAGAAATGCCAGTAGGACAGTGACAGAGCAGATCTCTAAGATTCTAGAGCAAAGTTATGACTTCTGCATAAGACAGTTCTTCAGCTTTAGAAAATCATTGTCGAATACGCTACTGTAGGGCGTTGCAGAGAGAGCCTATGAAAGGCCATCAAATGACTAAGCGACCAGAGATGCCTATCATGAACTGGATTCGTCAGTTCCACAAGCTGAGCATACCCAGCAGTAATGCATCCTATGATCACAATGCTGATTTTTCAGATCATCTCAGAGGAGATTTGGAGGACACAAGAAAATTATGCACATGAGTGGACCATAAGAGATGGAGGATGGAAAAACCTGAACCTGATTCATAAATGAGTGCATCTTTGTCTCTACATTAAAACCTATCAGAGAGATTCACTGCAGGGAAAATACTGAGTGGTACCTGTTCCCAGCTGCCAGAATACTTATGCATAGGCCCAGAAATAGAATATACAAGGAGTCAAAGATGGAGGATATGCAAATATCTAAACACAAGTCTTCATTATGGCTGATGCCGCTATTGAATTTGTTGAATATCTAACTTGTCAGCAGCACAGACTGAAACTGATCTTTTTCTTCAATATTGTTCCTTTAGTAGAGCAGTCAGTTACTTTGCAGAGAGGACTTTATTTCCCCTGAAGATGAAGGGGTTATTGCTTAAAGTAACACATATTCTGAGGTTATAGCTTTTCTGCTTTTCCCACAGTACCTGGACTAGCATCTTTCAAAGAGGGCTAAAAATGTCTGATTTGCTAACATGGGATCATCACCTTCCATGAAGAAGATGCAACAAGGGGCATTTCACCATGGGACTCACTGGTCCTAATATATACAGCATCATATGGAAACTGATGTCCTAGAAAATGTTAGACTTTTTAAAGGCACAGCTGAAACTCTGGCTTAAGTAGATTCCTTGTGGAATTTGGATGCTGGCCTTCAAGATGCAATGTATACTTTAAATAACATCTGTTTTATGTTTGATACCCAAGAGATAGAATACATAGGTCTAGAAACTAAGAAATGTAGGTGGAATTGTCCCCATTTACCATCATATCCAGTGACTTATATTTTCATGCATACAACTAGTTTCTGTTTCCCAAGAGGGTGTTTTTCTTTCGGAAGACAGAACAAGGGTTCCACTATAGCAAAATTCATGTCTACCAACCAGTCACTTTGCATTTCTTGTGCCAAAAGATTAGTCTGCAATCCATGGAGTTTACTGTATTGGAAAGGGTGATTGACCTTGATTACTGTTAGGAGATAAGGTTACTGCTACATTATCGGACTGGAAAGAGGATGTCTGGAACCCAGAGGATTCGCCAGAGGGTTCCCATGCCTGCTGATAACTAGAAATCAGCAGTTGCAGAAACAACAGTCTTTGAGAAGACCAGGTTATTAGGAATGCTGTTCTGTGAGGAAGAGTTTAGAAATATGTCACAGAGTAGAGAGATGATGACTACAGTCATCCCTTGGAATCTTTTGGAAAATCCTTCCAGGGCTCTCTGCAGATGCCCAAATTCACAGATGCACAAGTCTGGTAAAATAACACAGTATTGGCATATAACCTACACAGTCATCCCATGTACTTTAAATAATCTATAGGTTACCTGTAATATTAAGTACAGTGTAAATGCTATGTAAATAGTTGTTATGCTGTATGGGCTTTTTATTTATATTTTTTAAATTGCATTCTTATTTTGCTTTCTTTTTTTTAAAAAAAAAATACATTCCCACTTGGTTGAATCCTCGGATGCAGAACCTGTGGATACCGAGGTCCAGCTGTATTCATTGAAGCATTATGAGACTGACTTATTCCACTGGCTCCCCTGTTTTTATGACCCTCTTTGTTTTAATTTTTAAAATTAAATTATGTCTGACCACCACCTTGAAAAATCAATGAATGCGGAGTGCTTTTGGTGCATGAATGAATCGAAGCAGTGCAACGGATAGACTGTAGTAGACACTGTCAACCCATCACTCATATATGTCCCAGGAGCAGCCGTCAAACAATAACTAACAGAAGTTCATATACAAATATCCAGACCCTTTGCTTGTTGTGTTTGTTACTTCTAAGGCACATATGTAACACTGGCTTCCAGAGTTCCTTCTTTAAGATGAAGTTCCTGTAGCCGGCAATGGTAACTAGCTTGAAAATACACACTTGATTGGTGACTTTTTCTTTTCTGGCTCACTTCTCCACTCTCCTGTTCTTTCCCCTTCCAAACAGACTCCTTGTCCTTGAATGTCTCTATCAGGATCTACTTCTGAGGGAAATCAAATGAAGGTAGATCTTAATTCTTACTTTTGATGGGTGAGTGTCTGTGTTCCCTAGTTTAGGTAAAGTTGTCATTTGGTTGTTTGCAGATCTCCAGTGGAACCACAACAAGGCTTATTTTATGGAATCTTTCTTTCCCTCCAAGTTAGAATTATTGCTGAGTAGATTCGATTACATTGAGATTTACAAGAGTGCCAAAATGGCATAGTTCATTTGGGTTAAAAAGTGTGAAGGAACTGAGAGCAGTTGAGGAGCATCGGGAGCTTACAGCTGTTCCTCATCCTGAAATGCACTTTACTCTCCTCTTTGATGAAATAGTGCATCTGTTTTTTCAAGGTTAGTTCAACTTTTTCCTCTCCAATGAAATCATTCATTAAATTCCAGTTTTGGGGTATTTTAACTATAAATCCCTATATATTAATATTTTCTGTGTCACTCATTTACCATTTAAGAATAGAAATATAGGAGAAAATTATTAATAAGAATGTAGATGAGTTCTATTTTCCCCAGTTGTATACAATGCATTAATATATTATGCTCTTTCTGAGAGTAGGGCAAATTGAAATGTATCTCTGTGTCTTTCCCTTGTTGATTGGACTTTTAAAGTTCTTTAATTTTTTTTTATTATTGATTAAAGGAAGATATTTTGATGAAGATTAAATCCTAACAAATTTTCCAATGAAAACTGTCTATATTTCTAAGCCAAAGTTTACTCTTGGAGCTTCTAGAGCAAAGGAAAATAATAGCAGTTATTCATAACTGGCATCCCCCTCTGTTTTATGGCCTTTTTCTGGATGTCCATAGCTCCCTTCCTAGCAGGGTCACTCTGAGGCTAACTGCAAAAATGTGCTTTAGAATTTCATGAACACCTTGGATGAGGGCAAAAGGAGATGGTGGTGATTACTTAACTTCAAAGTATTACTGATATTAAAACCTATATATCTTGTGCCATGCTAGAAGATAGTACCTAAAAATACAATTGATAGCATCATCTTAGCAGCAATTAAACCCTAAAAAGCACAAAGTAAGCATTTCTATTTCAAACCCAAGTATATTTTCTATCGTCTGTCTCCCTCAATCTCACACGTGAATGACCTGTTCTTGGTTATTATACACCATAGGGATGCTCTGGACTCAGAGTTCAGAGTCTCCTGGTGTACTGTAGAAAACAGACCAAGCATTAATGTGTGACTGTGGCTCAGCTTTTCAGGGATATTGATTTCCACAAATGGAAGAACTTTTTTTTTTTTTTTTTTTTTTAAGACGGAGTTTTGCTCTTGTTACCCAGGCTGGAATGCAATGGCACAATCTCGGCTTACCGCAACCTCCGCCTCCTGGGTTCAGGCAATTCTCCTGCCTCAGCCTCCTGAGTAGCTGGGATTACAGGCACGCGCCACCATGCCCAGCTAATTTTTTGTATTTTTAGTAGAGACGGGGTTTCACCATGTTGACCAGGATGGTCTCGATCTCTTGACCTCGTGATCCACCTGCCTCGGGCTCCCAAAGTGCTGGGATTACAGGCTTGAGCCACCGCGCCTGGCCCAGTTTTACATTTTTACATATTTATAAGGTTTGAGGAAAGAAGTCTGTGTCTACCCAGGTATCCTTTTTTAGTTGTAAATATATTAGTTTAAATTTTTTCTATATTTTTATCCCTTAACTATAAAAAATATAAACAGCCCAAATGTTTTATCTCATAATCATTTTGCACATCAGTCTTTTCTATTCCAATTGAGTCTCTCTTAAAACCATTTCTTGTTATCTATAAGCCACAAAATTAATAGCTCTTACTCTGTGAATTCCAGATAACCAACTTAACTCTACATCCTTGTTCAACTGAGAGTTCCAGTCTGCATATTACTATGTGCTTGGGGAATTCTCCTTGACAGGTCAGTTTCTTGACATGTGCTAAAACTTTAGGTCTTTTTCTTCCACAATATAGCAGTATCACAAAGCCCTTACCTGTCTCTCCTGAGAATCTAATGCTGCTTCTTAACTTGTCCTGTACATGCTGTCAAACCAAACTTCTATAATATCATGTTATTTTTGTATGTAATGTTTGGATAATCTGGCACTCTCATTAAGAAGTGTGCTTTAGCAGACATCAAATCTTGAGCACCTACATCCTCTTCATCAAATACTTTTCTACTTGTTGTTTTCAATATAACTTACATACAACTGTATCTCTGGGCTCCTGTAACACCATTTGCTTACCTCTCTCATAGGAGAAAATACATTACACTGACATTATCTGCTTCTGTACCTGTCTCAACTTTATGAAAGTGGGTTCTTCAGTAATAGAGACCAGACTTATTAATTTCTATGCTCCAAACACTAAGCAAATAGTTGTTCAATATACATTTGCTGAACTGAATTATGCATGTGAATCTTGGCTTCAGATGGAGTAAAACTTGAAATAAATCATCACTTAGAAGGGTAGGAGACACTGCAGACTGTAGAGCTATTCAAGGTGATAATATGACCCAATAGTCCTCAAGATTATTTGAAATAAAGTATACTTGAAACTCATAATACTTTTTGAGAAACACTGTAAAAATGACTACACCTGCCTTCTAATTTATTGCTAAGTTCCACATTGTTTAAATGAAGCAATGAAGACGTCAATACGTTCAAGAATATACATGTATGGATTTGGAGATAAAATGATTGGAACTTGCCACCAGAATATTTTTAGATATTATACGGGCAACATATTTCAAGAAATTTGTTGGTTGCCCAGATGTGTTTAGTATGCCAGTACTATGAGCATAATGCTTGGAAATAGGCAGTAGGTACTTTTTTTTTTCTTTTTAGTTTTCCTTAAGATATTTATTCATGATGCTCTGTGAATTAATGTGGTCTGTAAGCTTTGTTTTAAACCTTTAAATGAAATTGTGATTGATATTATGACATTGAGTATAGGGAAGGATAGATCATTTGACCAAGTAGATGGAGTTGTTATACATGGAATTAAACAAATCAAATCAGTTTACTTCAGTACAAGTACAGGCGTAATGCTGAGGAAAAGTCAAAGTAAAGAAAGTCTTATGTCTGGAGCATAACTACATGACACCTCGATATTTTATGCAAGAATTTCTGTATTAAGATAAAAAGTTAGATGCATTTTTAGTATTCAGTCTTCTGTTCCTAACTTGTACAAATAACTGTTTAATATTTGTATCAATGTAAGTCATAACAAAGTATTTTCACATACACCCTGATTTTAACCTGTTATTTTTTAGAAATTTAATTTTGATTTGATGGCTTTTAAATAAGATCCCAGTTTGGGGGATCAAGTAATCATATAAAAAAAATCGAGATTTTTTAATCTATCAGAAATACATAGGTTTGCATATGTTAATAGTAAAACTTAGAAACTGCAATAAAGATGACTTCTACTTCTGGCCAAGCTGGAGAAAGAGAGTCTAGATGATTTATCATCTGACATGAGACAGCTAAAATACTAGACAAAATATATTAAATGATGATTTTCAGACATTGAACATCAGGAGATGCTGGCTGGTGATCTTTAAGAAAGGGGAACTAAATAAGGTGAGCTTAATGATTGCCCTAACTTACTACCCAAAGAGAAGCTCCAGGCTCTATGCAGTGCATGGTAGATTTTCTTGGTTAAGTGGATGAAGGAAGACATCTGGGGAGGTCAAGAGAGCTAGAGTTACAAGGAAGAGCACCAGAAAGAATAGAGATGCATATAGTGAGAGAGAGATTGGAAAAGACTGCCTTTCCAGTGTTCAGCTGAGTACTGATCTGCTCATTCACATAAGAAAACTATTGAGAGGCCAATGTGGGTGGATCATTTGAGGTCAGGAGTTCGAGACCAGTCTGGCCAATATGTCAAAATGCCATCTCTACTAACAATACCAAATTAGCTGGGTGTGGTAGCACATGCCTGTAATCCTAGCTACTCAGGAGGCCGAGGCTACAGTGAGCCAAGACTGGGCCACTGCACTCCAGCCTGGTTGACAGAGTTAAGACTCTGTTTCAAAAAAGAAAGAAGAAAAAAGAAAATTCTTGGAAGCTAAGTATAGAGCCAAAAGAAAACAAAAAGAGGTAGTAATTACTGGGCCCACAAAGGGCCAGGAATAGTTCATGATTCCACAAGTTAGTGTGAAAAATATTGTAATTAAAGGGACACTGTTTAGAGTATTCAGAAAGATGCTGACTCAGTCGTAGAATAAAGTTAGACTAAACACATGTAATTGTTGCCCCTGAAATAGCATGTAGAGGAGGGGTAAAATAAAACTTATGAAGAAATACTGATTGATAATTTTCTGTGTTTGATGTAAGCTATAAACTCACCTCTCTAAGAAAGTCATTGATCTGAAAGCATGAGGAAAATACAGAAATATGAACTGAAAAGCATCATATTGAGCTACTTAAAACAAATGATAAAGTTTCAAAAGCAGCCAGTGAAAACAGACCCATCCCAGACAGAGGGACAAACATTAAAATGAGAGAAGACTTCTCATCATAAACAGTGCAGCCCAGAGTACAGTAAAACAACACCTTTAAAGAGCTGAAAGAAAAAACAAATCTGTCAACTGAATATTCAATACTCAATGAAAATATCGTTCTAAAGCAAAGGTAAAATACAGACTTTTTTAGATATATGAAAGCTAAATGAATTTGTGTGTGTGTGTGTGTGTGTGTGTGTGTGTGTGTGTGTGTGTGTGTGTGTGTTGGAACTGTGAAGATATAAAAGTGAAACATTTTATATACAATGAAATTAAGTTACTCTCGGTTTAAAATAGACTGTTATACCTGGAAGGTGTTTTCTGTAAGCCTTATTGTAACCACAAAGAAAAAAAAACTTCTACTGGATATATGAAACATAAAGGGAAAGTAATCAAAGAATACCACTACAAAAGTAAAAATAATCAAATCACAAAGAAAGACATGAAGAGAGGAGGAAAGGAACAAAGGACCAAAAAACATCAGGAAACAATTAAGAAAATGGCTATAGAATGTTTTACCTATCGACAATCTCTTTATATGCAAGTGAATTGAATTCTATCAAAAGGCATGGAGTGGCCAAATGGGTAAGCAAAACAGGATCCAACAAAAATGATGCCTATCTATAGGAGACTCGCTTTAGCTTAAGGATATTCATAGGCTGAAAGTGAAGGAATGGATAAAGGTATTTCATGCAAATAGAATACAAAAGAGATCAGTAGTGGCTCTACTTAGACAAAATAGACTTTAAGTTAAAAACAGTCATAAGAGACAAGGAAAGTCATTACAGAATGATAAACTAGTCAATTCTTTAAGAGGATATAACAATTGTAAATGTATGTGCACCCATCATCAGATCACCTAAATATAAAAAGCAAATATTAACAGATCTGAAGGAGGAAATTGACAGCAATACAGTAACAGTTAGATATTTCAATACCCTACTTTCAACAGTGGATAGATCATCCAGACATAAAATCAATAAGAAAACCACAGACTTGAATAATACTATATACCAAATAGATCTAACAGACATATATAGGACATTCCATCAAACACCAGCAGAATACAGATTCTTCTCAAATGCATAAGGAGCATTCTGCAAGATAGGTCATAAGTTGGACTGCAAAGCAAATGTTAATTAACTTAAAAAGATGGGAATCATATCAAGTATCTTTTCTGATCATAATTTTATGAAACTAGAAGTCAGTTACAGAAGGAAAAGTGGATAATTCACAAATAAGTGGAATTAAACAACATGTGGTGGAACAACTCATCAGTTGAAGAAGAAATAAAAAAGATTTAAAAAACCTCAAAACAAATGAAAGTAGAGACATAACACATAAAAAGTTATGAGGCACTGCAAAGAAATTCTAAGAGGGAAGTTTGTACTGGTAAACACATATGTAAATAAAGAAGTCAGATATCAAGTGAGAAACCTACTTTTAAACCAAAGGAACAAGAATAGAACAAACTAAATCCAAAGTTAGCACAAGGAAGGATATAATAAAAATTAGAGCAGAAATAAATAGGGAATAAAAATAGGAAAAATTAAGAGAAACTGAGAGTTGGTTTTTTGTAAAGATAAATAACAAACCTCTTTTTTGTTTTAAAAAAATAGGTAAATAAGTAAATGAAATAGAAGAAATGCCTCAGATTTTTTTTTTTTTTTGATAAAAGGTTAACAAGAGACTATTGTGAACAATTGTATGCCAATATATTGGATAGCATAGAAGAAATTGATAAATTCCTGGAAACATACAACCTACCAAGACTGAATCATGAAGAAATAGAAAATCTAAACAGACCAATAGCAAACGAGATTGAATCAGTAAAAAAATCCTCCCAAGAAAGAAAAGCCATAAGACAAGTTACTAGCATAGCTAGACAGATTGATATGACACTCACTAAAAACACAAAAGAAAGTAGAAATGGTTTTATTAAACTCAGGTGCAGAGCATGAATGAATTCGAGGAAGTAATAGATATGTGACTCCAGCAGGCAAAGGGTGAAGTTAAGGAATAACAATTCCATTCATACTTAATAAGCTTTTCATACCCTCCTAGAAAAGAGACCAGATTCATTCATGGACTCATAATGCCTCCTTGCTCTAACTCCTGCCTAACTTTTAAGCATTGTCTTTTTTCCTCATCTTTCCTATCGGGTCTCCAGCTTCACTAGCTTTCTTTGTTTCCTGAATGCAACATACTGCCTTTAAAGTTTGAGCCTTAGCAAAAATGTTCTCTTTACCCATAATGTTTTCTACTCATTTTCTAATCATTTCTAAATGGTTAAATCTCAACTTAAAAGTTACTTGGGGCTGGGCGTGGTGGCTAATGCCTGTCCTCCCTGCACTGTGGGAGCCCGAGGTGGGTGGATCACTTGAGGTCAGGGGTTTGAGAGCAGTCTGGCCAGCAAGGTGAGACCCTATCTCTAAAAAGACAAAAATTATCTGGTCATGGCACCTCATGCTAGTAATCCCAGCTACTCAGGAGTCTGAGGCAGGAGAATCTCTTGAGCCGCAGAGGCAAAGGGTGCAGTGAGCCGAGATTGTGCCACTGCACCCAGCCTGGGTGACAGAGGGAGACTCCATGTTACCTGTTTACTTGCTTTACCTAGAATAAGTTACTTCTGATATCTAATCTTGTCACTTTGTGACTTTTCCTCATAGGATTTATTGTTGATAATTATCAATTTTTAGAAGTACAATTGACCCTAGAACAATAAAGGTTTGAACCGCCTGGGTCCACTGATACATGGATATTTTTCAATAAAAGTCACTCCAAGTGTGCCTGATCCTTGTGCCTCTCTTCCACCTTCTCCCCTTCTGCCTCTGCCACCACTGAGACAGCAAGGCCGACTCCTCCCCTTCCTCCTCCTCAGGCTACTCAATGTAGAGATGATGAGGATGAGGGCCTTTATGATAGTCCACCTCCACTTAGGATTAAATGTATTTATTTTCCTTATGATTTTATTAGCATTTTATTTTCCCAGTGCACTTGTAAGAATACAGTGTGTGATACACATAACATACAACATATGTGTGAATTAAATGTTCATGTTTTAAGACTTTCAGGCCAAGTGTGGTGGCTCATGCCTGTAGTCCCAGCATTTTGGGAGGCCGAGGCGAGCAGGTCACCTGAGGTCAGGAGTTTCACATGGCGAAACCCTGTCTCTACTAAAAACACAAAAAATTAGGTGGGTGTGGTTGCAGGCCCCTGTAGTCTCAGCTACTCAGGAGGCTGCAGCAGGATAATCGCTTGAACCCAGGAGGTGAAGGTTGCAGTGAGCCAAGATTGTACCATTGTACTCTAACCTGGCAACAGAGTAAGACTGTCTGAAAAAAAAAAAGAAAAAAGACTTTCAGTCACAGTAGGTCATTAGTAGTTAACTTCTGGGAGAGTCAAAATTTATATGCAGATTTTCAACTGCATGTAGAGACAGCACCCCAAATCCCTGCTTTATTCAAGAGGCAACTGTATGTGCTTCATACCTGCCTCTCCTCTACTAAACTGTAAACAACTTGTAGATAGGGACTATCTTTTTGCATTGTGTTTCTACCATTGACACAAAGTAGGGACCAAAAAGTATTTGCATGCTAACCAATGATAAAGAGAAGCGGGAGACCAGCACCAGCTACCAATAGAACAGTGAAACCAGAATGAGTAAAATAAACACAAAAATAGAACATTAAAGTCCAAGATAGACTGAGACAGTCAGAAAACGTCTATAACTCTGGTCCCCTTGCTTGAAAAATATCTTAAGATCCTGAAGAAGTTGTCTGAGAGGCGGTATGGTATAATGAGATTTGCTCTTCCCCGCACGTAACTTGTGCATCATGGTCTGGCTTTCTTTTGTCTTCTGTTTGCTGCTATTATTATTCTTTACTTTTGCAATGTCCTTTTCCTTCACTTTGACATAGCTAAGACATGGCTTGCAGACACTCAATGAAAAATAACATCATAAGGGAATAAATCGATGAATGACAATGGTGGAAGTTCTCATCGTGGCCGTGAATGCTCCTCAATCTAAGAAAGAGAGTTTTTAGTGAAATAAAGATGCCGTCAGGCCACCCAGTACTCCATGAATCTAAAGTGAAACTCAGGACTTTCGTTGACATCGTTTACGTTCTTCAGTGGCATGGTGTGTGTCTTACTGGCAATAGCAAAACTATCAGCTTAGAAAAAAATCACAGTCCCTGTAACCACAGTCATTCTCTGAGTCACAGGGAACACAGATAATGTAAACCTTGCTGCTTCAAGAATCATTAAAGGTCTTTTTATAGTTTGCTTGGATCTAAAACTCAAAGAAAAAATTAAGTTCTTTGTATTTTTTATTAAATTTACGATTTAATTATATTGGCTAAAAACCCCTCTGACCCAAGCAGTCAGATTTATAATACTTTAGATAACTGACTGTATCTTTATATATAATTTAAAATGCTTTTCATCTTCCTCATATAAATTTGTTAGAAAACAAGTGTACTTCATTTTCTATTTTTCTTATAGCGTCAGTATTGCTTTGGGGAAAAATACAACTGTAGGCTCACAGAAATAATAACGTATTAAAAAATAGTTGTGTGTGTGTGTATATATGTATAATGCATATATGTTATATATATTTTTATGTGTGTGTGAATATTTGTGTGTATGCCATATTGTGCTTTTCCAGAAAATACATTGGCTTCTTTTGCACATGTCCACTTTCATGTAACCATTTCTTCCTTTTTAGTAGAAAGTGCACACTTTGTATGCTACCCTTTATTTTTCTTGACCAAACAATGGATCATCTTAAACACAAGGACAGTAGATAGAAAGTCTGCATGAGAGATTCATGTGTCATAGGTGAATAAAATTACCTTCCTTCTGGGTTTTATTTTGGCTGGCAAAAGCACCTGGGATGATAGGTTCTGCATAGAGGTTAGATAATGCAGCACAGAGATAATTTTTATTACCCACTTTTTTTCACGTCATGTAATAGGGATGCAAAGTAGACACTTTATGGAAACACCAACAACTCAAGCTGACATATACCACAATGACTCACATAAAAGCAAGTCATGCACAGATGAACTGCTCTTCAATACAGAAGATGGATTTCAGTTCCAGACAGTCAGGGTGGGAATTGTATCTGTGATAATAATGGAACAAGGCAGACAGAAGCTATTTTTAAAAGAAGTGCCTGGCCAGAGGGTAACTCCCAAGGGGAGAAAAATAATCAGCATTTCTATCTTCACTTCTAAGTTTAGAGCTTTGACTTTCCCAGTCTTGCAAACAGTAAAAGCTAAACAAATGTGGATCAGTAAAATATGCAGCAGAGAATAACAGGGAAATCATGGGTACGCTATTCTGCATAGTGCATTACCTATAAATCTGTGGTTAATATCTCTCCTGCTTCATATGACAAAAAGAAATCTCAATGGATAAAAAGAGAAAATATGCCGAATTACCTTCAGTCTACTATATTGTTATCAGTTAGTGCCTTCGAATAATATATGCCCCTAACAACTATTGGAATCATAAACAATGCATGATAGATTGGAAAACATATTCACAAACTAGTGATATTAAGTCCTCAACTCAACATATAAACCTTTTCCTCATTCATATCTCTCTATACTTGACATTTCAATTCTAATTTTGTTCATTTGAAAATATGGTCTTATCTTTTGATTTATATTCTTCAAAAGTTTTATCTCCCAATAACCGGATTAAAACAGAAAATGAAAACAAAAAATGCAGCCCCAGCTAGATTGCTCTTCTTTCAAATAAGTTTAATTTTATGTAGTCTAATTATTGAATTGCGTTTTCTTCTGAATGCTCACATCAAATATCAAGAAACACCTGTGGGCAGGGAAGAGCATAATCAGGGATCTCGAGAGAATTTAATAAACACTATATACTTCTCAACATATCTCATAGGATTCCGGGAACTGTTCGTTCAATAGAGCTAACATCCTTTATGCTGCATCATCTTTCCCACTTCACGGAGAAATCATTGCTGTTAAAATGTTTAATCTCAGAGAAAAGGAAGTTGAGATAGAGACATTGAAACTACTCTAAGAATTAAAAGTAAAGACTGACAATTGCCTGTCAGACAAACATGAGGTATTTAAAAGTCAAGCATTAAACCAAGTTACTTTGTATAGAAATCTGTTGTTCTGGGGAGATGGATGCAGGGGAATGAGAAGGGACCGCACCCCCTCATCTCACTTCTGCAGTTCTGTTTTCTGATGCTGTTTTCATTTGTTTGAATAAAAAGAAATTTTTCATTGTTTAAGACACAGCACGTAATAATAAACACTTCTTGATTACTTACATTTTCTGCTTAAAACCCAAGCTAAACAAACACACATCAAACTTACAATGGTTTGCTTTAAATAAACAGTGTGTCTACTAGTTGCTGTCCTTGTTGGTCACTGTGGCCTATACGGATCAACTTCTTGAAAGAGCATTCCATTCATTTCCTCCAATTACTTGCTTCTGCATTCTTCAAACTACCACAAATGAGCTTCTGAGTCCCAAACTAAAATCCAAGCATCAGTTTGCCAAATATAATTGATGTTTTTATATGCTAGATATAAAAAATTAAATGCTACATAATTCAGGGTTATTCCCCCTTCATTTTCTTGCCATCTTCCAGTTAGAAACTGCCAATCCGTGAGTGTGTATCTTCCTATTCCTCTTGCTATCCATTTATATGTGTATATACATGATGTAGGTAGATTAAATTGCTTTTCATTCCTTGCTCTTTATGTGTTTAATATATCCGACAGGTCTCTCCCTGGTGGCACATCAGTGTGGTGGGTCTCCTTCATTCTGTTTAATGGCTATGCTGTGGATGCCCCATAATGCATACAGCCTCTTTGCTGATGATGAACATCTAAGTTGTTAACATTTTTGTCTTTAAACAATATTTCAATGAGTATTTTTAATAGGATTGATGAGTCATAGACAAATGCATTTAAAAAATTTAGAACTATTTCCAAGTCTTTACGAAAATTATTCATCTTTTCTCATCAACAGCAAATGAGAATTCACATCCAGATTCTTACATCGGAGCCACACTTCTTTGGTATGACTATCTTATTGTGAAAAATATCTCATTTCATTGGTTATTAGTTAAGTCAATCACCTTTCCATGTATTTACTGGCCATATGCTACTGTTGCTTTCTCTTTTATAATCTTTGTTAATATTTTATAGCGTGGTTTGCCTTATTATATTGGTTTCTAGGAGATTTTTAGCTTAAAGGCATTTAACCTTTTATGTATTTCAAATCTCTCTCCCATTATGTTGATTTAAATAATTTTAATGTTATATTGTGTTGAACATGATTTTTTAAAATTTTGTGTAATCTGTCAGTGCTTTTCTGGTATTAAGACTTACGTTACCTGCTTCTGAAGGTCATAAAATATTACCTTATAGTTTGTTCTTCCATTCTGCATCTTTAATCTATTAGGACATTACTTTTTATCATATATAAGTATATGCATGTATATATCTTGTATATATAAGATTATTTTCCAGTATTTCTTGGTTGCTTTAATTTTTGTCTTCAATTTAATCTTTGAATTATCAGAGTCTCATGAAAATCTCCAATTGGACATTGCAGTGCAGGTAGGATATGATTACATTTAATCATTTAATGATATTATTCCACTTATTTATATCATCAAAAATTTCTCAAAACTTTGTGTTCAATGGTTATATTTTCCTTTTGATTACATAATTTCTATTTTTTTTTGGCAACTTGTTTTATGAAATGAGAGTTGAAGAGTATGACCAGCCCTCCTCTTTCATCTGACTAATTATCTTGCTTTGCTTTATGCATTAGATATTGCAGACCACATCTTTAGGACCCTAAAACCTCCCTGATTTCCTCTTATATCTCTGACACTGTTCTGATTGTCTTCTCAGATATTCACTTAATGTAATAAAAATCCTACTCTGATAGCTCTACTAAGAATATGATTTTGTTTATCTACTGGATACTGCTACTCTCCAGTTTACATGTCCGATGTAGAAATTACAGTCTTCTCAAGAGACATGCCATCTTAACCCTGTCTTACCACCTTTCTTCCTTAAATATCTTAGTGAAAGATTCCAGGAAATGTTTCCTCAATTCTTTCTCACATATGGTTGTCTTCTCTGCTAAACTTACACATTAACTTCTTTAGCTTATCAACTTCCCATTGTCCTCAAAACTGCCTTGTCCATCCAGATTCTTTCGCCCAGTGCCATAGCTTGATTCACTTAAAATGCATATCTGTCAATATAATTTTACTGTTTTTATGAAAAATATTCTGAGTTCCCCATCACCTGTACTAAACTGTGAATTTCTTGACCTTGAAGTCATCTGACCATCATCTGATCCTTGCCCATTGCTCCAGGATTGTTTGCTGCTCCATGCATGCCTCCATTCCACCCATACAGTTTAATTATATAAATATACTTATAGATTCCTAGTACACAAAACTCTACACGTGTCTCCACGTTGTATTTTCTTGCTGATCTCTCTGATTGGAATGCTTATCTTCCTTCTTCTCAAGACTACTTCCTATGCGTTCTCCAAGGCTTAGTGATGGCTAAGTCTTCCATTGACCCTTCTCCTCAGTGTGGGGTAGGTGTGCCTCTGTTAAGCACCCTGTAGTTACTTCACTATAGCACTTGACATTCTCTAATTGTCAGGTTATTTTCCTTTCTCCTCTAGATTCTGAGGTTTTTGAAAATAGAACTGAAACTTTTATCTCAGCTTCTCAGACACCTATCACAGCTCCCATCCCATTTGTGATATTTAGTAAATGTCTAGCCAATAGCTACATAAAATTGAATGTAAGTGAAATAAAATAACCACTCAAGGAGGCCTCCCAGTATAAAAGCTGTAATGTGCTATGGAAGTATTCCTGGAAAAAAATCAATGCTGCTACCATCGGTATCGTAAGGTAGCTCTGCCCTGCTTAGATTCCTTGGGTTTTGCCTCTGATTATCAAAATACTGTCTCAAACATTTAAGACCATAGGGGATCATGGACAAATGTTACGTGACTTCAGAGATAGTGAAATCTCCATCCAAAGTGCTAAGGGTGAAAAACCAGGTTGCCCTTTCCCTGCTTAATGTCTGAGTGTTTTCAGAAGTTATTGTAACCAGTATGGACTCAAAAGAGAATATGCACTCTCATTGGTACCCTACCAAAATTCAGATCCATAAACCCAGTTTGCTATGCATTTTTTTGGGCTTTTATTTTCAGACTACCTTTATCACTTCTGTATGTCAATAAGGAATATCAATAAGATACTAAAAAGTGGCCGGGCCCAGAGAGGACATTTGATGTATAAAATAAACTGAAGAAAAGTCAATACAAGAAGTAAAGATAAATTTAGTGCAGAATAAAAACATATGTTAGTTATAGTTACATTTATTTATAAAGATAAATTTAGTGCAGAATAAAAATATGTTATAGTTACATGGAATATTCTTTCATACCATTTTTAAAGAACAGCATTAATTTACCTCATTGTATTATTCATTTGATTGATTTTTACTTAGTTAATCCACCTATTTGCCAAAGGAATAGATAGCTACCACTTATTCAGAGAAGGCCGTGGAAAGCAGGAGCAGCTGTTCCTGTCTGTTTACTTTTTGCCCAGTGATTCCCAACCTGCTTCTCCTCATAATACGGCCTCTATACACAGTGACTTCAGTATGACTTTGACTTCCATTTCAGCAATGCTTGTGAGAGTTTCATTCAAAGATATTAGTTTACTATTCTCTTATTTTTTTGTAGAAATGTGCAGTTGTCTAGCTCACAGGAATATCCACAAGCCAGACCCAGAAAGCCTTTGCCACTATTGATGAAGATGCCAAGTCCAAATCCCTCCAGCAGAAGACCCTTGGTCCAGTAAGTGCCACCCTGTGATTCTGTGCTCTGAGAGCTCCTAGGAGGTGAGGATGGTGAAGAAGCAAGGTTTCTGCGAGTCCCCAGAGGGGGTCCTTGGTTCAGGGAGTAGGGTCTAATAATTCCTGGAATAAATTTAAAGGAAGCTGTAAAATTTCCTGCAAGTAAAGTTGCTTTGTCAGCTTCTATTCTCATAATATTACTAGCTGCTCAATTAGAGCTTATGTGCTTATATGGTCCTTCAATTTTGTAAGTTTTCCCTAAATACTTCTCAGCCTATGTCATATATCTACATGTGATGGGAATACATAATTCATCATCTACCACTTGTTTCCTCCATAATCTGCATCCACATCGAATAACCATGACCAGAACTCACTAAATGGATATGGAAGACTTCTGGAAGGATTTTTCAAGGCACCAGATGAAATTATTTTAAAGATTTAAAAGCCAATAGATTCTGCAGACAAGAATGTCAGCTCTTCTGACACCCTGGGAATTCACACCCTGAAGAAATTTGTAAATGTGAAACAAAAGCCCAAAAGTTGTATTGTGCAATGACAAAAATGTCACTATCCTCAAAAACCTGATCAGATGAAGGAAGTTTACTTTGCATCCTCTGATACAAGCATACATCCGGTTGTCTTGTCAAGTACAGAATGAGAGAAAATAGTACTACTTAGTTTCATTATCTTTTTTGCCTTTGATTAGAGGATTCTATGTGCTGGATTTTTATGGAAGAAGAGGGATGTGTTGAGAACAGATGGGACGGTGATAAAATGGGAAACCTCATGGTTGTTGCATTGGTTTCTGAACCTTGTTATTCCTCCTACCCTCAGAGTTCCCTTTAAGAAGGGGTCCCAGGAGGTGGGTCACTCTAGCTGTCAGAAAACATAATTAGGTTTGACTTCTTACCTCTTACCACTGTGCCCTAACTCTGAAGAATTAGGTAACAGAACAAGCTCTGCCCTGAGAGTCTGTAGGCAAGCTGCACTGTTCAAGTTGAAGACCCGACAGACACGTCCCAGAAGACATTGCTTTACCTTTCATCCACAGGATGGGAAAGATGGATTGCAATGTTGAAATCAAATGTTGAGAATGTGTATTTTTTAGGAAGTCTACAGTGATGTTTGTCAATCTGACTTCTATCTGTGTAAAGAATGCAAAATTTCCTTAAGGAACTTACTATTAATAGAGCAAACAAAGCTTGTTTTTTAAATTCTCCTTTAGTTTAACCTTTTTTTTTCTTTTAACACAATTGGGCTATTTGTCTCCAAGGACTGAGAAAATAAGCCACAGTCTTTCTTTCACACAAGTTTTAGAAAGGTCTTCAATAGTGCTTAACTTCTAGTATGCCGCTAATTAAAATTAACTCTTTGGGGAAACTTAGAAAAGTATTGTTAAATTATAGAGGTGCTACCACATGCTAGGGTTTGTTTGTTTATTTAGGTCTTAAATCTCTATGAAACGTCGCTCTTGGAAAATGTCAGTGTATTGATTATGTTCCCAAAAGGATACCATATCCTTTTATTAGACCATATCCAGGAGGCAATGAAAATTTATCTTATCTGATGTGACATTCAGAATAACAGTCTAGAAAACTGGCAGAAAAAAATCCAAGAGCTATTTAAAGTAACGGTATGTGACCTTAATGATCACTTGCATCAGTTCTGTGACTGCACACTTATTTATTGGTTCTAAGCTTTTGCTTTAGTTAGTAAAGCCATTGCGATTAGATTAAGATTAAATATTATGTCCTGTTTTTGTACTGTTTGGTGCACCATCTTTTACTGGACCATCGGTAAATGTTTGCTTATGTTAGTTCTGGGAAGCTCAAGTGGTGAGCAAAATCATAATAAAAATGATAATTACATTGCAAAATCAAAATCATTAAAGTTGTAAGCATAATGTAAGCGATCCAAGTGACAAGATCTTTACCTTTGGGAGCCTAATTTAACAATGAGGACCCATTTTGATGGAATTGGACATAACAATGGAGAGGGACACAAAAATTAACAGGGGTGAAGAACACCTGCTAAGCTGTGGGAGAGCAGAACTAAATCCAGCAAAGCTGAGATGGAGCACAACCCTCCTCCCCATATCTTAATACTGATATGCCTACAGCGTGGGAGCAGAGGCCAGGTACAAGTGAGAAAATCCTTGTCTCCACCAGTTCCCTCTTCCTTAGCTTACCTTCTTAGTTTTCCCCTGGTTTCTTTTTTAAAAGATCAAATTGGACAATAGTTGTAATTGTAGACTCCTGGGATAGGTTGAATTGCATCTCCCCAAAATTCATGTGTTGAATCCTAACCTACAGTACCTTAGAATGTAATCTCATTTGGGAACAGGGTGGTTGCAGATGTAATTAGTTAAGAGAAAAGTGTACTTCATGGAATAGAGGGAGCCTCTAATGGAATATAATCACTATCCTTATAAAAAGGGGAAATTTGGACCCAGACATACATGTAGACCCCCAGAGGCCAGGGGAACGGCATGGAACCAATCCTTTGCTCACAGCCCTCAAGACAACCAACCCTGCTAACACCTCGATCTTGGATTTCAGCCTTCAGAACTGTGGCACACTAAATTTCTGTTGTTTCAGCCATCCAATTTGTGATACTATTTCATGGCAGTCTGAGCAGACTAATACCACTCCCTTGGTAAAGACTCCCTAAGTCACAATTTCCAAAGTGATCTGATCATCAGAATTGTTTGTGCGGCTTTTAAAAATATAGATTTTAATGGAAGTTCCCATGACAGATTCTGATTTAGAAAGTTTGGGTTGGGTCTGGGAATCTTTATTAAAACTAAACAATAACAATAAAACAAAACAAAAAATCTGGCGTATGATCCTGAAGCAGAGTTGGATTTAAGAACCGCTACTCAAGGGAAAATGTACAGAGATAATTTTCCCAATGTCAACTAAACTGGTTCTTCGGTTCTAGTTTTTTCTCTGATTAAGTTGGTGAGCTTAAAAACTGTTTTCCTCTTCTGGGTTGCACCAGAAGTTGAACCTTACTACGAAGCACAAAATTTATAGTCAAAGTTGTTCTTGCCAATATTCCTTCCCTATTTTTGTCACTGAAGAGAACATACTGAATGCTTCCTTCATCATTGTGCATGTGGCAGTCAGTAACAACTTCCACTTCCCTGTGTAGGTCAAGCTCCCGAGGAAATGGACTCTAACTTAAAGACCTGTGTGCAGGTGGCTTATTGGAAGGTGAAGAAAACAGAGTGAGCAGAAGGAGAACTTTTGCTGCCACAGAGTCTCAATAGGGACTCAAACAGTTCCCCTGCTGACATGTGAGCTGAACTAAGCCTTCACATATTTCCCAAATTGAGGTTAGGGGGCTGGACTTTGGATTGCCACATTGATCAGCCACTCACTAAATGTTAGTTGCTTTCAGATGAAGAAGGGAATTAAATAATAGCAATAATAGTAAAGCAAAACCTTATAATTTGTAGTTGCTATATAATAAATAAATTTTGCTGTGTCGTGTGCTGTTTAATATGATACCTCCCCAGCTCTGTTTAAGGCAGAATATTAATTGCCTTCCTGTAAACCATTTAACCTTATCTATCCTCTCCACGTTTTCAGCAAAGTTCCCAGGCATCTAGAAATTCCTGTTTTTCTTGCTGGCCAGCTGTGAGGTCACAGAGCAGATAAACTAAAAACTGCAAGATATGTTTCTAAAAATGTTACCTTTCAAATGTAAAGTACATCACAAGACATGTCACAAGTTAATTAACTGCTTTGTTCTGGCTTCTGTAAAACTGCTTCCTGCTTCATCAACCTGTACCACAAGTGCATAAAAGGCAACCCATTTTCTTTGTCCTTTGTTCAGAATTAGGAAGCGATTTCACTGAGCCCATGATCATGTTAGAAAAATCCTCCTGCAACCCCGTCGGTCTCTCCAGATCTCTGCTTTCCCACTACACAGAAAAGGTGAGGAACCTGTGTGAGAAAGCATCCTTCAGCTGAGGACAGCTCCTAAGGAGGAGTCAGACTGAGAGAGGTGACAGAAGTGCCTCAGTCCTAAACATGGTGGGTCTCCTGGAGGCCACCAAAGCAACTCCTACAGTTCACCTTCTGCACGTTGGATTCCACTTGTTTAGGATATTCACCCCATCTGAGAACAGATCCCCCAAGATTATAGCTTGTCTCTCTTCCTGGGCAACTTGTAAAGAGGAACGTTAGTTGGATAAACTATAGCTCTTATTGCTTGCAGCTTACAACTCACCACTTATCTCCCCGCTTACTCTCTTGCCTATTTTAAATTCTCATCATCCTCAGCTGCCCCCTCTGTTGGTCTATGTGGCTTGCCTGGTGGAATGAGCCACTATCACCAAAGCTTTCTCTGGCCATGGCTGCTGCTATAGTCAATTTATCGTCATAATTGGACAAAGGAATACCAAAGGGTCTCCTTTGTGAATCACCTCAATTCCTGAGTGATTCACTGTAATACTTGCTACTCATTGTTATGAGATGATGTTCCTTTCAATAGTCCTGAAAGAGGTGTGCAAATTTCACTTAGAATGGGAAAGACAATATAGTTACTTTATATGGAGACTTCATAGCGTGATGGTTAATTTTATGTGTCAGTGTAACTAGATCATGGACTGCCCAGAGATTTGACCAAACATTATTTCAGGATATGCCTGTGAGAGTGTTTCTGGAGGACATTGGCATTTGAATTGGTGTACTCAGCACCACTGATGACATTATCCCTCACATGAGGGCCTGAATAGAACAAGAAGCCGAAGAAGGAGAAACTCGCTGTTTTTCCTTCCTGTCTGACTAATTGAGAGCTGGGACATTGGTCTTTGCCTGTGTTTGGACTGAGACTCACACCATTGGCTTCTCTGCTTTTCAGGCTCTTGGAATGAGACTGACTTGATACCTCCATCTTCCCTGTATTTTCGACTCGCAGACAGTGGATTGTGGGAATTCTCAGCCTCCATAATCAGGTAAGCAAATTTCACTTAATAATGTAATGATTGCTCTAGTCAGCTAGCTAGGTTCTTAAATTCTTGGAAGTAAAAGTGATAGCAGGAGCTGACATCCGAAATACTATAACCTGTGACATGGGTGAAGGACTTTCTCTTTTTTCCATATAATTTTCATCAAGAATTACTTTTGGAACTGGCTAGAAGAATTTCAAGCACTATCTTATATTGTGAGAAACACAATAGTATTAATTTAAAAATCATATGTTTTGCATGCTAGATTGTTGTCCAGCTTAAAATATCCTAGGACCCAAAAAGGACATAATTACTGAAAATCGTGTTCAAATACTGGTTATAATGATCAACATTAAGGTATTTTAATTCCAGGACCAGTCATGATAAGGGAAAGTAAATGGGGCTCTAAATAAATATATTTATTTATGTGTTATATGCTTCAGATTTGAGAAGTAAACATATTCTGTCTTATAAACCCGCAAAGCCCTAGAGGATAGCTCTGTGATTGGTTCATCAATCTATCGTGTTAGGCAAAAGTTTATTTCCAAATGTAACAACAAAACACATGATTAAATGTTACAACAAATAGGAAATATGGTTTCTAGTGAAAATGAAACCTCCTTGTGTGTACTATCCTAATAATTTATCTCAAGGCTCTTTACATCATCTTACCAATCTTAAATTTCCAATCAATGATTAATCCAGATCTTGGGCCTTGTGTGTCACATACAGTTTCCTTTGTATAAGGAGGGGCTGCTTTCATGTGGTACGTTTCCTCATGAAAATTACAAATCAGGTATGCACCAAAGAAATTGGTATACTAAATTTTGTTATAATCTAATTCCCATTTGGGCTATCATACTAGTGTTTCCTAGGGAAAATATATTTGAATTTCAAGTGTCATCATCATAAAGGAAATACTTCTCCTGCCTTCCTTACCTCCCTTCCTTGATTTTCCTTACCCTTTCCTTGTGCTTTTTCTTCCTCTTTCATACGTTCTTAAATATTTATTGAATGTAAATTATCTGATGGTCTCCAGGGGTACAGAAGTGCGATGCACTGCCATTCTTTTAAAGAACTCATAGTGGACAAAGCAGGAAAATTAAAACATAAGCACATACATACACACATAGATGACTAAATAACTGTAATATTGTGCAATCAGTGAAATAGCAAAGAAAGATGCAGGAAAAAAAGAGGGAAATCTTAGTCCTGAGAAATTTTACAAAAAAGGTAATGTCCCAACCCCACCATGATGAGGACTTTTTAATGCTGTAATACTAATAGGAAAATAGTATTACAGACAGAAGAAAAGGCATCTCAAAGATTGTAATGTCAGTAAGGCATGATCTATTTGGGAACTGCAAATTCCTAATTATCACTTGAATTTAGCCCACAGTAGGAGAGCAGTAAGAGATCAAGCTTCAGAGACAAATCAAGAAGATCAAATAGGTTGGACTGCAATCCTAGGGTCCCCAGATTTGATTATATTGGATCAAAGCATCAGCGGAGTCATTTTGTGGGCATCAGGAATGGTGTGTGTGTATGTGTGTTGTTTAATCAAGTTTAGTCCAAAGCTGCCTGCTCACATATTTTAAGTTCAGCATAAATGTTTCTGTGTACATTGTGACTGTAACCTAAATGGACTTGTGAACAGACTGTAGCCGATTCTTGTACACTGAGTTTTTTCTAATCAAAGGTGGTGAATTGTTCAAACCATGTTCAAATAAGGCATACAGACAATCTGGCTGTTTCTTTACCTCACTTCTGTTTTCTGAGTGTCACTTTACATTTTCTGTCCATTAATTTTCTTCCTACATATGGCTGCACTGGAGTCTCTGAGCCTGCTGTGGTTCAGGAGGCTGTCTGATTCATGAATCATTCTTTGCTCAATTAACCTCTTTTAAATTTAGTTTAGCTAAAGTTTTTCTTTTAACAGTGTACAAGTGCACACATGTGTGGGCTAGCAGAATTCTGGCAACAGTTATTAGGCTGAGTTGTAAATTTGGGGGGTGTGATAGTTAATGTTGTGTCAATGGTGAGTGGGCCACAGAGAACCCAGATTAAACCTTGCCTCTTGGTACATCTGTGGGAGTGTTTCTGGATAAGAATAACATTTATGTTAGTAAACTCTGTGAGAGAGGTGGCTCTCCCCTGCATGGTTGGGCATCATTGGATCCATTAAAAACCTGAGGAAAACAAAAACAAAAGGTGGAATAAAGGAAAATGTGTGTGTGTGTGTGTGTGTGTGTGTGTGTGTGTGTGTGTGTGTGTGTGTTTTTCCCTGCATCACTGCTTGAACTGGGACATTTCATTTTTTTTTTTTTCTAACTTTTATTTTAGGTTGGAGGGTACACGTGCAGGTTTGTTATGTAGGTAAGCTCAAGTCCACAGGGGTTTGTTGTACAGATTACTTTGTCACCCACATATCAGTACTAACCTTGAATGTAAATGCGCTAAATGCCCCCATTTAAAAGGCGCAGAGTGGGACACTGAATAAACTATTAAGGCCCAATAGTATGCTGTCTCCAAGAGACCTGCCACACACACATTGACACCCATAGGACATCTTACCTTTCCTTCTCTGGTTCTTCAGCTGCGACTTACTCATGGGCTCCCCTGGTTCTCAGGCCATCAAAGACACCTCTGGCTTATCCTGCTTCTCCTGATAGCAGATTTTTCAGCCTCCATGATCACAGGAGCCAGCTCCTCATAATACACCTTTTATATGCATTTATATTCTATTAGTTCTAGTTCTCTGGAGAACTAGACTAATACAGAGGTTTTATAAGGTTAAAGGCAAAAATGTCAGTTAGGAAATAAATCATATAGTTGTTAAAAATTGTAAAAGAATGTAGCAGTATCTCTTATGAGGACTTAGAGGGAAACATGTCAGGATTTAGTGGCTGATATATCAAAGTAAGAAAAAGGAGTCATGGCTTAGTCCTTCATTTTAACTTGGAAGACTGAATGGTTGAAGATACGAACCTTAGAGAACAAGCAAAAACTGTGTTGGACCTGTTAAATTTGCAGTACATGTAGGAAAGTTGAATTGTGTTTTTCTTTGTTGCTTCTGAAATGGGAAGTTGATTTTACCCTATTTTTTTCTCTCAGTTGTCTAAGATATGTCAACGTAGCAGCATAGCCTTGTGTATGTTCCTCCCTGAGACTGTTGCTATTTTGAAAGAGTGACTTAAAAGGTGTTTAGTGTGCTTTATGCAATACTCAGCATACTACTTTGTGCAAATAGATCCACATACCTTTGGGTGAAGGTTTTATCAGGAGCTACCCTGAAGTTATCTGTAAATGGACAATGACAGATTTTTCAGCAACTTGTCACCTATTTTCTTTCTACTTTCTCACTATCTTTAAGTATAGCACCCCTGACATTAAAGTGTTTTACAAATGGCAACTCACTTATCTTCACACCCTTCCTGTGAAATTCAAATGTGATGAGAAAACCTGTGATATTTTTAGAGGCAGGTAAGGAGAAAGAAAAACACAGACTACTGATTATCTCTTTGCTGAGTATCAGAGGGGGAAATTATCACAGGACCCTTCATTTCAGATTTAAGTATTTCAGAAACTTGTTTCTCCACAATTTTAATGCCTTGCAATTATCCTTTCACTGCCAATATCCCTACATTTCATCAAATTATCAATGTAAAAAATTAACCTTAATAGTTCTTCATACCCAAAGATAGATCATTTCTAAATGTTATATCCTGTCGTTTTTTTCTATTCCACCTCAGACAAAGCCATGGTAACTATCCTTCTTCTGAAATGCTTGGGTAGTATCTCAAGTCCTATTCTAACACAAGCTTATGAAATAGAGTTTTAGTCAGATAAGATTTCTAAAATAATGTATTTGCAGATTATTTGTGACATATACATAGCAGTTTTTTCAGTTTTTCTCATTTATGAAGAGTTGGAACTCTGATGGGCTCGTCTAACTTTGGATCTAAGACTGCATTGTTCTTTATGTTCTCATTTCAGTAATTGCTGCTGCTCAAAGTGTTTATTGATTCAGATAAAATACAGTTTTCTCAATTCCTATACACCTGGGGAAACATGCATTAATTAAGCAGAATTCTGATTTTTAGATGCTCGTAGAACTTACTGTGCTGGTGAACATTGGCCATTATTTCACAAATGACTTTCAAAATAAACGCTGTGCACCATGCTAAAGCACTGAACCTCAGATATTCAGAGTGACTCACTTAGCAACAGGATGCAGCCGGGAAATGCTGGAACTGAAGAAAACAAAAGATTTGAAAATTTGTGATCACAAACAATAATCCCTGTCACTGCACATTTAGAGCCTAGGTTGGCCTGTATAGCCACGGTATTGCCAGTGTCTCGAAGAAACTCACTTCCAATGTCAGTTCTCTCTTTCTAATTGTAGCTTTAGATATCAATGAAGCTCTCTGATACTGTTTCCTCCTTTACAAATACTGAGTTTTTAGTTTAGCAAATTCTTGCAACAAAATTATTCATTTATCAGAGTATCTCTTAGCTGTGCACTTTGAGAGTTCCGAATGCTTATAACAGCTTTATTTATGTTTACCCAAACCTGGAAACAACCACGGTAGCACTCACCCAATGAATGGATAGACAAACTATGCATGTATGCATGCAATGGAATCCAACTGAGCAATGAAAGAGAACAAATAATTGATGTATGTAAGTTATCATGAATATTAAATGCATATTCCTAAGTTAAAGAAGCCACAAACAAGGTCTATATTCTGTATGACTCAATTTATATAATATTATGAAAAGGCAAGATTATGATGGAAAATGATAAGCAGCATCAGTGATATTCACAAATTGGAGTGAATGGGTGGTTGGGTATAAATGGTGCAATCGAGTTTACTGGGTCGACCCGTCTGTTCTGTATCGTGACTTTGATGGTAGATACACCATTCTGTGCATTTGTTGAAACCAGTAGAATTATATATCACAAAAAGTGATTTTACTATATTCAGAAAATGGAACAGAAACCAAACCAAATGAACTAACCATATTAATGAGAATAATACAATGAAGAGGTATGTAGGGAAATAAAAGAACCTACTTAACACTGAAAAATAGCATTTTGATTGGGTGATTTAAGACTAAAGTAAAAATGTACTATGCATACATTTTCTATTCAAGTTAGAAAATAGTTCACAGGTGTATGAGTCAGCAGTTCTAAAACTAGCAGGCCCTAGGGTAGAACAACCAAGTAAATATATTATAGCCATTAGAGCCAAAATTCTTGCTGTTGGAGAAAGCTCCAATATTCTTGAAAAGGCTGCAATGAACCTTTGAAGTTTGATTTGAATTAGAGGCATCAGAATTATCTTGATTTATTTTTAATAAGTAAATTGATAGATTAGATACATAGAAAGATGATTGATGGAAAATAGAAGATAGATGGGTAGATAAATAGATAGATAGGAAATACACATGGATGTATATGTAAGCCAGAATTACTATAGAGACATCTACTTCCTAAGCTTTATCAACTAAGAGAGTCTAGAGATAATAACACTCTACAGCAATGAGCATAGCATATTCTAATGTATATTTTTCTAAGTCTCAAGTACCATAAAAGCAATCTTGAAGAAGTGGTGTATTCCAGAGGTGGGGCAGAAAAAAATAGCAGATGAGCCTGGAGCATCTTGTGGTACCAGAAAGTAAGGTTATGCTCCAAAAAAAGATGGGTGGCATATCAAAAGGGCAAGGAATAAAACCTGAAAGAGCTATCAGTTTTAAAAATTGAAATATTTTGGACCACAAAACAATAGTAGTAGTAATAATGGGTATACTCTCCAAAGAAAATAAATATCTAAAATTCTATACTGAAATAAATAATTTAATGACTAAATAACTGAGGAATAACACACAGCTCTTTCTTACAAAGAATTCCAACAGATAAATGAAGAAGGAAAAGAAAGAAAATCACCACCAGAACACCAGGGTAGTAATTATTTTGAGTAGGAGCCACCAAAGGATGCAAATTAATAAGCAAGAGTTTGAAGAGAAATAGGACATTTGCATGGTCTCAAATAACTTATTATAAATGAAAAAGTAGTATATTTTCAATCAAGAAACTAAGGCAAACTCACCTTCATCTGATCATTACAGCTCTCCAGTAATAAGACATACTGACATCACATAGAGTCTAACATGATACACTGACTGAGGAGGGTACATTCTGCTGTGACTCTTGTTAATAATGAATACTAAACTTTCATAATAAACCATCAACAAGCCCAATTAAAGGTGCAAGTCAAATTAGCTGGCCAGTACTCTTTAAAGGTGTTAATTTCATAAAAGAAAAATAAAGACTGAACTTTTTTGCACATTGGAAGAGATTAAAGAGAATAGCAAGGAAAGGCAATTCCATATCTTGGATTGGAATCTGGAACAACAGCAATAAATCTATTAGTGGAAAATTTATGAAATATTAATAAAGTCCGTATTTCAGTTAATAGCATTATACTGATCAATATTTACTGTATTAATTTTGCTATTTGTACTATGGGATATAAGATTTTACAACTGGGGACACTGGGTGAAGGGATATATAGGAAGCCCCAGTGTATTTTTTCAGTGTTTTTGTCAGTCAAAAATTATTTCAAAATGAAAATTCAAAAATGCAGACATTGTTATTATATAATTTAATGAGAAAGCAGGGTGTTAGCTAATGTTGCTCATTTTGTGTATAACAATGCAGTACACTCTCTGTGAGGTTTAATGGGTCTATTACAATAAGCTAAAGGACAGTTCTAGGCTACTTTGCTTCTCTTTTGGGTAGAGATCATTGCAGTGAATTGTGAGATGATGTAAGCCTGCGGCTCCTCAAGGGTAGAGGATGACTAGCTTTTTTTGGCATCCTTAGGCTCCATTAGATACATTAGGGGTGGTCATGTAGCTGATCGCCCAAACATAGAAAGGATACAGAGAATGGTATTTATGGACATGAGCTTGGGGTGAGACTGCTTGTGCCTGAATTCAGCTTCATCACTTGATTTGTGGTCTTGGGCAGATTACCTAATCACTCTATGCCTCAGTTTCCTCATCTGTTAATAAGGAAGAGAAACATCTCTTAATATTTTTATAAAAGGGAAGTGAGAAAAAATTTGCCAAGTACTTAGAACAGTGCCTGGCATTAATAAGCCCAGTATAAATTTTTTGAAATATTAAATTGAATGAAAGTAAGAAAAATAGAAAATACCATCTTAGAAACTCCAAATTTTCTTTGGGTAGACAGTGTACATACAGGCATGGTTTTAAAACATTTTACCAAGCAGTAATAAAATAAGCACAGATTAGCCTTGGTATAAAGAATGAGTACTTTACATGCCAAGTAAGGGAGTGATCCCAGTCAAGTGGTGTTAATCAGGAATGCTGAAGATAAATCATTTTTTTCATAAATATTATGTAACTGATGAAGCTATCCTCAAGGGCACTTCATCATTTTTAATAAAGATGAATTACATTTTATTTTTGAATAGTTAACACATTTTAGTACCAATAGTGAGAACAAGCATCGGCTTCACTTAGCAGTATATTTAAACTAGCAGCTTTTTTTTTTCTTTTGACAGCGTTTTGGTCTGTCACCAAGCTAGAGTGCAGTGGCACAATCTCAGCTCACTTCAAACTCTGCCTCCTGGGTTCAAGCAATTCTCCTGCCTCAGCCTCCTGAGTGGCTGGAACTACAGGCATGTGCTACCACACCCAGCTAATTTTTTTGCATTTTTAGTAGAGACAAGGTTTCACTGTGTTAGCTAGGACGGTCTTGATCTCCTGGCCTCATGATCCACCCAGCTTGGACTCCCAAAGTGCTGGGATTACAGGCGTGAGCCACTGCACCTGGCCAGCAGTTTTTGTAAGTTCTATAACTTTGGCAGTTTTATACACCCATCATCACTGCAATTATCACCTCTTTTGGTAATTCAACCTCAATTCCTGATCTCTCTCCTAACATACATTGCACTATTTCTACCTTGTTAGCCTTCCAGAGCCTCGATTCTACAGATTAAAATTAAGGTTCCTCATATTTTATTTAAAATTCAATTCTTTTCTCCACACCATTTTTTCAATTACATAGATGTGTGATATAAAACTTCACTGTCATTTTGGAAACTTTTTTTTTACTAACCTCAATAGGTAAACAATTCTTATAAATTCTACATTTGTTAGTCAATGAGAATATATACTGAACACTGGCAATGCCAGACATTTCACTAAGTGCTAGGGATACAGAAGGGAATTAAACATTGTCACTAGACACAAGGAAGTGTAGGGCGGACAGAGGCTTACTGAACGTTTCATTTCCTTCTCACATCCTCCATCTGACTTGCTGTTGTTAGAACTAGGAGACTAATCCTGTGGGCTCTGAGCAGAAATGACAGGCATCATCTTGAGCTGAAGCAGTGAAATGCCCATGTGCACATCATTAATTCCTGATGCATGATGGCCGAGAGCCATGTTTCCAACAGTCTGAGATGTATTTGCATGTAGGAGATTTATTTGGGAAAATCCTTTTAGAAACAAAATGTGAAGGAATGAAGAAAGGATTGGGCAGATGGAGAATAAGATGCATTCACAGCATAGACTTCAGCTGCTCTTTCGGGGAGTCCTGGAGTTTAGGGGGCTGTCAGGGTTGTCTGAAGTTGAGGCAGAGGTGCTGACCATTTGCCCTGTTTTATGAGCCAGTTTTTAAATGTAGGCTGATGCCAGGACTAGGCAGCTACCTAGTCTTTTTCCTGTAATGTCTAATTTGTCCTTAATCTCATCCAGTGTATTTTTCATATTAAGCATTGCTATTTTCAGATCTTTAGAAACTTTACTTTTTTATATCCCAATCTTTCCTCTAACATCTTTAACATAGAGGTAAATTTATATTAATACTTTTAATAGCATTTGCTATTCTACTCTGTCTTTCCTTGCCCCTGCCTTTGAGAAAGCCAAGTGTTCCAAAAGGAATAGCCACCAGATGGAAGATCTGTGTCACCTGGGTTTTTGAATGACTTGCAGAGCAAAGTTCCTCATCTGACGGGCATTAGACATGCAGCACATTTAGGAAATTAGCTTGGTAGTGTAGACCCATTGTGATTTAGGAATCTTTTAATTACAGCGAAGTATAACCTACTTTATATATGTGTGTGTGTTCTCATTTAACCGTTTTCACAACCCATATAAAATTGGTTTTATCAACTATATTTAATAATGGAGTCCCAAATGTCATGTTAACTGCTCAAGATTACATGGTGAAGAAGTGAGCTGGGCTTTCAACCCAGGCCTGGCTGACTTTAAATCCTATCATCCAAATAACTACACTGCTGTGATTGTCCTGAACACCTCCCTCCCTCCATCCCTCTCTCCCTCCCTCCCTTTCTTCCTTTTTTCTTTCCTTCCTTCCCTCTCTGTCTTTCTCTCTTTCCTTTTTCTTGCTGATTTTATGCAAAGGGCTGGCATTGTCTTTGCTCTTGTTTCAGGTTTAATCCTTATTTTAATAAAGTTTTCAAGAAAAAGAAAAAAAGAAATAAATGACTGATCTTTACAACATGGATGAAATTCCTGACCTGATACAAGTACTTGAACGCACACCTACCTGTTCAAAGACACTCACATTTGCAAACACACACATGCTCTATCCTTCATGGCCCCTCAGATATGGGAGGAGATTTGAAAAGAAAACAATGTCTACTCAGTTGATTGTGATTCTCTCCATTCTTGCCTTTTCTTTTTGCAGAATGACTGGTATAGGCAATTCTTATGGAAATTGTGTTTGTGGATTGCAGAAAAGAAACTGCAACTTCTTTTTAAAAATTCTTTTTTCTAAATATTTTTTCAATTGAGTCGAAGTACGATTGTAAAATAAAAAGAAATGAAAGGAAGATATATGGTGGTTTTTATGAAGTAGTAAAGTACAATGAGGACACTGGCAAGAGGTGAGGTGGCCTGGACTGTGCAGAAAGGTGTCCTTCACGTGAGGAATAAAAACTAGTGTGCAGACATAGAGGCCTCCTCCATGCCCCTGGCTTACCTCCTGTTGGGGAATAGTAAACGTTTTGAACTTAGTATTTCTTCTAAACTTTCTCGACTGTAGCCCCTTCCCTGTCTCCCTCAGTATTCCCACCTCCATCAGGACACATTGCTCACCTTACTGCTGGTCCTGGCATGAAATTCCACCTTGATTGGATGGAGCCTCTCCCCAGAGGTGAACCAACAGGCAAATGTGAGACAAGCAGCCTTCGCACTGATTCTTCACATCTACACTATAAAAGGCTATATGAAAAGACAACTTTGTTGGATAAATTACAATATGAAAAAAAATTACAGTGTGTCATTAGCATGACTTTTCCTATTGTTCAAAAACCATACATTGGAAATTCAGTGTCTTTACAGAGAGCCCTCTCGTGGGCACACCCTGGTCCCTAATACGTCCTCCATCTGCATCTCTCCTCTCAGAAATACTTTTTCACTCATTACCAGGTAGGACACCATCCATGCAGTCACCTCTTAATAAATTTCTCCCCATCATCAAAGGGAAAGAGGATGTCTTCTCTGTGTCTCTGGTATTCAAGCTAAGTGACCTTACATGTGGGTCATTCACATGATGAACATAGGAGTTGTGACTTTTGACACGCCAAATCTGGAAGGGTCATTTATGGAAAAATAGATGTGAAGGGAAGAGTGGTGGTATGTGGACACTATGCATGTCAACAGCAATTGAGTGTGGGTGTGAGCTTGATATAGTCCCTTCTCGTGGCGTATGTCTAAGAAATTTCTCTTTTCCTTTCTGATTGTTGGGACCTATGAAACACACACACACACACACACACACACACACACACACACACACACACACACAGAGTTTTCTTGAGGACAAACTTTCTCAGAGATAATAATGCCCAAACTCATTAGAAGAGACAGCTTTTTCTAACTGCTCAGTGTTTTACTATTTTACAAGGCAACTACTTTCCAATGGAGTACAATGTTTTGCATCAAAGTGTTTGTTCTTTTCTCACTTCCTCTCTACCCCTGAAACTTTTATAATTGGGCCACTTGGGTGCCCAGCAGAAGAATGACTCCCTGTACTGAGCCATATTTTTCTTAATAAAAAGTGTTACCTGTACATTCTGGACCACATGAAATAACTTACTCAAATCCTTAGCCAAAGGCTAGTCCTATTCTAAATACTTGCTTGGAAAGAGGAAAGAGAGTTGTTTTATTTTTTAATTATAAGAAGAAAGAGACCACTGTGGTAAGAATTCATTTGTAGTCAGGATACAAAAATGAATGAAGCTTTGACAGATGATAGGTACTTCCTCTGTTAAGTAAATGTGGGGTCATTGGCTAAAGGTAATGTGGAAGATAATTGGAAAATGGTATAGAAGAGAGTGGTTGCAGAAGAAATAGTCATTTTGGGGTTGAGAAAGGCAGCTGATAACTCTGTATACAAGTTCTTTTATAAGTGAGTCTAGTTGAAGGTAAAGACTGTACATTTGTCTTCATAGTGATCTACATGTCTATGGCTTGGTACAGAAATGAAAAACACAAATGGCCATACTGAGCTAATGTTAAGAGTTTGTACAGGAGTGAGTTGCAGATCAAAAATAGTAGGTAGATATATTTGCTGCTCAGGGAGTGAGTGATATACTGAGCATAGCCCAAGGAGTCTTCCTCTGCAAAAGGGGAGGGGAAAGGAAAGGGAAAGGTAGGTGGGTGGCATCATGGGCTTCTTCCTGCCCTACTGTGACTACCTAAATCCTGTTGGCAGTCTTTTCCAGAGGTACTTATACTGCCTTGCAACCTACCACCTCCTGATCCTCTGTGTTACAAGGATAATTAAACTATGGTGCCAGGTTAATCTTCCTATTGCAACATTTTAGTTAGGAATTCCCCTTGCTCAAAAACTTTTCCAGTCTTCCCATTGCCGTTCCCATGTACTCCGTTTCTCTTACTTGCAACTTACAACGGTCACATGGACTGCATTTCTCTGAACAGAGTATTCCAGCTTGAAAAATGATCAGCTCTATTAAGTATGTCACGTCAGGTAAGGTAGGGTAGTTGATTCTAAGTCTTCAGGGAAATTAATCTAGTTAATGTTGACCCCACACTTCTGATCTATTGAAAGAGAGGAGCAGTAAGAGACTGATTCAGTTCTGACAGACAAAAGGAGATGTGTATCCAGAGCATAATACAAAGTCAGAACTCTGACCCTACATTGGGCTTTGTGATTGCTGCAAATCTACAACAATACGATGAGAATCTGAGATGTAGCCTAATTCTTAAGCCCCTTCCCTCCACATGCTCAAGTGGGAAAACAAGGGGCACGTGGAGCTAGCTGTGATCCATAAACTTGTTAAGAGTGTTTTAGATGTTAGATCAGACCCATCCTAGAGAGAAAGCATATGTTCTCTGTATTTTTCTCCAGCGTTGGAAGTGTTGCCTTGGAGGTTGTTATCATGTCTCTCCTTTCCACGTACATAATAAATTGGAATTTTTTCCTTTGTTAAGATTTTTAATAAGCAGCAGTGTTAAAGAGCACTTACTTAGATGAAACATGCTAGAGGGCAAAGAGGAATTAAAATATCCTATAAATTATTGAAATTAGCCAATGGGAAGCATAATTAATATCCTTTGCTTTCTGGCAAGTCTGTATATGCTCTGTATCCACGCCTTTTGAAATTTTATCTACTCAAAACCTACCTCCAGGGTTATTTTGCACGCATAATTTCCCCCAATAATACATGTTCCCTTCCTTCTTTCAACTCAGGTGACACTTAGTGTTTTGTAAAGCTAATATGTTTTATGTTATAAAATAATTATTTCCTACATAACTTATCTCTACAATTGTAAAATTATTAAGAAGCTTGTAGTGGTATTCATATTCATATAAAATGAATACTATTATTTTATTTTGAATAAAGTTTTATATGCCTTTTCTATTTTAATCCTTGTTGTAACCCTCTGTGCAGACATTATTTTGAAGACTATTACTGTGCTCTAATTTATCTTGAAGCTTTAGAGTAAAACAGTCATGGCTGTATTCCTGGATTCAAAATATATTGAATTTATGTCTCTAGGCAAGTTATGTAATTTATCTGGGCTTAATTTTCTTCATTTGCAGAAGTAGAGTGGTATTTTTAGCCTATATCAATTATATAGGTTCATATATTCATATAATTCATGGTTGTAAGAAATGAATGCTTGCTTGTATGTAACATATAAAATGCCTACAAGTAAGGTATTCAAATAATTGCCATTTGAAACATTTTTTACTATATGTATTGGGAGTCTACAAGGTTCAAAGCAGTTTGAAGGTTGCAACTTTCAAGTACTTGAACTTGACTATTAGCGGTTAGGGAATAAGCCGAAATAAAGCGTGGAATCCTGCAGTCATACCTTTATCTTGAAGCTTTATATTTTCATATTTTCTAAGAGCAAATCCCATAGTCCTAGACATCATCAAACACATAACACAGGAAATCGAATAGAATGAGTGCATATGCATATGATAAGCCAAAATACTATATTAATAGGCACAAATGTTATGAATCATGAAAGAATATCATCATAAAAGAAATTATAATAAAATATGCAAATAAGCTCACTAGCATAACAAGTTGCTACTATTAGGCAAGTGTAAAGACAAACAAACATAGTGATCTTTCCAGATTCTTCTGAGCTCCAAATAGAATGAGAAAAGTTTACAGGTGTTATATGAACAATACTGACTGGTAAGGTATAGTGTGCCTCTCACTGTGCACATTTTAACCTCTTTCATCATACCTGTTTCAAGAACAGTATGTCAGAGTACTGGAGATTCTAGTTAAATACCATGAGTATGACTGATGAGAAATGCTTTGGCACTGTTTGCATATCAGACTCATTTACACTATTTTGCAGGAATAAAAAAATGTAGCTTTACTTAGAGTGATGAAAACATCTGCTACTGGCAGTTCGACAGAGAGTGGCAAGTAAAAGATTTCACAGAGGTTGGCTTATTGTGGAAAGCAGCAGGCCACAACTGATACTGATTGAGATGGATATCCATATCAATATGACCTATATAATGTCTTGAGACAAAAATATGTTATTTGATGGCTTTGGCATTCTTCTGGCCTGAAAAGACTGTGATAACTTTATGAAGAATGGCAAAAGCTGACATCATCATGATAATTATTGCAAAATGGGGCAATCTATGGGGAATTAAATAATGCCATAAGGTATTTTGAAGTCAACAGAGGCCATAATATATAGTTGGAAACATTTAGTCATGTTCTTAAGCAAAATGATATATTTTCCCACCAATGCCCTCAGATTTATGAAGGCTTGAAATGGAAGCAATTGGAGTTGAAAAAGAAAGGACAGGACTTTTGACCCCGATATAACTGGGCTCCTGGGTCTTTCACTTTCCAGCTGTATCACACTAGGAACAAGAGTAGGGAAAGACATATGCATACTTCCAGTTTCTCTATTATAAAGTAGGTGCCAGATTAATTATCTCATGGCATTATTGAGGAAGAGATGCCATGTGTGGCCGACACAGTTCCTGTTACATAGTAGGCACACAGTCAATTGCAAGTTTTGGTTCATAATTTTATCATGGCTTTGGTTGAAATATTCACTGTGAGTTCAAATTAACTTTTTGACTTTCAATGATAAATAAATAGTACCTCAGTGATAGCTCAAGAGTCAAGGTCAGTAGGAATGACTTTCTAGTGTACTGGGTAATAATCTCCATTTGGAATAAAGAGAGATGTGATTCTGCACTAACTTATTTTTACACACTTACTTAATGATTTGATTCTACTTTTAGATGAACTAAGTGTCCTTCTCTGTCCCCTTAGAAAACAGAATCAGTCCAAGCACTCACTTGTACAGTAGATGATACGGTTTTATTATCAGAATTTAGGGGTAGCTTGAAGAGATCACTGGCACTTCTACATAATTACTGTTAGAAATAATTATTTAAAATGAAGTATTCCAAGGTCAAAATAATTTTTTGGTAAGTGTCCTTCAGCATAGAGTTAACTCCACAGAACAAATCAGTTCATTTAATTACCTGAGAGTTCTTTTTATGACCTGTTACCTGGGAGTTCTTTTTATGACCTGTTTATTTTAAAGGATTAAACCTGGACAATGCATTATTGGAAGTTATATGTTCCCTAGGTGCTTCGTTCAAGTATGAGTTTAGTAGTACTTTTACACATTTCGAGTTAACATTATTGCAGTCTTGCCTCAAGGGGAAAAAACATGGAGGCCTCAGTTGCCCATTTGACAATTTGTTGGTGTGAACTTTGAATTCCTGTCTGAGCAAGTTTTGGTTCTGCTTGCCCAAACTAATTCAAGAACTCCTCCAAGGTTGGAGGAGATCTCAGGCATGTTTTTGACCTTTACTTTGCTGTTGGTAAAGTCAGGCAGATATTCTGTTAATTGGCAGCATGGACTACTGTACCTTAGCTGTAATAAAAACTGCATGAGGATAATTGTGTGAACCCAGGATGTGGAGGTTGCAGTGAGCAGGGACTGTGCCACTGCACTCCAGCCCAGGCCACAGAGTGAGACTCCTTCTCAACACACACACACACACACACATACACACACACACACACACACACACACACACAATGTTTCTGAATAATGTTCATGGAGGACAATTTGTAGGATAATCCATTTCTTCAGATACTTTTAGTCTTATCATTTGGTGAAATCAGACTGTAAAAACTATGCTACCTGTATGCTATTACTCAACAAAAGTGTGACTTCCTGGCATCTGGCAAGTGTAACTTGTCACTCCTTTTCAAAAAAGCCAGCTCTTTTGAAAATGTGGTTATAGCACATGCTGTTTATTTTGATAATATCTCATCCCCCAGTTTTAAGAATAGATTAATTCCTTTAAACAACTTACATATATATTTTTCTTGGCCAAACTAAATTGTTTATAAATGATATTTCCTTCTTTTTATTGAATATTTAAGTCTCAAAGCATTGTTTTTGATCCAAAAGATTTTATGGCATATATTTTTCACTAATGTTATGCTCAGTTTCATCTTATGATTCTCACCCAGTTTCCCTTTGTTCAAATTTGTTTAAATATTTGCTTTTTAAATTTTCTTGTATCGTGTGAATCATTTATGGTATCATGGTAGCCATGAAAATGTATGGCTCTGATCTCTTTCAAGAGACCGAGTTGGAGTGTGTATGTCACTGACAAGTCTAGAGATCCAGCATCATTTAAGAGAACATGTTTTCCCTGTGTAGGCTTCTCAGGGATGAGGGCTAAGCATGGTGTACATCCTGGTGCTGGCCCATTTCTACTGGATACAGGATGCCTGCAGGCTTGGCGATCCCTAATAAGCCTGACCCCAGCTTGTCTCGAGCTCTGCTGTAGTGTGAGGCTCTTCTAGCTCCATCTCCCATAGCACTACATGCTGGAGGTCCTTGCTGCCGACTCAGGCCTTGTCCCCATTGCTTTCAAGTGAGTTTCTCCCAATAAATCCTCTGTACACCTAATGTTGATATGGTTTGGATGTGTTTCTTCTCCAAACCTCATGTTGAAACATGATCCCCTGTGTTGGAGATGGGGCCTAGTGGAAGGTGTTTGGTTCATGGCGGCGGAGTTTTCATAAATGACTTGGTGCCCTGCTTGTGGTAATGACTGAGTTCTTGCTGTTAGTTCATGCAAGATCTGATTGTCTTTTAAGGCAGTGTGGCACCCCTCTGCCCCTTGCTCCCACTATTGCTACGTGAAATGCTGGGTCCCCCATCATGTGACATCATGATCTGAAGTTTGCTGAGGCCCTCATCAGAAGCTAAGCAGATGCTGGTGCCTTGATTGTTCTTGGTGTATACTTCTCGAAGGGCATGAACTAACAGAAGTGATCTAAAGAATAGTCTGAACAAGCAGACATTGAGATGGTGCTTGGGAATTTGTTCACTTGCTGCTAAGGTATCAAATACAGCATCATTTTAAATATTATATTTGGCACAGATAGTCTCTGAAATAAGATGGGAGTGTGGTTGTTAAAGATTTCATGAGTCATAACCTGAGGAAACAAGGATGTGTCCTTGTAGGTGGAATGATTCAGGATGAATGATGCAGGCACTTGAAAGGTACATGGGGACATCATGTTCATAAGAAGAGCAAAATTGTGAGTTTACAGCCCAATAGTATTGGCCTTGTAGAGGAATGAAGAGAAACTGAAAAGCTTTTATCAAATGGCGGCTAATGTGAAAGTCAGAATGAGGCCCATAAGTCCTTAGGTGAAGGCAGGCATGGTATTAAAGAGGAGGAGTCCTCCAGAGTCGTTAGGTTAGGCAGAGCTGCTATGCTAAAGTCTGGCACTGACTTGAAAATAGAAATTCTGAAAATGAAACAGGCCCATCTAAATGGATGTTCCTGGGGATTTTGATTCTGCAGCAGTGGCCTATGTCTTCATAGTAGGAGCTAGCAGTTTGTCCTGTGGATTGATAAAGTAAATGTCTTTCTCCAGAAGGCCAAAGGTGCCTCCCTAGACCTGCTATAGACTGAATTGTTTCTGCCCAGAATTCAGTGTTGAAACCCTGACTCCCAGTGTGACTGTAATAGGAGATAGGATGAGGTCATAGGGTCGAGCCCTATTCCAACAGAACTAGTGGCCTTTTAAGAAGAGGGAGTGACACCAGCAATGCACACTCAAAGAGGGAAGGCCCCACAAGGATGCTGAGAAAGAAGGCAGCCATCCGCCCGCCAAGGAGAGAGGCATAAGGAGGAACAAACCTGTCAACACCTTGATCTTGGACTTCCAGTCTTCAGAACTGAGAAAATGATTTTTTTTTGTAAGCCACCTGGTCCTCAGTATTTTGTTATGCTAGCCCTAGCAGTAGTGCAATCCACCACTGTCCTGCCTTCCAGGCCCACAACTAGGGCTACCTTCCAGCATAAAGTCAGCAAGGATGTCCTGGACACGATGAAGGAGGAAAATGATTACACACTGAAAGAGATGGGTCGGGGGAGTGGGTGGGAATCACTGGTATCTATTGGCAAGACCTGGGGGACTTTGGTGGGTGCTTCATAATGGGGACTGGAATAAATGCTGGCTAAGCAAAAACTTACTGACTTGGATTCACTTTCTCAGAACGTAATTTAACATCTTGGCAAGGATTGCAGTATATGGGGCAAATTCCCTGCTAGGGTGACCCTTAGAAGCCTGAAGAAAATGTAAAAGCCCCTTCTTGAGGAATTGCCAAATATCCTAAATTGTCATGGTGAAGGGTAGAGAAAGGTAGAAAGAGGATGAGGCAGGTGGGTACTCTGAAATGGACACATTAGGTGAGGGCAGAAGATCTGCCAGAGATTAAGTATTATGACACACTGTTCACCAAAGCCATCAGAAATGTGCTGGTGAAAAAGGCTACAGACTCGCTAAAATTTCAGTAGTGGCTGTTCTATGCAGACCAGGGCTGAAGGTAGGAGGGGCAGTCACAGGTTGGATTCATTGACAGCCATAGGCAAGTTCTCTCCTCCACACATCCACTGGGCTCAGGGACCCATTTATTGGTCATTTTCCCATTGGCCAAGTGTATAACAAGGACTAATATACTAGACAGTTGGAGTAACCCCCACATTGGGTCCTAACCTAGTAAAGAAGGCCAAGTCAAACCTCTGAGACTGACCCTCCTACTCAGTCCAAGTTAGTAAGTCTCTAACAATGTTGCATCCCAGGAGCATGATGATTACTACCACCATTAAAGATCTAAATGGGCCAGGTGTGATGGCTCATGCCTGTAATCCCAGCACTTTGGGAGGCTGAGCAGGTGGATCGCTTGAGCCCAGGAGTTTGAGAACAGCCTAGGCAACATGGCAAAATCCTCTTTCTACTAAAATACAAAAAATTAGCTGGATGTGGTGGCATGTGTCTGTAATCTTAGCTACTCAAGGGGCTGAAGCATGAGAATCACTTGAACCTGGGAGATGAAGGTTGTGCAGTGAGCCAAAATTTTGCCACTGTGCTCCAGCTTGGGTGACAGAGCAAGATTTGGTCTGAAATAAGTAAATAAAAAAAACGTAAATGGCACAGCGCACTGATGGTTCTTAACCTTTCCCCATTTAAATTATCTGGTCTGGCTCCCGAATGGATCCTGGCGAATGCCAGTAGACAACTGCAAGCTTAATTGGGCAGTAGCTTTGGTTACAGTTTCTGTGTGTGTCTAGAGCAGATTAATAAGACCTTCAATAACATGGCATGAGGACATGGATTTAGTGAATATATTTTTCTCTCTTCTATTTGAAGAGAGGACAATAAATTATTTTCATTCATGTGGAATTATCAATAATGCTTATTTACAGTTTTCCCTGGGGCTTAGTTCTCCTTTTCTTTGTCATAATATTGTACAAAGAAATCTTGACCAGCTGGCTATTCCACAAAACATATTAATTCATTACATCTATGATATCATGCTGATTATTGTTGCTGATGAAGCTGGTCCCCCAAAAGATGGGGCCCTTCGCTGTTTGGTGTCATGAAGCCAATACTTGAAACCAAAAGTGAGTGTCAAGCAGTGCAGGTTTTATTTGGTGGCCATGGAATTGAGCAGCAGGAGCATGACTCACAAATCAACTTTGATGGGTGAAGAGTGAAGGGGTCAAAATATAGGGTTTCTCTAATGAAGGGTTTCGACATTATAAATAAGCAACGAATATTCATGTCTTTTCCAGAAATAAGTGGTGAACTACCAAGAACCAGAGTGCCGCCTTCCTTTTGTCGTTTTATGGCTTCTTCTGGCGATTGTCAACTGTCATGGGACTGGTGGGAGTGTCATTTAGCATAGAAATGAGATGATAATAAAGGCTAAGGGCTTTTTGAAGTCCTTTGGTCAGCTATCTTCATTCAAACAGGTCCTAGCTTGTCTGGTTATAAAGAGAACTTTTTATTGCAAGCATCGTGCTTCTTAAAGATAAGCAGAGTTAGGACTGGTGGAAATTCAGCTATGTCAAGTAGGCATTACGTCAGGTAACAATCAGGCAGTATAAGAAAGAGATGGCCACTACTTTTGAGGCCTACATAAGATACATGTCTATAGCAGGCAGAAAATAGATATAAAGATTCATGGACCTGCCACTTCAATAAAGTTTTTAGCAGTTCAATGATCAGAGGCTTGTCAGAATATGTATAACCTCCAAAGTAAGAGACAAGCTGTAGCATTTTGTGTTTTCTGTCATTAAAAAAATAAAGTACAGTGCTTACCTAAAGAGGTAGGCCTCCTTAGCTGCTGCTGCTTTTTTTTTTTTTTTTTTTTTTTTTGAGACAGAGTCTTGCTCTGTCACCAGGCTGGAGTGCAGTGGCACGATCTCAGCTCACTGCAACCTCTGCCTCCTGGGTTCAAGCAGTTCTCCTACCTTAGCCTCACAAGTAGCTGGCACTCACCACAATACCCAGTTTATTTTGTGTTTTCAGTAGAGATGGGGTTTCACCATGTTGGCCAGGTTGGTCTCGATCTCTTGACCTCGTGATCTGCCCACCTTTGCCTCCCAAAGTGCTAGGATTACAGGCGTGAGCCACCGTGCCTGGCCAGGCCTCTTTAGGTTCTAAATGCATCTTATTCTATAGATAGGAGTATGACTCTCATCCATATGCTCAGTAACCTGAAAGACAACCAGTTGTAGAGCTGGGAGCAGGGTATGGTTCTGTAGCAGACCCAGGCTGTAGTGGAGCCAGACCTACCACTTGGACCATATAATCTTGTAGACACTGTGCACTGGAGATATCAGTAGTACTGAAAGATGATGTGTAGAGTTTATGGAAAGCCCCTTTAGGGGAATTATAATGGTGGCCCCGAATGTTCTGAAGTAAGGCTAAGTTACTACTAGACATAACCTAATTATAGTAGGAGATCATATGCGTTTTGAGAGACAGCTCTTAGTGTGTCATCACGCCCTGATAGAGACACGTTACCAAGAGGCAACGAATGAGTACATATTCTTAATTGTACATTATGAATTGGATTCCTTGGACGTGTAAAGCTACACAGTTAACTGACTTCAGCAAATGTCCATTATGAGATGGAGATCATACATTGGAGAGTACATCTCATGAGGATGAGCGCACATGAGTAAGATGCATGAGCAGATGACCTTGGCACCCACCATGTTGTAGCAGAGCCCCTTCCCAGTGTTACACTTAGTGCTGCACAGAGTTGCCATACAACCACCCTGAAGAAGGGGAGAAAGCTTGAGCTTGGCTTTTGGATGGTTGGGTTGGGTCAGTACCTGAGTGTAAGTGGAAAATGAAGTACAAACGAGCAATGGCTACACTGAAGCCAGCCACATTTAGGGTGATACTGAAAAATAGTAAAGGGGAAAAACTTACCAATAGGTAAGGCTTCCAGCAGTGTGTAAGTCATCAGCTTTATTTGGAAGAAATGGCTTGAGGTTATACATAGATTCCTTGCCCCTGGTCAGCATCTTCGTCAGCTGATGAGGGGCCTATAGGAAAGGGAGTAGGATATGAAACAAGGATTCGAGTAAAGACATGGAAATGCATCTCATGCTAATGCCCACCTGAGAGGAAATTCACCATGAAAGTGGTGCTGAACAAGTAGAGAAAATGCTTGCCTGGTTAGCATTTCATAGTCCTCATCACTGGCCACCCTGGAACTGAAAATCTGGACACCTGAAGGGATGGCCGCAACAGCAGAGAAGGCTATTCCTGGGCCCATCAGACTGGATTCTCCCTTACCAAGAGCCGTTTAACAACTGCTGCCCTTAAACATCCTACCTGTTTTTGGAACAGATGGAAAACCTGAGCCCTTGACGTAGCACTGCTCCTTGAGAAAAGCAACCAGCCGAGTGGAGGCAAGCTAAGTCTATTGTGAGGTTCATCTTCACAGCGATAGGTAACTACTGTATCTGTCGAGGTATGGATTTGCACTTCCTGCCAGCAGAGCCTCAGCTACTTTTACTCTCCAGGGATGGGAGGAAGGTTTGACCCACAATCATGGGATCCCACACAACGTAGACTACACCAGGGGACTCATTTCACACTGAAGCAGGGACATGACGGGATGCGACCATGGGGTTCCCTGGTCTCATTACACATCACATGAACTACATCTTTTTACATCCTTCCACAGTCTCTGCCTGAACATGGCTGAGCAACATTTCTCAGCTCCGGAGAAAGGAAAGCAGAGAGAGTGTGGCAGTGTGCTCAGAACTCTCCATCCTAGGTGTGCCACAATCAAGTGAGCTGGAAAAATGTAGCCTCATGCATACAGGTGACAAACCAGACAAGGCATATTTATCTTCATGTTCTAGGTGCATGTCCAAAGAGAGATGGACATAGGTTAATTCTCCTTAATCAGAAAGAAGGGCAGGCATTGTCCAACTCCTGAGGACAACACTTCCCAGGGTTGAGAAGGTTCCTATGCTTCTCCATCATTACTTCCACACTGAGTGCCTTGTACCTAATTATGTTACCACGTTACCAGGCAAAAAGGGCTAGGCAATGCGATCTGAATCTAGAGTCCTATGAAAAGAACAAAAGATTCATTTAAGTACATAATTGATTTCTATTTTTCTTAAACGCAGAGCTGTAATCTCTGGAGATCTGCCGTAGTCTGATAAATACGTCACATAAATAATGTAATGGTGAGGCTATCAATAGAGTTTCTATCACATTTCATTTTTACATTCTGTTTCCTCAAAGCTATTTGGAATTTGACGACAGCGTTCTTCATGAGGGCTTGGTACTGCTATTGCCATGTTGATGAAAATGTCTCATAGAGGTATAATTTCTTTTGTTACTCTTTGACTGAATAAGGGACAAAATACCCTCATGTTGTGAGGATCCATTCTAAATATATGGTTGTTCGTCCACATCGTTAATCGTAGTAGACATATATTAAAATATATGAGTATTTATTATGGCACATAAGAAAATTATTACCTGTCGTCTGAAATGCAAATGAGAATAAAGAAGGAAGTCAATACAATGTGTTGCATATCTGCCATATGCTAGGTGTTAAACAAAGTGCCATTATATTTTATCACATTTAATTCTTACAACTATTTTATAAGAACAGAATTCTTGGATTCCATCTAAATCTTAAACACACACACACACACACGCACTCACACACACACACACACACACACACACACACACACACACATATGAGAATTTAAGAAATTGTCTTGCCCTTGATCTCCTAGCTTGATAGTAAGATAAGCTTTAACTTACATTTGAGTTCAATATTGTCTGACTTTAGCTGCTGTATTCTCTTCTGCATCATGTTAACTAAACTATTTTTCAATTTGACACAAGTGAAAAAGTGAAACATAAAAGCGTCTTTCATAGTCCTACATCAGAATGAAGGCATTATATTATGGTGAGAAAGCCAGGATCCAATTTATTCTCACAAACCGATTGGCGAAGGAGTTTGAAGATTAAATACACCTGTGGAGAGGCATTCAATGGGATTACAATGTGTAATTTTGGGTCATGGCCTCCAAAAACTGGGAAAAGCATTTCATCTTGGTAGTTTATAGATGCTTTCATTAAACAAGGCGGTTTTAAATTATTTTCAATATTTTAATAATGCAATTTCTAAAAATATTGACAAAAACTTGACAGTGTATTACTATGAACACTCATATCTGACAGCTATGTTTTTACCATTTACATTTTACTGTACACATTTTATCACATATCAAAACACAAATTCATTCTTTTACCCACCCATCATTCCGTCTTGAATTTTGAAGTCCTTCCAATGTTAATTTCAGATGTCTGCATACATCTCCCTAAATATGGAAGCAAGAATATCATTAACTAAAAGATATTTTAGAGTTCTTCTTTTAATGTGCAAATTACCTATAATGAAATGCACAAATCTTAGGTGTATAGTCACTGCATTAAAAAAATGCATATTCCTGAATACACAAATCTTTATCAAGAAGTAGAACATTATTATAATCTCGATTTCCTCATACCTCTTCCAAATCTATCTCAGATATCAACTTCCAAAAGCAACCAGTGTTCTGATACTTTTAGATTTGTTTTGTCCATTTTAGAATTTCATATCAATTGAATCATGCAATATATAGCTTTGAACTTTCTAAAACTTGTTAATGTCACTAGGTGTATCAACAGCTGGTTAATTTTTATGACTGAGTGGAGATCCATTATATGACTCTAACACAGTATAGTATCTGTTCTACTGTTTACAAATTTTGGCACTTATGAATAAATCTGATATAAATATGATTTTAAAAATTCTTTTATAGACATAGGTTTTTACCATTTCTGAGTAAAGCCTTAGGATTGAAATTACTGGGTCACAATGAAGGTTATAATTTGATTCACAAGAAACTGTCAAAACTAATTTCAAAGTGGTTGTACCATTTTACATTCACCTCAACAATGTATTAAAATTCTTCTTTCTTTATATCCTTCCCAATATTTGGCATTATATATATTTATTAAAAAAATTTTTTGGTCATTTGGTAGATGCATATTGTTATCATTTTGTGTTTTTTTTTTTTTTTTTTTTTTTAGATGGAGTCTCACCCTGTCACCCAGGCTGGAGTGCAGTGGCAGGATCCTGGCTCACTGCAACCTCTGCCTCCACGTTTGAAGCAATTCTTTGCCTCAGCTTCCCAAGTAGTTGGGATTACAGATGGGCACCATGACACCTGGCTAATTTTTGTATTTTTAGTAGAGATGGGGTTTCACCATCTTAGCCTGGCTGGTCTTGAACTCCTAACCTTGTGATCCATCTGCCTTGGCCTTCCAAAGTGCTGAGGTTACAGGGGTGAGCCACCAGCACTTTACCCATTTGGTGGTTTTTAATTTGTATTTCCCTGAAAACTAATGATATTGACTACTTCATATCTATGCTTATTTGTATTAATTTATCTTTTTTTAAATGAAACACCTATTCAGTATTTTGTCCTCTTTTTAAATTAGTTTGTCAGTTTTTATTATTTGATTATAGGATAACTTTATATATCATAGATATGAGTTTCTTATCATTTATATTTTTGCCAATATTTTCTTTTAGTTTGTGACTTGCCTATTAATTTTAATAGTGTCCTTTGATGAGAATTATTTTTAATTTGGCAGTGCATAATTTACTGTACAAAATGTGTTTTCTTTTGTCTAAAAATTTATGATTTTATCTTTTTTGTTTGAGTCAATGATTGCTTCCTTAATCTCTAGAGTATATAAATGTATGCCATTTAATTTCTCATTTAAAAGTTTGGTAATATTTTGGTATGATTCTGTTTGGTATGTTTTCTATTTTTTGTAATAATCTTTGAACAATAGATTATATAAAAATGTGTGGCTTAACTTATCAATAGACAGTTTGTATGAGTTCAGTACTTTTAAATATATTGAGACTTGTTTTATAAACTATCTTCCCGAAAGTAGCATGTAGACTTGAATATATTGTATTCTGAAGTTATTGGGTGTAGTGTTCTAAAAATGTCAATTAAAGGTGGTTGACAGTATATTTCAGAGCATTTATGGTATACTGATAATTTTTGTTTTATTAGATACTGAGAGAGTTGTGATACAATATCCATTATAATCGTGATATTATTTGTTTCTTTCTCAGTTTTTATTCATGTATTTTTTGTTATTAGGCTGACACATTTATGATTGTCTTATATTCTTTATAAATCGACCCTTTTATCAGTATGAAATATTCCTCTTTGTCCATGGTAATGTACTTTCTTTTAAAGTCTCTTTTATATAATATTAACATAACCACACAAATCTTATTACACTTCCTCTTTGCATGATATTACTTTGTTCATTTGTATCTTTCAGTGTATCTTTTATTCAACATTTAGAGATCATCTTTGAAAATAGATTGTGGGTTCTTGTTTATTTAATCAGACAATTTCTAAATTTTAATTGGAGTTCCTAATACGTTAGCATTTAATGTAATTGCTTATGTAGTTAATTAAGATTCACCATCTTCTGCATCTCCCTCCATTTTTATCTGTCTTGTTGTTGCTTTTGTTCCATTTTCTTCTATCCAAAACTTCTTTTAGATTATGTAAACATTTTCTGAATTGTATTTTTAAGTTTCTCTCTTGAGTTATTTCAAATATTTGTAATAGTTGTTTTAGTGATTACATATTCATAAATTTTCAGGGTTTATTTTAGAGCTACCAAATGACTTTAAAATATAAAAACCATTTAACTGTATAGTCCATTTATGCTATCATTGTTATTTATATCTTGACACATATCTACATGTAGGATAAATGTAATACTAAATTATTTTAATTTTTGCCTGAAGCAGTAATTTATGTATTATAAAATCCAGTTGAATTATATATACTGAGATTTTACTATTTCTGAGTTTCTCCATTTCTTTCCAAATGACGTTCTTAATCTGGATGATGTTCTTTCAGACTGAAGAATTTCCTTTACTAATTATTTTAGTTCAAGTTTTGAGTTGAAGGATACTCTTAGTGTTCTCTCAATGGAAAATAGATTTAATTTTAATTTTTCTTAATCCTTAATTATTTTTGCTGAGCACAGAATTTTAGATTATTATCATTTTTCACTCATTCAGGACTTTTAAGGTGTTATTTTACTATCTTCTGGAATTAAAGATTTAAAAGTCTACAGATATTCAAATCATTGTTTTCCTGTATATACAGTATTTTTCACTGGTACTGGTTTTTTATTTTTAGCAGTTTGGTTATGATGTGCTGAGGCATAGTTTTCTTTGTATTTATTCTACCTGGGATTTGATGAACTTTTTGAATATAAAAATGTAAACCTTTCCTAGGTTGGGGACATTTCCCATCTTTAGTCCTTCAAATATATTTTCAACCTAATTTCCTTCTCTCTGGGGCTGCAGTTGTTTTTGTTACTGTATTTTTCATTTTAAAATTTACATTTTATTATTTTTATAATTTATTTTTGTGTTAAAATAACTGTGTTTAAATATTTAACTTCTAATTCCAACACCTGTGTCTTTTCAGTGTCATTTTCTATTGAGGGTAGTTTCCTTGTTGTTCATTGTCCTGTGTTTCCATGTGTCATGATACTTTGAATCATATCCTAGACATTGGGTATATACTGTTATAAAGACTTTAGATTCTGTTATATTTATCTGAAGAGTGTTGATTTATTACTTTTAGGATGAAATTTACTTAAATAGTTTCAAGAAATATTTTTGTAAATATTGTATTATTTCACAGCTTTGCAGTCCTAGGTTGAAATTAAGACCTCTTACTTGTTTCGTTCTGCCCCTCGCATCCCCGATTCCTCTCTTGTGATAATGTAATCTTGACATATTACTGAAGCTTAAAGCAACTTTAGTTACAGGTTATTATCATTTTCTATAGAGGTGGGATGATAGCGTGAGTGACTTCATGAATCTAGTGCTCCAACATTAAGCTTTTAGGAAAGTCATGCTGGCCTTAGCTAACTGTAAGCAAATAGTACTGATACGTGAGAATCCTGGATTTTCCAATTAATGTTTTTCATAAAATTTGAAAAGCATTTAGCCATTATTTCTTCAAATATATTTTCTTTCATGTTAAGTGGTAATTTTCAAAACTCAATATCTGGGTTCATTCAGTCAGTTTCTCCTGACTACTGTTTAGCTGAGTGTGGGCCATGCTCTTATTTCTTTGCATGGCTAGTAATTTCTAGATAACTGAATATTTAAAATTATATTTTGTAGGAACTCTGAATTTTGTATTTGTCCTTCTCTGATATTTTTGGGTTTTGTTTTGTTTTGTTTAGTAACATGAGCTTTACTTTAAATTCTGTCTTCTTCATAATATGCATTTACCGATGTCTCTGATGAATTTGTCTGAATTTTTGTTTCTAACTCTATATACCTAGGTAACTTACCTGTGTCTGAATTTTTGTAGTTACCTAATAGTTCGGGCAAAAATGATGCTCAATGGCCGGGCACGGTGGCTCACGCCTGTAATCCCAGCACTTTGGGAGGCCGAGGCGGGTGGATCATGAGGTCAAGATATCGAGACCATCCTGGTCAACATGGTGAAACCCCATCTCTACTAAAAATACAAAAAATTAGCTGGGCATGGTGGCACGTGCCTGTAATCCCAGCTACTCAGGAGGCTGAGGCAGGAGAATTGCCTGAACCCAGGAGGCGGAGGTTGCAGTGAGCCGAGATTGCACCATTGCACTCCAGCCTTGGTAACAAGAGCGAAATTCCATCTCAAAAAAATAATAATAATAATGCTCAAATACTTTAATCATGCAATACTTTCAGCTTCTGCCACCCATACTATTTGAAATGAGTAAAGAATTCAAAGTTCAAGCCAGTTCACAAGTCTTCTTTGCTAGCATCCTTTGCATCTTCTTGGCATGTGGATAATTCAGCCATTCTAGGAATTCCTGTTAAATATCTTACTGGTACTCTGCCCCTCTTTTTTTTTTTTTTTTTTGAGATGGAGTTTCGCTCTTGTTACCCAGGCTGGAGTGCAATGGTGCAATCTCGGTTCACCGCAACCTCCGCCTCCTGGGTTCAGGCAATTCTCCTGCCTCAGCCTCCCGAGTAGCTGGGATTACAGACACGCGCCACCATGCCCAGCTAATTTTTTGTATTTTTAGTAGAGATGGAGTTTCACCATGTTGACCGAGATGGTCTCGATCTCTTAACCTCGTGATTCACCCGCCTCGGCCTCCCAAAGTGCTGGGATTACAGGCTTGAGCCACCTCGCCCGGCCCTACTCTGCCCCTCTTGAACCAGAACCAAAATCTAAGTCTAGCTAAGCTGTGGGTATGTTTTTTTTACCCATTAAAATAAAACAGCTTTGATGATACAATGGAACACTTTTCATAATTAAGTTTCAAATAACAAACCAAAACTAACACTGTATTGGGTAAAGAAGATAAATGAATTCCTATCTGGAGGTGGTGTTTTATGGTAGAGGAGCACAGAACAAAGAAAGTAACTCTTAGTTTTATTGGAATGAGTAAGTCAAACAAGAAAACTGATACTCTTGGTACAGCATGTTTTTCAACTAAACCCAAAATAACTTTCTTCATAGACCTTCTGAGATCGATTTTTGAGCGTCCTTGTCTTAGAAATCTATACCTTTGCTTTTATTCCCTTTTTTAGCTAGTATTTTTATGGTATCACTGAGATAAACTAATTTAAGTGAGTAAAACCCACACCTGTTTGGAGTATATATCATTTAAGAACTCTTTCTCTACATATTTAATAAATCACTTCATACATAATGCAAAATTTTCTTTTAGTGTTTTTGGGTTCTTACCAATTTAATTTATGTTTAATATTGTTATCTGTGGTGTCTAGTTCTGTAGCTTCTTTAGAGAAACTGTGAAATTATTCTCTGGGAACTCTTGTTGCTGGGAATCTGTGTTTGGAATTGTTTGTTATAGACTGGGTTATCTTTGTAGCTTCATTAGCAGTGGTAATCTTATTCCTCTCTGAGGTCTCACAATTTAGGATTATTGCATGTATTAATTTATTGATTAGGATGGAAGCAAAAGAGTTGTGGCAAAAGAGAATGGACTAATATACCACACAATTTAGTAATTGGGCTCAACTGAGTTGATAAATTATGTCTACCCAAGAGTCTCACCTGATGGTTTATTGCCATAAATAATAGTTTTATTCATAATAACTAAATCTACAAAAAACTAAGATGTCTTTCAAAAGCTAAATAGGTAAACTGTGGTATATTTATACAAAGGAATATTATTCAGAGATTAAAAGGAGGGAGCTATCAAGCTGAGAAAAAACATGGTGGTACCTTAAATGCAAATTGCTCAGTTACAGAACACAGTGTTAAAAGTCGACCTAGTGTAAGGTTTAATTTGTATGACACTGTAAAACAGACAAAGCTATACAGACAGTAAAAAGTTCAGCATCTTCCACAGTTTTGGGGAGATGGGTAGGAGAGGGTCGTATAGGTGAATTATAGGCAATGTTTTGGAAAGTGAAACTATTCCTTATGATATGACAATGGTGGGTAAATGACACTGCTATTGTCTCAACCCATATAACATTATAGAATAAAAAGTGTACATTATTGTATGTAAACCATAAGAGAAAAAGGAATTTATAAGGTCAGGTATTCCAGAAAAGAGCACAGGCTCTAGAAGAGAATCTAACTTTATTACTAATGTATAAAGCCATCTCACTGAAGGGGGTGGGGAAAAAAGTGCTGACCTTATGTTACTCATGAATTATTATACTTATTACCTGGAAAACTTATTCATCTATATACCAAATCCCCATGACACACAGTTTACCTAGGTTACCTGTACATGGACCCCTGAACCTAAAATAAAAGTTATAGTAAAAAAATTAACTGAGCTGTAAAACTAATGGCAAAATAAATTGTATATAAAGATTGTATTCTAGTCAGTAAAGTTTTCCAGGAAAATTCAGGCTAACAGTTGTGATAGTGCTGTACTCTTATACTAGAATTGAAGAATTAAGTAACTGGAAGTGTTCACAACAAATAAAGTGTCCACATTGATAAAGCTATATCAAAGAGACATAGGGCCAACTGAAGAGCTCCCATTGCCAAAGCTGAAATAGTTTGAGCAATATGTAAAGTAAGTATTTGATTATAACACAAAATATAAAATAAATACCCCTTAGTCCATGCTGATATAAATAAGCGTAGAAACAGACAAAGACACACATCTCACAACATGAGAATTGCAAATAATTTATGTAGGCATCTGTACTCAAGGAGTGGCAGCATGCCTCCCCATTCCTTTAGTGAAAGCTGTACATAGTGACTTCCTGAAAAAGAGGGCAGGTAGGAAGAAGGAAACTGAAATTTGATAAACAGGACCTTAGTCAGTTTGCTACAGTCAATTTCAACAGTAATAAATCATGTTTAAAGACTGTAACTCCATGATGTGATTAAAAATGGCTCTTTACCTCTTCGTTCCTCTTCCTCAAAACTGAGAACTGTGAAAAAAAAACCCTGGACAAATTTCAACAGGGAGCATCCTACAACAACTGATCAATACTCCTTAAAATTGTCTATCATTGAGGACTCGCAAGATGGTGTCATAGAAGCGACTCAGGATTGCAGCTCTCAGTGAAGGCGCAGAGGGTGAGTCCTAGCCGCATTCTGGGATGGACCTTTTTTGCCCACAGAGTGTTGAAAGTCCCAGGTGTGGGAGAAACATGGGATGCTAGTACAGCCAGCTAGCGCAGCCGGCTCGCGTGGCCGCTTCGGCCGGCGCCGCAGCGGGACCGGCACGGAACTCACTGGTCTGGGTGCCCTGTTAAACTGGCAATCTGAGATTTGGAAGGGCAGATTGGCATGTCCATCTGATTGAACGGGACTTGGACAATGAGCCAGACCAGGAGTTTCCTGGTAAGCGTGATCTGAGCCGGTGCAGTGGGCAGCGGCACGGGAGATCGCACGGATCCCAGTGCCCTATCGGCAGGCTACTGGGGTGCCAGTGAGAGAGTCGACCTTTCAGCTTGGGGAGAGAAAGAGAGAGAGAGGACGGACTGTGAGGCAGGGAGCTGGGTGATCGGGCTCGGCGGGTCCCACCCTCACGGGGACAAGCAGGGCAGCGATTGGAGGCGCTCGGGGCTGAGAGTTTTGCTGCTGGCATCTAGGATGGTGCAGCCCAGTGAGGGAGGGGCGTCCACCACTATGGACGCAATCCGCCCCTACTGAAGTACCGCCCAGAGCTGACGCAGCCTGCCGTTGCCAAGGCAACCTGCCATAACAGAGAGACTCCGCCAGGAGGGGGGAGCGCTCCACAGCAGAACGGAGCCCAGCAGCAACAGGGCGGACCCGCGCTAGCAGGGCAGAGCCCCAGCAGGCAAATAGTGAAGAGACTGCCTCCTAGTGGGGCAGGACAGTGCTACAGATACTCATAAAGAAAGCCCCAACTCCCTGAGACAGAGCATCTAAGGGGGAAAAAAAAGGGTGGTGTTCTATGAGTTCTGTTGCAGCAGACATAAACAACCTCCCAACAACGCTGAATGAACAACGGAGCTCACAGCTCAGCATTGGAGCTCCTATAAAGCACAGACCGTCTCCTCAAGCAGCTCCCTGATCCCTGTATATCCAAAGAGTCACCCCAAAAAAGGACTAATCAGACTGACAAGTTCTTAATGACTTACAAAGAGACTTAGACTCCCACACAATAATAGTGGGAGACTTTAACACTCCACTGTCAATAGCAGACAGATCAACCAGACAGAAAATTAACAAGGATATCCCGGACTTGAACTCAGACCTGGAACAAGCAAACCTGATAGACATTTACAGAACTCTCCACCCCAAATCCACAGAATATACATTCTTCTCAGCACCACATCACACCTACTCCAAAATTGACGACATAATTGGAAGTAAAGCACTACTCAGCAAATGCAAAACAATAGAAATCATAACAAACAGTCTCTCAGACCATAGTGCAAGCAAGTTGGAACTCAGAATTCAGAAAATAACTCAGAACCGCACAGCTTCATGGAAACTGAACAACTGGCTCTTGAATGTTGATTGGATAAACAGAGAAATGAAGGCAGAAATAAAGAAGTTTTTTGAAACCAATGAGGATGAAGACACAACATACCAGAATCTCTGGGACACATTTAAAGCAGTCTGTAGAGGGAAATATATAGCAATAAGTGCCCACATGAGAAGAGCGGAGAGATCCAAAATTGACACCCTAGCATCAAAATTGAAAGAGCCAGAGGAGCAAGATCAAAAAAGCTCAAAACCTAGCCAATGACAAGAAATAACTAAGATCAGAGCAGAACTGAAGGAGATAAAGACAAGAAAAACCCTTCAAAAAAATAAATCCAAGAGCTGGTTTTTTGAAAAGATCAACAAAATAGACAGACCACTAGCCAGACTGATAAAAAAGAAAAGAGAGAACAACCAAATAGATGCAATAAAAAATGATAATGGGGAAATCACCACAGATTCCACAGAAATTCAAACCATCATCAGAGAATACTACAAACAACTCTATGCACATAAACTAGTAAACCAGGAAGAAATGGATAAATTCCTGGATGCCTGTGTCCTCCCAAGCCTAAACCAGGAGGAAGCCGAAACTATGGATAGACCAATTACAAGGTCTGAAGTTGAGGCAGCAATTAAGAGCCTACCACACAAAAAAAGCCCAGGTCCAGATGGGTTCACAGCTGAATTCTACCAGACACACAAAGAGGATCTGGTACCATTCCTTCTGAAACTATTCCAAAGAATCCAAAAAGAGGGAATTCTTCCCAAATCATTTTATGAGACCAACATCATCCTGATACCAAAACCTGGCAGAGACTCAACAAGAAAAGAAAAATTCAGGCCAATATCCATGATGAACATAGATGCAAAAATCTTCAATAAAATACTGGCAAACCGATTGCAACAGCACATTAAAAAACTTATCCATCATGATCAAGTAGGATTCATCCTGGGGATGCAAGGCTGGTTCAACATACACAAGTCTATAAATGTAATTCACCACATAAACAGAAGCAAAAACAAAAACCACATGATTATCTCAATTGACACAGAGAAGGCATTTGACAAAATTTAACAGCCCTTTATGCTAAAAACCCTCAATAAACTTGGTATTGATGGAACATATCTCAAAGTAATAAAAGCTATTTACGACAAACCAACATCCAATATCATACTGAATGGGCAAAAACTGGAAGCATTCCCTTTGAAATCCGGCACTAGACAAGGATGCCCTCTCTCACCACTCCTATTCAACATAGTACTCGAAGTTCTAGCCAGAGCAATCAGGCAAGCAAAAGAAATAAAGGGTATTCAAATAGGAAAGGTGGAAGCCAAATTGTCTCTATTTGCAGACAACATGATAGTATACCTAGAAGACCCCATCACCTCAGCCCAAAAGCTCCTGCAACTGATAAGCAACTTCAGCAAAGTCTCAGGATATAAAATCAATGTGCAAAAATCACAAGCATTCCTATACACCAATAACAGACTTAAAGAGAACCAAATCAAGAACGAACTGCCATTCACAATTGCTACAAAGAAAATAAAATACCTAGGAATACAACTCACAAGGAACGTAAGGGACCTCTTTAAGGAAAACTACAAACCACTACTCAACGAAATAAGAGAGGAGACAAACAGATGGAGAAACATTCCATGTTCGTGGTTAGGAAGAATCAATATCGTGAAAATGGCTATACTGCCCAAAGTAATTTACAGAATCAATGCTATCCCCATCAAACTACCATTGAATTTCTTCACAGAACTGGAAAAACCACCATGAATTTCATATGGAACCAAAAAAAGAGCCCGCATAGCCAAGTCAATTCTAAGCAAAAAGAACACAGCAGGAGGCATCACGCTACCAGACTTCAAACTATACTACAAGGCTACAGTAATCAAAACAGCATGGTACTGGTACCAAAACAGAGATATAGACCAATGGAACAGAACAGAAGCATCGGAGGCAACATATCTACAACCATATTATCTTTGATAAACCAGACAAAAACAAGCAATGGGGAAAGGATTCCCTATTTAATAAATGGTGTTGGGAAAACTGGCTAGCCATGTGCAGAAAGCAGAAACTGGACCCCTTCCTGACACCTTACACTAAAATGAACTCCAGATGGATTAAAGACTTAAACATAAGACCTGACACCATAAAAACCCTAGAAGAAAATCTAGGCAAAACCATTCAGGACATAGGAGTAGGCAAGGACTTCATGACCAAAACACCAAAAGCATTGGCGACAAAAGCCAAAATAGACAAATGGGACCTAATCAAACTCCACAGCTTCTGCACAGCAAAAGAGACAGTCACTAGAGTGAATCAGCAATCATCAGAATGGGAAAACATCTTTGCAGTTTATGCATCTGACAAAGGGCTGATATCCAGAATTTACAAAGAACTCAAACAGATTTACAGGAAAAAAACAAGAGCATTCAAAAATGGGCAAAGGATATGAACAGACACTTTACAAAAGAAGACATACATGAGGCCAACAAACATGAAAAAATGCTCATCATCACTGGTCATTAGAGAGATGCAAATCAAAACCACATTGAGATACCATCTCACGCCAGTTAGAATGGCGATCATTAAAAAATCTGGAGACAACAGATGCTGGAGAGGATGTGGAGAAATAGGAACACTCTTACACTGTTGGTGGGAGTGTAAATTAGTTCAACCATTGTGGAAGACAGTGTGGCGATTCCTCAAGGACCTAGAAATAGAAATTCCATTTGACCCAGCAATCCCATTACTGGGTATATATCCAAAGGACTATAAATTGTTCTACTATAAGGACACATGCACACGAATGTTCAGTGCAGCACTGTTTACAATAGCAAAGAACTGGAACCAACCCAAATGCCCATCAATGATAGACTGGACTGGGAAAATGTGGCACATATACACCATGGAATATTATGCAGCAATCAAAAATGATGAGTTTGTGTCCTTTGTAAGGACATGGATGAATATGGAGAACATCATTCTCAGCCAACTGACACAAGAACAGAAAAAAGAAATACTGCATATACTCACTCATAGGTGGGTGAGAAAAATGAGAACACATGGACACAGAGAGGGGGTCTACTACACACTGGGGTCTATTGGGGGGAATGGGGGAGGGACAGCTGGGGGGGCTGCGGAGGGATAGCCTGGGGATGAATGCCAAGTGTGGGTGAAGGGGAGGAAGGCAGCAAAACACACTGTCATGTGTGTACCTATGCAGCTATCTTGCACGTTCTGCACATGTACCCCAAAACCTGTAATGCAATAAAAATTTAAAAAAAAATTGTCTATCATTAAAAATAAAATTCTGAGAAAGTGTCACAGCCAAGAAAATAACACCTAAGGAGACATGGCAACTAAATATAATCTGATATCTTGGATGGGCTCTTGGTAGGTAAACACTTTAAAATCTGGGTAATGTGTGGACTTTAGTAATAATGTATCAATAGTGCCTCATTAGTGGTGTGTGCCTCATTAGTTGTATGTGCCTCATTAGTTGTATTACATGTACCGTACTACATTTTAAATAGACCATAGCATATAAAATGTTAATAGGGACAACTAAGTGATATATATGGGAACCCTGTACCATCTTATCCATTTTTCTTTAAAATTATTCTAAAAAATAAAGTTTATTTTAAAGTATTTAATTACATTTTCACTTGTAAAAGGTGTCTTTTATTTATTTTCTTAATAAATTTTTTGGTAATAATTGAATATATTTTTTCTTTTTCAATACTTTGAGATTTTACCTATTGTTTTTTGGCCTCTAATGTTTGCAAGGAAAAGGAAGCTTTAATTCATGCCATTATTTCTCTATATATAAAATTTGTGTTATCTACTCCAACATTGTCTGCTTTAAAGGTTTCTTTTTTAAACTTTCTTTTAAGATGCGATTTTAATGATATTATATTTTGTTGGTTTGTTGAACTCTTGAGATCTGCGGGTTGATGTTGTAGGAATACCTTAAGCCGTTACTGCTTCAAATACTATTTTATGTTCCCTTGTTTCTTTATTCTTCTGAGATTCAAGTTAAATTGATGTTAGAACATTTGATATTCTATTATTATATTAGAATGTGTGATGTTTCTGTTCCACTTCTGTTATTCAGATTGGAAAACTTCTGTTTTTTTATCTTAAAGTTTACATTTTTTTTCTTCTCCATCTGCTGTTCATACTGTCATGTCAAATACTTTATTTTTCACATCTATAATATATGTTTTAAAATATTTACATCTCTGCTGAGAAATTAACTCATTTTGATTATCATTTTATGTTTTAGTTTTGATTTCTTATTTTCAATATTACTGTCATCTTGTGGTCTGTTTCTATGGATTATTTTTCCCCTTTAGCTTGTGTTATATTTTTCTGTTCTTCACATCTTTAGCTATTTCTGATTGACATACATCAACTTGTATATGATGTGTGTTTAAGTATTATATTAGTCTCTTCTCATGCTGCTAATAAAGACATACCAACGAGTGGGTAGTTTATAAAGAAAAGAAATTTAATTCACTCACAGTTCAGCTTGGCTGTGGAGGCCTCAGGAAACTTAAAATCATGGTGGAAGGGGAGTCAGGAGGGAGAAGATTGAGAGCCAAGTGAAGGGGGAAGCCCCTTATAAAACCATCAGGTCTTGTAAGAACTTACTTGCTCTTACAATTATAACATGAGGGAAATCACCCCATTATTCAATTACTTCCCACTTTGTCCCTCCTACTACATGTGTGGATTATGGGAACTAAAATTCATGGTGAGATTTGGGTGGGATTCCATTTTATCTTCTCAAGGCTACCATTTTTCTTTTTGGAGACAATTAAATTACTGGTTGATTATTTTTGGAACTTATATTTCATTATGTCAGATCACTTTTACCGAGACATAGACTCACTCCTAAAACAAGACCTTTTAGTAATCCTATCTGAAAGTTCAAGGTGTTAACTTAACCCCTCTAACTAACTCAAACTTCTGTCTTTTGTGGTAAACAGCAGATTTATAGCTCCTGAGCTTTATTTATTTATTTATTTATTTATTTATTTATTGTTGTTGGTTTTTTTTTTCCTTGGTTATTGCCCTCCTACTTGGATTACCTCAATATTTGTAAAGTTTAGGAAACACCAAAGGATTTGAGAGTGGTTTCTTTACCAGTTTTAGAGGTTTCCCTATGGGGATTCTTCTCAAGATTTTTTCCCTCAATTTCCAGCATCTCTAGTAATTCTGATTTCTTTTATTTTGATATCTAAATTTAGAAAAAGGACTGCAACTCTTTGGTGGATGTAACACCTTAAGAAGTGCAGACCAGAAGTGGCCTCTGGAAAAACTATAGAACAATGCCATTCTTGTTTAAGGGGCCAATTCTCCTTTCATTTTTTCATAGTTAAGGTCACCTTTCAGGTTTCATGAGTGTGTGTGCGTGTGTGTGTGTGTGTGTGTGTGTGTCTGTGTGTGTATGTGAAAGCAAGTTTAATAAGAAAGTAAAGGAATTTAAAAACTGGCTACTGAATAGGCAGAGCAGCCTCAGATTATTTTTATAATTTGTTATAATTTTATATTTCTACTATATTTTATACTTGTTATATACAAGATGTTTATTTTGATACAAGGCTGTGATTTCTGAAAGTATAACTAATTTTGATAGCCAAATTTTCCATCTTTTTCTTTTTTTTCTCTCCCTCTCTCTGTCTCTCTCTCTCTCTCTTGCCTTCTCTCTCTTTTTCTCAGTCCTATATTTTAGCCCACCTATTACTTCTCCCAATGCATGTTCGTCTGGTTAATCATTTCATTGATTTTTTTTAAATTTCAGTAATAATATTTCAATTTTTAAAAGTTTTAGTTTTTTTTAAATATGATTTCTTATATTATCTTCTTCTCTTGTAATACATACGTGCTTTTATTTATTTAAGGAAATAGCTAAAATATGCTTATTTTATATATTATATTACTTCTAATTTTGTTATGGCACACCAGGTACTATGTTATTTAGCTTCAGCTCATTCATTTCCGTGATGATGTGTTTCCTTATATGCTACGTACAGTTTTTTAAAATTGGTATTTTCCAATTCCATGGCCTATATATTTGTCAAGTTCATAGATTAAATTCAAAGCCAAATGAAGTTTTTGTAATAGGGATTTTTGGAACATGTAGTAGTATACATTTTAGCCATAGCCCTTATAGAAGTTTGAATGGTTTTTCCTTCTTTCCTGCATAAAAGTCAGTTAAGCATTCCCCAAATTTCTGTATCCAGAGACAGCTTATTTTTTCTAGTTCTCCTATTAAAATTTCTGCTTTTCAGTTATTTTGGGTCTGTGTGTGATTCTTTGGTTTACTTACCACTTTACATGAGATTCCAGGGATTTTCTCCTATCTCATGCACAAGCAGAGATTATTTGTTGCCTTCTTGAAAACAAAACTTCAGTGCTTGCGTTCTTTCATGGATATATGCATTTTAATACTGTCTGACCTCCAAGGATCTCCCTTATTTTCTTACCAGACTGATAATGTATTTAGTTAATTTATACACACACACACAGATATGCAGATATGTTAACAAATACCTAATGTTCTCTGTACTAGAAAAATTCCTGCAATAATTTTCCTTCCTAATTTTTGCCAAAAATAGAAAACTCAAAAAAGTAGGTTTATAAAATATGTTTTAATTTTTTTGAGACATTGTCAGTATAGATATGATACACATTTATTTTGAAAATATTAAATAACACTTGAATTAATGTAGTTATTCAATAAATGCTTATTGAGACTATCTTATTGTAAGGTACTATCTTGTGACTGAAATAAACATGCTTACTGTCTGACAGGTAACAGGGCTTACTGCCTGATAGGTAATAGCTATTAAAGCAATGACACAAAAGTATTTGAATGTAATTGTGATAAATATACCAAAGGTAAGGCATAAGGAAATAAAGGAACTGAACTGGGTTAAGAAAGTAAAGGGCCATTTAAATAGAGATGTGAAAGTGATGAGGAGTTAGCCAGTCAAATAAAAAAGAAGTTATAATTTATATGGAGAAACAATACTTTTAAAGCCATTGAGTTTGGTAGAAAATGAACAATTTTAAGACACTGAAATATGGAAAAATTGATGGGAAATGAGAATAAAGTGATAGCTAAGAGCAAGATTATTGATTGTTGATACTGTTGACTTTAATTATATTAAACTTTAACCTTCCTCCATATAATCATTTATTTATTCATTCAGTCAGCCATTAATTTAGTAATTCATTATTTTCTTGGTCTTACTAAATGCTTATCAAGACTGAGGGAGTCTCTGCCATAGGTGAAATGAGTATTGGGGGGAGCATAGACCATAGAGATTAACAAATAAGTATGATAGATTTCAATCGTAATTCTCCTTTTGATCCCAGTCATTTTGCCTATCAGAATAATAATTCTGAGAAAATGCTTACATCAAAAATTTTCTATAACTATGGATGAATTCCTTAAGCACAAGATTATATAGAGATTTGAATGATATGATCATAGTAAGTGTTGGTATGATGTTCTAGTATAGTTGTACCAGTAATTTATGGCTGGCCTTATTTCTGATTGGTACATATCTATGCTATACTGTTTGTTAAATATTCTGGATATGTTTAGTAGTCTTGCTGCAAGATGAATATTATATTTTAGTAGATTTATTATAAGTCTATTGCAGTGGTCCACAAGAGAAACTATGTAGTTGGGATTTAGAGTTGGTCATATATGCATGGAAGATGGGCAGATTAAGCCCTATTTAAGAGGGAGAATCATTAGGACTTGATGACATTAAACACAAATAGATATGAACTACAGATCTCTTTTTTTTTGAGATGGAGTTTCGCTCTTGTTACCCAGGCTGGAGTGCAATGGTGTGATCTCTTTTAAGATACCATCTGGTCTCTGGTTTGTACAACTTCATATATGTTTAAAGTAAGGTAAAAATTAGGCCAGAAGAAGAAGACAATAAGAAGGTACTTCATGTATAATTTTTTCTTTCACAATGTTTTTTGTATTTTACTAACCATAAGGTAACACCACACAAGGTTTTCCACTGCTCCATGCTGTGAATGTTGTAGGTTAAATGTTTAAAAAAAGAAAATGTGGTTTGAATAAGTCTCCAAAATTTCATGTGTTAGAAACTTAATCCCCAAATTCATATGTTGATAGTATTTGGAGGTGAGGCCTTTAGGAGCTAATTATGATTAGATAAGGTCATCAGTGTGTGGCTTCATGATTGAACTAGTGGCTTTATAAGAAAAAGGAGAGAGACTTGAGCTGGCATGCTCTTTCCCTCTTACCATATGAGGCCCTCCACCATGTATGTTATAACGCAGCAAGAAGGCCCTTCCCAGATACAGGCCCTTGATATTGGACTTCCCAGCCTCCAGAACTGTAAGAAATAAATTTTTCTTTATACATTACTCAGTCTATGGCACTGTGTGATAGCAACAGAAAGCAGACCAAAACAATATTAAGAACACAGAAGCACAGTTATTTTTTGGTGAGGAAAGTGTATTATTTGAATGTGTTTGTTTGAAACAATTTGGTTGTTTCCTTCCAAAACACTTAAGTATAGCCAATGAAGCTACTAATTAAATGGTTAGATTAATCCAGCAGTCTGAATTTGGGATTATCAAATAATATAGTCAAAAACTTACTATGAGAGAGAATGTAATTTGCCAAGGAGAGAATATGATGTAATAAAAAGTATCTGGAAGAAGTCTTAAATCATATTTAAAAGTTGGACAGGGCAGAACTGCTATGCAAGGCAAATGACAGATAAATTAGGAAATTACTTTGTCACGAAGCCAAGGACATAGTTGTTTTGAAGAGCAGTTGATCAACTATCCAAGTTGAAGAGAGGTCAAATAAAATAAAAATTGATTTTTTTTCATTTTTTTGTACAAAAATGTATTAGTATCTAGAACTTTGCCAGCACTTCTCTAGGTTGTGGTAATATGTACATTTTTGTTTTGTTTTGTTTTCAATTTCCTAAGCGAGAATAAGTAAGAAAACATTTTGTATATAATGTAATAAATTGCTATTAATATACCAAAGGATATCTAGCATTAAGAAAAATTAAGGATATTTAGCAATGTTGTCCAGCACAAGCACATCACTTCATTTTAATTTTTTCCTGTGTATTAGATTATAAGGAACAAAGTAATTCAGAGTATTTTTAATTTTATCATCATCGTCTTATTTTGTATCATTGTCTAACATAACATTTCATAGAATTTAGACACAAACTTGTCCATCAAATACCTTGATATGGTCCACAGGGGAAATGTATACTTAGAATCAGCTGATTTTAAAGAAAGGTAGAATTTAGTATTTTTATTATCTGTGTTTCTGAGGGGAAGAAATAGGGTTTTAACTGAGATCAGGAATTTGTTACAATAACCAGGATTATCTGTTGCTTGAAAGCTGGCACTGTGCCTTGTTCCACAAATTGGCATCAGTTACTAGACTTGATGCATAGTTGGAATGCAAATGAAAATTTCATTGAAGAAAGTGTCTGCTGCTCTACAAAGTAGTAGAAAATATAGCCATATACTAATACAATTATTGTCTGTATCCATGAGAAAATCATTACGTTGGTAAATGGCCATCAATCTCTAACTAATAAACTATTATATACTAATTGTCATTTTTACAACGTAAGAATTTAAAATAAATGAATAGACTGGGTGTGGTGGCTCACATCTGTAATCCCAGCACTTTGGGAGGCCAAGGTAAGTAGATCACTTGAGGTCAGGAGTTTGAGACCAACCTGGCCAACATGGTGAAACCCTGTCTCTAAAAAAAAAAAAAGGAAGAACCACAAAAGTTAGCCACATGTAGTGGTATGCACCTGTTGTCCCAGTTACTCAGGAGGCTGAGGCAAGAGAATTGCTTGAACCCAGGAGTAGCAGTGAGCTGAGGTAGTACCACTACACTTCAGCTTGAGTACTGAGACTCCATCTCAAAAAAAAAAGATAAATGAATAAATAAATAAATACATAAGTAAAAACATAAATAACTGTTATGCACTAATTGTTATGATAAATGCCCTGTTACAACAGCATCTCTGTTACTTATTATGATAATATTAAATATGATTTTCTTAAGATGGTAATCGGTTATACGTATATTTGTTACATCATAGGCCTTTGATGTTAACATGTTTAATATTACAGGCTATGGATATCATCAGTGATCCAAGGAGAATCCATTTTTCAACAATTTGTGATTTTGGGGAAGCATACATGTGAAGAGAATATTCTGGATGGAGTAGGGAGCAAGTCACTTAGGTGGCAAGTATCTTCCATCACTTTTTAGAGTAACTTAGCTATTTGCCCATTACCAATGAATATCAGATGAATTAAAGAGCTATACTGCTAGATTTTATAACCTTATAGAAATTCTAACTTAGGAAGGCTTGCATGAATATGGGGTTTGTAAAGCTCTTTAGCTGTGTCTTTCACATAGGTCAAATATGAACAGTTATGGGAACTGTTATCATATTTAAAAGACATGCAAGAGAAAGTCTAAATAAAAATAAAAATTATACATTCAGAAGGAAAGAAATAATATGATAACTGGATATGTTCTCAGCCTCTGTTAATGAAGACACCTGCATTTTTAGGCCAGACTCTCACTAATAAAAATCATCAGCTTCTCAAAATCAACAGAAGTGATAACGTTGAGGTTAATTAACACTTTAAAAAAAAATTTAACCTATAATACTCACAGCATGAAGCAGCAGAAAACCTTGTGTGGTGGTAACTTGTGATTAGTAAGAAAAGACAATTATATTTAATATGTATTATGAAAAAAAAACCCTTGTATTTGGAATACCTTCTTACTGCCTTCTCCTATGGCCTAGTTTTTAGACCATAGGAAGCATTCAAGAATTATTATTCTTAACACGTACATTTTATTAAATGAACTCTTTGTTCAGTATTGGTGAACATCAGGAAATCTCAATTTTGACTGGGCACTCACTCATGTATAATACCAGCACTTTGGGAGGCCGAGGCAGGCAGATCATGAGGTCAGGAGATTGAGAACACCATGGCCAACATGGTGAAACCCCATCACTACTAAAAATACAAAATTTAGCTGGGCATCATGGCTTGTGCTTGTAGTACCAGCTACTCAGAGGCTGAGGCAGGAGAATCACTTGAATCTGGGAGGCAGAGGTTGCAGTGAGTTGAGATAAAGAAAAATAGGTGCCTTATCCTAGAGCACTAGAGTGACATAGGTGGGCTGAGGTGTTTTATCAAGTTATGACAAAGAAACATAAGGCAATTGCCTTTATAAAATTGGGTTATGTCAGCTGCTTAGAGCAAAATTAACTGAAGAGATGCTTCAGCCAAAACAGATGATCCTAACAATAAGTAATGAATTATCGAGCATTAATTAGTTATTTTCACTGTGAATAGATATTTATCCATGACTGACCATCGTTTAAACCCCATGTGGGTCAGACTGTCAGAGTGGCTAGAATAAACTGCATCCCTAGTTCTCCTGTTTAGGAGAGTGGAGAGTATAATAAAAAGACTTCCCATGAGTGTTATGTTACTAAGAAGAAACAGGGGAATGGTATTCTGCTCAGCATTATTTTTGTTCTGGATATTTTGTTGCTGAGTATGCACAGATGGTGTTGTGAATTATTAGAATTTCATATTGTTACTAGTACAGTACTTGGAAAGAGAGAAGGAACAGGAACTTTCATCATAAGGGGAATAATAGATTATGTAAATGCCAGTAGCTTTCCCTGTAATCCCAGTAATTTGGGAGGCCAAGGCAGGAGGGTCACTTGAGCCAAAGTGTTTGAGTCTAACCTGGGCAACATAGTGAGACTCTGTTTCTACAAAAAATTTAAAAAAATAAATAGCCAGGAGTGGCAGCGTGAACCTGTAGCCTCAACTACTCAAGAGCCTTGGAGGTGAGAGGATTGCTTGAGGTTGAGGTTGAGGTTGCAGTGAGCTATCATTACATCACTGCACTCAAACCTGGGAAACAGAGCAAGACCTGTCAAAAAGAAAGAAAGAATGAAAGAGAGAAAGAGTCAGAGAGAGAGAAATTACAAAATATAATGCCCCCATTTGACTGATTTCAGTCGGACTGATTTCATTGTTAGATCCTAGGGTAACTGATGGGTCACCTGAGCAAAGGGAGAGGTGTTACTGCTGTTTCTTGCTTTTTATCTGTTGGAGATTAAAGTTTGGTTTCTGTTTAAGCTATTAGAATCACCCGTACTTACAACATGCTCATTGTAGCAGCCTTGGACTATAATATTTTAGATGAATGTGGTAAGCACAGAGCAAGTCAAATAGGACCCAAGAGTTATCTCCAGTGCTTTACTTAGTTTCTCTCTGCTCAAATGTGAGCAGCAGAGCAGAGGTTAACAAACCCAGAAGACATGATTAGGGCTATATTTTTATTGGTGACCCACATAACAGCAATAATGATGTGAATGTCTGGCATTCTTTGCACAATTTTAAAGTAGGCAAGGTAAGCAGGATAGTTAATGTGCAGGTGAGAAACCTGTTCCAGGGAATTCAAGTGGCTTACCTGAGGTCATGCAGCTGGCAACAGCTAGGACAAAAACAAAGACTCAGACTGACAAAGTCCTAGAATACACTATTTTTCTGTTATAAACTTGATGGAGCGTATTTCATGTATCCTTAGGAAAAGCCATTAACACATATTTCTTAAAGAGAATAGTATATGCTCTCACATGATTATTGTATGCTAGATTGTTGGCTTTATAAATCATTTTTTACGTGTGTACTAACCTAATAATATCATATAGTTTACTATGATCTGCAAGTAGTATCTGTTAATGTCTACTCTGTATCAGGAACTGGGCTAATTGTTTTATACAAGTCATATGTTTCATACACATATGATATACATAAATAAAAAGCCACATATTATTATTACAACCACTTTGTTGATGAGGAAACTGAATTTAGATAAGGTATTTAATGTGCTGAGATCACATAGTATTATTTCATCTGGAATCTGGAGCCGGGTCTGTTGACTTCATCACATGATACTAGAAAAATACAGATATTTATGAATATTATTAATGTGTTTTCTCATTTCTTTTTGAAGATCTAGTCCTCCCACCCTCTGGTTCTTATTACAATCTTATAATGGGTTTTAAAAAAATAAAGAGCTGCCTTTAAATAAAAGGAGAGTTTGCTTAAAAGCAGGCAGATGGTTATTCTGCCACTCTTCTTCCTCTAAAGGGGAAAAGGCACATAAAGTATTATACGTCATATGTATTACCCATTGCATATATTCATCATTCCTTCCTTCCCTCTCCATCTCTTCTCTCCCCCACAAATAAATGCTGGTTTCCTGACTGTATCCAGTTGCCATCAGGTAACAAAATGTTACATTTTAAAGGGAGTTTCAGAATTGGAAGTAATTCGGCAGCTCTTAACCATTCCTGACTCATCACATAAGACTTTTCTTTAATGACTCTTCTTAATGGCAGAAATGTTGAGATTTCAAGAAGCAGTCAGAAATATTTTATTCCAGCCACACTCTGTTCTGTATAAATATCAGATCCCTTGCCATTGGCTAAAGGCAAAGGAAGACAGCAGAATGTTTCAGGGTGTCACATCAGTTTCGGCCCAGGCACTGCACAATCTGATGGTAATTTCTGCAACTGGAAAAGTTAGGTTTGCCACTGTCATATTTGAAGAGCTTCTCGGCTCATTTTGTGACAGATAAAGATTGTCAAGTGAGGCAGTTTATGCAAGCTTCTTCCTAGATCCTCTTTGCCCTGCTTCTGAACTTCTCAGACTCACATAAAATATGTTTCAAGAATGCTACAAAGAAGATGCTGTAAGTGTTGGTGACCTCTGACTCATGGCTGCATGGTCTAGAGAGGTCAGAAAGTGAACTACATAAGGAATTGTGCTTTTACAATGAAACCCGCATTGCTAACAAAGAAAAAGCAGGAACAGCACAATGCCCTCTCACCCTGCTGAGTCACGTTTCTGCGCTCTTAGGCTCTGACAGTGGGATGAGGACACAACAGAAAGAGGCATAAAATATGGAAACACTTGTTTCTTCCATTTTTACCTCAATGATGGAACCTCCTGTTTTCTTTCTTTTTCCAAGGGCTAGTCATGATATGAAGTCCTAGTAATTCACAACATTCAGTTTACACGCTCATCAACAAAATGTCCAAAACAGCTCTTTTCCTCCCTGGCTGTTTGAGGATAGGCCACCACGTTGAACAACACAGCAAGTATCCACACTAGAACGTTCATGACCAACTGACTACTTCAGAGGAAACAAATGGTCATTGATGTCCTTCAGCCTGGGAAGGCAAAGGTGCCCAGGACAGAAGTTCGGGAAAAACTAGCCAAAGTGTACAAGGCCACACCAGATGTCATCTTCATATTTGGATTCAGAACTCATTTTGGTGGTGGCACGACAACTGGCTTTGGCATGATTGATGATTCCCTGGATTATGCAAAGAGAAATGAACCCAAACACAGACTTGCAAGACATGGCCTGTGTGAGAAGAAAAAGACCTCAAGAAAGTAACAAAAGGAACATGAACAGAATGAAGAAAGTCAGGGGGACTGCAAAAACCTTGATGCTGGCAAAAGGGGAGCTGGAGATTGATCACAGCCAAAGGAGTAAAGGTGCTACAATGATGTTATCTGTGGACGTTGTGGATTTTTCACGAGAAGCTTAATAAACTAAAAACTTTCATGTGAAAACAAACAAAAAAATTAAACAAAATATCCAAAACAGAAATCATGCAGGGTAGTTTGTTTTTCTGTTAGTAATAGACCATTCAATAGGAAGTCTTCTAAAACGTATTTGAGCATTTTGAGATTTTATGAACCCCGTTCTTCAGCTACCTGCTCCCCACACTTCCCAGCTTGGAGGAGCAGGAAAAGCATTGCTGTTACTAAGCAGTGGAAGTTGGAACTTCCTAATTAGCATCCAGCAACACCAACACCACACCAATGAGGACAACAGGGTAGTGGTGGCTGTGTGAGTTTCTTTCTGCCATGGTAATCTTTCACTGAAGTAGAACAAACATTGTCAAAAGGTTTTTGTCTGCTCAGCCACCTGTTTTTCAATTCTTTGTCTAGAGGAAACAAGCATCTCTGGAGAGTTTTTTTCTCTGACTGTTGTTGACTCCACACTGAGGGTCTCTTCTATGTCCATGTAGATAGATACAATGCAAAAGAAAAAGAAAGTCCAGAGAACTAGCCGTTATGTTTCTTGAGTCCCAAGGCCCCTAACCAGTCTGCCTTCTTTTTCCAACCTTCAAAAACTGCCTGCGCTTGTTTTATGAATTACGTCTAGAGTTTCTCTCTGTACCTAGTGGGACAAATAGAGAGAAATGTGTCTACCTCTTTATGTCCAGAATAGTAAGTCCAATAAATGCATTTATAACAAGTTACCAGTAATAAGGGAAAAGGAAATTAAATAAGATGTTATTTTATTCCTATGGTGTGTTAGAGGTAGCATGAGAAATGGTAGCTCTTAAACATAACACGGAACATATAGACTGTTTCATATATTAGAAAAATCAGTTTAATATTATATCTGAAAAGCTTTAATAATTTTCATAATTTTGGATTTAGGATTTTTTTTTTTAAATTTGTCCTTAATTGAGAGTCGCAAAGATTGGCGTATGGTTAATTTTTGCACATATTAGCTAATAACATTACTAACTTGAGAAGGGCTAATTGTGCTGTATTTGTATCATATGAAGATTTATTAATTTTCATAGTCTTTGTAATAAGTGAAGGTCATAGTAGGTGTTTACATATTGTTTTTTCCTACACCTTGAGTTATGTGGAAGTTATCTAAAATAATATTCACAGGTAAATATTTTTTACAAAATTCTTATACTTTTAAAATAAATTATTTTTTAAAATTACGTTAAACTTCATCAGCATTACCCTATTGTGAGCTAGTAATTTATCTTTTTAATAGTTTGTTTATTTTATCTCATCATTGTACCTTTGGATTATTTTTGTTGTTTTTCTCTACATTACAATATTATCCCAATTTCTTGAAAAAATATGCATCCATGGAAATATTTTTAAATCCTTTAATATTTGAGCAAGACTTTATTTTCCTTCAAGTTTAAATTATAATTTTGTTAGGTATATGTTATTGTTACAGAAAAACTTGCCACAGAAAAACATTCCATATTACAAAGTAGAAAATCCGATTCCTATATGATTCTCATTTCTTCTGTTGTAAACTTTATTTTTATATCTGCGCATTTGGAGTTTATTCATTCTTGAAAGACAGATGACGGTTAGGTAGGTAGGTAGGTAGATAGGCAGATAGATGATAGATAGATGGATAGATAGATAGATAGATAGACAGTATATATAGGTTTATTCCATCTTGGAATACTTTATCCATAGAATAAAAGCATGTGTATATGCCTTTTCAAAAAGAGCATTGAGTAATCTGTTCTTAATTTTTTTTCTGAAATTATTTTACTCAACACTTAAGTGTCTTAAGGTATTCTTTAAAGACAAAAATTTTTAACTAGGCAAATGTTCTTATATTTCCCGTTTTGTTATTTGTTCTCTTCAGTATTTTCTGCTTTCTCCTTCTGGATTTTATTCACATGTTTTTAGAACAATCTTTATTTTATCTTTGACATATACATTTATTTATATTTTTAGAGGAAAAATTTAAATTTTTACATAAGAAAACTGTAAATATTCAAATTTGTTTTCTTTATATACATTTTCGCAGGTTCAACTGGTTTTTTGGTTTGTCTTTTCTGTAATTCCATAAATTTTTCTCAACCTTATAACAATTCTGTACATATTTGTCAATATGTATAACAGACATGAATAAACTTTGTGTCAAGTTAGCAGTGTGTAGGTCTCCTTCAGCAACAAGTCTTTAAACGAGTTGAACATAGATTTTCTTTTAGTTTGTGAACAGCAATCAGGTATGAGGGTAGACAACACCTACAACTGGTAAAAAAGGAAATACGTGTGTTCTGTGTATCAAATTCTCCTCCAGGATGAAATAAAACACTGATTTTCTTTTATTTCGTATATTCTTTGGGAAGTCTGCAGTTACTTGGGAATCTGCTTTGCGTTTTTCCTGTTTCACTAAGTACTTTTCAACTGGAAAAATATTTAAACTTTAGGTGACATATGACAGTCTGGTGTAAAATAATCTTTAGTCGTATCAGAAACATTTACAAAAGTTGCAAGTAATTTACTACTTTTTTGGCATAAAATGTATCTGATTCTGATATTCTAGTCACTGATATCTACTATTGTTCTGTTTAACCAGATTTTGTTCTGAGTTACATATACAACTTTCGTCTGTATTAAACTGTCTTAAGATTCGTAGTTTCCAAAGAACAAGGACGGCTTTATTACATTTGTTCCAGGAATCAACTGGTCTATCAAACAATCTTTTAGTATTTACTAAAAATATCTGTTTTCATACATTTTAGATGATTATTATGTTTTGAGATAATAGAAATGGAAAGATAATTAACAAAGATACTAATTTTTTGCCATTTTCAAAAAGATTCTTACTCTTAAAAATTTTAGAATTAAGATGTCAGATCTATTTCATTTACTATATTAAAGATCAAGTCAGACCCATGCACAGCTATGTGTTTAATGAATAGGACCTGTCAGATTGTCAAAACCAGTGTGTATATAAGCCACAATAATAGCAATCTTTGAAAGATCTGAAAATTAGTTATTTGCTGTAGTTCTTCCATTCCTTAAAAGGAGAGTTGGACCTGCAGCCTTGCTACAGTGTCAGAGTCTTGTCTTTTATTTCCGCCTTTTGGGCTTATAATCACAGATTTCATATTACAAGCCCAAAACGGGGAAATCTGGGATTATTTGCCATGAAACTTTTAATAAAAATTTTATTCTAAGTTGAGGGATACATGTACAGGTTTGTTATATGGGTAAACTGCACATTGCAGGGATTTGGTGTGCAGATTATTTTATCACCAGGTAATAAGCACAGTTCTCAATAGGTAGTTTTTTGATCCTTATGCTCCTCCGACTTTCCACCCTCAATATACCCTGGTGTCTGCTGTTCCTTTTTTTGTGTTGATATGTACCCAATGTTTAGCTCCCACTTATAAGGGGGAACATGAGGCATTTTGTTTTCTGTTGCTGTGTTAGTTTGCTTAGGATAATGACCTCCAGCTCCATTCATGTTTCTGCAAATAACTCTCTCTCTCTCTCTCTCTCTCTCTATATATATATATATATATATATATAAACACATACATACACACACACACATATATATGTGTGTATATATATATATATATATATATATATATATACGTATGTACCTTTCTCCATACTTCTAGTATGTGAAACTTATTAAACATTTTGGACCCTTGGGTTTACTCTTTTCACCAAATTTGAAAATGCCCAAACCATTAATTCTTCAATAAAGTTATTTTTTCTTCTATTATCCCTCTCCTCTTCTTCAGGAACATAAATTACGCTGATGTTAAAGCCCCTTCTCACTTCCCAGTGCTCACTGATGTTCTTGTTCATTTTTCTGACCCTCTTTTCTTTTTGTTTTATTTCAGGTAGTTTATAATGCTAGGTATACAAGCTCACTAACTTTTTCTTCTTCAATATATAATCTACCATTAATACCATTCAATGTATTTTTTCATCTCTGAAATTGTACCTTTCATCTATAGACATTTTTGACTGTAGTCTTTCTCATATCTCTATGTTCCTACTAAAATTTGAACACAAGATATTGTTGTTAACTGTTTAATGCCTGAATGTCTGTAAGTGTAACATCTGTATTAGTTCTGATGGATTTATTGATCTTTTTGTTATTAGTTATGTTTTCTAGCTTCTGTAAATGCCAGCAAATTTTAATTGGGTAGCAGCCTAATGATCATTACGAGTTTTACCTTGTTGGGTGCTGAATATTGTTATATTTCTGGAATGATCCTTTGTCTTTGTTCTGATACATAGTTAGGACACTTGGAAATGTTTGATTTTTTTAGTCTTTGTCTTTGGTACTATCTATAGAATGTACTATATATAGTATCAAAGCAATGTTAATTGAAGGTTTACTTACATTGACCTACTGAAGCAAAAACCTTTGTACATTCTCTCCAGTAGCATGTGAATCATAAATTTTTTGTCTGGCTGGTGGGAACAGACCCTATTTCTGGTTCTTTGTGAACTTTGGACATCCTTGTCTTTAATTCTATCCTTGATTTGGGCCGTTTCTTTTTATATATATGACGATCCACACTCAGGTGAATACACTTCGCATTTGTCTCTCTGGAAACTGTCTTCTGTTTTGATAGCCTGCCCTGCAGACTCTAGCTTTGTTGGTATCTGTGTTAGTTTTCTATTACTGGCATTAAAACTTATGACAAAATTTCTCATTTTACATGCCTTTAAACAACACAAATCTATTATCTTACATTTCTGTGGGTCAGACGTGTAACAGCGACTTTACTGCTCTAAAAGCAAGATGTCAGCAGGGCTGCATTCCTTTCTGGAAACTCGGGGAAAGCAATTTCCTTGCCTGTTTCAGCCCACGTTCTTTGCTTCCTGGTCCTCTTCTTCCATCTTCACAGCCAGTAATGCAGATCATGACCTTCTCATGCTGCCGTCTCTTCCATTCTCTTTCTTGATCCCCAGAAGGAAAAAGTTCTGCATTTTCAAGGACTGATGGGATTAAATGGGGCTCCCTAGAGAATCCAGGTAATCTCCACATCTCAAGGTTCTTCACTCACTTTAAGCAGATTTACAAAGTTTCTTTTGTCATGTTTGGTAAAATATTCACAGGTTCCAAGGATTAGGACAGGAACTTCTTTGTTGGGGCATTATTTTAATTACAAGAGTACACCTGGATTTCCAAATTTATTTCCTCTACTCATGGTGTCTGCTGGGTTCTGCCTAAATTGCTCTTCATTGTACTATGGCCTGGAAGCTCTCTCCAGGTAGCAAGCTAGGGAAATTATAAATCTTACGTAGTTTATACCTTTAGAGATTTCTGTTCTTCATTTTTCTGATGTCTTGTATCTTGAGAGATACTGTGTTTTATATTTTTCATTTATTCATTTTTTCAAGTGGGATGATAAACCGGGCCCTGATGACTCCATTTATTTGGAAAAGAAATTGTATGCAAAAAATATTTTGAAGGTATGTATTATGACAGTATTTCCTCTGTAGATTGATCGCTTACCAAAAGAACTATCATTTTCTTTTTCTCAGGAAATTTTTCTTGCCTTGAAATCAGCTATGCCTAATATTTTACAAGTACAGCAGCTTTTTATGTATTTATTTACTGCTTATCCTTTTTAGTTAGAATTTGCAAGTTTTATGTTACTTTATTCCAGTCTTTCTCTGATTCTATGTCTTGTAAACATACAGTGATTATTGATTATATCATTGCTGCTGTTTTCAATCCAATCCAAAATTATTAGCCCTTTAACTGGACCATTTAGCTCATTTATACTGAATATCTGTACTGATTATTTGGATGTATGTTTACTGTCTTTCTACTTGAGCCCCATTTTCCCATTCCTTTTTCTATTTCCTCTTGACTTCTTTGGGAAGAAGCAGTATTTATAATCAATTCAGGTGTCTATATATTCTTTTAATAGGTAGAGTGGCAGTTGTTTGCAAAGTTCAATATTATTCAAACTAAATGTTATTTAAATGCAACTAGGAAATTAATGCACTTCTAATAAAATTACAAGTTTTTATTTTATTTTGAACAAAATATAAATGCAGAAAAGTACAAAAAATAATATAATAAACAACCTTGTACTTGTTTTTCAGAATTGACAATGGTTAATATTTAGTTGTATAGGAATTATGTCATGTTTTACTTATAAAAGAGAAAATATAAAGGAAAAATTCTACTTGTCATCTATTTTAAGCTTTATGCCCTCCACATTACCTCAAAAACATTATGTGCTTTTTAAATTTACATACATTTTGTATTAATAACATAATAGTCTAGTCACCATTCTATAGCTTGATATTTTTATAGAATATTTTGTTTTCCAAATTTGTCCTTGTTAAGATATATCTATATCTATATATAGTGAACTCTATTTTTTGTAACGCAAATACATTTTATCTTCACATCAAATTTTATGTTTTGTTTATCCTTTCATAATTGAAACATGGACTGCTATCAAATTTTTGCCATTGTAAATATGTAACCTGAGTCTCCTTAAAAGTGCCCTCTGCACATAAGCAAAAGTGCTATTACCGTCTATACCTAGAAGTGAAATTGCTGGCTTTTATTATATGTTTGTCTTTAACTTTACTGCATAATGAAATTTTAATTTTGCTAAGCAAACGGGTGTGAAGTAGCGTAATGTTTAATTTATTTTATATTTTTTTCTAATAGCCATAGTAATTAAATCTCAGTTGCATGCTGGTTAATAGCATTTCTCCTTCATAAAATATCTCTTCATGAAGTATTTGTTTTTTATTTTTCTACTAGTTAATTAGTTTTGTTTTTGCTCATTGATTTGTAGCAATCATTTAATTCTCATGAATGATTATTTATCTGTTATATGTGTTACAAATACTTTCCTATTCATTTATGAATGACATTAATTGGTGTGTGTTCTCTTAACATTTTTTAGTTTCATCAATGTCATGATACATATCAGTAATTCATTGTTTTAATACCATATCTTTTTAAAAATTGTTTGAATGTTCAAATTTTATCTTTATAGAAATATGCATCACTTCATTTTGTAGCAATTCCAAATAAATACGTGTGTACATACATCACAACATGTATGCACTCAATTTTTTAGACATATATCTGAGATTCATATTGGTAGGTAATAGGACTCGCTGGGTTAACACTATTAGAATCTGCTAAAGATTTATCAAAGCTGGCTCCATATTTTACTCACATTCTAGTCATGTGTGAAATTTCCATTAAACCTCATCTTTGCCAACACTTGGCGTTTTCTTTCTTTTTAATTTAAATTATGGTGAGTGTGCAGTCATATTTTATTCTTGTTTTGATGACAACAGCCATATATATATATATATATATATATATATATATATATATATATATATGTATATATTTATTTATTTATTTGGAGACGGAGTTTTGCTCTTGTTACCCACGCTGGAGTGCAATGGTGTGATCTCGGCTCACCGCAAACTCTGTCTCCTGGGTTCAGGCAATTCTCCTGCCTCAGCCTCCTGAGTAGCTGGGATTACAGGCACGCGCCACCAGGCCCAGCTAATTTTTTGTATTTTTAGTAGAGACGGGGTTTCACCATGTTGACCAGGATGGTCTTGATCTCTTGACCTCGTGATCCACCTGCCTCAGCCTTCCAAAGTGCTGGGATTACAGGCTTGAGCCACCGTGCCCGGCCTGTTGTATAGATTATTTCATTACCCAGGTATTAAGTCTAGAACCCATTTATTATTTTTTCTGATCCTCTCCTGCCTCTTACCCTCCACTATCCAGTAGGCCCTAGTTTGTGTTGTTTCCCTCTGTAAGCTACTATCTCACAGCTGTCAGAATGGCTATTCTTAAAACGCTTAAAAGTTATTTTTAAAAAGTTAAAATATAACAGATGCTGGCAAGGTTGCAAGGGAAAAAACGAACACTTATACATTTTTTATTAGAGTGTAAATTAGTTTAACCATCGTGGAAGACAGTGTGTCAATTCCTCAGAGGTCTAAAGATAGAAGTACCATTCAACCCATCAATTCCATTACTGGGCATATATTCAAAGGAATAAAAATTTGTTCTATTTTAAAGACACATGTACTTGTACGTTCACCGCAGCACTATTCACTATAATGAAGACATGGGATCCACCTAAATACCCATCAATGATAGAGGATAAAGAAAGTGTGGTACACATACACCATAGAATAGTATGCAGCCACAAAAAAAGAAAGAAGATCATGTTCTTTGCAGGGACATGGATGGAGTTGGAGGCCATTATCCTTAGCAAAGTCGTACAGGAACAGGAACAGAAAACCAAACACTGCATGTTCTTGCTTATAAGTCAGATCTAAATAAAAATTTTGTTTTTCCAAAAGATAAGTTCACCCAGGAATCAGTAATTTATTTTGATACTATTATAAACAAAGCTACTATAAACATGCCTGTATAGTTATTTTATGAGCACATATTTTATTTTCTCTTAAATAAATGTATAGAAGTGTAATTCCATGGTCATGGGGTAGATATATATTCAATTTTATTATAAACTGCTAAGCAACTGACGATCAGCACATGACTATATATCCAAATTGTGGTATAATCATTTAATAGAACACCATTAAAAAAGGAAAAAGAACTAACTACTACTTATCTTGGATTCCTTTGGTCAATGTTAAAATTACAATTCATTCTATTTTATATATATATATATATATTATTTTTTACATTGTTAAATTAATCTCGTTTTAAAAATTATTGTGTGTATATGTTCAAATGTCATGCTTTTTTGTAACAATTTCAAGTGGAAGGGTGTACATATATATGTATATGTATATATATATATATATATACACATATATATATAAAGTTGTGTATATATATATATACATATATATGCATATATATATATATATACATATATATGCATATATATGAGTTTATGTATGTGTGTAGTTTGATTTAAGTTACATCTAGACAAAATATTATATTAACAGTGCATTTCTGGATTGTAGTAACTTGGATGATCTTTCTTTCTTATTTTGTGTATTTTGCAAATTGACCTTGAATAACCTCTTTATTTTGAAATTGTTGAAGTTAGTGAACTCATAATAAATATTTACTTCAGTTATAAGGAGCAAGTTGCCCTTATGATTAAATACAACGTAACAACTCTTATAGCATTAAAACTAAGAAGGGATGAGTGTGTCTTTATTCTATGATGTGATATTTTATTAAAATATTTGACGAAGTATTCCAGAGTGGTGAATAAATATCTCTGTTGTCTTGTAAAAGAATCTAAAATTCTAATCATTAGGGAATCATTCTTCTAGTATACAAATAGACATGAAATTATCTTAAATAATATTCTCCTAGTCTTTAAAGAATTTGATGTATCAGCATACACCGTGACACAAAGACACTAGAAGATGTTTATTTACAGTGCTATTTGCCTGGCACCCACTCGTCCTGCCCTGGCCATTTTGAGGGTAGTTTATCAACATATTGGATTGGGGAAAATTCCACTTTCTTTTTTTTTTTTTTTTTTTTTGAGATGGAGTTTCACTCTCGGTATCCAGGCTGGAGTGCAATGGCGCGATCTCAGCTCACCACAACCTCCGCCTCCTGGGTTCAGGCAATTCTCCTGCCTCAGCCTCCTGAGTAGCTGGGATTACAGGCACGCGCCACCATGCCCAGCTAATTTTTTGTATTTTTAGTAGAGACGGGGTTTCACCATGTTGACCAGAATGGTCTCGATCTCTTGACCTCGTGATCCACCCGCCTTGGCCTCCGAAAGTGCTGGGATTACAGGCACGAGCCACTGCACCTGGCCCAGAAAATTCCACTTTCTATTATTTTCTCTGGGCACACAGTTGAAAACCAAACTGGTTTTTAGTTTCCATCTCAAATTTTTAAACAGTGTCAGTCTTTACCCACAAGAGGTCTGGGGAAGAGCAATAGGAAACAGCACTTTAGATTATGGCAAAGAAGAGCTAAGCATCTTCAGGAAAAAATATGTATATATTATATATTATAAAATACATATGAATATATCATTTTTATATATTATATATGTGTATATAATAATATTTTTATATGTTATATATGTATATAAAGTAACACTGTGGGTTCTATCTAGGATGTAATTTACACTGTGACATCTAACATTGACTATTAAACAAAACTATGAAGACTAATATCAGCAAGATGGCTGAATAAGATCCCCATTCATATCCCCCACAACAATTTAGCAGCCATCCAGAGAGAAAAGTGCGTTTGTGTGAACTTTGGGTTCCAGGTAGGAGGCGGAGAAACCCAGGTGGAGCCCAAGACCAAGGAGGGCTATTTTGAGAAGGCAGACTCCCAGGGACCCAGGTGGCACACTTACTACATGTGCTCACAGCTACAGACACAGACACAGCCCTGTCTCCCTATGGATTTGCCTACAGTCTCCTTTGGGTTTTGTCCTTCCGTTAGCACCATTTACTCAGGAACCCGGCAAAAGACATGCCTGCCTTTGCCCTGGATACCAGGCTCACTGACCTCATTCTGACTGCAAATCTTGATGCAGCCTTGTGATTTGTTCCCTCAGCCCCTGTCAGCAATGGTCCAGTGATAGTCATGTCCCTCCAAAGGTCTGCAGAGAGACCTGGCAGAAGCTCTTCCAGGACACAGTGAGAGCTATACTTGTCCTTACAGCTGGCGACAGACCCACTGATTTGAGCATCCTGAAATAGACCCTTGTCCCAGTGCCACTACTACTGACCAGAATACTGGAGGCAATCTCATCATGTCCAGATATGAGGCAGGATCCATGCTTGCCCAAGCTTCTGATAACTGAAGACATACTGTGAACCCAGAAACAACCATGTGACTCAGCTCCAATGTCACTTTGCTGCAATTCCAGAGAAATTTCTGTTGTCTGGGTGGCCTGATAGGAGATCTTTACCTGCCTAGACCAAATGCAAGGATGTACAAATCATGGATAATCAAGCAAATATGACAACACCAATAACCAACCCCAAAAGAATGGAGATCTATGTGTTGCCTGATAAAAAAGATAAAGTAATCATCTTAAGGAACCTCAGTGGGATGTAGGAGAACATAGACAGTTAAACAAAATCAGAAAAACAATTTATGAACAAAAGGTGAAGTTTAATTAAAAATGGAAACTTATCATAAAAGTGAACCAAACTATAATCCTAGAGCTGAAGATTACTAGGATAGGACTAAGAATTCAATAGAGACCTTCAAGAGCAGACTCAGTTATACAGAAGAAAAAGTCAGCAAACCTGAAGACAGGTCATGTGAAATTAGCCAATTAAAGAAGCTGAAAGAAATAATAATGAAAAAGAGTGAAGAAAACATTTGAGACCTCTGAGAAACCATCAAATAAATACATGTTATGGAAGTCCCAAGAGAAGAGAGAAAGGAACAGAAATAAATAGTGGCTAAGAACTTTCCAAATATTGGGAGGAATATGAATATCCAGCTTCATGAAGCTCAAGTAAAATAAACACAGCAACCCAAAGAAGATTACCTTGAAACATATTATAATCAAATTATCAAAAGTCAGAAACAGAGAATTTTGCAAACAGCAAGGGAAAAGTGACTCCTAACATATCAGGAATGTTCATAGGGCTATCAGCAAATTTCTTAACATGAAAACTATTATTTTGATTTATAAATTTCTATTTAGGTAATATATTTCTGGTGGAATAAGAGGGTACAACACCAATCCCTTTTCACCTTCTCAAATACTAGAGTTGTCTATTATGTGTCAGAGAAAAATTCTGGAAATAATCAAAATGATCTGGAATGGAATAAAACTAGTATGTAGCATGTATCTAAATGAGCAAGAACTGTGAGATAATTATTTTTAATGCTTATTGATAACAAGGGAAATATGTATATTGCAGTCTACTATGTAGTTTACAGCATGAACTGTAGTAATTAGAATTGGAATTGGTAAAATGCCATTGTTGGTTATAAAACCAGTTGCAGCAGGTTTTCATGGGAAGAATCCTGTACTGAGGGAATAAGTAAGTTCTCTACAAGCTCAGTAAATGCTTTAAGTTCATTATGGGGCTATCAAGTAAGGTAGCCTCAAAATGTTAATGTGGCATCTAAAAGTGCCTAGCTCTCTCGATAGACTAGAAGTAACTAACTGGCTCAGTAAAATTTAAGAGTATCAATATCAGAAGTAGAGTTCACTGCCTCAAGAGTTTTATAAAAATGTTGTTGTCATCATAATTGAGGCTTAAATTGAAATTAAATTCTAGCGCTTTCTTTAGAAGATCTTTAACCTGGTATGAGAGTATTTGAAAAGTTCCGGAGTAAGTATTGAAAAAGGTAATCTTGTACTGATGATTACTGAAAACAAATGTGATACTTAAGGAAATGCTGATAAATGGAGTAAGAGTTTTGGATTTATTATGTGACTGAAGTTTTGAAGATAACATGCCTATAGGGCAAAATTTGAGCAGACTTGCTAGCAACCCTTATTAAAGATCAGGGATTCCTAAACTTGGGATTCTTCATCTGAGACAAAACTTTTTTGTGTGTACAGAATACACCTGGGATCAGACCCATGGGACTTGGAGAAGGGACAAGAAAACCTCATGCAAATGTGATGCTCATGCTGCCTGTTGTGCCATGAGTAATAAATGTCCTTTATCTCTGACCCAGGAGTCTTATGTGTCTTCTGTCAGCATTTTAAAAACTGCGGCAGCCTAAGTTGTCAGCTGACGTGGAGGGTAAGTTCTCAGATCATTCCAGTTCTTGACACCAAGGAAATAGATAAGCAATGGTATATTTATATAATGAAATGTTATTTGGCAATAAAAGAGAAACAAATACTGATACACCAACAGCAGGGATGGCTCTCAAAAAACAGTACTCTGCAAAAGAAGTCAGACACAAACTGCACACAGTAAAACAAATTTGTATTAATTGTACAGCTGATAAAACTGTGATGATAGAAATCAGAACTTGTGTTGTTCAGGGTGACACCTTTCTAATTAAAGCCACATGAAGAAAAACTTTCTGTAGTAATGACCATGTTTTCTATCTTGATTGATGTATAGCACATGTATATATTTGCAAAAACTCATTGAATTTTACATTTAAGATTGATGAACTTTTTCTCAATAAAAATAAAGATGAAAATATCTTGGGGCTATCTTAAATGTGAGGTGGAGAGAACACCTCAGTTTTTTCACAGCTGTGCCCCACTGTAGTGCTAGGTGTTTGTTTTCACTTGTCCTCTAACTATGGAATTACTGGGCTTCTCTTCATTTATTTAACTAAGTTCATCAAACTTTTCTTTATTAGACCTTCAATTCCCCATTCCATGTAAATGTACATTCCCAAATTTCAGGATCCTCAAAGCGTCCATCTGTCCTAGGTGATAGCTGGCTAAACATATACTGCTTTGTGCCTAAGAATAGTTTATCTCAGATATCAATACTTAGGGTTTACAGGACAGACTATGATGGTATCATTTTATGAGGTCTACAAAGAACACTTTGAACTTAGCTGCTCAGGTACTTCATATAACTCTTGTAACTTTCTAACATGCTCTGAATAAGAGGAAGAGCTGAAGTACTAATAATGGAGATGTTTTTTAGAGGTCAGTCTAAACTTGAGACCATTTACTAGGGTAGAAATAGATACACCATACTGGATTATTATATCATAAAGTGGATATTAGCGTATCTTGAAGTACATGAACACAAAATGTATTAGATCCCACTTCATCCATGCTTTGATTTGAGACTACAGAGTAGAAGGGTCAGAAGGCACCTCACTTGGTTTTTGGCTCCTTGAATTTACTCCAAAAATAGCAATAACAGCAATTTTATTTCCCAAAATGGCTACATTCAATCGGAGTGCTCAAGGATGTTGATTTTAAGAACCTATTTTGAAAGGCTTCAGAGAATTAAATTATGTTTAAATGGAATGAGTGTCATTTTCTGTGCCCTGGCCTTGCCCTTCAAACCCTGGTTAAGCTGCTTGCAAGAACCTGTGGGAGCTGTGGTCAAAAGTGGAGTGAGGCACTAATGATGCTGGGTCAGAACTTTCGTTTTTATCCAAGATAAACTCAAGCCTCTGGTATTTCTGGCTTCAAAAGCTCTTAGCACAACAGGAGTTCTTAACCTTACATGATGTAGGTTTTATTTTTAATCCTTGTCTCTCCTTGTTTGACAGGCAAAGTGGGGGAGTGTGCCTGGGTCATTTTCTGTGACTTTCTTGATCTTTCCTAAATGCCCAGTGACATGCAGGTAACATTTACCAGCTCACTCTGACCTCTGTCTGCAAAGTTGTTTTTGTCTAGTGTAGGTGGGAGGATGGAGCCAAGGGTGTTTGCTAAACTATTTCCATGTTTTAAGCCATGAAGGTGGAGGATATGTTTAAAGGGGGAACTGAAATTCAACTTCAAATTCTGTGGCTTAGGTGCATTCAGATTTGACATGTCCTCTTGATGTGATATACTGTGCCCCAGAGATGAAGAAAACTGCTAGTAGAGATGTCCTCTTATGTTTTGCATTTAAATAAACTTTCATAATGCATTCCTTTGGCACCAGCTGTTAAAAATAATGGGAAGACTAATAGACATAGCAAGTGTAGTTAGTAGTGTGTGGAAAATTGCCAGGCTGGGCCAGTAGCAGCTCTGTGTATAAATAACTGGCATTTTTTTACTTCCATGTGTTTTCTCATCTCTAGCCACCTCCCCCTTTTTTTCACAATGTATTCATATTAAGGGGAAACTGTAATCTATCATTTCAAATTCCATCAACTTTCAAAAGAATTGCTTGTGGTGAAATCAGAGTGTTCCCCACAGAGAGATTGCTGACTGACCCTCAAGCAGCTACCCCAAAATATGAATTGACCTGGTTTTGGGATCTATTCATCGGTACTTATGCATCAAAATCCTCTTCTTGACAGCCCAAAAGGATAAGATTTGCATCGCATAACTGGCTCTTAGTAGCCATAATCACTGTATTAATGAATAGTGTTAAGTGTAGTTAAGAAATACGAATAGTAATATATTTCTTTGCATGGCGAATCACTTTCTTGAAGGTTATGGGTCAATTTTCTATTGTTTGTGCAGTGGTTAGATAGATATCTGGAGTGTTTACCTCTAGATTTCTTATTATTTTCTAAATTCTCTTATCAATTATTTTCTTACAAGCACTTACCAGTTATTTTTCTGTTTGATAATTATTACTGTCTAATATATATTATAATAATTATTATTGAAGGAATCAAATGAATAGTATGTCTTAACAGTCAAAGAGGTTTTTGGAGACTGTGTATCTATTCTATGGGATGTTAATTGATATTATAGTTTGATTTTTAGAAAACAACCGTATTTATCTTACGGTATAATGTGTGAGTCTCTTTGGGGACTCATATCCATGGGTCCATTTATTTTTCCATTCTCTACTTCTTTCAGTTTCCATTCTACATTTTTCTTGGATATCTGTTTGGATCTTATCATCTCTTCTTTCCTCAGGGATAATCTTCTTCCCATCGTCCTAAGTACTTGATCCAGAAACCTGGACTCTTCTCATATACAAACTTCTTAACTCAGAAACTTGTTTATTATTTGCAATATCTCTCTTTTTCAATATGCCTCCCTTTATAAGATTTCTTCTCTTAGATTTCAAAAATTATTTACTTCATCTGCCCACTGCCAGTACCCTAGGACAGGCTCTTATCTGGAGCAACAAAACCAACTCTGCATTAAATATCCTCATTGAAATACCACCTGTGCTTTTGTTTCCTGACTTTACATATCCATTTCTACAAGACGAAGTTCTAGAAGCCAGATCTTCAGACATGGAACTCTGAATTGTTTTTATCTAGTCCTGCCGCAGTATTCCTTGAGTTGTGGTTTTGTATCTCTCTGAACATTTTTGCCTAATCACATCTCCCCCTTCTACTTTTAAGGACCCTTTTGATAACATTTAGTCCACTTGAATAATCCAGGAGGACCATCCTATATCAAGGTTAGTTGATAGCCTTAACTCCATCTTGGGAAAAATGGGATAACTGTATTAGGCTATGCATTAGTATCACAGTTACACAAATTATTGTATTTATTTTCTTGGGATAAAGGACAGGCAGAGTTTTTAGAAACCAGTTAGCCACCTGATTTGACAATCGTGATACAAGTAATGACTACAGAAAGTTGGGAGTGGGATAGCTTCATCTTCTTGAACTTTAATCCCCAAATTTTTCCTAAGCATTCCTTGCCAGCCAAAGTAACCTCTCCTTTACTGGCTGAGAAGAAAGGCTTCCATGAAGATTTTATAGTCACCTCTCCAAGTTAGTTGCATTTCAAGGGAAGCCTTGTCACCTCAGGAACCACCTCCATCATTTCCATTGCCAGTAGATCCACTTCAAGTAAGATACAAGTATTCTCCAAGGGGATTAGAGCAACGTCCAAACCGGGAAGAGACAGTTTATTCACCAAAATAATTGCAGTATTTGCTCATTTATATTAAAACTGAGAAATATATATGATAATTAAAGTGTTAGGCAAAAATAGATGGACTTTAATACTGGATTATGCAAAAGTTGTCGAGGCACTTACCATGAATCTAATGTGTTGGCTCAAGGAGCCAGGACTTATCTGAAGAGTTTCCGTAGTTGATTGCCTGAAACCTGGATTCAACTGCCTTTAATTTATTTTTAACTTTTAATATCATAAATGTTTTACACTTAATGATGCTTAGAAGCAAACATCTTCCTTGATGTAAAAGATATAATCCCTTGTTTTAGGGAATGCAAATCTTAGAGTGAACTAATCTTGTTTGCCCTGCATTTCTTGTTGAGGTTCCAGAGGACACTCTTGACTAAAGTACAAATTGATAAATAACTTAGAGATTACTAGCATCCTTGAGAAAGTCTTTGGTGGCTTTCCTCTACATGGTGTGGATAATGTTAGAGTTGACCGAATTGATACAAGCTTCCTGTTTTCAGTAGGACTGGTAGCATGGTAGAGTGGCAAAGACCAGACGTGATTCGCCAGAAACAACATGGGTGTGATTCCTGTCTTAAGCAGCAAGGTTGAACTGCCAGTCAAAATGTTTGTGTCTCCAGAAAGCTGATCTAATAATAAAATAGAATATAAACTAATGAAGTATTACTTTATCTCTAAAAGCAGAAATGTGTAGGTCAGATGGACAGCTTCCTGATTCATCTGAATGTAATTATTTTCATTTTAAGAAACAGCTGCTGGCTTACAACCAGACCCTAGTAGATGATGCCCGATCATAGAATATGAAGTTGGTTAGTTACCTATTTCTGCCAAAATGAATCACCACAAAGCTGGTGGGTTAAAACAACACATATTTATTATTCTACAGTTCTGAAGGTCAGACATCTTGACAAGGATCTCATGGTCCTAAAATTAAGGTGTTAGCAGGGCTGCATTCATTTCTGGAGGCTAGAGGGGAGAACCTCTTTCTTGCCTTTTCCACCATCTAGAGTCCCTCAGTATTCCTTGGCTTGTGGTCTTGTATCTCTCTGAATATTTTTGTCTAATCACATCTCCCCCTTCTACTTTTAAGGACACTTGATGACATTTAGTCCAGTTGAATAATCCAGGATAACCATCCTATATCCAGCTTAATTGATACCCAAATTCCATCTGCAAACTTAATTTCCCTTTGCTATAAACTACAAATTCACAGGATCTATGGATTAGGAAGTGGGTATATTGGAGTGGGAGGGTCCATTATTCTGCTGCATCTAATGACTATGAGACCTGAGCTGCCTATCATGAATGGTGTCTTCCCTAATCATCCAAGCCATAAGGTCAAGTGTGTGTAGCAGCAAACAGTATGAAGTTGAAATGGCATGTGCCAGCATAGGCTCAAGTGGGTCCCTGACAAAAATCATTTGCATGAGCAATTAGATTTCTGTGGCACCTAGTCTTGCATCATTGCCTTTTCTCCTAAGCACACACCTGTGACCACACATAATTCCCTATGAGTATGTGATAAAGGAAGGGAAATCTCAGGCATGGTTTATAAATGATATTAGCCCCATTGAGGATACTCTCTGATTGTCTTCTGAGTAGGTACTACTTCAAGGAATGCATTTGGTTTTTCACTGTCAGCGGTATGGAAGTGCACTAATTCATGGGCAGTACAACTGTTAAGCCAGATGATTAGGGACTGGTAAGAAGGAGATTTGACAGGCAGGCCTGGGTAAGACTTAGGTGGATAGACCTCATGAATTGGGCCTAGAGTTTGAGGATACTTGTGTGCTACAAGAATGGTCATCAGTATGTCCTCATTAGAGTAGATTCATATTTTACATAAGGCTTTTTTTTTCTTGTTCACAATGCTCTGTCAGCACCTCCTGTATCTGGATATTTTGGATGCCTCATTCATCATGTTAACTCATTTAGCATCATTTTATTTCACAGTATTAATGTATCAAACGGTTCACACCCATGGAATTCGTTCATATTATATCCATCACTCAGAAGTAGCACATTTAAATGACATAATGAAGATCTAGTCACAGATACCATCTGAAAACAATTTCCTTCAAGTTTGGTACATTAGTCTACAAGATGTAGATATGCCTTGAACTGGAGAGCAATAAGTAGGCCGGGCGCGGTGGCTCACGCCTGTAATCCCAGCACTTTGGGAGGCTGAGGCGGGTGGATCACGAGGTCAAGAGAGCGAGACCATCCTGGTCAACATGGTGAAACACCGTCTCTACTAAAAATACAAAAAATTAGCTGGGCATGGTGGCGCGTGCCTGTAATCCCAGCTACTCAGGAGGCTGAGGCAGGAGAATTGCCTGAACCCAGGAGGCGGAGGTTGCGGTGAGCAGAGATCGCGCCATTGCACTCTAGCCTGGGTAACAAGCGTGAAACTCTGTCTCAAAAAAAAAAAAAAGAGCAATAAGTGATGCTGATTCTCACCCCATCAGTATACTCAGATGCAGAAAGCAATGGGTGAATGTGGGAGTAACTTCTCTCACAACAATAGCTGAACCACAGAATTCTTGTTTTTATCTCAAAAATTTAGGCACAACTTACTTTAAGGTTCTTCTTGCTCAAGGAAGAAATTGTTCCATCACAAGGACATGGGTATGTTTCTAATCAATTAAAAGTTGAGAATGTAACTTGCTATTTTGGGCTGCTCATGCAATGGAAATAACAAGGAAGGGGTTACTGTGCTGGCAGACATGATTGATTTCAGTATCCCTTTGGATATTGAAAGGAATACTGAGTTTAAGCTCTGCCATTTAAGCCATGAAGATTATATTCAAAACTGAAGGATTTTTCTTTGTGTCTTTTAACTTTTCCATGTACAAAAATAAAAATTAATCTGAAGAAATCCCCAACAGAGTGACCCAGTAAAGATAGAACACCTAAGGAATCAGACATGTCGGGAATAAAGTTAGATTCTCTCCAGGTAAAGAACTTCTTCTGCCAGCTGATGTTTGACCAACGGTCTAAGAGTAAAGTTAAAATGGAATGGGGAATATAGGAAGGAAACTAAAACAACTATACCCTTGTGCCCAGTTATAGAAATGCAGTGTCTAGCAGACATACACATTGCCTTCTTACATTTACACTAATATTTGTCTCTTTTTTTTAACTCCACTTTTCTCCTTTCAGTTTTTATGAAATATTGATTGTAATGACTTTATAATTTGGTCTTTGGTCTTCAGCTTATACATTACTCAGGTGGAATTGTGACTTGTGGATTCCAGAGAGGCGTGAAGAGGGGGTGTTATGATGTTGTGTTTGTTTTACCTGAGAGTTGGAAGCAGAATGTTATTTTAATTGTTGTCCAGAATTCAAATATAGGTAGAAAAATGTGTATAGATGCCAAGTAGCTAAATATAGACTGTGCTTGTTTTTCTTATTCTAAGCCTCAAGTCTACTTTTCTACCCTCTGCTTTGTGATGTTTGTACTAAGAGTTTGAAAAGTATATTTCCAGAATCATAGTGTCAGCTGCTTTTTTATTAGATTCTTTCTGATAAAAGATGGATTTTCAGAAGAAAAGGGGGATGGATTTTTTCTATTCACAGTTTGTGTCAGTGTGTTAGTTATATATTGCTGCAAACCAAAATATCATAAACTTTGCAGATTAAAAAATTATACTCATTATCTTATAGTTTCTTCAAGGTCATAAATCCAGGGAAATCTAACTGGTTTCTCTTTAAGGCTGCAGTCAAGATGCCAGCTAGACCTAGGCTCAATCAGGGAAAATTCTATTTCCATGCTTACTCCACCTATTGGCAGAATTTATTTCCTTATATAGGTAAGATTCACACTAGATTGCCTCTTCAAAGACAATAACAAATAGACAGGAAAGTGAGCCTGCTAATAAGGGGGAGACTTATATAACATAACTTAATCATGAGAGTGGTATCCCATCATCTTTGCATTTTTTTTTTTTTTTTGAGATGAAGTCTATCCCTGTTGCTCAGGCTAGAGTGTAGTGTTGCGATCTTGGCTCACTGCAACTGCTGCCTCCTGAGTTTAAGCTATTCTCCTACCTCAGCCTTCTGAGTAGCTGGTATTACAGGTGACTGCCACCACACTTAGCTAATTTTTATAATTTTAGTAGAGACAGGGTTTCACTTCGTTTGCCAGGCTGGTCTCAAACTCCTGACCTCAGGTGATCTGCCCACCTTGGCCTCCCAAAGTACTGGGATTCCAGGTGTGAGCCACCACATCCAACTGCCATTTTCTGTTGTCTAGAATGAATTCACAGTTCCCACCTGTATTCAAGAGGAGAAGATGTTTTCATTTATATATTTAACCTGCAGGCAAGGGTTTTATTTACTGTGCCATTCAAACTAAATTGTACTCATTGGAAAGTGGGGATTTGGGCTTACACTTTCAAATACAGTTGAAAATAAGTTCTATCTGATATGTTTCCAGGTCAGCTGTGAAGTCTCTTCTTAAAAGTCTGAGCAAAAGCTTTATGGATGCTGTGATTCCAAGTTGTGTCTGTATCTTTCCCAATCCCTATTCTGTGAAAAACAGGAGTGTACTTTTCATGTTGATTTTCCTCAGAGCCTAGCATGGGTTTAAACACATATACTTTCAACAGATTGTGAGGGTTCTGTTGAAAGTGTATGTGTTTCTCATACATATATTTATAAAGTCATTGTTATAATTTTAGTTACGGAGAATATACATAAGCCCTTTTGGAAGGTCTGAGGGTTTTTATTATAATACGTGGCTGAAGGCAGCCTTGTCCCCTTAGCTAAATAAATTAGAATAGAAACTAAGGAATGTGGGGAGTTTATCTTACTAAACTTTTTTATTCATATGGTCCTAAGACTGGGTGATTAACTGCGTCCTACTTGGGGGGTTGACAGAAGTTTATTAGCCACAAATATTTGCTTTAGGCCACAAAACCTGGTCTTTAATCTTTACCCTCTAGTGAAGTTGACTCAAAGCTTTTGTCATTTAATACATACTGAATAAATGCTGAGAAGGCCAGGGAGTCAGGGCCAGTGTCTGTTAACTCCTTTGGGTGAGAGGCCACAGATACCCCTAGCCTACTCTTTCACTGTATTCTGTATTTGAGTGAATTTATTCATCCATTGTGGGGTTGGGGACCCCAAAAACAGACAATTTTGGATAACTGCTTGAACAAATTTAATTTACAATTATAAAAGAACCAAAGGGGGGAAAAACAAGTCTGTGAGAAACAAAACCATAAAAAAATGTAGATATTGTCACAGTAGTGGAAGATAGAGTTTATCATGCTTCAGGTGGGCAGTCTAAATTCAGTTCTGCAAAGATGTTGGGAAAATTGAAAAAAAAACAACAACAGGGAAACAGAGGGGAGTTTGAGGAGTAAAGACAAGGAGTTAGTTTTTACACTCAAGTCAGGAGGCTGCTGCTGTCCCTGGAATTCATGAACCTGTGATAGTACTGCCACTATTCACATTATGGTCCTGCTGTTAGACTGACACTGGTGGCCCTGTACTAGAAAATCAGAAGTTTGGGCCAGGTGCGGTGGCTCACACATATGATCTCAGCACTTTGGGAGGTGAGGCAGGTGGATCACCTGTGGTCAGGAGTTCGAGACCAGCTTGACATGGTGAAACCCTGTCTTTACTGAAAAAAAAATGAAAAAACAAAAATTAGCTGAGCATGGTAGCATGCTCCTGTAATCCCAGCTACTCAGGAGGCTGAAGCAAGAGAATTGCTTGAACCTGGGAGGTGGAAGTTGTAGTGAGCTGAGATCATGCCACTGCACGCCACGCCAACCTGGGCAACAAAGCAAGATTCCATCTTAAAAAAAAAAAATTGGAAGTTTGTACTCAACATTATGCTGCCTGTGCTGCTGTCCCTGCCACCAATGCTGCTAGGCACTCCACCACTTAACAGGCAACCTCAGTTGCTATAATTGCCACTACTTCTACAACTACTTTCAGGGGAAAGTTGACCTTCCCCTTCTTTCTGTCTCCCAATAACATTATATCTCCTTGAAAGTCAGAAAATTGGTTGTCAGGATGTAACCCTAATGATACTTTGGAGAATATAAATTGGTATGTTTGGAGCTGAGGGATATTAGACACACTGTGTTGCAGGGTTTCAACTGACACTCATCCTGGGGTGCATGGATATTGAGAACTAGTTGAATTTTAACATGGATTGAGTAGGGCCCTTGAAAGGTTTAATTCATCCTCGCTGGAGCTTGTAGAAGTAATTGTTCTGTCAACAAGAGAGAAGACATTCAACCTATTTTGAGTGTAAAAGGGTGAACATAGAATTAGAGACTTAAATGATTTGGGAAGTGCTTAAGGAACAGCAGTCAAAGAAGCTGCCTCTGCAGGTTATGGAAGCTAGTGCTGAAGGGCAGGGGATCCACCAACCAGGAATTCAGCTGCAAACACTGAAGCTGTCACCAAAAGCATACTGGGAAGTTGTTACCATTCTCAAAAAACAACATCAACAACAACAAAATGCAAACAAACCCTAGCAGCCCTCACATATTGCCCCTCTGTCTGCAGCAGTTCACAAGTGGTTTTCGGGGCACTTGGTCATGCTGTTGGGAATCTCAGTGTGTGCACATCTGTCTGCAATAGCCTCCTGAGAAGTTACTGTTTTTGCTTCTTTTCTGTGTTCCTAATGTATATAGTTTCCTCTCATTGACAAACTATCCCAGGAAAAGGATTCAGGAAAATGTAGCTCCTGGCTTTTCCTCTGCCATGTAGAAGAGACCTTATAAGGGAGGTGGTAGCATTGCATTGACCAAAGACCCCCTGCACAGGACTGGAGGAGAGTTGAGACTGTTATATTGTATACATATGTATGTCTGTACTTAAGACTGAGTGTATAAGAGGTTACTTGCCTTCTCAAATTTTACCATGGCCTTGACTAAAGTGAATTTTTTAAAATCTAAATTTGGTTCTTTCCATTGAAGAATACCCAGGCTGCTTCCATTACTTATCCAAAAATACTTGTTCTCAAGGATTAGGCATTAACAATTATTGGGACTTTGAAGAGAAGATTAATCTGCCAAGAAATCACTGTAGAAAAGTTTTCCAGCCAGTGTTTTATTCTTTCTTAGAAAAAGCCTGGGTAAAAGACAAAAGTTTACATTAAGTATTTTATATACATTTAGTCTTTTTTGAAAGTGGAAATACTATAAAACTAAAGCCTAATTAACTCATGGTCACAACATTCCACAGCTTTTGACAGAAATATTAAGTGTCTTGCTATGCATGTGGTACAGTTTTGTACATCTAATTCATGTTTACTTGGCCATCTTGTGGTTATCTTTATGTGGAAGTAATCTTTTTTAAGTTTTATTCCCCTGCCTGTCCCCAAGGAGACACATTAGTGACTAAAGATTTTCACACTGAGATACATGTCAGAAAGCAAACATTGTTATAGAGGGGATGCCTCTGTCAAAACATCTTTCTTCATGGCCATTTTATTGCTCACCTGTGACTATGGAATTTTTCTTCTCTTTTTCTTTTCATCAAGTTAAAGAAAAAAGAAATAAAAGAAGACTTGGAGGTGTCTTCTTTTGAATAGCCTTTTTAAGCCCAGTTTTTATATCCGCAGTAAAGGAAACTGTCCTAGTTTATATGTAAACAGAAGAAATATCTTTATTTTCTAAAGAAGATGGATTCTGTTTTTTAACACAAACCCCATTGAAACCAATTAATACTGATATATGACCTACATAACAGATTCTGAACTCATTTTTCCTCCCTTTTTAAAGCAATGAAGTTGTTCATATAACTTTCTATAGATTCCTTGGCTACTTGACTAAGTGTGTACATTTGATTTGAAATAGATTTCCACAAAGCTCTTTATCCCATATTTGTACACTACTAAATATTTTTAAGAAATAGCATCTTCCATGCTGCTAAACTTAATTTAGATATTTGGGCTGGCCATGTTTATATATCTGTAGCCATATGTGTTGATCCTGTGATAAGACTGCTAGGCACATGCTCCCTTTAGAAAATTGTAAAGGAAAAATGCCTTGATCTTTATCTGTTCCTCTGCCAGAAATCTGTATCCTTTGGTTTTATTCTGGTCTTTGTATTCTCAGTTTTTCCCATTAAAGACTATTTCTCTGTGACCTTGCTCTTGAGTGCCTACCATTGTAACACTGATGTAGATAAATAATCGCCACATTTAAGTGTTGTTCCACCTCTGTATCATGAAAAAAAGACTTTTAAAAGTGAATTTCAGGAGGCTTACCAGACGGAAATAATCTATAGAGTTAAAATTTCCAGCAACATGCTTAGTGCTGGAAAAGATACTTTTCTCGGGGGAAACTTATTTACAATAAGATAGATACACATAAATACTAGCTGTGTGATCAATTAAACACTTTTGAAGCAATGATTAGCCCTTTATATTTCTTTGAACACTCATCAGAGCAGAAATTTGCAGGGTCACCATGGTGATCACATGATGTTACTGAGCTACAAGTGTTTTAAATCTCAGGAGGATTTCCAGAAATTTGGTGATTTCTTCGTAGTTGCCTGTAAAGACTGATCCGAGAGCTTTAGTTGATGAACTACGTTGATGTCTGCGTCTGTATATGCCTCTCTGTTCTTTTATCTGTGTCTGCCTTGATATTTGCTATTGGCCGTTTTCTCTTCCTCCAGGTTAATATCTGTATCTTTTGTGTGTATGCAGGACCTATCTAATCTCATCTTTAAGTGCCACACCTAGAATGCATTATTGGCATTTGGCATTTCCCTTTCCATAATAACCCATGTCTAACTAAATTCAAATTCCTTTGGAGTTTATCTTCCACATGTAATAATATACTATAATGAATGCCCATGAAACCTATCTTAAGAAGTGAAACATTTGCATGTTATGATGGGTTTCTTTTATATTCCTTCGCAGTGGCATATTTTTCCCTCAAACATTCCCAAAGATAATATCTTCTTTGATTTCTTGTTTATCATTTTTATTGCATTCCTTTTCCTTTAACTATATGTGCACATCTTTAAATATATGCATACATATGTATAGATACTATATTTAAACCCTCTACATAAGTGGAATTATACTGTGCTGTAAATTACTTTTTCCACTCAAAATTGTTTTTGTGCCAATTAAGATGTTTGGCAGATTTTGTTTTCCTAAATGGCTGTGGCAGTCTTTTTCATCTTATGTGCTCTTCTTTTCATGTGACTTTGATACTCCTCCTGAGAGATGTCTGGGGGGTCCCCTCCTACTGAATCTGGGTGGGGAACTTTGGATTGCTCTTACTAAAAGAATACAGCAGAAATGATGCTTTGTGATTTCTGAAGTAAATCATTAAAAGGCGACAGCTTCTGTTCTGCCCTCAATATTGGGATAATTGTTTAAGGGAAACCAGCCACTGCGATATGAGGAACCCAAAATAGTTAATGTGACAAGACTACATGAAGAGCCCTAATGAAGAGTAACCGAGGTATCAGCTGACAGCCAGCCTCAGTGGCCTTGTAAGTGAGCATGCCTGTGGATGATAATGGTCCCCAGCCCTCTAGTCTTCCAACTAAGGCATCAGATGAAGTAGAGAAGAGATCAAGCATTTCCCCCATGCTTTGTCTAAATTCTACACATTAAAACTAAGAGCATGATAAATGGTTGTTTTATATCACTAAGTATTGGAAAAATATGTTATGAAACCACAGTAACTGGAAAAAATGTGTGTCTTTCTAATTTGTGATTGCTGTACATTATAATGATTATTGTACATCATTAAACTATTTCAATATATCACAATTTGTTAATTTATTCCCCTAGTTGGTGAACACCTGGTTTGTTTCACGTTTTGCTATAATGGTTAAAGCTACTAATAACAACCCTTAAACACATCTATACTATGTGTCTGCAGGATTTTCTCTGGCAGCATAGATTTAGGGGAAAAATTGATTGGGCCACAAAATATGCATATCTTTAACTTAACCATATTTAAGTAAAAGATTATTGAGGTTGTACTAATTTATACTTCCACCATAAGTATATGGGCTCTTGTTTTTTCATAACCTACATTTGTTAGTTTTCAATCTTGCTAACTCTTGCTTATGAAGGTGTATCACTGGCTTAAAATTCTGTAATTACATTTGAAGTTGAACATTCTTTTATGTGTTTTTATGGTGGTGAATAACATGTAAATATTTTTAAATTTAAAACAATTCATGAATTACTTTGATAGACCAGATTTAATTACATGTTTTCTCTATATTAACTGCTTTGGATTGGCTAATTTTTAGTTTTGTTACATTTGATATTAATATTTTAAGCTCATAATTGAAATTGACTTAAAATTTTTCTTTCTGCACTTGGTATCAAATCTATATTAGCATCATAACATGTTTTAAGGAAGAGTCCCTTTTTTATATTTATGAAATTGGACTTATGTTTTTTTCTAATGTTTAGATGTTAACTGAACTCATCTTTTAAAATTTCTAGACCATTCTTCATTGGAATATGTTCAATTATAAATGCAAATAGTTTAACAATTACATATCTATTTTATTGTGTCAATTCAGTATATTGTATTCAGTTTATTACATAAAATAATTAATTTCTTTTTTTTAATTCCATATATTTTGGCATTTAATGAGATTATTATAACTGCCATTTCAATTTATTTAATTTCTATTGAGATTTGTCTAGATGTCATTCATTTCTTTGAGTGGTGTTTCATAGTTTTCAGAGTAAAAATTTCTCTTCTTTTATTATGTCTTTTCATAAATATTTGTTTTTGATGTTACTGTAAATGAAATTATTTTCTCACTATCATTTTCAGATTATTCATTGCTAATGTATAGAAATACTATTGATTATTTTGTATATTGGTCTTGTGCCCTGTAACCTTGCTAAACTAATTTATTAGCATATAATATTATAGAATATTAGTGTATAGTAGTGGATTCCTTAAGATTTTCTGTATACAAAATCATGTTCTCTGAAAATAGAGATACTTTTAGTTATAATTTTTCCAAGATGGGTGAATTTTGTTTATTTTTCTTTTCTAATAGTCCTGGCTAATACCTCCAGTAAAATATTGAAAATAAATGACAAGGCCATACATCCTCATATGTCTCATGCCTGATCTTAGGGGCAAAGCCTTAAGTCTTTCTCTACCAGGTATGATGTTCCATGTGGATGTTTTGTAGGTGGAGTTTATAATTTAAAAAATTTCCACTTACTATTTAATTTGTTGATATTATTTTTAATCATAAAGATATTGGATTTTTCAAGTTGCTTTTTCTGCATATATTAAGATGGATGATCATGTAGTTTTTGTCTTTAATTCTATTGATGTAGTTTATTATGTTAATTGATTTTGGTTATTAAACCAACCTTATGATCGTGGAAGAAATCTCAGTTGTTCATCATGTGTAATTCATCTTGTATATATTTTTGCATTTAGTTTGTTAGCCTTTTGTTGAGCATTTTCCTACCTATATTCAAATGAAATAATGCTCTGTAGCTTCCTTTTCTTGTATGAAGGAAAAACGAGAGAGTACTGGTTTTGGTGCCAGGAAGTACTGGCCTCATAGAATAAATTGGGAAGTATTCCCTTTTCTAGTTTTTAGAAGAGTTTTTGAAGAATTGCTATTGATTATTTCTTAAATATTTTATAAAATTTTGAACGTATAGAGAAAAAGAATAGACACTGGGGACTCCAAAATGAGAGAGGGTAGAAGAGGGGTAAGGGTTGAAAAATTGCCTATTGAGTACAATGTGGGTATGATATTCACTCTTTGGGTGATGGGTATATTAGGAGCCCAAACCCTACCATTATGCAATATGTCCATGTAAAAAACCTGCACAATACCCGTGAATCTATTTTTTAAGAGTTTTTTGTTAGTTTGATTTTTTAAATACAGCATCTTTCTCTGTTGCTCAGGTTGGAGTGCAGTGGTGCAGTGTCTGCTCACTGCAGCCTCCGCCTCCTGGGTTCAAGGAATTCTCATGCCTCAGCCTCCCAAGTATCTGGGATTACAGGCGTGTGCCATCACACCCAGCTAATTTTTGTATTTTCAGTAGAGACTGATTTCACCATATTGGTCAAGCTGGTTTTGAACTCCTTACCTCAAGTGATCTGTCCCTCTCAGCCTCCCATAGTGTGGAGATTACAGGGTTGAGCCACCGCACTCAGGCACCCCTGAATCTATTTTTTAAATATGCTGTATAATTTGCTAGTGAGGTAATCTGGGCATGAATTTTTCACTGTGAAAGTTTTAAAAATTACTCTTCAATCTTTCATTGTGTTCCGTGTTTCTATTTCATTTTGAGTTAGTGTTAGTTTTTATGTCTATAATTTTCAACTTTTATTTCATTTCTTGTCCATTTTATTCTCTTATAATCATTTATGTATTCGCATAGTCAGCAGTTATATTTTCTCTGTCATTTCTGATTCTAGTAATTGGACCTTTGATATCCATTTTTATTAGTCAATCTAGCTAAAGTTTATGAATTTTGTTGATATTTTTACAGAATTATCTATTGTAGAGATAATTATAATTTAATTACATAATCTGGAATCTTAGAGTCTAATGTAGTGTTATTATTGATAAATTTGGATTTATATCTGTCATTTTATTCTGTTTTTTATGTATCACATGTCTTTTCATGTTCCTCTGACTGCATAACTGGATTTCTTTGCATTAAGCATAAATGATATCTTAATTTTATAAATAACTTTTTCACTGTATTTTTTAAAGTTTTTCTTCCTTAGTTCTTACTCTAAGGTTCCTTCTCTTGGGACTTATTCTAGCTTCTTATCAAAATCTGCTTCAGAGTTATACTAACTTAATTCCAGTGATGTCTGTGAGCCTTATTTCTATATAGGTCTGTTTTCTTTTAACCTTTTCTGTACTTTTTTGTTATGCATACTACATCTATATATTATAAATACAGTACATTGTTGTAATTTTAGTTCATACAATTATAGGTTTTTTAAAGAGGTAGAGAGAAGAAAGGAAAGTATATATTTATAGAGTTTATATTAGAAAAAGTTTACCAGTTCTATGTATTTGTTCCTGTGAATTCCAGTTATGATATTGTGTCCTTTCCTGACTCAAATACAACTTCGTTCATACCTACCTCCTTTGTTGTGTTACTGGCAAATGTATTAAATAGTTATAGGTTATAGGCAAAAGAATACAATGATACACATATCATGTTATATAATTGCTTTTAAATCAGTTAAGAGAAGAAAGGGGAAGAAATATGTAACTAACAGTGTTTTAAATTGCCTACACAATTACCGTTGCCAGAACTCTGTGTATGTCATTAGTAATGTTTTTCTCACTTCTCTATGTCTCTGTGTGTATGTATGTATGTATGTGTGTGTATATACATTTGAAACATACACATATATATTTTCAAATTACTTTCTAGGATCACTTGTTTTCAGTCTGAAGAACTTCATTTAGTATTTATTGTAAAATTGGTCCATTAGCAATGAAATATCTGCTTATTTTTTCACTTTTTAAAAAGAATTTGCTGGATATGAGATTCTAAGCTAAGGTTACAATTCTTCCCCACTCTCTACTCCTTTTTCTGAAAGTCCTTTGATGATCTCATCCCACTGCAATTTGTCATTCATTGTTTCTTGTGAGAAATTGACTAATCTTACTGGGATTGACTTTCTCATAAGACATTTTTCCCCTGCTCTTTCTCAGATTTTCTCAGCATTGGCCTTCAACATTTATATCAGAATGTATCTGTATGTGAATATCTTTGGATTTATTCTGCTTACAGTTAATTAGCTAATTGAGTTTCTTAACTCAATAAATAATTAATGCATAATTAATATACCAATTAATTTATTTTAATACATAATTTTAGAATTACTTTAATAAATATTTAACAATTATTTAATAAATTATTTATATATTAATATTTCTTATCTATTTTGTATTTCAATAATTTTGTTCTACTTTATCTCACTTCTCTATTTCTGACATTCCCATTACATGTGTGTGCACGTAATGGTGTCTCATATTTCTCTGAGGTTCTATTTATTGCCCTTTTTTTAAAAACCTATCTCTCTATTAATATTCTTTATTTGAGGAGACATTGTCATTATATCTTTAAATGTGGTTTCTTTAGTTCTTGTTTTTTGTTTTTTGAGACAGAGTCTTGCTCTGTCACCAGGCAGGAGTGCAGTGGCGCAATGTCGGCTCATTGCAACCTCTGCCTCCTGGGTTTAAGTAATTCTTCCACCTCAGCCTCCCAAGTAGCTGGAACCACAGGTGCGTGCCACCTTGCCCGGCTAATTTTTGTATTTTTAGTAGAGACGGGGTTTCACCATGGCCAGGATGGTCTCGATCTCTTGACGTCATGATCCGCCTGCCTCAGCCTCGCAAGGTGCTGGGATTACAGGTGTGAGCCACCGCGCCCAGCCTCTGTAATTCTTTTAACATATTTATGATAGCTGCTCAAAGGCAGTTCCTATTAACTATTTATTTCACTATGTAAGTTACAGTTTTCCATTTCATTGCATGTTTCATAATTTTTGTTGAAAATTGATTAAGATAATACCTTCTCCCAGACATCTATTCTTTACAAACTGGGTGCTGGAGCCAATGATTGCCTCTGGGCTTTATAGTTCACCACTCATGGCATGGGACTGTCTTTCTTTAAGTAAGCTGAGGCAAGGGTAATTGTGGTCCAGCATTCACTGCCTTCCACTCCTGGAGTAGAGCTTCACCTTATAAATGTAGGCTGAGAGAAGAGAGAGCCATTCTTTCCTGGAATACAGCTTCTGAAAGATGGAAGTGGAGTTAGTGTGAGGGGGTGAGAAATGCCACCTCATAAAGGCTGCTTAGCTGCTCCCTATGCACTGCTTAAGAATCAGCACATGGCTTCAGGGGAGAATCAGCTGGGAGAATCAGCCTGGGATGTTCAGCCTCCATCAAAAAGTCTCCTTTTCAGAATCTTGGAGACTCACAATGTGAATTTTTGGTAAATTTCTAAAGAGTGTGTGTGTGTGTGTGTGTGTGTGTGTGTGTGTGTGTGTGTGTGAATGTGAATGTGAGTGTGAGAGAGTGTGTATTTACTTTTATATAACTTAACCATTCGATTTTAGTAGGAGGTTTGCTAAAAGATAAAAAATCTGAAGTTTACAACAATTTGATATGGAGCATTTCATTATTTATTTACATATTTCTAGTTACTTTTAAATTTCTTATTTGAACCATGCAAAGACATGATAATTAATCTCCTATCTCCCTCTCCCAATGAGTCATTAAAATTCAACCTGTAAGTTATAAAGAACAGTAAATCTTTCCAGGAAGGTGTATCATCAGTGTAAGCTTGCTAAACTGATTTTTAGTTCTTCTTGTCACTCTATTAAAACCTCGAGTTTGTATTTCTTTCTGTGAGTTGAACTATGTTTTCATGTTATGCTTACTTTAGAGCATATTTGCAATATCTAGTCCACCATGTTGCCATATAAGGAAGTATTAACTCTACAGAGAGCAGCCAATGTGATTTTTCCAAAAGGGAAACCACATGCTTAATATCCTTTAATGTCATTCCAGTGATTATAGGATTAAGATAAAGTTTCTAAACAGGGACATCCAGGCCCTGCATGCATATTTCTATTTGTGGTATGGCTTTATTTTGTATTGTGTTTTATGTGACAATTTGTTCTTCAGAAATTACAGCTTTCCATTGCAATTTTCAGTGATGTCAAAGGGCTTTTCTACATGCTACTGTCTTTGAATGCACTTCCATCTTTCCTTCATTTATTAGTCTGTTTTTATGCTGCTAATAAAGACATACCCAAGACTGTGTCATTTATAAAGGAAAGAGGTTTAATGGACTCACAGTTCCACATGGCAGGGGAGGCCTCACAATCATGGCAGAAGGCAAGGAAGAACAAGGTACATCTTACATGGATGGTGGCAGGCAAAGAGAGAGAACAGATGCAGGGGCATTCCTCTTTACAAAACCATCAGATCTTGTGAGACTTGTTTACTGTTACAAGAACAGCATGGTAAAGTCCCGTCTCCATGTTTCAATTACCTCCCACTGAGTCTCTCCCAGGATACATGGGAATTGTGGGAGCTGTAATTCAAGATGAGATTTGGTTGAGACACAGCCAAAGCATATCTTTCTGCCCCTGGTCCCTCCCAAATCTGATGTCATCATATTTCAAAATAAATTATGCCTTCCCTGCAGTCCCCAAAGTCTTAACTCATTTCAACATTAACGCAAAAGTCCACAGTTCAAAGTTTCTTCTGAGACAAAGCAAGTCCCTTCCACCTATGAGCCTGTAAAATCAAAATCAAGTTAGTTACTACCTAGATACAAAGAAGGTATAGGCATTGGATAAATACACCCATTTCAAATAGGGGAAACTGGCCAAAATGAAGGGGCTAAAGGTCCTATACACGTCTGAAAACCAGTGGTACAGTCAAACCTTAAATCTCCAAAATGATCTTCTTTGACTCCATGTTTCATATCCAGGTCACGCCGAAGCAAGAGATGGGCTTCTGTGGCCTTGGGCATCTCCAACCCCTGTGGCTTCACAGGGTATAGCCTCCCTCTCAGCTGCTTTCACAGGCTGTAATTGAATGTCTGCAGCTTTTCTAGATGCACAGTGGAAGCTGTTGGTGTATCTACCATTGTGGGGTCTGGAAGATGGTGGCCCTCTTCTCACAGCTCCACTATGTGGTGCTCCAGTAGGGACTCTGTGTGGGAGCTCCAACTCCATATTTCCTTTCAGCATAGCCCTAGCAGAGGTTCTCTATGAGGACCCCACCCCTATAGCAAACTTCTGCCTGGGCATCTAGGTATTTCCATACACCATCTGAAATCTAGGTGGAGGTACCCAAACCTCAATTCTTGACTTCTGTGCACCCACAGACTCAACACTATATAGAAGTTGCTGAGGCTTGGGGCTTGTACCCTCTGAAGCAACAGACTGAGCTATAATATAACCCCTTTTAGCCACGGCTGAAGTGGCTGGGATGCAGGGCACCAAGTCCCTAGGCTGTACAGAGAAGAGGGGCCCTGGGCCCAGCCCATTAAACCATTTATTTCTCCTAGGCTTCCTGGCCTGTGATGGGAGGGACTGCTGTAAAGCCCTCTGACTTGCCCTGTAGACATTTTTCCCTTTGTCTTGGCAATTAACATTTGGCTCCTCCTTACTTATGTAAATCACTGCAGCCAGCTTGAATTCTCCTCAGAAAATGGGATTTTCTTTTCTATCACATCATCAGTTCATTTTCTGAACTTTTATATTCTGGTTCCCTTTTAAAACTGAATGCTTTTTAACAGCACACACATCATCTCTTGAATGCTTTGTTGCTTAGAAATTTCTTCTGTTAGTTACCTTAAATCATCTTTCTCAAGTTCAAAGGGCAGGGGCAAATGCCACCAGTCTCTTAGCAAGAGTCACCTTTACTCCAGTTCCCAACAAGTTCCTCATCTCCATCTGAGACCACCTCAGCCTGTATTTCATTGTCCATATCATTATCAGTGTTTTGGTCAAAGCCATTCAATAAGTGTCTAGGAAGTTCCAAACTGTCCCCCATTTTCCTATATTCTTATGAACCAGCCAAACTGTTCCAACCTTAGCCTCTACATTTATATTGGAATAACGTCTCCCAATGTCTCTGGGTAATTTTTGTTTTGAAAGAGCACTACTCATATAGATTCTTGTTGCTTCTAATTTATTCATTTCATTTCATCAGATATTATGAGTTAAAATTTTCCCAACTGAAGCTGTTACTGACGTGTAGAAAATTTTTCACTTTTTAAAGCAGAGTTCTGCTTTTTAGTACCTGATTATAGACTAAAGTTCGAAAGTTGCCTCCACATTTTGGGATATCTTTACAGCAGCAGTAAATTGGTGCCCATTTTACCAGTACAGTTTACTGTATTAGTCTATTCTCATATTGCTAATAAAGTATACCTAAGACTGGGTAATTTATAAAGGAAAGAGATTTAATGGACTCAAAATTGTACATGGTTGGGGAGGCCTCACAATAGTGGTGGGAGGCAAAAAGGAGCAAGTCACATCTTACGTGGATGGTGGAAGGCAAAGAGAGAGAACTTGTGCAGGGGAACTCTTCCTTATAAAACCATCAGAGATCTTGAGGCATATTCACTATCACGGGACGAGCATGAGAAAGACCCACCCCCATGAATCAATTACCTCCCATTGGATCCCTTCCATGACCCATGGGAATTGTGGGAGCTGTGATTCAAGATGAGATTTGGGTGGGGACACCACAAAAAATATCACTTCATTTAGTAAATTTTTATTTTCCTGCAGATCTCAGTTCCAGCTTTCTTTTCTCAATAATTACTTCCTCTCTTCCTGAGTTAATCCATATCTCTTCTCTCATCAAGCTACTGTTTACACACAGTCATAATTATATATTGAAATTTCATATGTGTATACAAGTATTTGGTTTAATCTCCTTACCTAGATTGTAAATTCTCTGAAGTCAGATAATGTATCTATTTTTATATATGTTTGTTATCCTGAGAACTCTAAACACTTAATATGTATGTACATGTTGAATATACTGAAGTAAACATAAATATTAATATAACTACAATACATATAAAAGGGTCCAGTTTTGAATAGAAAATGTTTGATTTTTAGTTTTTCTAGTTATGAAGAATTCCCATTGTAAAAGAGGACCAGAAATGAATCCTGGGCTAGCCTGGTCTCTGAAGTTAGGAATTTAACCTTCCCTAGTCAAAGATACATGCTTACCTGTTCTTCCTTCTACATCTTTTATTGTTTATCTGTGGGATTATGTCTCCTCATGAGTGTGCCATTTTAGCAGAACCTTCATCCTCCCAGAACTCCCAGAGTGAATATGAATGCCTGGCACCCTGCAGCACTTGGTGACGGTTATTATGTGGCTGCTCAAAGGCAATGATGGCTCATTCCTAGCAAAAGGATAGAAGAGGCAAGGTGTTCCTGCAAACTCTAGTCTCATCCATGGAGGAAGAATATGTGTTCAGGATCCACAACCTATAAGATAACCCAAGCCCCACCAGACAGGGCAGGTAAAGCCTTCACAAAAGGAAATCTCTGAACATTCAAGCGGCAAACTTATTCACCAGGAAATGCATAAAACAGTTTAGTGAAGAAACCAGTAATCAGAGAAGAGTGATAGAATATCTGGAGTTGTATGGCTAGAAATGGGAAAATAAATGTAAATAGGTACCTAGTTATATCTGCAGCTCTTCCTGCAAATAGCAGAATCTATCCACAGGAAGCTACCATAGTGATGAAGAAAATGGTTAAACCAAAAGGGAATTAAGTTGAGACTGCTGAAGATACTGATAAAACAGTTCAGAATAGAAAGACAAAGACAACTGTGGTGTTACAGGCAGGGCTTTCTGAGGGCAGAAGAAGCCTGTCTATATCAGAAATCGAGTACAAAAGTGATGTTGTAAGAAGAGAGACCTCATACTCATGAATGAAGGGCTAAAAGTCAGTAGCCACAGCCACAGGCTAGAGTGGAGGCACCATGACCCAGTTCATTCTATGACGAATGAACTCTATCTTAAACCCTATGGGGTTGTCAATAGGATTTTTGGGTCATAATTTAATGGACAGAAAAAATCTTTAATTGTATTCCCCATTTTCCTTCACTCAGTTAATTCCTACTTTCCTTCAGATCTTAGTTCAGGCTTAACCTTCTCAAGAATGTCTTTCCCAACCTCCTGAATTAATCCCATTTTCTCCTCATCTATGTCTTCATTAATTCATTCAATACATTATTAGTTTTGGGTTTTTGTTTTCTTTTGTTGAGTGCGTATGTTTTGGGGGATGGGGAGGATACCTACCACAACAGATCCTAATCTACAAGCTAGTGACAGAAGTGAATGACACACCTTTTTCTTGGCGACTTCTCAGTCTAGAATAATCTGTCTGTTGCCGATTGCGCAGGCAGAAGAGTTCTGTGTGCTATGATGTGTGTGCAGCAGTTGGGGCCCAGATTGGAGAGACAAAAGTCAGCAAAAATGAGCTTGGGAAATGTTACCAGAAACAGCATTTGACCAGTTTTGAAACTCAGTGAAATAACCTACAGTCTTCAAGATTTTTGCCACACAGGAAAGGCAAATGGTGACAGGAAACCCACTGGGGTCTGCAGATCTGTTGAGTTGCACTTACTATTGAATTGCATTTCGTCTACAACCAGGCACTAAAAAGCAGGACTCTGCTTTATAAAGTGAAAAATTGTCTACATGTCAGTAACAGCTTCAGTTGGGGAATTTTTAACTCATAATATCTGAAGAAATGAATAAATTAGAAGCAGCAAGAATCTATATGAGTAGTGCTCTTTCAAAAAAAAAAAATACCCGGAGACATGGGGAGAGATTATTCTAATATAAATGTAGAATTCTTGCTAATTCGTAGGCTACCTTGGTGAATTTGCATTAGGCAGAACACTCTCCATCACATAGCAGCAAGAGAGGAAAGCCCTGATTCAAATACAAAGAGCCCTTCCTGTTCTGGCACAAGTCCTTCATCAGGATGAACCAGGTTGGATTCTAACAGAGGCCTTTTTGCCAGAGCTTGGATTTTCATAATGTGAGTGATTCTTTCTCCTTGTAATTACTGATAATGTTGCTGGGTGAACTGAAGACACGTTGAATAGGGAATTAGATGTTACATCTCTCTATTGCAGAGCATATAAAGACGGCAGGCTTGCTATTTACATCACACAGACTTCAAATGCAATTTTTGGATCAGTGCTCCCTGTTCTCATTCTCACTTTTATCCATTCTCTCCTCATTTGCCCTGTGCGATATACTTTTCATGTCATCTGCACTTTCTATACACATTTTCATGTCCTCTGCACTCTTTGGAATTATTAATCAAAATCAATACTATATTATGACTCTAAGTGAACTTTCCTTTGAAGTATTCATCATTTGCCGATTGTGAATAATGAAATAGCTACTTTATGTTTTTTACACATTGCTTATTATAACCTTAGGAATGACTTAATCCATCAAAAAGGTACAATTGCTTGACATTTAACCTAAATGTATTAGTGCTAGGAAAGAAAAACATCCCCAATTTGCCATAGATGCGTCCACAAGTTCAGAGTTTTGTGGCTACAGGAACTGACAGGTCAATCATGGGGACCAGTTTCAGTGACACCTGTACTCTGGGAACTGTTCACCGTGGCAGGCAGTTTGTGAGTTTTCAAATATTTTTCTCAGAACCTTTCTTTGGAATCAGAAACAAACTTGGTATGCACTTTTTAAATTACTTAAAATATATTTTTAGAAGGTTTTATTCTGCAGAGTTCTAAGTATGCCTTATAAAGGTAGGCATTTCACATCTTCTGTAGTGAACTCTTACTTTGTCATCAATTGTCCACTCCTTGAGACCAGTAGGCTCTTTTCTTGATCTCGTTTGGTCTACTATTTCTTTCTTTCTTTTTTTTTTTGAGACGGAGTTTCGCTCTTGTTACCCAGGCTGGAGTGCAATGGCGCAATCTCGGCTCACCACAACCTCCGCCTCCATTCTCCTGCCTCAGCCTCCGGAGTAGCTGGGATTACAGGCACGCGCCACCATGCCCAGCTAATTTTTTGTATTTTTAGTAGAGACGGGGTTTCACCAGGTTGACCAGGATGGTCTCGATCTCTTGACCTCGTAATCCACCCGCCTCAGCCTCCCAAAGTGCTGGGATTACAGGCTTGAGCCACCACTCCCGGCCTTGGTCTACTATTTCTATATTTAAGGACCTGGCCCAGTTTTTGCAGTCCAGCTAAACTGAAGAGTTCAAGAGTTACTTTGGATTAACTATTTGAGCTTTAAAAGCTTACCTGACCCTTGCTTTTAAAGTTTCTTGAAGATTTCTTTCAGTGAATTGGGACAGGAAATTGCTGTTCTCTCATCATCCAGACCTTTCTACTGAACAGAATTGTACTTAATTCTAACCTTGGAGCCCCCGAAGTTTGAGTAGGTTCAAATCTCAGTATATATTCCCTTTCAAACCAAATTGCTACCAAGAACACTGACACCTCCAGATGCTGTTAGGTTTTCTAAAATCATCACCACACTCTTTAGCATGTGCACTGTAGAGAAAGAAAAGCAACAGAATGTCCTACTGAGCCGAAATTGAGGTAAGGGAGGGGAACAGCTGTTAGAGCCTCTTTCCTGTTTCCTTAGAATTAATGGAGGGATGTGTCCTATAGTAAAATACCAAGAACACTGTTCAAAATAGTTTTAATAAATCCCAGCAGGAAAATGAAGGGAGAATAATCCTTGCACATAGGGACCACTTTAAAAGCTCCTTTTGAAAAGTAAGGAGAATGATGTTTCACTTTGTCTGATTGGTTTGTGCAGAAGAAATCTAGAAGTCCTCATACCTCTGTCTGAGTTTTAATTCCTGTTTCTTATACTTGAATGAAAATAAAATCAAACAAAAAATTAGGCTGTAAAAAATCCTGAAAACTGCACTCTTGAAGAGGTAACTGAATTACATAATAATTTTTTTAAATAAAACATAATAAAATCTCCTTTGCAAAGGCAACTGTAATGCAATGAAACAAGACATCAAAATTACAGGAGAAAAATAATGGAGAAAGTTATTTCCGTTGCTTACTGTTATATAAAAAGTCATCCTTAGCTATAATCCTGGTTGAAACATTTCATGGAAAATATCAGGTTGCCTTGAAGAGTAGGCTGAAGAACTTTATTAGGTTTATTTAATATAAGGTTTCCTTTTTTGAAGTTCATTTCAAACAGAGATAAAGAGAGATGTTCAGGCTAAAATTGCTGATTGAAGCCATGTCATAGAACCTCTCTTCCATAATGGCGAATGAAAAACATGATAAATCCCAACAAAAACAATAACAAATGAGAAGAAAACAAAAGGCAACCTAAACCAACCAACCAATTAAGAAACAAACAAAACAAAGAAGTGGGATGTTCTGGTCAGAATTGCTTGTTAACCATTTTTATATTTCCTGGGAAAAATTTTAATGAGATAAAAATGTCCCCAAATCTGGAACAACTTAAACAGTGTGGGCATCCTTTCTTTTCCTTTTTTCAACTGAGAAGTAAGGGAGCGAGTATTGAGAATAAGGTTGAGATAAATGAAGAAAAGAAAAACAAAGCAGGAGCTCTGGCGCACAAATGATTTCAGGGCTTTATTTCCCAATATGCTGTGAAATGAAATGGAAACGTGGAAGGTATCCCTCCATGGAATCATATATGCCCTCCAATTATGTAAAGTGAATTTTGGTACAGAATATTTAACTATTTGCCAAGTAAGATCAGAAGCAATTATTCTAACAACAGCAACAAAAATTGCACCAAGTTAGCAATGATATGGGCCTTTCCCTAACACAGAAGAGCTGTGTAGATAGAACACAAATAATCACCGTTAAGCTGTCGCTCAGGGAGGAAAACAAGCAAGTCTCAGATAGAGTTGTAAATAGTACACATTTAAAATGTCACAGTATTGTATCAGAGCAAATAGAAGTTTCAGAAAGAAATACCCAAGCATGAGCGAGATGAAAATGAATGATGACGCTTTTGCATAAATAAATACAGGGAAGAATTCAGTAAGGAAAACAGAAAGAGAATGAGAAAAGTAAGGAGGAAGAGGAAGAAAGAAAAGCGGAAGGGGGAAGGAGGAGGTATGTAATAGACAAAGGGCTCTGCCTGAGGGAAAACGTCACTCGATGGGCAGGAATTAGTTTTCTGTTTGTTTTATTTCCTACTTTGGCATCTTACTAAGAATTTATTCAATGGCAAAATTTCAAAAAATGAAAATGGATATGTGATAACAAAAGAAATTATTGATCTAATGAAACAGATAAAGGACCAAAATAATTTCTCTGGAGAACATTAAATTGTTATCATCAATAATTTTTATTTAAAATGATAGGAAAAAAATTCTGAGAAAATGTAAAGGGAAAGGATAAATATATTAATAAAATCTAGAGCTATTAGATATTGAAAGTATTAGATATTGATATCCTTGAGGTAGACAAGCCAATAAATGATGAGAAGTGCTGTTCAAAGCAGAATAGGAGAACATAATTTTTCTGAAGCAAAGATCTACATTTGTTGCATAAAAGATCATGACATATTACAGAAAAGAAAAGTCAGTAAGTTATTTACAAAGGGCAAATGTCCCTCAGACCTTACATCTTTTCACAGCAACTTTTGTAGCTAGAAGACTATATAGCAATGATTTCAGGGATCCCAAAATATTTTAAAATATATATTAAAAGTATATTATACCAATGCATAGCAGTCACACTATTGTATCAAAGCAAATAGAAGTTTTAGAAATAAATCCCATTTTATAAAGGAGCCCATTTTGAGCTTCTCAAGTTATTCTGTTTTGATCTCACAATCTATCATTTCATTGCTTTCTTCAGAATGTATTTTTTCTTTTCTTTTTTTTTTAATTGCTTTTTAGGTTTTGGGGTACATGTGCAGAACATGCAAGATAGTTGCCTAGGTACACACGTGGCAGGATTTGCTGCCTTCCTCCCCTTCACCCACATCTGGCATTTCTCCCCATGCTATCCCTCCCCATCTCCCCACCCCCACTGTCTCTCCCCTATTCCCCCCAGTAGACCCCAGTGTGTAGTGCTTCCCTCCCTATGTCCATGCATTCTCATTGTTCATCACCTGTCTATGAGTGAGAATATGTGGTATTTCATTTTCTGTTCTTGTGTCAGTTTGCTGAGAATGATGTTCTCCAGATTCATCCATGTCCCTGTAAAGGACACAAACTTACCATTTTTCATTGCTGCATAATATTCCATGGTGTATACGTGCCACATTTTCCCAGTCCAGTTTATCATCGATGGGCATTTGGGTTGGTTCCAGGTCTTTGCTATTGTAAACAGTGCTATAAGGACACATGCACACGAATGTTCATTGCAGCACTGTTTATACAATGTAGTTTTTCTATATCAGACCTGTAGCATTAAACTATGCCTGATATACTTGAGAACACAAAGAGTTGCTCAAGTTTGAAAGACATTTGAGGATGATAAGATTGCATTCAGTCAATAAACTAGCAAGCAAAAAAAGACAAATGTTTAGGCCAAATGAGAATGCCATTGAGTGGACTTGCCTTCTGTGCCTCCCTCGGCCCTTAAAGATCTGAAAGAACTTGGTAGTGTAGCCTCCAAGGATCCAGGATCCCCTGTGTTAGAGGAACTAGAAGCTTGGTCTCATTACCTTACGTACCATTAGGCTAAAGGTGGGTTGAGTTGGAGAAGCTATATCAGTATTCGACATACAGCCTGATAAGGACATTTTTATCTCACAAACTGAATTTTCTTCCTGTTTGTACTTTCTCATCACACTTACATTTAAACTGACTATGGCTTCTTCCAATATGTATTAACTACATTACATGGTCCAATTGCTAAAATATCCTTTTCATTTTTGAGACACACTTTTAGTATGTGGATGATACATTCTCTTTTATATTTTCTTTTTATTGTTTTCTCTAGTTTGGGTAACAACTACAGAAAGAGATACTGGCTGTTAGATTCCATAAATGATAGACTAAATTTGAATGTTATTTATGTGTTCTTAATGTTATTTATATATTCTCTGTGATGTAAGGTTTACTCCTAAGTACACCTGACCTTACATCTGTCCTGACTCTAGAGAAGTTTTGTAGCAAAACAAAATTAAAAGAGCTCATCAACTGAGCTTCTAAGAAGGGAGATACTGATACTTATGTCTCAGTAGTGCACACAGGTAGAGAATCTGAGATGAAAAAATCCAGGATGGGACGAGTTATTGCACCTTCAATGCAGGTTAATGATATTTTAAAGTCAGATGCACCACACAGGGATTCTTAGTATTATTCAGCACTGTACAGTTTTAACTTTCGATACATTTTTTTTTTGTTAATTAGGAGTGTAGCAACATTTTCATCCATTCATTTCTCCATCCACCTACCCAACCATCCATTTATTCAAGCAATATCTACTCAAATTCTCCTATGTGTCATGTGCAATGTTTGAAGAGTAACTATCAGAAAAGACAACAAACAAAATCATTGGCATCGTTTAGCAACATTTTGAATATTTAGCTACACTCTGTGTAAGCATATTCCATGCTTCAGTAAAGTGTATCATGTTTTAACCTAAATCTTATGTCATACCATTTACTGCAATCCTTCCATAATTTCAGATTCAAGTGTCTCACTCTGTAATTCTCTGTTTCCAGCTCACTCTCTCTGGTCCCAAAATTGTAAAATTTTCTTTCCTGGGACCTTCATTCTATTGATCCTTCCAGCTTTCACTGTCCTTCATTTTGTAAAAGAAAAAGATACGTTTTCTCTCACTTTAAATAGCTTAGATTCCATTGTTAAACATTATAATTACTTCCTGCATTTCATTGACTTCCGCACCCTTCTCTAACTTCATTGCACTAACCTGGAAAAATCAGAGCCTTTGTTAAATTCAACTTTGCCTGCCCCATACCTGCCACCATTCAGCTGAAAATGACTGTAACAAAAACATGCATACACACACACACACACACACACACACACACACACAGAACCATGTACGTTTGAAATTCACAACACATACCTCGATGAGTTCTTAAAGCTACCTGGAAATAATTTTATATTTCCTTAATAGTTTCACATCTTGCTCTATTCCAAACCATTGCATCCTCCCAACAGCTCACTTTTAGATCTTAGTAACTTAATTTCTTATTTCAAGGAGAAAATACAAGTGGAGAAAAGCTTCCATAGACCCTTAGGCTTCCACCAGTACATACACTCACTTCCAGCATTTATTTTGTCTGCCTTTTAGCATTTCATCATAGATGATTTTTTCATCATCACTCTGAAACTAGTCACTCAATTCATAGCTAGATTCCATCCCTTCATTCATACCCTATAATATGCTTTTATGTCTTTCAGTCTCTAAATGCCCTCTCTTGAATCCCCCAACTCTATTCCATTTTTTATCCCTTTGCAGAAAAGCTTGAAAATATCTACATAAATGCTCTCCATTTTTTTTCCTCTCGTTCTCTCTAATGACTACAGTCAGGATTTTGCCCTCAGCAGTCACTGGAGCTCTTGACTTCTCCCTTTCTGATGTCAATTGACAATGCTCAGTCCTTTCAGCAGAAGTGCACACAGTGAACCACGCGTCTTTTGAAGAACAACTTTGCTTGGATCCCAAAAGCCTGCTATTCATTTTTTCTTTCTCCCATCTCCCTGGTTGTTCCTACTGCCTCTCCTTGGCTGGCCTTTTTGTTTATCTGTGACCACCTTAATGTTGAAGGTTCCCATTCCATGGTCTTCTCATCTCTTCTCTCACAATCTCTTCCAGTATTTTCTGTGATTGCCAAAATATTTTGAAAAATACTCCTGGAGTAATGGAAGTCAACACAAGAGTTTATAAATGATTTTGATTCAATTTTGAATTATTGATATCCTTCAAATTGAAAACTGTTTTCTTGAGTAAGTTTTTGATAAATGAGACACTTCACTAATAACAAGATGCCCAGCGGTTATAACATAAAAGCATTTAGGAAGAAAATAAATAAGTCTTCAAAGCAGAATTAAATGTCATAGATTTTGAAGACTTTCAAGTAAATCAGTCAGTCATCTGTTGAAGAATATGGGCCTGAGTTTGATTACTTTATTAAGAAACAGTTATCTATTCAGTCTTCTCTGACATAAGCCTAAATAACATCCAGGAAATTACTGCATTTCATGAGAAGTCACATAATAATGGGCATGACACTTAGAAAAGTTTGGATTTTTTACATGTTATAATACAATATTTCTAAATTTTTTGGTTGTTCCCTTATGATTTTAAATGTATATATCTGTTAAAATTCAGTGTTTTTTTCCTCCGTGGGGAAGTAGTTTAAAACTTTAGTAACTTTATCAGGAATATTTTTGTTTGTGTGACAGTTGCTTTAACAATGGGCTTTCTTCTTGGGAGGGAAAATATCAATGTCATATGGTATGTCAGTTGCTATGGTAACTATACCTCGTTCCTTTTTTAAATAACAGTTTGAACTGGCTCTTAAACCTGAGCAAAACCCTGCCCTGCTGAGGAGTAAATTGCTGCCTCACCAGAGCTCAGCTCTCAAACCTTACTTCCTTCCCCCAGCCCATCCTCCCCCACCTCCAGATGCTTGTTTGAGGCTTATTCATAGATACTCTTATTCTACTTGGTTAGCTGTGGAATGCAGTAAGAAGTTGTTTCATAAGAGACTACTAATTAAATATGAAGTGAAGAAAAGGCTAAGTTTTCCAGTTTACTTCTGTTAATATGGAAAATGGATAGACTTTATATCTCATTAACCTGTCAGATCTCTTGACTTAAAGTAATAACTCCACCTCTGTCCTTCATACAGAGCTCTGGTTTGAAATGTGTGACCACAGTTCTCTACCTCAGTTTTTGTAGTGCCCATTTGAATACAAATGAGGCTCAAAATATACTGGAGTGCATTTTAATTTCTTTGTAATTGAAATGAAGTTTTTACTACCAAATCTCTAATGTGAAAGTAAGTAAAGTACCCTTTGACCCATGTCATACAATAGCAGAGAGAAATCTGATATCCTCTCCACTGTTCCTTTTGTAGTGGCTTGTGAAATAAATCATAAAGTACTTATCTTATAATTATGACCTTTATTTTTTAAATTAATTAGTTATTATTATTATTATTATTATTATTATTATTATTTGAGGCTATGTTTCATTCTGTCGCCCAGGCTGGAGTGTAGTGGTGTCACCTTGGCTCACTGCAATCTCTTCCTCCCAGGTTCAGACAGTTTTCCTTCCTCAACATCCCTAGTAGCTGGAATTACAGGTGTGTCCCACCACACCCAGCTAATTATTGTATTTTTAATAGAGACAGGGTTTCACCATGTTGTACAGGCTAGTCTTGAACTCCTGACCTCAAGTGATCTGCCCACTTCAGCCTCCCAATGTGCTGGGATGACAGGCGTGAGTCACTGCACATGGCCTATAATCTTGGTCTTTAATTAATAAAGTTTATTTTATTGGGATGAATGGACTTGTCAGTATTATAATAGTTTTTATTTTAAAATTACTGTCAAGAACACAGAAGGATCTAAATGCAACATAACTTATTAATATAAAGATCTGGTTTGTGTTCATAGGTCCTTCAAAACATAGACCTCAAAATATATGCAAAATTAAATTTTTAATCAGTCTTAAGGGTTAAATACTATTTTATAAGAGGATAAAATGGATGATATTGATATATTCTTACATATATACTATCATTTTAGTTGTATTATATTAAACATTATTGTTGTATTTTCACATAGGTCTTTAAAATATTATCTTCAAATATGTGTAGGAAATCAGTAAAATATAGCTTTCCAAAATCTTTATTACATTTATATATTTGTTTTATACATTTTTAGATATAATAAGTATATATGTATATGTGTATGTTTTGTAAGGTTCATTATATATGTGTGTATATATTATGCACAGTATGAAACATGCACAGAAATATAGAATCCAAATATTGTGATTAATGTTTATTAAGGCAAACCAAGATCTATATTATTGACAAAAAAGTCCTCATCACATTCTCCTATCCCCAGAATGAATCAGAGAATATGAAATAACACAATGACTAGAGTCCTGACAGGCAGCCTGAAGATTTAGGGTGCAGTTGAGGGCTTCCTTTGCTAAACAAAGACCCTGCATTTTCTCTCAGGCCAATCATAGAGGTATAATGAATCTTGTTCCCTGTATCACACTACCCCACCTCTTCTCTTGTTTTAGGACCCCTAGGGCACAAGGCCTACAGGACTTACGGATTTTTGAGTATATACACTGTGTGACACTTCTCACATAGCCAGTACTAAATTCTAAAGACTAAACCAAAGTGGAAAGAGAGAAATAGCCCCTTCTGTAATGAAATACCTAGTATATTAGCCAAGGATAGCCAGAGAAACAGCAGCAGTATTATAATTTTATATAAAGAAGTTTATTCTATGGGATTGGCTTGTGTGATTATGGTAGGTGGTAAGACCCAAGATCTTCAGGGTGAGTCAGCAAGCTGAGACCTAGAGGAGCCAGTGGTGTTGTTCCAGTCCAAAGCCTGCAGGCTCAAGCAAGATCCAACGTGTCACTCTTGGATGAGAATCCAAGATTCTCATCTCTTTCTTCAGGAGGTCAACCTTTATGTTTTTCTCAGACATTCCACTTAATGGGTGAGGCTCACCCACATTAGGGGGAGCAAGCTGCTTTACGCAGGCTGCCAATTTAAACATTACTGTCATCCAGACACTGACATAAAAGTACCCTGAATAATGTGTGCCCAAATATTGGGGCAACCTGTGGCCCAGTCACATTGATTCATAAAATTAATAATCACACCTAGGTTCTCTTCTGGTTCTGCCACTACTTAGCAATTAAACCTTGCCAATCACTTAACTTTTATGGAGTGATTGGGTAAGATAAATTATAAGATCCTTATTCATTCTAAAGTATATTCTCATGCAGGTAAAGCCATTTTAGCAATATTTGTCTAATGTCCCATAGAATCAAACACACAAGAGAATCTGCAGCAGAAAATCTGCCAAAAGTATTTATTCACATTGTTTCAGAAGCACCAAATGCCGTGTTCTTCTATTAATCTTTAACTTCATTTCAATTTGTGCAATCCAAAGAAGACTTTAAATATCACAGATAGGACCAAGGACATCTTTTCGATATTAGCAAGAAAATGAAGAAGGAAGTTCAGTAAAAATGAAACACTGCATTTATATTCAAATAAATCCATACAGTTTTTGAGCTATTACTTACCTCCTTCCCATATCTTGCATAAAATCTTATTATCACTACAGTGAAACTTTTAGGAATTGACCCCTTTCTAAAATATTAAGACACGGAAGAACTTGCAAATAGGAGGTATCAATGCAGTGAAATCAACTACACACACAAAAAAAGTCCTTGAGGTAGTATGTGAGATAATGGATGGAGTGCTCTGAATTCACATCTGAACAAGTAATGTGTCTGTAGATGTATGTATTTAAATGAGAGAGCAATCGAATGAATCCCTGGGGATGTGTTGATAATTACACATTCAAATGCTATTTGCTCTTAGCAGTAATTTAAGAAGCATTTACAGTGGTTTCCAAATTCTCTGCTTAGCATTTCCTACCAGTAAATATATTTAGGTATGCCCCCATGTCCATGTTTATATATTTTCAAGTCATATATAATAAAGAGAATACTCAGAATATATTTTTTAAAAATGAAATTGAAATTTTACCTTTTTTTCTCCCTAAAAGGAGGCATCTTTCATTAATTTCTCAATTGTACATGCATCTATAATACACTTATACCGCTTTGTGCCATTTTGAACAAAATTTATTCCTAAAGACTGGTGGGGATTAAAGATAAAGGAGGAAATGGAACAGCAGCCATTTAGAAATGGGAGAGGATTGATAGCATTAAATTCTCATAGGAATTTACTGACGTTATGATTTGGAATGTTACTTATCTAATCAGCATTCAAGTTTTCTCTTTCTTAAAATGCAGTGGTTAGAATCTGTTGTTCCACTTTAGCTCTGAAACTTCAGTTCTCAACTACCAGCTTCCGGGGCAGCGTATAAAGAGCTTTGACTCATCACTCACTTCTCACAACAACAAACAAAACCAAACAAACCCTGAAAATCAACAGCTCTTCTTAGATCTGTCAGGAAATTAAGATCCCATGGCAAACGACAGCCACTAAAAATGGCCAGATGGGGAAATTCAAGAACCACAGCTTAAAGGGAGCTGAAGCCAGCAGCCAGCTGCACCAGCACTGACCTAAGCACTTTGTAATTGACAAATTACCAGAGGCTCAGACTTGGTGGGTTTGAGTTAAAATCTCCAAAGAAGAGGACAATCTTTGGGGTGTTTTCATGCTTTCCTGAGTTTTACAACAAGAGCCCCATCAGATTCTCAGGATGAAGACCAAATAAAAATCCTTTCGTATTTCAGGCAGTGAGAGGAGTGAAAACCATTTTGAAATATGCCTGGAGCATTTTGTTCTCCCTGAGAAAGGCCTGCCCTCAAAAGAAGCAAATTATGCCAGAGCCTAGCTCATTTGGGTCTTACCAGAACTTGACTTCCCTGAGGGAAGAAGAATAGTGTAGCCCCCCCTCTTATTCACTGGGAATAGGTTCCAAGACACCTACTGCCTGCCTAAAACCACGGATAATATCAAACCATATATATATATGGCCATTTGTTTTCCATAGGAAAACACTATGCGTTTTCCTATACACAAATACTTATGATAAAGTATAATTTATAAATCAGGGACAGTAGGAGATTAATAATAATAACAAAAGATAATTATAACAGCATACTCTAGTATAAGTTATGGAAATATGGTTTTTCTCTCTGTCTCTCAAAATATCTTATTGACCTGTACACAGCTATTTTCTGACCTCAGTTGACCGTCAGCAACTGAAACTGCAGAAAGAGAAACTGTAGATAAGGCAGGAACTAAGGTACCAACTTCTGCACACACTAGACTTCTGGCTTCACCTAAGGGAATAAGTACCCGAGAAGCACCTGTGAAGGTCACAGCCAGAAGGGTACAGCCTCCCTGAAAGACAGAGCTCTAACCATAGGATTACGGAGCAGTTTTCATTGCCCGCACCTTCCCACCATATTTAGGAGTGGGACTCCTGAATAATAACAAGGCATTACAGTTGAAAGAACTGTAAGCCTCAGACCCTACTTAAAAAGAGCCTCTAAGAAAACCCAGAGATAACAGAGGAGACAAAACCAAGGATATTAGGAAAAGTTTTGGTCTCTGACACACAGCTACAGTGAACAATAAGCAGCATATCAACTCTAGCCAGACATACACAAAACCTCAAATGAAAGGCCTATTTTCCTCCGATTCTTTCACCTGATACATCATGTCTGGCTTTCAAAAAGAGTTTTAAAAACATGCAAAGAGGCAAAAACATAGCTTGAAAAATCAGGGTAATATCAGAACCAGACCCAGATATGGCAGTGATTTCAGAATTATCAGAATGGTAATTTAAAATAGCTGTAATTAATATGCTAAGGAGTCTAATGGAAAAACATTTAGGAACAGATGGGCAATTAAGCCAGAAGACAGAAACTCTAAGAATCAAAAGGAAATACTAGACATCAAAAACCCTATAACAAAATAAAATGTGCCCTTAATGGGCTCATCAGTAGATTCAATTCGGCATGAGCAAGGAAAGACTTAATGAGCTTAAAGTTATGTCAATAGAAACTTCCCAAACTGAAATGCAAAGCTATTAAAGGATGTAAAGTATGAACACAATTTCCAAGAACTGAGGGGCATTACCAAAGATGTAGCCTGCCTCTAAGGGAGTGCCAGAAAGAGAAACAACGAATGTTTAAAATAATAATGGCTGATAAATTGCTAATATTAATGAGACACCAAACCACAGATCCAGGAAACTCAGACACTAAGCAGTATAAATACCAAAAAATCTACACCTAGATTTTTAAATACAGAAATTAAAATTGTTAATATCAGAATGAAAAAGAGACCATAACCACTGCTTCCATATACATATTAAATTGCAGAAAATCAAAGGCAGAAATAATCTTGAAAGACATCAGAGGGAATAATAACACAAAGAATACAAATTCTAACAGACTTCTCTTAAGAAACCCTCCAGAACCTTCCAAGAAGAAAATGTCATGAAATAATTAAAATACTCTGTATAGAGCAAAATTATCCTTCTAAAGTAAAGGAGAGAAAATATTTTCTTAAACAAGAATTGAGTATACCTGCCTTGCAAGAACTGTTAGGTGTTCTTCAGAAAGCAGGGAAATTATACAGGTCAAAACTTTGGATCTACATAAAGAGACAGCATTGGAGAAGGAATAAAGGTAAAATAAAATCTCTACTTTTCTATTCTTAATTGATCTAACATACAATTTTTTCAAAATAATAATGTATTGGGTCATTATGATTTGTGGATCAGTGAAGTGAAAGAGCATAGTACAGTAAGGCGTAGGAGGGACGAACTGGGAATGCTCTGTTAGGAGGAATTGCATTACTCATGAAACAGTATAGTGTTACTGGAAAGTGGATTTAGAGTAGTTGAAAATGTACATTGAAAACTTAAAGACAACCTCTAAAAAGTTTTGTGAAAGAATTATAATTGATAAACTAAAAGAAGAGAAAAATATAATAATATAAAATTCTTATTTACAGTCAGAAAAGGCAAAGAAAAGGGAACACAGAACAAGGGCAATGAGTAGAAAAGGGTAACATGTATGGTAAATATTAATCTAACTTTATCAATAATAACTTTAAGTGCAAGTGGATTAGATGCATCAAATGAAAAAAAGAAAAATGCTTTGAGTGGACTAACAAAAAAGAAAAAAGATTGTATTCTATGTTGTCTACAAAGAAATCTGCTTCAAATATGAAGATACAGGTAAATGAAGGTATAGAAAGATATACTAGGCTAACACTTCTCAAAACAAAGCTAAAGTAGCTGTGTTAATTTTAGACTAAACTAATTCAGAGCAGGAAAAATTATCAGGAACGAAAAGGTGCATTACCTAATGATAAAAGTCAGTTCCGCAAGAATACATAGCAAGCATTAATGTGTGTGTGCCTAACAAGAGTGCCAGAAAATGTAAGGCAAGAACTGATGCAATTACAAGATCAGGTAGACAAATCCACAGGCACAGTTGGAAACCTCATCACCTCTCTATTAATAAATAACATATCCAGCAGGCAGAAAACCAGGAAGGACATGGTTGAACTGAACAGCAGCATCAATCAATTAGAACTAATTGACACTTATAGAACATTTCTTCCAGCAACAGCAAAAACCGTTTTCTTCTCAATATCACACGGATCACTCACCAAGTTAGTCCACATTCTGAACCATAAAGCATATCTTAACAAATTTCAAATGAAGTCATACCTAGTATGCTCTCAGACCACATTGAATTAAAGTATTCACCAATAACAGAGAGATAACTGGGAAATTCCAAAAAGAAAAATAGAGATTAAACAACATACTTCTAATAAGACATGAATCAAAAAAATTCAATCATATTTAAACATATTTTGATTAAATAAGTAGAAAAATGCTAGTTATTAAAATCTGTACAAAGCAACAAAAATGGTGATTACAGGGAAATTTGTAGCATTGAATGAATATTTTAGAAAATAAAAAGCCCTAAAATCAAGAATATAAGCTTCTAATTTAGAAAACTAGAAGAATGAATTTAATCCAAAGTAAGCAAGCAAAATGAATAAAAATTAGAGCAGAAATCAATAGCAGTGAAAACAGAAAACCAATACAGAAATTGATAAAGCCAAAAGCTAATTATTTGAAAAGACCAAAAAATTGATAAATTTCTAGTGAGCCTAACAAGAACAAAAGAGAAAAAAAGATGGTAAATATTGATTTCATAGATATTAAAAAGGATAGTAAGGGAATATTATGAATAACTCTATACTTATAAATTTGATAACTTAGAAGAAATTGTCCAATTTCCTGAAAGGAAATACCTACTAAAACTTACACAAATAGAAATAGCTAATTTGAATCAGCCTTTATCTAATAAAGAAACTGATGAATAATTAATAGTCTTCCAGAAAAGAAGACACCAGGGCCAGATGTCTTCTCTAGTGAATTCTCTTCATTGATACTCTTATCAATGCTCAATAATCTCCTCCAAAAGAGAGAAGCAGAAGAAATCTTTCTAACTCATTTGATGATGATAGCATTACCTTACTTGCAAAATCAGAAAAAAACTTAAAAGAAAAAGAAACCAAAGACCAATATCTCTCACAGATATCCATGCAAAAATATTCAACAAAATATTAGCAATTTTATCTAACAATTTATAAACAAAATTAATTACCACAACCAAGTCAGATTTATACAAGGTATGCAAGGCTGGTTCAACATTCAAAATAAAATTAAGTAACCCATCACATCAACAGGCTAGAAAATAAAAGAAAAATAAAGTGATCATATTGATAGTTTAAAAAATACCCATTTGACAAAATGCAACAATTTATAATAAATATAATAATTTATAAAAAAAAAACCTTTTTGCAAACTTGGAATACAGAGGAACTTGCTTACTTGGTAAAGAACACCTACATAAACCTACAGCAAACAGCATACCAAATTCCTAGTACATAGGAAACCAATTGACTTCTGTGTGTTAACCTTGTATCTTGCAACCTTGCTGTAATTGCTTATTAGTTATAGGAGTTTTATTTGTTGATTCTTTGAGACATTCTACATAGTCAATCATGTCATGTCACCTGGGCATAAAGTTTTATTCTTTCTTTCCCAATCTGTATACATTTTATTTCCCTTTCTTGTCTTACCACATTAGTTAGGACTCCTAGTACAAAGTTGTATTACAGCGGTGACAGGAGACATCCTTTCCTTGCTCCTGATCTTAAGGGAGTGATTTGTCCTCCTACCATGTTTTATAATGGGATTCAACACAATCTCAGTTAAAATTCTAGTGATATGTTGGACTCAGATTAACAACTTGTACTCTATTAAAGAAACAGAGTTAAGAGAATTAAAAGACAATCCAAAGTCTAGAAAAAACAAATTTACAAAACACTTATTTGGTAAACATGTATACCCTAAGTACATGAATTAGACTTAAAATGCAACAATAAGGAAAAAAATTCACTCAATGTGGCCAGAATATCTGAACAGACACCACACCAAAGGAGATATACAGATAGCAAATAAGCTATGAAAAGATATCCAACATTATCTGTGGGTATGGAATTGCAAATTAAAACAACAGGATACCACTACACACTCACGGGAAAGGCTAAAATCCGAAATACTTACAACACAAAATGCTGGCACCCATATGGAGCAACAGGAACTGTCATTCATTGCTGGTGGGAGTGCAAAATGGAGCAGCCTCTTTGGAAGCCAGTACCATGACACTTCAGTCAACAAAACTCAGCTTGGTGTTACTGTACAAGGCTGTAATTATACTGCCTTGAATTTACCCAAATGAATTGAAAACTGATAACCAAAATAACCTTCACACAGATGTATTTTACCTGAATGTGCAAGCGACCAAGTTTTTTTTCAATAGGTGAGTGAATAAACCAATTGTTATTCGTACTTAAGAGTGAAATACTTTTCAGTGATAAAAGGAAGTGAGCTACCAAGTCACAAAGAAAGACATAAAGGAACCTGCAATGTGTATGATTAAATGAAAGGAGCCAATCTGAAAATACTGCATACTATGATTCCAACCATAAGACATTCCAGAAAAGGCAACATTGTACCGGAATTGACAGTAAGAAGATCAGAGGTGGTCAGAGCTTCCAGCAAGGACAGGGAGGATGAATAAGTGGAGCATGGGAGATTTGGAAGGAGATTTTGAAGTATTCTGTACGGTATTGTAATGCTGAATATATGACACTTCCGCTTGCCGAGGCCCATAGAACTGTACAACATGAAGAGGTAATTGGAGCCATGAACTTTAGTTAATAATAGTTCATCGGTATTGGTTTATCAATTGTAACAAATGTATCACATCAACACAAGATATTAGTAAATGGGAGATACTGGGTGTGTAGGAACAGGATGAGAGGGCATATGGAAAACTCTACTTACTTTCTGTTCAGTAATCTAAAGCATCTCTTAAATACAAGGACTGTTGATATTTTTAGAAAAGATAAATTTGATTCTGTAAATGCATGATTCTCAAAGCCTCATGTGTCTCTGCGTACTGTATAACCCAAGTTGTACAGAGGCATGAGGATAAATGAAGTATTGAGAGGGAGATCACACACACACACACACACACACACACACACACACACACACACACACCTGTGTGTGTATATGTATATTCATGTATATATGTAGTCATGTGTGGCATAATACACTTTAGTAAACAATGAACCACATCTATGAGTCCTCCAGGGCAACTGCCAGTCTGACACGCTCCATTCATGGTAAGTGCCCTATGCGGGTATACAGTTTTTATCTTTTATATCACATTTTTACTGTTGCTTTTTATGATTAGATATACAAATACCATTGTGTACAGTTGCCTACAGCATTCAGCAGAGTGACATGCTGTACAGATTTCTAGTCTAGGAACAAGAGGCTCTATCATTTAGTCTAGAAGTATATTAGGCTCTACTGTCTAGGCTTTTGTGTACACTATGTAATATTTTCCTAAAGATAAAGATGCCTCACAAGGCATTTCCCAGAACATAATTCACCCATCATTATGTGACACATTACTAAATGTGTGTGTGTATGTGTGTGTGTGTGTATATGTGTGTGTGTGTGTGTGTGTGTGAGAGAGAGAGAGAGAGAGAGAGAGAGAGAGAGATCTTCTTATAACTTTTATTTTATTGTATTGTATTTTTTTAATTTTGAGATGGAGTTTTGCTCTTATTGCCCAGGCTGGTGTGCAATGGCACAATCTCAGCTCACCGCTACCTCTGCCTCCTGAGTTCAAGAGATTTTCTTGCCTCAGCCTCCTGAGTAGCTGGGATTATGGGCATGTGACACCACTAATGTTGTATTTTTAGTAGAGAGGAGGTTACTCCATGCTGATCAGGCTGGTCTCCAACTCTTAACCCCATGTGATCTACCCACTTTGGCCTCCCAAAGTGCTGGAATTACAGGCATGAGCCACCGTTCCTGGCCTATTTTTTAAATTATTATTATTTTTTGAGATAGGATCTCGTTCTGTTTCCCAGGCTGCATACAGTGCTATGATCACAGCTTACTGCACTTTAGACCTTCCAGGCTCAAGGGATTCTCCCCACCTCAGTCTCCCAAGTAGCTGGGACTATAAATGCATGCCACCATGCATGGCTAATTTTTGTATTTTGTGTTGAGATGGGGTTTCTCCACATTGCTCAGGATGGTCTGGAAATCTGCCTACCTCAGCCTCCCCAAGTGCTGAGATTATAGGCGTGACTCACTGTGACCCTGCCTTCTCGTAACTTTTATGAAGAAACTGTTCCCATGTCAGGGATGAGGAAATGGAAGCTCAAAAAGGAAAGAACCTTGTCCAGGGTTCAACAGCTGCTGAAAGGCTAACCCCCTAAGTTCATGTTCTTTCTTTGATCAAACATTTTGGGGCTTGGATTAAAGTCATTAATGAGAGAGTACCTGGGCTTGCTTGGGAGATTTTTGTCGAAATTGTCATGCAGGCATGTAGGGATGAGTACAGAAACGAAATACCCGAGAACCAGTGAAAATGCAAACCGAAGGGGCATTACTCATTTATAGCTACCCAATTTCACTTCAGCATTATACAAGAGTCCTGGCACACTTATGGAATTTTTTGTCTCCACTGAGTTAAAAAGACCTTATTCTTTCGAATCACTGACTAAACAGTGTTTTCCGTACTCTTTGCACAGGACGTTGACTGACTTGTACAATTTGATAAAACCAATGCCTGAAATTAATAACAATATGTCCATGACAATGCCTGTCAAAATGACTATATTTTTCTGGCTTGTTTTGTTATGTTGAAGACATTTTTAATTCTTCAAATTAAAGCTCATGAATATTTGTCTGAAATGAAACCACTCTCTTTAACATTGTAAAGTGAATTAGAAGGGGTTCCTTCCTCCTGTATACTTGGAGTTTGTATAAAATTGGGATTGATTCTTACTCACTTATTTGGTAGAATTTATCTTTATTTTTTATTTCTTTGTTTTTTTTTGAGACAGTTTCACTCTTGTTGCCCAGGCTGGAGTGCAGTGGCACCACGATCTCGGCTCACTGCAATCTCTGCCTTCTGTGTTCAGGCAGTTCTCCTGCCTCAGTCTCCCAAGTAGCTGAGATTACAGGCATGCACCCACCACATCCAGGTATTTTTTTTTGTGTGTGTGTATTTTTGTAGAGATGGGGTTTCACCATGTTGGTCAGGCTGGTCTTGAACTTCTGACCTCAGGTGATCTGCCTGCCCTGGCCTCCCGAAGTGCTAGGATTACAGGTGTGAGCCACTGCATCCCGCAAGTATCATCTTTCTTAACTCCAATATACACCCTCTCAGGAGAGCCCATCAGCCATCTCACTGCATGAAAACCCCAGACATGGTGGGTGACCCTAAAGAGCAGTGAGGAAAAGGAGAAAGTTTGGTTCCTGTGCCTTTCTCTTTGCTCCAGAACTCTTGAGTTGGCTGTGGGATCATTGTTTAATGAGATTTAATGAAACATCTTTATTGTTTCAGCTTCCCCCTAAAAGGTATAACAAGTCCAAATTTTAATTCATATTGTAAGTGATCTAATGGACATTATACAATGCAACAGCATCCAAACGGTAACCCAGAGAGGAAAGAGACCCGTGCTGCTGCCTACCAGGTCTCTAGAATGAAAAAAACATTAGCTGAATGTATTAAATTTCAAACTTCTATGATAATTTAATATAAATATAATCCTTTGGTTTAAATATGCATTGCATACAAATGCATCTGAAAGTTTGCTCTAAAGTAGTAAAAGAGGAGATACGGCTTTTTTTAGAATGAGAACTAAGCAACACAGAAGGACACCTGTGTGCCACATTAAGCACATTTCTCTGGAGGAAACTTTCTGGCACAGGTTGTTGAGTATTATAGCTCAATACTCTCCTATAACTTCCTTATGGTCCTAGTGTAGGAGATAAAGAAAGACCAAGGATACTGGTGAAAGTCATGAGTCCTTTCTACTCAGTTTTCTATTAACTCTTCAATGAGAAAATGTCCAGTGGAAAGCTCGTACATGCTTATTATTTTTCTTTAATTTCAGTCCAATAAAACTGCATCATTTTATCATTGAAAATATTCTGTTATTTACCAGGAGCCTTGGTTTGGTTTAATTTTACAATTCCTTCAATTTTATGATGATGAAATGGCCTACTTACCTTTAAGTCTGTTGCCAATTCTAGAATATGAACTGATATTTTTCTAGTGGTTTTGCAATTTGGGGTACCTGGCAGTTATTATAAGCTCTGAAAGTGTTTAGCTATAGTAAAACCTGGTAAAAATTGCATTTCTTATGTGCATTACTTTTAATCTTCTGGTTCCGTATGCTAAAATGTATGTGTATGTGTTTTTTCTTTTAAATACCACATTGGTGTTTTGTGATGGACAAATAATTGAAAAGGAATTAGCTTTCTGAAATACTACATTTTGGAAAATAATGTTTTTCTTAATATAATGTTGTGAGTATTGTGATATCATTAAATGGTCTTCAACATGCCTTTTTTTTTTTTTTTTTCGAGATGGAGTTTTGCTCTTGTCACTTAGGCTGGAGTGCAATGGTGTAATCTCGGCTCACTGCAACCTCCACCTCCCAGGTTCAAGCAATTCTCCTGCTTTAGGCTCCTGAGTAGCTGGGATTACAGGTGCCTGCTGCCACACCCAGCTAATTTTTTTAGTTTTAGTAGAGTCGGGGTTTCACCACGTTGTCCAGGCTGGTCTCAAACTCCTGACTCCAGGTGATCTGCTCACCTCACCCTTCCAAAGTGCTGAGATTACAGGTGTGAGCCACAGCACCTGGCCTTAACATGCCATTTTTATTGAGTATGTACTATTTGATCTTGTGAATATACTTTTTTGCCTCTTCTGTTTTTGTACATATGAAATGCATTTGAAACTTAGCTTTGTAAGTAATCTTGTAATCCGTGTCTGTGTACATACCAATATTGCTTCTTGGCCTTTTGAACAATCAGTTTTGCCTGACAGACTTCTTAAAGAGTAACTTATTTTCCCCATGTGTTACAATTATGGCCAGTACTGGCTGTGGTGATGGAATATTGTGACCATCCATTGTACTTCTCACCTTGATAATTCCCACAATTTAAAGAGATTGAATTTTTTTTTTTTTGAGATGGTGTCTCATTCTTGTTGCCCGGGCTAGAGTGCTGTGGCATGATCTAGGTTCACTGCAACCTCCACCTTCTTCGGTCAAGTGATTCTCTTGCCTCAGTCTCCGATAGCTGGGATCACAGATGCCTACCACCATGCCTAGATAATTTTTGTATTTTTAATAAAGATGGGGTTTCACCATGTTGGCCATGATGGTCTCAAACTCCTGACCTCAGGTGATCCACTTCCACTGCCTCCCAAAGTGCTGGGATTACAGATGTGAGCCACTGCTCCCTGCCATAAAGAGGTTGAATTTGATATTGCACCCATACTGGGGTCAAACTCACACCACCCTTTTCTTGTTACCTAACTAGGAAAAGGTGTGAAGGCTATGAGGTTAAAGAATCTCAATGTGAGTTCCAGAAAGCTTTCTGTAAAAAACAGTTAATCAGGACTGTATCTCAAGAATTCCCCAAAGAGAAAGTAATCAGAACCTGAACATAGGGGCCACTGGATTATTTTTACAATCCTTCTTCTTAAACTTATTTGTTTTTTAGAATTAGTTCATTAGATTTAGAAGAGAACACTTGATGAGCTGCCACCATTTAATGTACATGAATAAATGCATGTACATATGTTGAATCTATAATGCTTTTTCACAATGCTAGCTCTCTGATCGTTCAGGAAGAACACACTGGTTGTTAGTTGACCTTCATTAGCTTTTGTCATTGGGAAAAGTGTTTGTGTGAGCATTTTTGCAAGAATTGTGTGAGCTGATGAATGTGTGCCTGTGTGTGTGTCTCTTTTACTGTCAAGAATCTTCTATTTATTATTTGCTTGGCAGGCTTATTCTGTACTGAGGAGGATGAAACTCCAAAAGCTCAGGATCACAAGCTCTGCAGCAGGAACTCAGCCCCCTGTTCTCTGACAACCTTCCATATTGATCTTTGCTCCTCCTTAAAACTGATTTTATCAGAGATCCATAGAATGGTGGACCTATGAGGTGTAGTTTAATTCTTTCACTTACTTGTGAAGAATTAAGTCAAGTGAAATCACATGCAAAAGATCATGCATTAAGTGAATAATTGAATTAAGAATGAAACGTCAAGAATTTGGTTCCTGAAACTCTAGTTTGGTCAATAAACATGCTAAGGAATATTCTGTCCCACTGGTGACAAAGTAAAGCAGACCGAGAAACACACTTTGGGTCTTAAGCAGTGCTTCCCAAACCTTAACCTAGAAATGAATCACCTGGTGGACTTTGAGATTCTGTTTTACTAACAAACATCCAGGTTATTACTGGTTTGGGAACAAAGTTTGAGTAGCAAGCATTACAACAAAATGGCCAGTTCCTTTGCCCTTAATATAACAATTGCTCATATTAGAACACTTTTTGTGAATATGGAAATGTGCGTGGAAATATAAGTAATATCTCGATAGGTAAGCTTAAAGAAAGTAGACTTAACCTGTTATATTTTAAAGATAGCTAAATTCAGACAATCAGAAGTACTGTCTGAGTTAATTATTGAGTAAGTAGGAGCATTGTGAAATATACCATGATGCCCTACAAAAATATAACCCTAGGTTCTAATATGTACTTGAAGAAACTTATTAGGTTTTCTTTTGTTTTATTTTCCTTTGCTTTATCTAGAAAGCTTATACATACTAAATATTAGGAAATCCCCCCAAAATAATAACTCTTGAGGATTGATTTTATACCTTAGCCTTTACCTGTGAATGTTTCTATAGACATAGTATTAGAAAGAATTCAAACCACAAAAGGAAGTATGACGTTAAAAATGATTTCTGTGTTATCTGATGCAGATAGAAAGACAGGAAACACAGCTTGCAAAGAAAAATGCTTTCCTTTGAAATGAAAAGACTGACTGCTTATGTTCTTTGTAATCTGGAACAACTTACAAATAGTAGCGCCTGAGCAACTTTGAAATAATACCCTCTGCAATGGTCTGAATTTCTCCAAATTTCAGACATTGAAATCTTAACCTCTCAAGGCGATGGTAGGAAGTGGGGTTTTGGGAGGTGAGTAGGTCATGAGGGTGGAGCCCTCATGAATGAGAGCAGTGTCCTTAGTAAAAAGCCATAGAGGCTCCCTGGCCCCTTCCACTCTGTGAGCACACAGTGAGAAGGAGGTCATCTTACAAATAGAAAGTGAGTCTTCACAAGCTGCTGGTACCTTGATTTGGGCTTTTGCAGCCTCCAAATAAATTTTGGTTGTTTATAAGCTACCAAGTCTATGGTATTTTATTATAGCAGCCAGAACGGACTAAAATATCTTCTAATCTCCTACATTCTCTTGTCTTATCCTGTGCTGTTTTTCCAACAGACCTTGGCCTCCATTCTCATGAAACTCGTGAAAAACCTGATAAGCTCCTTTTACTGAGGTTACTTGGGGTCTGCATATCACCTCCTTCCCAGGGATAGTTGCATCTGGCCACAGGTTAGAAACTGTGTGTTGCTTTTAAAAATAGCTAATACTTAGGTTCCCCACCCCTACCACCTCCAGCTGAATTAAATCAGATGCTGGTATTTTCAAAAGTTATCGGCCGGGCGCGGTGGCTCAAGCCTGTAATCCCAGCACTTTGGGAGGCCAAGGTGGGTGGATCATGAGGTCAAGAGATCAAGACCATCCTGGTCAACATGGTGAAACCCCGTTTCTACTAAAAATACAAAAAATTAGCTGGGCATGGTGGCGCGTGTCTGTAATCCCAGCTACTCAGGAGGCTGAGGCAGGAGAATTGCCTGAACCCAGGAGGCAGAGGTTGCAGTGAGCCGAGATCGCGCCATTGCACTCCAGCCTGGGTAACAGGAGCGAAACTCTGTCTCAAAAAAAAAAAGTTATCTAGGTGATTTTAATGTTCAGTTAAGGTTTGTAATCAGTGTTTAAATAAAGACAAATAGAAAGGATACAAATTTGAACTGAGAGGTTAACTCAGAAGACATCCAGGGGCAGAACTGCTGATTGTATATGACTGGGTGAAGTGGTTGCACATACATTGTGTATTTATCATTTTTGACCCATAAAAGAACATCAAAATATGAAAAAGATTTTGGGCAAGGAGGCCGTGATGGTTAATACTGAGTGTCAACTTGATTGGATTGAAATATACAAAGTATTGATCCTGGTTGTGTCTGTGAGGGTGTTGTCAAAGGAGATTAACAATTGAGTCAGTTGGCTGGTAAAGGCAGACCCACCCTTATTCTGGGTGGACACCATCTAATCAGCTGGCAGCACAGCCAGGATATAAAGCAGGCAGAAAAACATGATAAGACTAGACTGGCTTAGCCTCCCAGCCTACAGCTTTGTCTCATGCTGGATGCGTCCTGCCCTTGAACATTGGACTCCAAGTTCTTCAGCTCTGGGACTCTGGCTTCACTGCTCCTCAGTTTGCAGATGGCATATTGTGGGACCTTGTAATCATGTGAGTTAATACTACTTAATAAACTCCCATTTGCATATATATATATATCCTATGAGTTCTGTCCCTCTAGAGTACCCTAATACAGGGATATTCTAAACACACTTTCATTTGTAACATAAAGGCTGCCTACAAAAGGAAAGGAATTAAGTAAGTCCCATGACGCTGTAGTTTATGCCCTGTATTCTCACCTCTTGTTAGCAGTTTGTTTGCCACACCCCACAGCACAGAAAATTACCCAGCAGACTGCTCTGTGTCTGTTTCTGGGTAATTTTCTGCTCTGGGTTATATTCTTTTTCTTTCCTAGTATCTCTCAGTACTTCCTTCTCAGAACGAATTCTGATCACATGGAAGAGGTAGCTAACCAAATGGAATTCAGCAGCAACATCTTAGAATGTTTCATGACCTTGAAACTGTGCTCCAAAGTGACATATTGGTCCTTCAGTTGGTAGCCAGATCTCCCCCATTGAATCCAGTTTTAACAGCAGGACATCACCATTGATTCTGACATATGAGATCATATTCTTGCAGCTTATGTAGCAATGCAGTCCCTTTAAAGACGGAAGACCTACATGGCCCCTCCCATCTATATATATCTATAATTGCAGCAGAAGCAGATCTCTTAGACTCTTACCCCACTGATAAGGAGTAAGGTTCAAAGTTCAGGGCTCAGATGCTCCTTGTCTGCCTTTTTTATTATAAACAATGGCCTTACCCAAATGATAACGAAGGTATAACGTTCTGAATACAAATCTGTTCAATCTAAAAATGTCACACAGGACTCCCCTAGAATTTGTTATTCTCCTGCCACTGACACTGAGCTACTGTATTTGAACCTTTATATCTTTGGTGTTCTGTGTCTGTGTTAAGTGGCTCTATTCTTCATCAAATTTTTCTCAGGAGAGATGAGCCAGTAGACCTCTAAGAAGTACTGTGTAACTCCATTTTCATAATGCTATGAAGAAATACCCGAGACTGGGTAATTTTAAAGAAAAAGAGGTTTCCTGGACTCTCAGTTCCATATGGTTGGGGAGGCCTCACAATCATGGCAGAAGGTGAAGAAGAAGCAAAGGCACATCTTACATGGAGGCAGGCAAGAGAGTGTGTGCAGGGGAACTGCCCTTTATAAAACCATCAGATCTCATGAGATTTAAACACCATCACAAGAACACGACAACTGCGTGGGAAAAACTTACCCCTATGATTCAAATACCTCCTACCAAATTTCATCTGAATTTGTAGCTGCCATAATCCTCATGTGTGTGAGGTCCCTCCACAAATCTCATGCGGATTATGGGAGCTACAAATTCAGATGAGATTTGGGTGGGGGCACAGCTCAACCATATAAAGTGTATCCCACTTCTCAAAGCCCACATAAAATATTATAAGACGAACACCACACACAGACACTAAAAAGACATAACCCAAGGATTTCAATAGATACTCTTCTATACAATTGGATTGCATGATCTTTCAAAACCCAAGATCTGGTCAGGCATGGTACCTCCTGCCTGTGATTCCAGTACTTTGGGAGACCTAGGTGGACGGATTACATGAGACCAGGAGTTTGAGACGAGCATGGCCAACATAGTGAAACCCTGTCTCTATTAAAAATACAAAATGTAGCCAGGCATGTTGGCACATGTCTGTAATTCCAGCTAGTCAGGAGGCTGAGGGTTGAGAATATCTTGAACCCAGGACATGGAAGGTACAGTGGGGTAAGATTGCATCACTGCACTCCAGCCTGGGAGAGGGAATGAGACTGTGTCAAAAAGCAAAAACAAAACCCTAGATCTTTTTGTTAATTCATTCTCATTATTTCTTCTAAAAATAACAAACAAAAGTGAATTTACTTACCTGTCCATTACTTGGTGTGTTTTTATTTTCTTATTCCATAACTGGATCCCACCTGTCTAGATTATATATGTTGCTTCAGAAATCCCTACACTTTTTACTTTACTTTTACTTTTTTCCCCTACACAAAAAATATTTTGTTTTTGTTCCCTTTTTTTTACACTATAAAAGTAAATCCCACTTCTGCCATCTGTCATTTAATATACATTTAGCTTTTTGCTTCAAAAACATTTAATATTAGGGCCAATCTGTGATTTCTCTAATTTGGAGCAATTCCATCTATTCCTAATATTTGTGAATGACAAATAACAAAATTTGGAATAACTTTTACATTTGTTTATTTAAAATGATTCCTCATTTTATCTTACTGATAAAGGGGCATGTTGTTATCATACAGATATATAAGCCATTTGCTGAAATATGAACAAATTTCTCTGAATTTTCTATATGTCCTTTGGTCACATTATGTTGGATTTTCTCCTAGATATACTCAGGAATAATTTCCTGTTGTTCGTTGGTGTCTCATATGCATGTTTTAGCAAAAATGAACTTGCCACTTAGAGTACCAAGCACCCTCAGCTGCTGAAAGCTAGGGATCTGCTCAAAGGCACACATACTGTATCAGTAGCACAGATGATCAGCAGACCAAGGAGGCAGAGAGTGTCATCAAGTAGTAGACAATAGCTCTTGTGGGGTAAGTTAAAATATACTGCCACTCAGATAACAGTAGAATTCTAAATGGCCAAATCTTACTGCATTTCATTTTTAGTATCAAGTATATGTCAGTGATGAACAACTAAAATATATGTTCAATGGCTTGAAAAATAGCACGATTTATTTTCTTCTTTTTAATAGCCACTGAATAATTATAAATGGAAAACTTAGATAATCCAGAATTACTGTATGTGCTTATATAATATACCATAAAATTGTATCAAATTATTTGTGGTTATATACTGTAAAATATATCATAATATACATTAGTCTTGGTGTAGTTAAAAGAAAAAAGTTAATGTTGTGGGACTATCCTCTAGAGTGTTGGAAATGTTATAAAGCGTAGAGAAGTTACTGTTGTAGAAACGTGAATGTTCTTGCCAAGAATATTCAGGTAATTAGAGTGGTATGGGACGTGTAAGAGATTAGACAATGTGCAAAACATTCCTCTCTGACTTTGAGTGATATTTTATGGTAATGGTGCTCTCTAAAGTGGTAATCAGTGATTTTAAGGCCTGTGGTAAAAACATCTGCACCACAGAGCAGTAAAAACAAGAAAAATCTTGAGAGCTCCTTAAGTATGAAATTTTGAAAGACACTTACACAGAGATAACTTCATAAATTGTGTTAATCTTTTGGATTCTGGCTTTACAAATTTCTGTCTGACAAAAAGTTATTATACATTTATGTGTATATTTATTTATTTGGGTTTAGCTGGAGCAAGCGATGTCGTGTCCTCCTGTCACTGCATTTACATAATCTATCTTGATTTGCTTGTATAATTTGTTCCCAGCGATAAAATTCATCTTATACTAGTCTATATTTATTCTGTTGAATTAAACATTTTTACTGTCCTCTTCTCATTTCCTTGAAAAGTCTCTGGTGATACTAATGGTATTGGTATATTTTGTTTCCATATACATGCCTTATCAAACTAATATTATATGTGATTTTAATTTTGTAATGCTTTAGAGTAGATAGGCAGATTGAGAAAGAGCGCATATAAATAATAAACATAATATTTATCATTATTACTTTTAGTGCTAGGTTACCAGACAGTGCTTAAATTGCTTTGTATAAGTTATCCTATTCATAACTCTCATAATAACCTTAGAGTATAAGAACTAATCTGTTATGAAATCAATCGACAAAGAAAATTAAGATTCTTAATTGCTTTGTATAAGTTATCCTATTCATAACTCTCATAATAACCTTAGGGTATAAGAACTAATCTGTTATGAAATCAATCGACAAAGAAAATAAAGATTCTTTCTCTCTCATATATATACATAGAATGTATCATAGATACACTATATATCGAACACTATTATTGTACACTATATATAGTTAGTTGGTGTTTTGTATACTGGCTTTTGTGTCTGTTATATCCTTACTGATTTCTATCTACTTTTTCTTTCACTTGCTGAGAGGGGAGTATTAAAATTTCTAATATATATATATATATATATATATATATATATATATATATAGTAAACAGCATATATCTATATCTCTATCTATCTATCTATCTATCTATCTATCTATCTATCTATCTATCTATCTATCTTAGAAATTTAAGTTCCCCTCTCAGTAAGAATATAGCAGACACGAAAGTCAGTATACAGCACCCCAACTAACTGACATTTATAGAGGATTCCACCTAACCAAAACAGAATATAAATATAAACGATACATTCACAAAGCTAGATTTTAAGTTTGACTATAGAAGAAAGCTCAATACCTTTGAAGTTACTGAACTAATTTTTTTTGCATTAATATCATAATAGAAATAAATTTAAAAGGAATAATAAAGATATTGAAAATGTTTCTAAAATACTCCTAAATAACTAATGAATTAAAGGACTTAAAGGGAATACTGGAAAATATTTTTAAGTGAAAACAAAAGCAAAACCTATCAAACTCATGGGATTTAGTTAAAACACTGATTGGAGATAAACCTTTAATTTTTAAATTCATCTAAAAATAGCAGAAAAGTTTAATTCGATGATCATTGTTAGAAGGTATAAAAAGAAGAAAAATTAAACCACTGTCAACAAAAATTAAGGCAAGTAGAAATCAAAGAAATAGAAATGAGTAATAAAGGCAACTGAATCAAAACTTGTCTTTAAAAAGATCAGTAAAGTTAATAAAACTCTAGTCAGACTGATCAAGATCTAAGCCTTAAATTAAGAAGTAGTAAAAGTGGGACTCAGGACAGCTGCTGCAGGAACTGTATGGTGTCTGGGAAAGTAAATTTTATGAACAGCTTTAAGCCAATCAATTTAAAACTTAAGTAAAATGGACAAATTCCTTGAAAGACACAAACTCACTGAAGACACAGGTAATCTGAATAGTCATATATGTAGGAAAGAAACTATATTGGTAATTGACAATCTTCTCAAAAAGAAAATGCCATAACCAAATAGATGGTTTTACTGGTAAATTATATTAAATAGTTAAGAAAAAACAATACAATAAACCGAATGTAAATTCTTAAAGAAAATAGAGGATGAGGGGACACTTATTTTATTAGATCTGCAGGGTCCTCAGATCTTACCAGACCAGATATGATAGAAAATTTTAGAAAGCCCTACATGTCAATATTCTGTGTGAACAAAGATGTACATTTCTTTGAATAAATATGAGAAAATTGAAATCAGCCATAGACTAAAAAAAGATGATAATTCATGATTCAGGAAAGATTCTTTACCCGTAGCTAGTTTCATGGATAAGGCACCTACAACAAAGACAGGTTAACAGGAGAAAATTATATAATTTTATGTAACAGAAGTTTTGCATGACGGAGCAATCTCCATAAGAAAATGAAGACCCCATGAAACAGTGAAACTGGTGTGTTTTTATGTTTAGGTTGGATGAAGGGTAGAAAGTCATGGAGAGAGGTAATGGGAGGGGAGGACAAAGTTCATTCATGATGATCAACTAACTGGGGGGAACTTGGCAAGGCCTGTTTCTTCAGATTATTCTCTTAAAAGATAAGGAGTTCCTTTCTTTGTATAGAGTGAGAACCACTCTATGAGGATCTTCTTACCTTCTTCAAGAGAATGCCAGAAAATTCTTTCTATGTTTTACAACCGCTTTAAGAAAGAAGGGTGAGGGGAAGATGAGAAAACCCTTTCTGCTTCTGCTCTTTTCTCAAATGCCAGGATGCCATATTTGGGGCAGCGTGGCTTGAACCACATCACAGACTTAAGTGGAGATTGTGTCAGCACTGAAAAGCTTGGTTTAACACTTGAAAATCAGTCAGTATATAAATTCTTCATTTTAACAACATAATGGAGAAAGGGCATATGATCATCTCAATAGTGGAAAAACAGACTAAATTCAGCATTTTTTTATGATTAAAAATTATAGGAAGGAAACTAGAAATAGATGGGAATTTCTAAACCTGATTGAAGGAATGCACAATAAGATAAGTAACTTTTTTTTTTAAAGACTTAGTCTTGCTCTGTCACCAGGCTGGAATGCAGTGGCACAATCTCGGCTCACTGCAACCTCCACGTCCTGAGTTCAAGCAATTCTCCTGCCTTGGCCACCCAAGTAGCTGGGACTACGGCACATGACACCACACCCAGCTCATTTTTAAAGTATTTTTAATAGAGAAGGGGTTTCATCATGTTGGCCAGGACGGTCTTCATGTCTTGACTTTGTGATTTGCCCACCTCAGCCTCCCAAAGTGTGGGATTACAGGCATGAGAAATTGTGCCCAACCAAGTAACATTTTTAAGGTCAGGCATAAGGCTTAGGTGTCCACTTTCATAGCTTTTGTTCAATAGCTACTGGATGCCCTTGCTAGAAAAGTAGAGTAAAAAAGGAAATCATATGCATGCATATTGGAAAAAAAGAATTCAACATGTCTTTGTTCACAGACAAAATATGTGAAAAAATGTTTAAGATTTCTCCAAAAATGTACTCTTCACTTAATATTTAGCAAGGTGACAAGATTACTATGCACAATTTATTATTTTCCTGTATATTAGTAACAAATAATTGAAAATAAATTTTAAAATGTAACATTATTTACAGCATTTAATTTCATAAAATGCTTTGGTGAACATAGAACAAAGTATGATGCAAAACTTGTAGAAAAAAGAATTCTGAAGAATTGTGTCAAGATATTACAGATATTCTAAATATATTTGGAGATATACCATGAGCATTCATTTCAGGCATTTTTATCTGCACAATATTCTCTCCAAACAGACATAGAAATCCAATGTATAAAACCTTGATTAAAACCTCAACAGCTTTTGTGTGGAAATTATGCTGAATCTAAGATGCATATGGAAATGCAGAGGATATAGACCATCCAAAATAATATTGCAAAACAAAAACAAAGTTGGATATTAAGATTTGCTATAAAGCCACACGGTTCAAGACAGTGTGTGATACTGACATAAAAATAAACACCTAGATCGTTGGAACATAATATCTCAATTGACTTTGGGCAGTGGTGTTGAAGTTTTCAATGGGAACCGTGTGTGTGTGTGTGTGTGTGTGTGTGTGTGTGTGTGTGTGTGTGTGTGTGTGTGTGTGTGTCTTTTAACAAATGGCACAGGAAACAACAGAAAATTTCTCTGTATCCGTGTCTATAGCCACCCTTGTCATTTTCTCATGCTATATACAAAGTATTATTTAAAAAAAAAAACCTATACAATAGCTCTTTTCCTGTTTTAGCCCATTTCTGACAGACCAAGTCACTGTTAACTTGAATATAATAAATTCAACACATCAAATACTTCTACAAAAATATTTTATCTGACCTCCTCTGTTTAACAGATCTAATCATGAGATTATATGGAAATTGAAAATAAGCAAATTGTTCTTAGGTAGCTATGGAGGAATTTATAAGGAAAATAGCAATGAGTATGTGATTTGTGGCAGTAGTTTTTGAAATTTTTGGATAATCTGCTGAAAACTATATCACACAATTTCAGGGATTTATGGATTATCTGAAACCCATTCATGGATCCAATTTCAGTTAAGTACACATGGTACATTGCTTAATTCTATGCTCTATTTTTTGTCATACTGTCCAATATTACCAGCAATTATGCTTTACCTCTCTCACTGACATTAGAATTTTAAAATACACTTAAATATGCTAATTAATCCTTATTCCAAACATCAGTAAGCTAAAATTCACACAAATTAACCATCCACTCAATAAACCCAGCCTCACAAAATAGATCCAAGAATGAGCAGGAAAATGGAGCAGGCTGGAATATGAGGGCAGAAACAAGGAAACATTGGACTGATCTTGGACTTCATAAAGTATTACACGAAGGCAAGAAAGCTGGAATGATACAAATTCTTGTTTTATTAGGAAATTTTTTTATTTTCAGAATGTCTTGTTGGAACCAAGTGATTTGAATTCCCTGGAGATTTTCTTGGTGTATGGATTTTGCTACTGTTACCAAGATGGGTTTAAATTCATTCATTTTATTGAGCATCTGCCATGTGGTAGATGTTGTGTTTAGGCTGTGAATATGAAGATGGATGAAATGCAGAATTAGAGTTTTGGCTTTCAAAAAGCTTGCAGGAGCAGGAGCAAAATATGCCCTGAGCAGAAAAGGAAACCATTAAATATAGTGGAATTTCACTGTGGAACTTTGGGGAAAGACTTTCTTAGAGAGAGAATCTCAGAAGTGAACTTTGAGGAAAAGATTTGCTGAAAACAACTGATAATTTAGTTACCAATTGATAACCCATTCTTTTAACTGGCCACTTGGCATAGGGAAGCCACTGAAATGTCATTATAAACATTATTGTCATAAATTAACTAATTTGCATTATATGGCCTCTTATGTAATAGAGAAAGCTTGTTGTTTTTAAAGTACATGACAATTAAGCACAGAACTACTGCTATAGAAAAGAAGTGTTACAAAAAGCCGTAGAGGTGTAAATCCTTTTATTGCTCCAGTGGGAGTCATTGTATGGAGAAAAGATTGAATTCTTAATGAAAAGTAGACCAGAGTCAGAAACCCTTCAAATCCTTTTTTATTTTTCCTTTTGCTTTTTCTTCTTTCTGTAGTACATAATCCCTCTGCAAGAAGAGATGAAAATCAAGTTGTGTATATGTAAATATGTTTAAAGCAATTAGGTAACTGACAATAGCACCATGTGACATTTTCACAGTAGGCTGGTCTATTGATAAGAACCATCATTCAAGATGCCAGCCTCAATACAAACTAAAGATGCTGTTGTGAATAGGCGAAAGCAGCAAACAATAGATTGCAACAAATAAAACCTTGACGTTTCTAAGCCATGAATCAAGGGCTTTGTGTCCTAGAGACAGCAGTGACCTTCAACTTATAAATGCTTGGCAAACTAAGGCTGAATAGTATGACTGGTGTAGATCACACAGGACAGTTATAAAATTATAGTATATTCTCTGCCAAATCACAAATGAAGAATCACCTTTTAGTAGATTATTGGATCTAAGAAAATCAATGCTTCTGCATCTGAGTTAAGCATTTATAATATTTGTTGTCATCCAAGAGTTATGCTTCAGACAGTCTTTTCCTTTTATTAAAGAAAAAGAGGGAAATTAATTTGGGGTCAGCTAACCGCTGGAAGCCTTTATATTTTCTATCAGTGAAATATTTGAAGGTCTTTTAAAGTGTTGCCCAAAATAAAATGAAACCAGTGACAATGTGGAAAGGTGTAAAACTAAGATGAGTAACTACCAGGTGGCCTTATCCTTCATATTACAGTTTGTGTCTTGTTGGTTTAATGAGGAGTGATGAGACAAAATCAAGCAAAGAGAAATCAAGGCAGAATGTTAGCAACTCTTGTGTAATAGTGAGATCTGTTAGAATGTGTATGGATCTCCATGGGGAGCTTCTTCACCTGAGTTATTTAAATCCAGACTGGACAGTGAACATGCCATGTGTACAATCTTACACTACAAGGACATAGTAGATGACCTAGTAGTTCTTTTTAAAAATTGTTTGTTGTTCAATATATATGAGGTTTGGCTCAGCAAAAGTTCATCCCAAGAATGGATTATATCAAGGCAACCTAAATCTTCTGCTTATGGTGTGAAAGGACTTAGTTAATTTATTGGCTTATTATGGGGCAAGCATTATGCTAGGTGTTTTCCTAATAAATATATGAATATATTGTCATGATAGAATTATTACTCTAATTGGATGATGATGCTTATTGACAGAGACTTTAATATAAACATGGACAGTCTGGTAAAAAATGAAAAAAAAAATGATGAAGAATGAATGAATGTAGCTGGTATTAGACCAGTGTCTCTCTGACATCAATCTTATGCTAGTCCTGTTGCAAACCATTATACCATCAAAAATCAACCCAAGTTCCTCATTAGAATCTCCAAATATTAAAGATACTATAATTATATAAGTTGTTAAGAAACCACGCTGTGGATGATTACCATATATCCCAAGCTGATCAGTGTACTATGATCTATTAATTCCCAAATTGTACTTAACTTCTTGTTAATTTGTCTATGAGGACAATTCTGATTACAGGATGAGTGACTGAGGCTAATGTCCTCTACGTGGGATGAGGTGATGAGGGTAGAAAACTTAAAAAAGGTTAGAGTGCAACACTCACAGAACAATGAAAAGTCAAAGATACTTGTCATATTCTCTCATTGAAATACTGGAGATTAGTAAATCACCTTTTGCCTCTGTAGAGAAGCCATGGTTGCCTAAGTTTGAGAAGCAAAAGAGATGTAAGCATTCCTTCTACCATACCTGCAACCAAACCTCATATTTTCAACACTAATACCCACGTATATTAGGGAAAAAATGAGATAAAAGTAGAAAACAAGTTTTTTATTTTAATTGATTTTAAATTATGACAGTAATTTTGATAATTAGAATAAATTGTGAAAGGATCAGCAGACAGCTCCTTCTGTCGTGGATGAGTAAATCAAAGGAAATTAAATCTAGCCAAAAACAAAAATGAAATTGCCCTCCTGCTATAAATAAGTAGAAACCTAGAAAAAAAAAAGAAAGCAAATATTTTCAGACATTGGTATTTAGACTGCACTACTTTCTTAGAAAAGGGAGCCAAATAAAGTTCCAGCTTCATAACTCTTTCTGCCAGGAGTCAATTCTGGAAGTGCAGTGCAGAGAGAACACAATTATAGCCTAACCATCTTGCTTAGTTGAGGATGGAGAAATCAGTTATCGGGATACTAAAGTGCCTCGGATATTCTAGGCAGATTGTTGGTAACCAGAAACTTATGCAGAGACAATGGCTCAAAACTCTTTATGGAGCTTTCTCTGGTCTTTGGATAATGATAGATCTGCACATAAAGACTTTAGGGGTGTGTGTTTGTGTGTGAGGGGGTGGGTGTGCTTTGAAGATACTGCTCCACTGTCTTCTGACTTGCATAGTTTCTGATAATAAGTCTGCCTGAATCTTCTCTTTGTTCCTATGTAAATTATCTTTTTTTGTCTGGCTACCCTCGACACTTAACTTTTTCTCTAATATTCAGCATTTTTAATATGATGTGTCAAAAGGTTTTTGTGTGCTTTGTGTTTACTTATCCTGCCTCATGTCCTCTGAGCTTTGTTGACATATGATTTTGTGTATTTCATTAATTTTGACAAACTCTTGGACACTATCCCTTCAAATATTTCTTTTGTCCCATTCTCTCTTTAGTTACACATGTTATACAGTTTGATATTGTTCACATCTCTTGTGTTTGCTCTATTCTTAAAAAAAATTACAAAAATCTTCTATTTTCTGTTTCTTTTTTGTGGGTAGTTTCTACTGAACTAATTTTAGTTTACTAATTAGCTTTTCTTAAGCTGTCCAGGAGCTTGTCAGGCATGTATTTTTTAATCATGTTTTTAATTTTAGCATTTCAATTTAATTTTTTAGTTATGTTTCTCTCCCTGCTGCAGTTTTCCATCTGTGCATCATATTGTCATCTTGTTAGTCAAGAGACTCTTGCATTTTAGTCATAGCTACTTTAAAACTCCCTGTCAGATAGTTGCAACATCTGAGTCATCACTAAAACAGGTTCCATTGATTACTTTGTTTCTTGAGCATAAGTTTTTTATTTTTTCTTGATTTATTGTGAGTCTCATAATTTTTTGGTTGAAGCTGGATATATTGTATGTGACAGTAGGGACTGATTTAAATAATACATACCTGAGATTGAGCATGCCTTGATTTTTGATAGGCCTTTGTTCAGCTGCTGAATTAACTTGGTCTGTTTTTCGGCTGGGTTTGGGTATTGTTGTATATAGTTACCCTCCTGAACTAGGTAACAGTGATTATCAGTTCTTGTAGCATTATCTTGCTTTTAGGGTGGAACTCTTTTGACCAAAGACTTTTCTTAAAACCTGTTTCACCCTTGTGTTAGGTTTTCCTCTTCTTTCTACACCTCAGAGAAAGTCTCTAGCAATCTTCTTGCTCATCTCTCTGTAGTAGACTGTTGTTAGTTACTACTGAATGCGTGCTAACCTCATCGTAGAGATTGAGGATTTTCTGTTTTTCCAATTCAGCTTCAGTCTTCAGAGGTACTGCGTCACTAGGTCTTGGGGGTTAAAGTCTTCCCACTGAACTTCTTTTAGGCTCAATGGAAGGGAGTCTTTAGTGATCTGGGCTTATGATGATTTCTTTCTCTTTCCAAGTTAGTGTTTTGTTTTGTCTTAATTTGCTATGTCAGGTGCAAAATATGCTGCTCTTTTCCTGGTGATGAAGACATTGTTCTATAAAGGAGACGGAGGATCTGGACCTGAGCAGGGCTTTGTACCTTTCTTGTAGTTGCTGCTGCTCCTTCCCCTAAACTTTCCAGCCTTGCTGTCAGTCTTTCTCAGGAAAACCCTGTGAGCTCTGTGCAGAATGATTTGTGAGTTCAAATTCCTCCAGTGTCTTTGGCTCCACTGGGTTCCACACTCAAATGGGTCCTTGACCTTAGGAATTCTTTACACATTTTCAAATTTTACTGATTTCTTCTCACAAGCTTGTCTGTCCCAGGTAAGTAAGTATATGCATCCAGTGTATCATTGAGGGTGAATCTTTCCTTATATTGGAAATTATTTTGTTGCCATGGCATTTCAGCTCTGTGATGGAAAGGCATTTATTTTGAAGATTACCTACCCCTTTCTGTTAAACAGGTAGAAACACTTTCCAGCTAACCTAAGAGGAAGCTGAAAGACTTCTAAGACACTAAATTTTAGGTGGCTTATTATATAGCAATAAATAAAAAAATAATAAAAAAACAATGCTCATTTTTATTTTACAGAAGAAATTCTTTAAAAGCTACACATTTTCCTCTACCTAAACTTCATTCATATTGTATGATTTTATTACTTGCTAATTTCATTATTGTTTAGTTTGAAATAATTTGTGATTTAATTTTAATTTATGTGCATTAAGAACATATAATTTTTGTAAATGCTCTTTTACAAAATTTGAATTATATCATATGTTACATATGAGGTCTTTTCTTATTAATATAAGTGATTGTTTTCTTATGTCACTAAATATTTATAAAAATCACTTTAATGTAATATTTTATTTCAAATGTAATGTTAAATAAAAATAACCAAAAAGTATAATTAAAAAAAAATTTAAGCTTTTGGGTAAATAGTTTCATTATTAAGTTTCTTTGAAATGATTATAGTTTTATTGCTTATATAAAATGTCCTTACTTGGTTCTGAATCAAAGGTTGTATATATGTTCCACTTAAAAACAGCACTCAGACTTGCATAGGCATTTTTTTTCAATGAAAATATACAAATGGTCAATAAGCACATGATGAGATATTCTGTATTACTAATTATGAATGAAATGCTGGCGGGAGGGTAGAGACTTTCAGGTTGAGAAGATGAAAAAGTTCTGGAGTTGGACAGTAGAACTGCACAACAATGTGAGTATACTTAATGCCACTAAACTGTGCATTTACAATGATTAAAGTGGTATAAAAGATTTTAAATCAATAGAAGAAGGCACTTGATTCAGCTACAGTTAACAAACAAAACTTTGTTATTTCTGACAAATTTTCACTGTAATATCAGACACAGTTATTAACCATTAAAGACGAAACCTGACTCCTCATATCTCAGCTGTATTCATGGTAACTGTACTTTTCTTCTGCATAAGTACCAATAATTCTCCTTTATCATCGCAGAGAGAAACAGTGACATGTTATTTTATTTATACTTGCCTTAAAGAGAGATTTTGATTTGACATATTAGAAAAAATGGCATATTAGAGTAAGAACAAATAATTCTTTCTTAAATTTGACATTTAAAATCACACATAGAAGAGAGAATGCATTAAATGGCTGGTTAGAAAGGAACTTAAAATTCTGAGAACTCAAAAATATTCTTATATGTAATTTGAATATAGCTTTGCAATTATGCAAATCTCCATATACCTTAAATGGTTAGGCTGCATTTTAAATCATGCATGAATTGTAGGAATGCATTATTGCCTGAAGGATGCTAAATACTTTCAGCTGTAAACAATATTACCTTTATTAATTGTATGTTATGCTCTAGTGTATTATGTTTTCCTCTTGATAAAATCTCTGATTTTTTCAAAGAACTCAGTTTAAAAAGACCACCTTTGTTTCCTCTTCAGAAGATATTTAAAGTGTGATTTCCAAGTTCCACACTTCCCTCACTATTTTTTCAATATAGACGCTATCCCTGAAAGACTGGTTTATTTTATATTTATATAATTATAGTTTATGACTACTTGATTATAATTTACAATTATAACATCTTGTAATAATCATTGAGATTTAAAGAATGGAGAGTCTAGGCAAATAATGAAGACAAATAATAACCAGCTCAACAGTAATTAATATAAGATCATAGACATCCTGGGCACATGAAATATCATCATTCTTTCTACAAAGCTCTGTTTGCCCATTCTTCTTCTGCCTTCATGTGGTACATTTAGTGATAGCATTCATTTCCTGAACATATTCAAAGTTCACAGAGAATAGCATCCACCAAGCAAATTTTACACTTGGAAAAGCCCTAGAACCTATGTTGGGTGAATCTGTTGTTGAGGGTGGTCAGAAGAAGAATAATCAAATGCATCTATGACTATAACTATTTCCATATATTGTGTCTGCCCTCTTCCTCTATTACTCCGTTCTTCATTGTACTTCAAATAATGGGCAGTATTTTCCTCCTTTGACATCATTATATACATTTATGTTGTCAGGAACTTACAAACATGAAATTGATCACAAATAATTGGGAATTCTCATACAGATGATAAGGTGCAAGGGAACATTGGAAATTGCCTCATCAATTACACAGCTGGACCTCACTGATGGGGTCATTATCATTCAACACTCAGTGGCAAGCTCAGTGATGCAAGAGAAGATCTGTGGAGCTGTCCCTCCTGCCACCCTTCCCACCATGAAGGGTGAATGATTTCACTTTACTAACTCAGCCATTCACCTCTTTGTCTCTGTGACCCTTTTTCTCTCCTTTTGTTACTTATCCTACTGAACTATCTGCTCAGATCTTGCTCTTTGCTTACAGTCAGAATTCTTTGACAGAATTAATGACCATTAAAAGCTTCCAAAATATATTATCCTTATTGAATCTAACTTTTGTAGCATAGTCTATGTAACCTGTGACAAGCGTACTTGTTTTTGTACCAATCATTCATTCTGGAAATTAGTAAAAATGATAACAGGTTTTTTGGGAATATCATGGGCCAGAGCTTATTTAAGGATTTTTAAATATATCACTTAATTTAATATGCACCATAATGCTACTGAGTGGTTGCTATTGATACATTTAGCTCACAGAGGCAGCGGTAGCATAAATAACCCACAATCACATGACCAACAAGTAAGAAAACTGTATGTTAGCTCAATAGTCTGCCTCCAGGTTTTAACATTGAACCACCATGGTATACCACTTCTATGGACCTCTTTTCGTTTCTCTGTAAAATGAAGATTTATTTTAAGATTCAGACCTGTATGTACATGTTACTCTTCCCATCACCCAATGTATTGTAACTGAGGCCCTTGATTTAATTACCTGCTGGCTTTCCTCAGAATGGCACCGGGCACATGACAGACACAATACATTTCCAAAAATACCTTTCTGTGTTGTAAATTCCTAGATGGTAATAACCGTGTTTTATATTGTTTTCATACCCACCTGCCCAGTACCATAGCTTATGCATGCAGATAATTAAAGAAAATTGTTTCTGGAGGAATGAAGAAGCTATGCTGCAAATGTTTGTCCCTGCTAAAACTCATGTTGAAACTTAGTCCCCATTGTAACTGTATTAGGAGGGTAGTGAATCTGCCCATGGTATCTGAGAGGTGGGAATCATTGGGAGGCAATTAGGAGTAGATGAAGTTACAAGGGTGGGGCGTAGTGGCCTTGTAAAAGCAGAAAGAGAGACCTGAGCTGGCACTCCACGCCCCTCACCATGTGATGCCCTGTGTTGCCTCAGGACTCTGCCTGGAGTTCCCAGCAGCAAAACAATCCTCTTCAGAAGTAGCCCCTCAACTTTGGACTTCTCAGTCTCCATAACTGTAAAAAATACATTACTTTTCTAAAATGATAAATTACCCCAGTCTCAGGTATTCAGTTATAGCAACAGAAAACAGGCTAAAACAGAGAGGGAAGACAACTAGCATGTGGAGTGCTTACTATTACCAGTAAAGTCCTAGACACCAACTAAGTCTGCAAATATAAATATGACATTAACTCCCTGTAAACAAATAATAATTTCACATTATTCATATGGTATACTGAGAACTATATTTAAAAAAATCTAGACATGTAAAGTAACTTTAACTAAATCATATAGTTTGTGACATAATGGGTGTATTATTGAATACATTATTTGAGCCAGTCATTATTCTGAGTCCATTATGTAATTATTTTATTTAGTCTTTTTGGCTTTATAAGGTAGATATTATAGGTAATGAATTGTGATTTACTAACATTGCTTTCTGCATCTAAGATCTTATTAGCATTATAGAATAATTAGAGTCAAGAACTGTATTTCCTGGAACATTTGTGTCTAAATGGTTCTGAGTTAGAGTTAGCCAGTGAAAAGTAAGAGACTTGGAATGAGGAGTGGAAGAGAGTCCATTATTCTTAGGAGAGAGTGTGGACAAATGCAGCCTCATTTCAGACATTTTTGTAAGCTGTGGCGTATCCAATCTTACTGAGTTTCTATCTTGCAATTGTGGCAGCCAGACATTGCATTTGCTCAGATTTCTATGATCTCCTGCTTCATACTTGTTGGGGCCAGATGCTCCAGAATCTCAGACATTTTGTGTGCTTTGACGTTTTAACCTGCTCTGTTCATCAGGCTGAAGTCCTTTGGGCTGTTTCTGTGGTTCTCCAGCTACCACCTTTTTATCTAAATCTTCCCTATCAGACCTTCTCTCATTTTTACATCATCTAAGTCTTCTATTAAACTGTTTTGTACCAATAAAAATTGTAGTGACTCTCTTTTGAGGACCAAACCCAATTTTCTATCTCCTTTTCACAGATAAAATAACTGTGTCAAGAGCAGTTAAGATGCTGATTAGCTGTCCCCAGTTAGGAAATGTTGAAATTGAGATTTAAATCCAACAATTCTGACTCTAGAGGCCAAGTCATAATAAAATTGACTGCCATTCTACCCATATAAGAAAATAGGATTCTAAACCAGCTTCAGCTGATTCAAAGATTTTTTACCTTTTCCTGTAGACAAGTAAATATTTCATGGAATTAAACAAGATCTTAACTTTAGAAGAGGAAGTCAAAACTACTTGTTAAATCAGAAGTTGTGTGGAAGTTGGGTGCATGCAATAGTAGTTATTTTAAAATTTGGATCTCGATATTTCATCTTTGGTCCTTTTGTAGCTTTCTTTCATTTTTATTTAGTTGAACACTCATATGTTTTAGGCACCGCTCATTTCACTCTTTTTTTTTTAATGTACCAGGGAAAACACTGACTCATATTTAACATGGGCTATTGTGTAAGAAAAAAATAACCCAAGATCTGTAAAATAGACATTGGATTTATTAACTGTAGTATGTTCATGTATACTACAATGAAAACCAAAATAGACAGATCTTAGTGATATAATATTAAGGAAAAAAAAGGACCTAAAAGATTTTATACAAACAAATACTCTCTGTGTAAAATTAAAAGTAATTAAAAACAAAACTGTTTAAGAAAGTGTACAAATGTATACAACTACATAAAACAGAAAGCAATTAAATGTGGCTATGGGGTTCAGAATGACGATCATGGCTGATGGGGGAGTTAAGGAGACATGACAGGAAAACTACAAGGTCAGAGATAGATTATTCTTGGTAGCAAGTTCACCTTATTACCATAATAAAAATAATTGGCTTTGAATAGTTCACATTTTGCAAATATGCTTAAAATGATTTAAAATGCTAATACTTAGAACTTTTAAAAAATGTTACTTGGTTAATACATTCAGTTGATTTTACTTGTTCTCCTTCCTTATGCTCTACACTTTTTCACAAATAAAATTTGACGGATTGCTCCCTGCCAGAATTCCACAGAGTCTTTGAATTGAAGAGTTTATATGAAAACCATAGATGTGAAAGGGAGGTGGAACACAATGTTGCTTCTCTCAAGTAACTTTTACCTCTTTTGAAATGTACGTGACTAGTTTCTGATACATACATTTTCTCAGTGCAATAGACATATGTTCTTCTTAAATACCTGCACAGAGTAAGTATATTCTTGTTGAACTTTGCTTTATCTTTGGGTACTGACAATTCAGTTATTATTACTAACTGTAAAGGGTGCTGACCAGATGGCTTTTTGGCTATAAGACATCTTGTTATGTAAATGTAGCTCTTGCAAGTAAAGTAAGTTATTTCCTCTGCTCTTGGGAAGAGTACAGAAAAAAATGGGGAGAAATATGGAGATTTTGAGACACAAAGGCAAGCCTGAGATTAGACTTTGGTTTTAATGTAATAGCTCAGACATGTGTTTTTTACTAGTCCATAATCATTAGCTCTTTTAAAGTATAATGATGTCACAGTGATGATCTGCCTGTAGATAAACTTTTAATAAACATTAATAAATTTGCAGTATCTCTCCAGTGAAGCATGTATTCCCAATTATATTTCTTACCCATATTTTGATATATTTTCTTCCAGACCTTAATTCCATTCTAACTACTGCTTTTCATGGCACTCAATGGATAACAAAATAAATTTATAAAAATTTAAAGAGCTATGGTAGACTTAGAATCAAGTCGCTGATGAATTCCACATCCATATAATTTGAAGATGTCTACATGGACGGGTGCCAGGAACTTTTTGCTTTGGCAGGAGCTTAAGTTAAGTCATAGGCGTGACTGGGATGGAGAAAAGCAATGAGAAGAAGGAAAAAATGAATCACGAAGATTGTGGTGTGCACTTTGTAAACTATAAAGCCAAGTGATACTTTCTGTACACTTAATTCATTTACACAATTTATGAAATAGGTACTGTATAAGATCCTAGTTTTAAAAAAGCATTTGTTAAATAAATCATAGTAAATGAGAGAAACATTTATATACAACTAATCACAGCACAAGTTGAAGGAGCAATATGGTCAAAGGCTTAGCATACAGGCTGTGGGACAGTTCACCCTGGGGATAGGGTAAGCATCGAGAAAGCCTTGGTTAGAAGTCATATGAGGAGGTGATGTTTCGGTTTCATCTTAAATAAAAATTCACCAGAGAGAGAAGTAGAAATGGAGAGAGTACGGGCAAAAAGAGAAGAATAAGCCAGCAAAACAATGGAATGCATTAAAAAAAAATCTGGCCAGGCAGGGTGGCTCACGCCTCTAATCCCAGCACTTTGGGAGGCCAAGGTGGGTGGATCAATGGAGGCCAGGAGATCAAGACCAGCCTGGCCAACATAGTAAAACCATGTCTTTACTGAAATTACAAAAAAATTAGCAGGATATGGTGGCGCATGCCTGTAATCCCAACTATGTGGGAGGCTGAGGCAAGAGAATCACTTGAACCTGGGAGGTGGAGGTTGCAGTGAGCCAAGATGACAGGACTGCACTCCAGCCTGAGCAGCAGAGCGAGACTCCATCTTAAAAAAAAAAAAAAAAATCTATGATAATGGGTATGGCAATCACAGTCCTGATAGTCATAAGTGGGAAAAAGATGCCCCAGGGTGAACCAGATAAGTTAATACTCCCAGGGACATGAGCAGCCTCTTAGATGCTTTTAACTGTAGAATGCTTTGAGTGGCCATGTACTTGGTTGCTGGTGGAATAAGCAATGTGAACCTTTCAATTATTGGGCTTGGGCTTCCAGGACCACTGCCATCATTGCATTCATTCTTACTTACCTTGATTAATGGCAGAGTCCAGGTCCCTCAGATAACACATGAAAATTACAGTTAATTCTCATACACTTTTTTCTGCATATTCTATAATCAGATTCCATTTCTCATTTTTACCTTTTTTTCAGGACTTCCACTGTGTTTTGAAAATCCCTAGTTCTTCATCAGCTCTTCTCCAAACACTTCCCCCACGTTTGCTCCTGCCTGGCTGTTGCCCATGTTTTCTGAAGCATGACACATGCCTCAGGACTTCACCACGAGACATGTTTCCTTTTGGTTTCCCAAAGCCACTTGCAAATGATCCTTTTCTTCTTTCAAACACCCAGCTCCTTTGACTTCACCAATGCCAGACTTGACTTTTCTTATCATTCATTGTTGCTATCATCTATCAATTTTCCAGGAATACTCTTTCATTAATTGATAACTTCATTACCTCCAGTGTTCCTTCCTTCATAATTCATGAAGATATCAACTCTCCAAATTCTGGTTTTATATTTGCTTGCTCTCCTTAGGTTCAATGTTAGATATTTATCCATTCCCCACTCATCCATTCAATGGTCTCAAATAATCAACTTCCAGTCTACCATTTCTCTTCCTTCAGCTCAATGACTTCATTTCCCCCATGCCAGCATTTCTCCCACTTCATGGAGACAAAACTTTATTTCATTCTTCATTACTCTTTATGCATTCTGATATATAGACAACAGTCTATTACTTAATAACTTTTAGCATAGTGGTGTCACTTTTTCTTTCTTATTCATTGGCAAAACTCGATCCCTGTTTAAATTCAACTTATCTTTGCATGAGCAGAAGTCTATGGGAGAAAAATATTATAAAATATATTGTTTCTATTGTTAATAGATAAATATCTGAACAAAAATTTCAAGTGAATGAGTTTTCTGACACAAATATCACATTGGCACACAACACTAAAAGATTATATTGCTAGCAGTTTCCCTTCTCTACCCTCTAAAATGCCCATCTCACACTTCTCTCTTTGCAAACACTACATCCCCCATCTGTCACAGCTAATGACTTCTCTACATGCATCTTAGCGAAAACAGTCTGCAGAGAATTATCTTATCTTAAAATACCAACAACTACAGCCTAAGTGCATGCAATACTACCCACGCACTTTGTGGTCACTTCTGTTACGGTAAAGGAATTTTTTGGTTTAAATTTCAGTCTCTTCAATTTTGTGTGTGTGCATATCTTTTCAGACTTTTCCCTTACATTTTCCTCTTTCTCTTGTATCATTCCTTTCTCTCTTTCTTACTTGATTAAATCCATGGTGTACAAATATTTCTTAATATTACCTACCCTACAGAAATACAAAGCCACCCTTGCTCTTTTGTCTCTTTGATTTGCATTCATGTTTTCCTGCTCTTTTTCGTAATAAAACACTTTAAATGATTCTGTATGCCCCAGTCTCTTATTTTCTTTCCCTTGCCTCTTCAGTTGATTTCAATAGTGTTTTTCACCATACTATTTCATTGAAATGGTTCTTATCAAAATCTAAGGTACCCTGAACCATCCACACACAATAAATAGATATCATTTTAATCTTTGTCCTATTTCTCCTTCAGCAGTCTTTGACAAAGGTGACCATATATAACTGACATATTTTCTTCTCTAGGCTTTAGTGATGTGACACTTCCGCGGATTTCTTTTCTTCTTACTGATTTATCTTGCAAACTTACATGCTGACTACTCCTCCTCCACTAAAGACTTCTAATGTAGTAATGCCCTGGTATCTGTTCTTTCCCCTTTTCATTATCTCCTTAACCTGTCTCATCTAGTACTGTGGCTTTAAGTTATTACCTAGAAACTGAGTTCTCTCAGCATCGCTTGTAGATTATGACTTTTAAATGTGAATGAGATCAAGTGAATTCCTTAGGTCTAAACCATCAAATGGCCTCCATTTGATTCAGAGGAAAAGAAATGTCCTCCAACTGATGTGCCTGGCCTTCATTACCTCACCAATCTCTCCTCTCTCCTATTCCCTCCACTGCCTATCCTGATGTGGTTACAGGGTACTCTCTGATCCTCTGATTGTCTTTCAGCAGGATAGGCATGATGCTGCCTTAGAGCATTTGCTCTGGTTGCACCATCCTCCACATAAAGCGTTGTTCCTACAAGTGTCCACCTGACTAATTCTAAGTATCTTCAAGTTTTGTTCAAATGTCACTGTGTTAAAATCACATCCCCTTTGGAAGTCCTGTTCTTATTTGCGCTGATCTTTCTCTTCCATAACATTGATCTCCTATCATACTATATGAAAATGGATATTTATTTTTTTTTGTTTTTGGATATTTTAAAAAATTTTGTCTTCCTTCAGAAGAATACAATCTTCATGAGCCATGATTTTTAAAAATATTTTGTTGATCTCCATAATCAAGCACCTACCTGCCTGCATTTAATGAAGCCTCAGGATGAATTGGTTGCTTGAAGACATGTCCAATGGAGAGACTACATTTTGAAAACCAACATATTAAACTTTGACAGCCATATTGAACAACTGGAAATACCACATTTTGGGTGGAATTTCAAATTGGTATGAGCATCTCAGAAATCTGTTTGGCAATATCTATTAATACTGACAATAAACCTGTCTAATAAATATGCAATTTCAGTTCTACATTCTAAGCATATACCCAAGAACAATGAGTGTCTGTTTCCTCTAAACACATTCTAAAATAAACATTTTAATATATTCATTATAACATTATTTATAATAAAATAAAAAATTTTTAATTCTAAAATATCTATTCATGGTAGAATGGATAAGTAGCCTCTTTGTAATCATACAGTGGAATTTTGCGTACCAGTTAAAAATAGTAAATAGCAATGCAACACAGTAACACGGATAAATTAAAAACAATAGACAAACAAAAACTAATGTTGAGAATAAGAAACTAGACCCAAAATAATGACTAACATGTGCTTTTACTTAAATGGAATTCAGAAACAGAAACATACAAGAGTAGTCTATGATAACTGTGGAAAGCATCCTCCAGGATGGCCCCAGTGTATGCTTGTGACCTGGAATTCTGCACTTGGGTGTGTGCTTAATGGAGCAACTTGCATTTAGAAGACAGAACATGGTATGAGCAATAGGATGGTACTTCTGATTCTGGGTTAAGAAAAAAAACATAGTACCATCCATCTTTGGAAGCTTTTTTATCCACTGTCTGTTGCTCATTCTGAGAGAAGCCAGCTGCCATATGAAGAGGCCAAGTGGCAAAGAACTGAGGGAGACTTCCAGCTAGTAGCCAAGAAATCAGAGATGCCTTTAGTTCCACAGACCAGGAAGAGCATAGTTTCTTTTTCTTAACAACTGTGTAAGTGAGCCTGGAGATGGATTCTCCTCATTCAAGGTGACGTAGCCTCAGATAAGAAATAAGCAACAGCATCATTAGATAACTCAATCTGGAGGTACCTAAGCACACGCCTCAAGATTCCTGGGCCACAGAAACTGTGAGAAAAATAAATGCTGCTGGATTTTTGTTTTTTTGTGGTTTTGTTGTTGTTGTTGTTGTTATTTTGAAGTGGGTGCTGCCATAATAAAACTCTAAACTATGGAAAGTCTTGGGATCCAGTCAATTAATTTGAGGAGCATGTTAGTAAAAGTTTTTAAGTGTCTGGAAAAGGCTATAGAATATTGGACTTTGGTGAGGTTCTTGTTGAGCGTCTAAAGGGAAGAGAGAAAAATATTACAGAAAATTACCAGCAGGGGGGCTCTTTTCATATAGTGGCAGAAAGCTTGTGAACATTGTCACTGACTGTCATGTGGAAAGTAGAATATGTGCCTCATGAACTGGTGATCTAGCTAAGATTTCAGTGTAAAGTGTTCAAGATGCTAACTGGGTTCTTTTTGTTGCTCATAGTAAAATGTGAGAGGAGAAAGATAAATTGAGAGAACTTTTAAACAGAAAGAATCCCCGATGGACTCATTGGTTTTAAAAATGTGCAGCCTATCCAGATAGCTAAAATTAAGAAATGACTTCTGACTGAAGATCAAAGCCAGGGCACTGCCATAAAAATTTAGTCTAATGATAAAGCAAAGAGTATGATTGTAACAATGTTGTTAAGATATAAAAAAGTGAATTACGTGCTCCAGAATACTATTTAGTCACACAAAAGGCTCTTTAAAGATATTATATCTGCTCTCATTCAAGCAACAGTGTCTCTGGGAAGATTAAAGACATTTTCTCTCCAAAATCTTGGTGAAGTCAACGGTAGAGAATTCTTATCTAGAAGAGATCTGTGGAGGTGGCATTTGTCCAATGAAGGGAACCAATGAGATTGATAGGAGGCTCACAAAGTTTTTGTGAGAATTTTATCAGTAGAATTCTGACAGCTTAGTCTGAAAGAGAGACAAAGTGTACAAAATAAAAGAGGCTTTTGGACTCTGAGATTCTACTGAAATCAAGAAGCCAGGAAGTAGCTTCATATAAGTACCACTCTTCATGATAATGGTAAGATGACTTAGAAGGGGAAACAAGAGCCCAAAAGGAGACCCGGAAGCCATGGAAAATTATTCACACATTGTGAGATCTAATCAAGCAACTTCCAACATCTATACAGATAGAGTTCAGAATTTCTATGGATCACAATATCTTAATCCATTGATTTTTCTCCACTCTGCATAGAAATGTCTATAGTGGTAATATGGTTTGGCTGTGTCCCCACCCAAATCTCAACTTGAATTGTATCTCTGAGAATTCCCACGTGTTGTGGGTTGGACCAGGGGAGGTAACTGAATCACAGAGGCCAGTCTTTCCCGTGCAATTCACATGACTGTAAGTCTCACAAGATCTGATGGGTTTATCAGGGGTTTCTGCTTTTGCTTCTGCCTCATTTTCTCTTACCACTGCCATGTTACAAGTGCCTTTCATCTCTTGCCATGATTCTGAGCCCCCCCCGTGCCAACCATGTGGAACTGTAAGTCCAATTAAACCTATTTTTCTTTCCTGTCTTGGGTATGTCTTTATCAGCAGCATGAAAATGGATGAATACAGTAAATTGGTACCAGTAAAGTGGGGTGTTGCTGAAAAGATACCTGAAAATGTGGAAGCAACTTTGGAACTGGGTAACCAGCAGAGATTGGAACAGTTTGAAAGGCTCAGAAGAAGACAGGAAAATGTGGGAAAGTTTGGAACTTCCTAGAGACTTGTTGAATGGCTTTCCCCAAAATGCTGATAATGATATGGACAATAAAATCGAGGTTGAGGTGGTCTCAGATGGAGATGAGGAACTTGTTAGGAACTGGTGCAAAGGTGACTCATGTTATGTTTTAACAAAGAGACTAACAGCATTTTGCCTGCCCTAGAGATCTGTGGAAATTTGAACTCAAGAGAAATGATTTAGGTTATGTGGTGAAAAAAAATCTTCTAAGCAGCAAAACATTCAAGATGTGCCTTGGTTGCTGTTAAAGGCATTCAATTTTATAAGGGAAGTAGAGTATAAAAGTTTGGAAAATTTGCAGCCTGACTATGTGATAGAAAATAAAAGGCCATATTCTGGGGAAAAAAATTCAAGCTGACTGAAGAAATTTGCATAAGTAGCAAGGAGCCTAATGTTAATCCCCAAAACCATGGGGAAGTATCTCGAGGTCATGTCAGAGAACTTCATGGCAGCCCCTCCATCACAGGCCCAGAGATCCAGGAGAAAAAAATTGGTTTTGTGGGCCAGTCTCAGGGTCCCCATGCTGTGTGCAGCCTAGGGACTTGGTGCCCTGTGTCCCAGCCAATACAGCTGTGGCTAAAAGGGACCAATGTACAGTTCAGACTGTGGCTTCAGGAGGTGGAAGCTTCAAGCCTTAGCACCTTCCATGTGGTATTGAGCCTGCAGGTACACAGAAGTCAAGAATTGAGGTTGTGAGGGTGAACTCCCCAATACAGATTCCCTACTGGGGCACTGCCTAGTGGAGTTGTGAGAAGAGGGCCACCATCCTCCAGACCTTGGAATGGTAGATCCACTGACAGCTTGCACTGTGCACCTGGAAAAGCTGCAGACACTCAACACCAGCCCATGAAAGCAACTGAGAGGGAGACTGAACCCTGCAAAGCCACAGGGCAGAGCTGCCCAAGACCATGGGAACCCACCTCTTGCACCAGCGTGACTTGGATGTGAGACCTGAAGTCAAAGGTGATCGTTTTGGAGTTTTAAAATTTGACTGCCCCACTGGATTTCAGACTTGAATGGGTCCTTTAACTCCTTTATTTTGGCCAATTTCTCCCATTTGGAATGGCTATATTTACCCAGTACCTGTACTCCCATTGTATCTAGGAAGTAACTAGCTTGCTTTTGATTGTACAGATTCATAAGTGGAAGGGACTTGCCTTGTCTCAGATGTGACTTTGTACTGTGGACTTTTGGGTTAACGCTGAAATGTGTTAAGACTTTGGGGACTCTTGGAAGGCATGATTGGTTTTGAAATGTGATGACATGAGATTTCGAGGAGCCAGGGGTGGGATAATATGGTTTGGTTGTGTCCCCGCCCAAATCTCAACTCGATTGTGCCTGTCAGAATCCCCACATAATGTGGGAGAAACCAAGGTTGGGATAATTAAGTCATGGGGGCCGATCTTTTCTGAGCTTTTCTTGTGAATAAGTTCCATGAAATCTGAGGGGTTTATAAGGAGTTTCTATTTCTGTTTCTTCCTCATTTTCTCTTGCCACTGCCATGCAAGAAGTGTCTTTTGCCTCCTGCCACAATTCTGAGGCCTCCCCAGCCATATGGAACTGTAAGTCAAATTAAACCTCTTTTTTCCTCTTAGTCTTGGGCATGTCTTTATCAGCAGTGTGAAAATGAAGTAATACAGGGGTTATCCTGTTCCTGACCCAACATTGTATATTGAGCCTGTAGAAACCAAAATCCTGAAAACTATTAAAACAAATTGAATCCAACATTAAAAAAAAAAATACAAAAACCTTCAGCAAACTAAGGAACTTTCTAAAACTCAGTAAAAGCAGCTAGAAAAAAATATATACTTAATATCATACTTAATAAAGAAAGATTAAATGCTTTTCTCCTAAGATCATAAAAAAGCAAGGATCTTTAATTTCACCACTCTTATTCAACATTTCATTGAAGATATTAGATTCATTCATAAAGCAAAGCAAAAGAAAGGCATACCCACTGGAAAGAAAGGACTTAAACCGTTTTGTTTATTGTAAAGAAAATTCTCCATTGAAAATCCTGAATAATCTACCAAAAATTCAAACAAATAATGAGACAGCATGTTTCAAAATTCAGTGTTAATATCAGCATATCAATTGTGTTACTATATAAGTAAAAATCGAATGTTGAAATTTCAAAAATACAGTTTAAAATAGCTTCAGGAATATGAAATACATAGGATTAAACTATACAAAATGTAGGGTAGATCAGTACACAGAAACCTATAAAATATTGCCGAGAATAACTAAAGAATATATAATAAATGGAGAGAAACACTATTTTCAAGGGTTGAAATAAGAATATTTATCTGTACATTCAGTGTAATTCCAATTGATATCATAGCTGATTGTTTTGAAATTTGAAAACCTCATTTTAACTTTTTAAATAAAAATCCAAATCTCCTAAGTTAGAAGACTTATATGGCCTGATTTTAAGACTTATGAGTATAAAATAATTGAACATTATTACATTGGCATAGTAGCTGGTATAATTTAGCACTGAAACATCACATTGTAATGTATGAATATGCACAAGTATTTTGTATCAATTAGAAATAAAAAATAAATTTAGAAGTAATGTTAAGAAGCACACAAAAACAAGAGTAGGTATGATTCAGTAGAACAGAACAGGCTAAAAATATGCTCACGGATATTAATATATGATACATTTATTTTAAAAACATGTGCCTAAAGAATCTGATGGGTAAAAGATAGTTTTGTCAACTGTTGGACTGAAAGCCATACTCTAAAAGGAAGCCCTCAAAAGTAGTCTCAGAAACAAAAGCTTGGTCTGACCTTTTCTTTCTTTCTTTCTTCCTGTCTCTCAGAGCCATTCTCCTCCAAGGCTAGCCATAAAAACTAGAAACCTTCTTCTCCAAGGCAAGTCAAAGAAACCAGAATCCCTTTTCCCCAAATTCAGCCATTACTTTTTTTATTACTTTTTTTCACACCTTTCTGTAAAAAAAAAACTGACCATAAAAACATTAGCTGGCCAACGCTGTTTGTTTATAGGTCATTAGATCCCCATTCCAAAGAGTGTCCTACTCCTACAAAACAACCACAAAAATCCCCATTCTTGGAAAGGCCCCTAGAATGCAGACAGACTAGCCTTTCTGGGTTTCCTCACTCAGTCTGTCAACATTAGATCATACCCCGTTTATCCAATCATATCTCTACACAACTACCCATATTTTCTTAAATCTAAGCATAGAAATCTACAATTTCCTCTGTATATTTTGCCTTCCTTCTGAGGGCTCCTGTATCAAGTAAAATTATAATCAAATAAATGTATGTGCCTTTTCTCCTATTAATCTGCCTTTCATGAATGACTTTCAGCAAACCTTCAGAGAGTAAAGGGTTGTTTCCCTTGGCACCAACACAACAAATGGTAGTGGAATATATGAGTATCTATATGGAACAACGAAGAAAGAACTTAATCTTTCTCTCATATCAAAAATTAATTTTAACTGGCTTAGAGCTCTAAACACAAGAGCCAAGCCTATAAAATTTCTAGTTTAAAAACTAAAATAAAAAGTATGACCATAAAAGAAAATATAAGTCATGTATCAGAGTAAAGAAAATCTTCTGCTCTACAGAAAATGAAAATGCAAGCTATGGATGGAAGAACATATCTGCAGAGCATATTTATGATAAAGGACTATTTCTAAAATACTGGATATAAAGAAATTTTGTCCTCATAATAATTTGATTTAAAAATCATAAGGTTTAAATTCTGACTTTACCACTTAGTAGGCATATAATCCTGAGAAACCTACTGGGACCCTGTAAACTCTGAACTATGTAAATAATAATAATAGAATCTAGTCATTGGATTGTTGTAGGTTAACACATACAAAGCATATATTCCAGGCATATGTTAAGAAAATCAACATTATAACATAAGAGGGGCTTCAACATTTTCTGAAAGTTATTGAGAAGAAAACTTTACATTAGCTTTAATACCAGGCATTAAATGTTTGAAGAGCTCTTGTGGGGAAGAGTCAATATAACTTATATAAATAGTGTTGATGGGCAAAACTAGTGGGAAATTAATGTGAAACATATTTTTGAATGAAGGTAAGTAGCACAGTTTAGGACTAAGAGTTGCTCCTACTCAGAGTGGATGGGCTTATTAAGTGGTGAGACTTAATAAGGATGTGAAGACATGTTACAGAACAGAAGCATTCAGACCATGTTTAGCAGAGACCTGAGGACCCCGTACCTTTATGGAAGAGGTTGTGGGAAAGAGGAATTTTGTGATTTTGCTTTTCCCAGCCAGAGTAACTCAACTTTTTTTCTATTTAGCATACTTTTTATAAGTAGAATTCTTTTTGAAGGAAGTGTTCTGCTATTAAAATAAACATTTAAACATCACTGCAACAGATGATATTACTGCACTCAGAGGAAGGTTAAACTAAATAACCTCTTAGATTACCTCCTAGTCTACGATGCTGCATAACTTGCCCCAGTTTTTCCCATAGGCAAGCATGCAACACAGTCAGCATAGAGTAAAAATATAGAGCTGAAAGAATGCACCTATTATGCAATATCTCTAAAGGTGCCTTTCTTTAAGCTGACCTAGCACTTGTAAAAAAGAGGCAGTTTCCACCTTTGCAGCTTTGCATTTCACCCTTCCAGGAGATCCATATTGCTACATTTAGTCTTCCATTTTAGCTTTTGGAGACTTTATTCAATCACTCAACAGCTTATTGATGCACAGTTCTGTCATCTAAAAGCAAAAGTGAAAAACTCCAGGCAATTTTTCAAAGTGCTGCTCCGTGTTAATGGGAGGATTTTGAAATGCCACAAGGGAAATCATTAGAAAGAAAAAGAAGGAACCAGATTAAGCCACCCTGGATACTTTTTAAATTTTTAACAGAATGCTTTTAAAGTCTTTCCAAATTCTTAGAAAACAAGCACCATTATTTACCGGTTCATTATGTTTAGCACATTCATTTTTTTCATAGCTAAAGTATAATACAACTGCAAGGTTTATGCACACACATTTTTACAGATTTGGAAAATGATATTGCAATCATGGCTAATATAAAGTTTATGGTCGTATTTTTTCTTTGATGACTCAATGGTTTATAAATGTGGATCCTTAAGAAAATAAAAACACCACACCCCTCTAACCCATGATAAATGTGTTCCTGTGTAAAAATAATATCTGCTTTGTGTTGATTTATATCGTGGTATTGTTTCTGAGACTACAAAGTATTAACATAAGCTAAAAGTTTTTTCTCTGAACCACCTGACAATATGATGCTACAGTAATTTTTGGATTTTAAGGGTTGTATATATAAAGATTGCAGTTATCCGACCTTAGAGTATTTTAATAGGCTCAGGATAATTTTTCAAGAGGGTAACACTTTCTAACTCTAAGTTTAGATTAAAGTTATTTGTTTGACAGGTTCATCGTATTAGGCAACAATTTTGCAGATATTACAGGGCATTAAAAACTGATCAAAGCAGATGATTTGGCATAGTAAATTTTACTTTTTTTAAACTTCAACCTATTTTATTGCAATCTGGTCCCAATATGAGCATGTTGAATAATCACAAATGAAGGCGAACATCACCTAACTCAGGAAAACATTTTTCTGCATTCTTGATGACTTTTTTCACTACATCCTGGTCAAGTTCCTTTAGGTGGTTGACAATGTTGAGTTAATTTAAATTTCTTTCTAGTCAATGGCAGCTGTTAAAAGTACAGTCAAGGACATACTCAGTATCAAACCTTTAGCAAAGAGCATAGCTACTTCTCTGCCATTAAGATTCTTCCTTTTTGGTGATTCAGTAAAATTACAAATGGTGTGGCAAAGTACTAAAATTCCTTAGGCTATAGCATTCTCAGAGTAAAATATTTTTTAAACTAACCATTCTATGGGTTATACGTAATATATTTGGAATAGAGAATAATGTAGAACCATATCTCAGGTAATTGAGTGCTTAGAGTTTATGAATTCCTTCAGTAGAATGTGTCATTATGTTTTTGAATACTGTATATATTATGCTAAAGCTATTCTTTCCACCTGGTTTGGTTGTAACTTTTTTGGATTGTGAAATAATGAACTAGAGACCAGTATGACTGGTCTATAAATATATCTATATTTTTTTTGTTGATATATTGATTCAAAACTATCTCAGAGTTTACTGAATCTTAATCCCTGTGATATACCCTATTAGAGGGAAAACACATTAGTGAATTATGTCTGTGCCTTCAGGTATATTATAGTCTCCCTGTGAGAAAAAGCATGTAATAGTATAGGATTATCTGTTCTGGGTTCTTTGCAAAACTAGTATTCACCAACACTTCAGCTTCTTTGTTTTTTCTTTACATGTTCCTTTGAAATGAAGGAATTTTAAATCTGGGAAGTATATTTATAAACCAGTGGACTCTTCCACACACCATATATGCTGAGGTCCTTTAATGCAACCAAGATTTACCAATCACTTATCTAGAAAGAGGAGACTATGACAATGAACCAGTGAACGCATTATCTGGAACTCTAATTTCTTTCCATTTCCTGTCATAATTCATTCCATGGTTTGTTAGGACCTTTACCAGAGGTTGACTTGGAAGTGAAGAAACAGCAACCAAAACAAACAAACAAACAAAAATTATTGTTATTGTTACCCACACAATGGGTGGGTTCTGTTGCTTGCCAGGTATCAACCCAATAAGCACAACTTAGGAGGATTTAGCAAGGGGATTTTATTGTGCCAGGTTAGGAGAACACCACAGATAGTTCCCAAACCCATATCTCCCTCCACTGGGAGCTAGGTCAAGCTTTATAAACATAGGGTAATGAGGCATGACTCGAATGGATCTTGCAACTTCCTCATATTGGGAGGAAGTATCCAACTGGACTCTTCCATGATGGTGATGCCAGAGCTCAATCTGATTGGATATTGGATTCTGTCATTTGGTGGTCTTCTTAATTCGATTCCTGCTCCTTAGCAGGGCACTGTGGTTCCCCTTGTGGTTATACATCCGGTTCATCTGAGCATACTTGGGTTATCTGACCTGGGTGGGGGTCCATGACACCTAAAAAACAATGCACAACTTTGTTACATAAAAGCTGACCCAGATTGGTCTGGTGCAGTTATGTTATTTCACAACAAGTTGAGAATAATGCAAATTATAATAATGGCCAAAGTAGCTGAAACCAGAAGCCAAAATAAGTTGTTTGAGGTTTCAACTAGTAGGGCTGTTTCTGTGCTTCAGTCATACCTACTTCACCTGTGAGACCACTGGGGCACAAATGAGCATAACTTATTATCCCACTCCTGCACTAGATCGTGTGACTTGCAAACTACAGCCTAGAGAATGATATTTTTATTTTAGTGTGTATCTGTGCTAACAATTATTATCAAGTCCAATTGATAAAAAAATATGCAAAATTGAAATGTCATCTGGACATCAGAAAAACAACTACAATGAAGTCAAAGATTTAATCCACTAAAGTTCTTTGTAAGTCATCTCAGTGACTCATGGGTCCATCTGAATCTCCTCTTCACATACTACCCACATCTTAGAGATGTTTTCTTCCCAGCTGCAGGGAGAAGGTCTCTTTACTGCAGCAAAAGTCTCATTATCCTTAATACTAAAAGCAAAGAAAAATAACCACCTTACACTTATTACTGATGCCATTAGTGTTATGGGAAGCTGGGTTGGTTGCTACAATATTTTTCATCAGAACTCATTTCTTTCTGTTCCCATCAAATATGCCTTTATTAACCCCAGACTATCATAGTTCATTGAACATAAGAACCATTAGGTCCCATTTACAATCTTCTGTAGATTGTTTTCAAAATGCACTGGATTATCTGAAGTGACTTGTCCAGTGTCAAACAAAAAATAATTTGAAAAAAGCTACCAAAGAGTTTTATTTCCTTGATGATATTAAAAAAACAATATATTCTATTCATATTTCTTCATTTGGACAAAAGCTGGCTAATGAAACCCCTTGTTTATCATAGACATGGTACTGAATGCCAAAATAAGATTTTAGATAAAATAGAAAATAAAGAAATACTGGATGCGGTGGGAGATTAACAATACTCCCCCAAAAAACATGATAAATTGAAATCTAACTCTTATAACAGCTTACCTGAGTGTTGGGATATCTTATATGTCATGGGCCTGATAAGGCTTTTTTATCTTAGCTGTCCTGTGTTTAAACAAAACAGATCACTCTTAGGAGAGATGAGCTCTATTTTCTAGTCAGTGCAGTATAAAAAGGAGGTTCGTGTAGTTTTTCATTTCATTCTCCTTCTGAGGTGAACTCACTACAGGGATATTTTCATGGGAATCCATCCAGTCTTTAATGACCATGACTATTATTGATACAAACAGAAATGTATTTGTTCACAAAAAGGTTGGTTTCTGAGAGCAGAACTATAAAATAGAGAGTGTGGATTGCATAAAGATCTTTCTTGCCCTAGCTGTAGGTTTTTTTCCTAGTGGTACATCCCTTAATTTCGATTTTTCTGTACAACAAAGCATTTGACTAATATGATTTACACATAGTTTTAAATTTAATATTTGATCTTTCCAGGTGTTTTTATTTTACTTATTGAATGTCAACTTGATTAGACTGAAGGATGCAAAGTATTGTTTCTGGGTGTGTCTGTGAGGGTGTTGTCAGAGGAAATTAACATCTGAGTCAGTGGATTGGGAGAGGAAGACCCACTCTCAATGTAGGTGGCACTATCCAATGGGCTGCCAGCACCACTAGAAAAAGCAGGTGGAAGAAGGTAGAAGAAGCTGGCTTGCTGAGTCTTTCAGTTTTCATCTTTCTCCCATGCGGAATGCTTCCTGCTCTTGAACATCAGACTCCTCCAGGGTCTTTGGCCTCTAGACTCTAAGACGTACTCTAGTTGTATGCCAGGGGCTCTTGGGCCTTTGGCCACAGACTGAAGGCTGCACTGTTGGCTTCTCATGCAAGTTTTCTAAAATTCATCCCGAAGAAAGTCCTCCTACTTCTCAACTCCTGTTGGGGAATGTAGAGGTTGTGGAAAAGGGAGGAGGGAAACTCAGTTACAGTGAGTTCCTAGCAGGTGGCATACACTGTGTCACTGTATTTGCCTTCAAAAGCCCCGCAAGCTGTGTGCTAACATTCCTTTCAAACAGTGGAAAGTCTAAGATGAAATCCGAGTCACTCTGTCCTCTTGACAAAGTTGTGTCACCATGACAATTGTAGACCCATCTAAAATTTGTTATTAGAATCTTCCAAGGCTATGCATGTTTAATTGGAAAGTGATGTAAGTAGATTTTTTGAAAACACATAGACATAAGAATTAGAAGACTGAATTTGACTTCAGCCCATACTTCTTCTTATGTCTGTACTGTGTGACAATTCACTTAATATTCATGAATCTCCATGTTCTCCATTTATACATGGGGTTAATGATAATATATGTATTATTATTAGAGCAAAATATATTAGGCATTAGAATTATTTAAAAATGTAATGAATATATACTAACCTCTTTTTCTCTTTAACTAATATATAAATATATAAATGACAGGAATGGAACAAGTAATTTCCCCCACAACAGGGTTTTCCAATCAGGAAATTTTATACATATACATAAATTATGTATATAATGTATAATTATATATTACACATAATTTACTTATATAATTATAAATTATGTATAATATGCATTATATAGAATAGTTTGTTTAGGTTATATGATATATATATTATATCATATATATAATATATATCATACATATTATATATATAATATGTATCATATAATATATATGATATATGTATCATATTATATATATGATATAATATGTATCATATATAATGATACATATAATGATATATATAATATAAATGATGTAATATATATTGATATATATCATAATGATATATATGATGTAATATATAATGGAATATATTATATATATTATATTATATTATAAATGTTATAAAATATATATATTTATCCTATATCTATATCTTTTTAATATAGGCATTTTTCTTATACATTTTCAAAATCTTCTAAGTTAAAAAGTCAAATAATTTGCAGACATAAAAGACAAAATTTTATTCTCTTGTTAACTTCAAGATCCATATTTTTTCCTACAGAGAATCAGAACAAATATTGTGAGGAGGTTATAAAGTTGGCTTTTGCCAGGATCACACTTAAGAATTACCTGCTGTAGAATTTCTATTCACACAGGTCACAAAGATCACCCGTAATCATATAAAAACAAAAATTTCTTTCCAGGCTATATAACTAAATCTGCCATTTGCTTGCACACTTTGTCTTTGCTGACTACTCAGGCAAATAATACACTTAGTCTCTCAATTGTAAGAAGCTCAATGTCTTCTAACTTGACTTAAACTCTCAGACTGTCTTCACATAGATTCTCAGTCTATGGTAGAATAGGTTGGAGGATAAAAAGAAACATATAAAATTAGTCATCTTTCTCCCCATCATTTATAGCCATAGAAGTTGTTTATTGTCATAGCCGGTCTTTAAATCTGAGCTTCTTTCCTCATAAACTGGTATTTGCTCCTTCTCTTATCCTGCTATGAATCATAATGCTATTAGTGAAGCAGTGTCATTGCCTGGGGTAAATACCCAAGGTCTATCGTCTCATGCCAAGAAGATGAAGGACACAGACACAGGAGGACTGAGTTTTGGAGTGGAGGTTTAATAGGCAAAATACAGAGAAAGGAGAACAGCTCTCTCCCTTTGGAAAGAGAGGGGCTTCCGGAGAGGAAAGTTGGCCCATTGTGGATTGCACTAGACTTTACAGGTAGGCTTGAGGGGGCAGTGTTAAATTTACATAAGGCCCAAAGATTAGTTCAAGCAGGTGTGACTTTTAGGTAGCAAGCAGGGAAGGCTGATTTTTCCACTCAAATATTATTATGCAAATAGGGTATTTGCCTGGCCAGCGCCAGGCAAATTGCTGTCTTCTCATTACTGTACAAGTGGTTTATCAAAGAGAAGGGAAGAGGGAGCAGCCATTTTGAACATGGCTAGTCCCAGGTAGTATATTCCTGTGGGCACAACTGCCGGCATTCCCCCCTGCAAGCTCCCAGCTAGCTTGTCTGTGTCTGCAGCTCAGTTTTACACACTGCTCTGCAGTGTGTAAAAAAATATGCATTAGGAAAGAAAATGATTTGGGGGCTACTTTTCATTAAACATCAAACCTTACCAAGGACTTCCATGCCTTCACTATCTGCCTAAATGAATCCTTCTTAACTCCTGTATCATTAGATTGGTGTAAAAGTAATTGCAGTTTTTGTCCTTTTAATGACTCTATTTCCAAATTTGGTCACATTCAGGGGTTGTAGATATTAGGGCTCTAACATATGAATTTGGAGGGTGTGGATGTAATTCAGCCTGTAACAGTTCCCATGTCTGTAAGGTGTTGCTGTGATTAAATGAAATGCTATCTAAGAAAGAGCATGCTACAAAACCACCAAATAAGGACCAAAATCATTAGCAATAATTGCTACTTCTGACATTTTATTTCAGAAGTAATGTCTCTTGATAATATTTATTACAGTGGTATCAAGGTATAATTTTCACACCATAAAATTCACTGTTTTAGAGTATACAGTTCAACATGATCTTAGTATATTCAGTTGTTCAATCATCTCCACAATTTAATTTTAATATATTTTCATCTCTTCCTAAAGAAACCTTATACCCATTAACAATCACCATTCATTCCCTTCTCCCCTTAGGTTCCGAAAACCATTGTTGTAGTTTTCTATCTCCATGAATTTGTCCATTCTGCACATTTCCTCTAAATAAATTTGTCCATTCTGGACATTTCCTCTTTTTCTTATAACCTGTGTTTTCCTTTCACTTGATGTATTTTCAGGTTTGTTTATGTTGATGTATAAGTACTTGTATTAGTCCGTTCTCAGGCTGCTAATAGACTGGGCAGTTTGTAAAGGAAAGAGGCCTAATTGACGCATGGTTTCACATGGCTGGGAAGGCCTCACAATCATGGTGAAGGCAAAAGAGGAGCACAGTCATGTCTTACATGATAGCAGGCAAGACAGCGTGTGCAGGGGAACTCCACTTTATAAAATCATGAGACTTACTACCATGAGAACAGTATGGAGGAAACTGCCCTCAGGATTCAATTGTCTCCACCTGGCCCCACTCTTGACACATGGGATTGTTACAATTCAAGGTGAGATTTGGGTGGGGACACAGCCAAACCATATTAGTACTCACTGATTTTTATTGCCAAATAATATGCCATTGTATGGATAGACTACATTTTGTTTAACATTCATCAGTTCATAAGCATTTGAATTGTTTCCACTTTTTCACTATTGTGAATGACGCTGCTGTGAACATTCATAAAATTGTTATGTAGACATATATTTTCATCTACTTCTCTTCAACATATACCTAGGAAGGGAATACATGGTTCAAAGATAACTCTAGGCTTAACTTTTAGACGAGCTGCCACTCTGTTTTCTAAAATTGTTATACAATTTAACAGTCCTATTACCTATATGTCAGAGATCCAATTTCTTTACAACCTTGCCAAAATTTGTTATTGTCTATCTTTTTTATTTTAGCCATCTTAAAATCAGCATGAAGCAGTGGCTTATTATGATTTTGGCTTACATTTTCCTAATGACCAATGATGCTGAGCACTTTTCTATGTGCTTATTGACAATTCATATATCTTATTTGGAAGAAGATTTATTTAGATCAATCAGTCATCATATAACAGAGTGACCTTTTGTTATTGAATTTAATCTTTACATAATCTTTATGAATCTCTTATGAGACATAGATTTGCAATTATATTTACCTAGTTGGTGAGTTAACTTTTCACTTTCTTAATGACATTCTTTGAAGTACGAAGTTTTCTAATTTTGATGACTGTAGATCATCAATGCATGTATTATATCTGATAGATACACATAAATTCTATTTGATAGTGGTGTACTGACCTTTGTATATATTGCTGGAATTGTTGTCCCATTATTTTGTTGAGGATTCTGCCTCTATATTTATGAGGGATGTTGGATACATTGTAGTGGATACATTGTAGTCTAATGTACTATTTTTGTTGTTGTGTGTGCTTTCAGCATCATATGTAAGAAAACATTGCTTATTCCAAGGACAGAAATATTTACTTTCATATTTTCTTATCAGATTTTTGTAATTTTACTTCTTAAATTTGGGTTTATGATCTATTTTGAGTTAATTTTTATGTATAGTATGTGGGAGGGTCCAATTTTATTCTTTTGCATATGGTATTCATTTGTCACAGCACCATGTGTTCAGTGGACAGTACTTTCCCAATGGAGTTGTCTTGGCTTTTTACCAAAAGTCATTTGACCATAAATTAAAAGTTTATTTCTAGAATCTTATTTCTATTCCATTGATTTATATTAGATGTCTGTCCTTTTGTAAATACCACACCTTTTTTTATTCCTGTAGATATATGTATGTAGTTTTTAAACTTGGGAAGTATAAATCATCCAGCTTTGCTGATTTCCGAGATTGTTTCAGTTAGTCTTGACCCTTTGCATTTTCATATTCACTTTAGAATTTGTCTACCAAATTCTACTTTTAAAGAGCAGCTTGGATTTTGATAATTACATTGGATCTATAGATCAACTTGTGGAGTACACTCTTTTTTAGAAATATTAAATCTTCTGATCCATAAATATGAAATGTCAGTTCATTTTTACATTTTCTTTAATTTCCTGTCATAACATGTTACGTTTTATTATCAAATTGTTACAGGTGTTTGTTAATTTTCTTCATAAATATTTTAGAATATTGACAATTAAAAATTTTCAAGTTCATTTTTGAATTTTCCATTGTTAGTATTAAAAATATGTCTATTTTTAAAATATTGAACATGTACCTAGCTGCCTTATTGACTTGCTTAATAGCTCCAGTAGTTTGCTAGCTTGTTTCTTACATTTTCTTATGTGCAAGATCATGTCATCTGAAAGTAGAAGTAGTTTTATTTCTTTCTTTCCAATCTGTACACTTTTATTTTTTTAAACTTGTATCGTGCCTTGCATAGACTCCAGAAAAATGTTGAATAGAAGTGAAGACAACAGACATCCTGCTTTTGTTTCTTATCTTGGAGGAAGAGCACTCAGTTCCCCTATTGAATACCATGTTAGGTGTGAACATTTCCTACATGCCATATATCAGGCTGAAGAAGTTTCCTTCTATTGCCAGTTTGCTCATATTTTTATCATGAAAGGGTGTTTGATTTTTTCAAATGTGTTTTATGCATATGTCAACATAATTATGTGTTTTTTGTTCTTTAGTCCATTTAACATGGAGTATTACACGGATTCCTTTTTAGATGTTAATCTAACTTCACGTTCCAGGGACAAATTCTATTTGATAATGGTGTATGGACCTTTGTATATATTGCTGGAATTGTTCTGTTATTTTGTTGAGGATTCTCCGTCTATATTCATAAGGGATATTGGATTATAGTTTCTCCTGATAGTTATAGTTCAAATTTTATGTAGATCTATATATCCCTCTGATCACTGAGAAATCAAAAACATTTTCATTAGGCTGCAATATTGTAACTGCATAACAAAATCTTATGCTTGATTTTAATATCCACATACCTCATTTTATAGCACTTTGCTTTATTATACTTTGCAGATATTACAGGTTTTACAAATTGAAGGTTTATTACAACTCCCTTCAGGAAGTCTGTTGTGTTATTTTTCCAACAGCAGGTACTCACTTCATGTCTCTGTGTCACATTTTGGTAATTATCACAGTATTTCAAACATTGTTATCATATGATAATATTTATATTATTTCTATGATCAGGGACCTTAGATATTAATTGTTTTGGAGTGCCATGAACCATATCCATGTAAGACTACAAATGTACTAAATGTTTGTGCTCTGACTGTTCTCCTGGCCAGCTATTCTCCCACTCTGTCCCCTCAGGCCTCCCTATTGCCTGAGACAATTTTGAAATTAGGCCATTTAATAACCCTACAATGACCCCTAAGTATTTCAGTGCAAAGAAGAGTGGCATATCTCTCATTATAAATCAAAAGCCAGAAATTACTAAGCTTCTTGAGAAAGACATGTCAAAAGCTGAGATAGGCAGAAAGCTAAGCCTTTTCCGCCATGTTGTGAATGCAAAGAGACAGTTCTGGATACAAGATCAAACCAGCCACAACCTTCCTTAAAGCAAAAGCCTAACCCAAAGCAAGACTCTAACTCTCCTTAATTCTGTGACAGCTGAGAGGTGAGAAAGCTGCAGGAGAAAAGGTTGAAGTTAGCAGAGGCTGGTTCATGGGGTTTAAGAAAAGAAGCCGTCTGTGTAACATAAAAGTACAAGATGAAACAGCAGGTGTTGGTGGACAAGCTGCAGCAAGCTATCCAGAAGATCAAGCTAAGATCTTTGATAAAGGTGGCTACTATAAACAACAGATTTTCAACGTAGGTGAAACTGCCTTCTGTTGGAAGAAGATGCTACTTATTGCTAGAGAGAAGTCAATGTCTGGCTTCAAAGCTTCAAGGGACAGGCTGACTCTCCTTTTAGGGACTACTGCAGCTGGTGACTTTCAGCTGAAGCCCATACTCATTTACCGTTTTGAGACTCCTAGAATTCTTAAGAATTATGCCAAATCTACTCTGCCCGTGCTCTGTAAATGGAACAACAAAGCCTGCATTATGGCATATCTTTTTACAGCAAAGTTTACTGAATATTTAAAGCCCACTGTTGAGACTTACTACTCAGAAAAAAATATATCCATGGAAACCTATTTCAACACAGTTATGGAAACTAAAAATCAAAGGCCAATGTGCCAGCTGATTCTTTGAGAATCTCCTGAACAAGATTTCTCAGAAAGGCCTTTTCATCAACGCTGATTTAATGTAGTTATTTGAAACAATACTTGGCTTTCTTCTTTAGTTTTTATCCTCTTTCCACTACGGTGTCTTGTCTTATGGGGTATATTAAATATGTCTTTGGCATCTTCTCATTCCCCTTCAACGTCTCTCTCCTTTAAGTCTTAGCAGCCCATTTATGGGCTCGAGTCCAACTCGGTGCTCCATCCTTATCAGATCTTGCTCTCAATCTCCCAAACTATTGGCAGATTTTCAGAAATTATCCTTAGGTGTAAATCTCCCAGCTATATCTGCATTTTATTAGAGAATACTTCGAAGAGTGAAAGTAACTCAGTCTGCAAGGAATGGATTCTAATGTCAATTTTCAGGCATAATATTTGATGGTGGGGAAACTGCTTTTGATGGGGAGTCCTATTTATGCCTATAAAACCACACTACCTTGGGCAAAGTTAATGGTAGTTAACCAAACCATATTTGTGGTTTGGTTATATCTGTGAGTCATTTTAATGCCCTCTATGGCTCAGGGATGCTAGAGGCTGTGGGGTTTGTTCTCAGTCAAGGAAAATCTGATCAAGAATTAATAGTTACAGGGAAAAAATCTCTGAGACCATGAACTCTACAATTCTATACTGGATGGAAGAGTGTTGGGAAAAAAAATGCAACATCCTATTATCTAGTCTTCCTTGAAAATCATGTATACTTCCCTTAAATTATATGACAGAATGGACTGAAAGCAGCAAGTCTGGGTTTTTGTATCTTACTTGTTTGCTTGCCTCTTGGTCTGTTAGCTTCTTAGTAATCAATTCTTTGTTCTGAAGAGTAAAATTAAGAGTATCCTTCATCTACAATCTGAATTCAACAATGACTGACGTACTCTATATGTTCCTTCCTGACAACTTTGTACTCTTGAAACGATTGCAGTTTTACTGATCTAAGACTCCGTGTGGAACTCATACTTTACAAATGAGGAAAACAATCTTAATTTAGAAAAGATACAAGCCAGAGAATTAAGAGTACTTCACACACATCTTCCACCCCAGAATTTCAGGAAAGCTACCAAAGCACTAACAACAATCAAGATAAACTCACATTATACCTTTTAGTTGGCAAATTCTTATCCCTGTTTTCAGGAAGATAAATCAATAGCTCAGAAAAGTTTATTCACTTGTACAAAGTAAGAGAAAGATGCAGTACTGTGAATTTGATTTATGAAACTGATCAGAAAAAAATCTAAATGTACTATATTTTCTGTATCTAAGAAAAGGCAATGGTGAGAGCTTTAAAATTATGGTATCTGGCTATAATTCTGATCCAATGTTGACCACTCTAAATCATACCATTTATCTAAATGTTAGATCTGTTCAAGTTTCATGTCCTGAAGGACCTTTTGCTTTTGTTCCTAATGTTATTTATGACTATATACCAGTCTTATTTCCAAATGTGACTACACTGATTACCTTAGCCCTTAATATCTCTTCAAAAAGAGTCTGATATCCCAACAAATGTATGTGGTATAGCTAATTTGCTTCCAGTTTTCGGCTGAAGCCATTTCATCACATCCCTCTGGCTTTTTTGTTTTCTTTCAAAGAGTTTTAATTTTCAGTGAATGCATGGGGCCACATATGCCACCTTTATCCAGGCATGTAGTTCCCACTGACTTCAGTGGAAAGGCCACAGGAGGACTGAAGGCAGCATTAGCCCTGAAAACACTCATAAATGGACCAGCACGTCCAAGTGGTTTTGAAAGCACCTTTAGCACTGTGATAGAGATATTAGCAAAGACAGGACGGATCATCAGAGGGATTTTCTGCTCTCAGATGCAACTAAAACAAGAACTGCGCCAAATGGCCTATTTCTTGCTTTAAGGAACGTTAGCAGCTGAATGGGAAAGACTTGAAAGAATTTCTCAGCTGCAAAATTTCACTCCAGGGACTATTTCTTTGAGTAGGCTCTGGCTACTTAAATTGAAAATGAAATTAAGCATTTTCAGAGGTTTTTCTATTCCTCCCCTGCCAGCATCTCCCAAATCTCCTGCACTAGCAAATGAGGTGCTTGGTAAAATATGGCCTTGAAAGACCTGCCACCCTCCTTCCTGCAAGTGTAGTGGCTATTTATTACATTTCATTCAAAGCTGTCATACACACTTTCTCCACTGTGATATAATTTGGAGGCTTTTTAAAAAAAAAATCTTAAGATTGGACTGATAGACAAAACAGTGACTCAGCTGAAATTTCTAACCATTTCAGACACAATTAGTGTAAGTGACAAGATGAGTCAACAAAGGACTCTCAGAAGTTTGTGATCAGTAACGAACAATATGTTATATTAAGCACTCAAATATTCATGTGCCCTTGCTTCCACCTAGTTGTATTTCAAGACAATGGTCCATTTAAAAAGTCCTCCAGGGCCGGGCGCGGGGGCTCACGCCTGTAATCCCAGCACTTTGGGAGGCCGAGGCGGGTGGATCACGAGGTCAAGAGATCGAGACCATCCTGGTCAACATGGTGAAACCCCGTCTCTACTAAAAATACAAAAATTAGCTGGGCACGGTGGCGCGTGCTGTAATCCCAGCTACTCAGGAGGCTGAGGCAGGAGAATTGCCTGAACCCAGGAGGCGGAGGTTGCGGTGAGCCGAGATCGCGCCATTGCACTCCAGCCTGGGTAACAAGAGCGAAACTCTGTCTCAAAAAAAAAAAAAAGTCTTCCAGATTTTTTTATTGTTCTCTAACAATCTCCAATTGCATGAAAGATGAATAGTTGACTCTTAAGGTAGTTAGAATAAATATACATGAAAGTAAATGTTTTAAGATCTATAAACTATCTTATATTCTCATCAGTAAATACGATTTAAAAAACGGCAAGAAAATCATTTTTATCTATATGATATGAATTTCTTGTACATAGGCACATTTCTTTCTATAATGTTCTTTTATACTTAGAATAAAATCCAAGTTTTAGAATAAAATTGAAATTTCTTATTATGATTTAAATGGATTGTTTTACATGAAATGATTCCTGGAAATGTATTCTCTATAATTTTTCTCCTTTTTCAATCTTCTCTAACCAATTTGCTGCTCCTCAAATAAGCCAAACTTGAGGCCTGTGGCTTTATACGCTTCATTTTGAATTCTACTAAAATATCATTTCACCAGCAAAGTCTTCTCTGACTATATGATTTTAAAAAGTATATTTCTACCAGCCTGTAACCCTGCCTAATATTTTTAAGTAAAGTACTAAGTTGCTAAGAAGACATGTGCTATTTCTGAAACCTCTGCTCCTATCACAGAGTATAGAAAGTTTAACACATAATTAAAATGAATGTATTCATGAAGCTGGGAAGTCATTATTCCACTATTCCACAATCCAGATTGGTGGCCGTTTCTTATGAGTGGTTCGGTTAAACATTTTAATTAAAATGAATGTATTCACGAAGCTGGGAAGTCATCATTCCACTGTTCCACAATCCAGATTGGTGGCTGTTTCTTATGAGTGGTTCGGTTACACATTTTAATTAAAATGAATGTATTCACGAAGCTGTGAAGTCATCATTCCGCTATTCCACAATCCAGATTGGTGGCTGTTTCTTATGAGTGGTTCGGTTAAACATTTTAATTAAAATGAATGTATTCACGAAGCTGTGAAGTCATCATTCCGCTATTCCACAATCCAGATTGGTGGCTGTTTCTTATGAGTGGTTCGGTTAAACATTTTAGGGGCGACTACGACTTGCTGACATTGTGTATACTTTCCATGGTTTCATATCAGTTTGTCCTGATAGTTCTTAGGGTGGTGATGGCCAGAACTGCCACATGAAAAGTTCTCTTTTGTCATTATTGCAAGAAATTAATAGAGTGATACTTTGAGAGGGTATGAATATTCTGTTCCTCAATAACCATTCAGAAGTTGAGTTCAGCATCCTTTGACAGCCCTTGCTATAATCAATTACTATATTTGTGGTTGCAAAAGATGGTTTATTTAACTCTATATGTTTTAGCTAATATTTTTCTGCTCTCTGTCTCCATCTTGCTTTCTCCTTTTACCTTTTCATTACTCTTTTCCTATTTTTAAAAATATTTTTGAGCATTCCAGGGGACTCATGGAGTCTTTTGTATTTTGTTGATTGAAATCTGTTTTTTTTTTTTCAGTGTTTTTATTGTCTACATTTGGCTAGTAAAAGTATCCTTTTGACATGTTCAATTAACTTATTTTTTCTTTTTCTCCCTTCTTCTTTTTCTTCACTTCCCTGCTACCACAACAAGATGTTTGAAGCTCAATTTGTACTTTTTCTAACCCAGTCCTAGTATTAGCCATTTGTCCATGGAACTCTAGTTCTTAGAAAACAGTATTTGTTTAGAAATGAAGATACTGTGTCTATTGTTACTGAACCCTTATGCTTCTAGACAACTTAGTAGAGCTAAGAAATGATGTATAAGATCACAAGATTAAACTGATACCTCCAAATCCAATCCAGTACTAAAGAGCTTTCTCTCATCTTCCCAATTTGTTCCATACTCCTAATTTAATCACAATGAAAATCCTGGCTCCAAACAGTGAATATACTTATACAGGTGCTCAATTCTGAAATTTATACAAAAGTATACATAATTACTACAAGTTAATACTGCCATTTATAATCAACCTATTAAGAAATATTCAAATTTTCATTTCAGTTTTGTTTTTCTTTAGACTATGTCTAATTCCAAATTTGTACAATTAGAGCATTATGCTTAAAAATCACATATGATTTTCCAGGGATTATATTATCAATTTGATATAAAGCAAGGTTCCTTCATTTTTGCTTATATCTATATTTAGGATTTTTATGTTAATTTTGCATTTACTTTTATTTTTAATATATAAAATTATGACCTAGTTCACAGGCCAACATTATATAACGTAGGCAGTTTGCTGGTTTCCTTAAAGAAGACTTGCTTTCATCCATTCAGCTCCACCATTGCCAACTTCCCAACTCCACACATACCCATCTTCAATTGCTTTTGGCTTATATCATAAATTTCTTTTTGAGAAAAAAAGTCAAGTTCTTATTTTCTCTCTTTATTAAACCTACGTTTTTCAGCCTGCTTTGCTTTTTAAAACCACGTTCTTACCAGTTCAGTTCATAGAGATATTCTTCACTCTTTAAGCTGCTTACTACTCTATTGTATGTGTTTATAATATTTATTCAATCTATCTTACACAGTTGAGCACTGAGGTTATTTTCTATATACTGCTATTCAAAACACTGCTGCAATAAATAGCCTTCTGCCTCTATAGTTTTGTATTCGTGAATGTGTATTTTCAAAGTAAATTGTATTGCTGACTCAAAGGGTAAATGTAGATGTAATTGTGTTACATAATGTGAAACACCCCTCCTTAATGTTAGAACATTTTGCATTCCATCAAAAATAAATGAGAGTGATCTTTTATTGACAAATGTGTTTCTTATTGTTTTAACCATTTCCTATGACAGCAAGCAGAGTGTCTGCAATTTCATAGCAATTAAAAACATGGTTCTCATTCTAGTCACTTCATATTTGATAGCATTCTTTCAAATACCAGGCAATATTTTAAAAATTATCTGTCAAGGGGTATTTTCTCCAACCACAAAGAAATTCAGTAAAAATCTTGGTATTATGGTATGTAAATCATGGTACCTTTGACCATACATGTAAGAATATTGCAATAATCATGTGTTAATTCTAGAACCAGGATTTGAAAATAAACTGAGACATGAGGACAAGAAATCTTCCAGGAGCACACAACCACCCTCCTACAGTTTTATTAGATGTGACAAAGGGAACACATGTTACAAAATGCTGCTGCTTAAGAAGCATTAAGAACTTTCTATTATTGAGTGGAGAGGTAAGTCCCACATCAAGGAGCAGTTCTAATTGAGAAGCTAACAGTGTATGTTATGCTGAGCAGTAAATGCCAAGTAAACTAGACACGTATTAAACAATAGAGCCTTCAAACTTTCATAATGTCTCAAAACCAGGGCTAAACACACTGTTGACTTCCAGCTCCTTGAGCAGTTTCATTTATACTTCTTAGTTGCTCTGTTGAATTATAACAGGAAAGACAAGATCATTAATAATGGTATCGTAGCTGCTGACAACCTGCCATGATAAACCAATCCTTGTAACATGAGTTAGCTGCATTGGTCACAAGCACTGAATAAATATTTATCAAAGTGCCCTGGATAGGTATTTTATTAGAACAGTGGTTTAAAAGCTATTTTAAAATGTGTCATATTTGTTTTTTCTACTATGGTGTGAATCTGTTTTTTTCATTCACATTCAAATACTAATTGATGGTGTATATTCTTAGGAAATATTGTCATTTGTGTTGTTTAATTCACAACTAACCAGGTGGTGCAAATTCAGATTATATGTTCAATTACTTTAGTGGATTGTTTGCCTTCAGTACTTGTCATCAACCAAATGTGCTTTTTTGTTTTATATGTGCAGTGATTTTTGTGACAATTATGTTGCCATGAATCACCACGATATCAACCTTCCCAAGCATTTTCCCTGTATTATATCATTTAACCCATTAATTTGTAACTGTCAATTACAATCAAATATTATAAGAGTAAATGTCTTGAGAACAACTTACATTTTTCTTAGTGGGCAAGTAACTTAAATTTAAGGAATAGGGCAAAGTTGTGCTACTCTAAATAAATCGCAGAGTCATATTAGTGGACACTTGTGTCCACTAATAACAGAATGTGATGCATTTCCCTCCGTCCTCTCCAAGGTACATTTGTTTCTTCTCAAAATAGTAAAAGGCCTGTTTTTCAGGAAAATCTTTATTTTTTTAAAAAAAGATAATTTCTACGAAAATTTTCTTCCAAAAATATTAACTTCAATCAAATTCTATTATACACATTTTAGCTATCAATTCAGGTCTTGAAAGTAAGGTTTTAAAAATAATCTATTTCAATAAAAAAAAATTCACTGTATATTTTATGATTGCTATACTATCCCTTTGCCAACAGCTCCCTCTATGTTCTGTAACACAGATACTTCTCGTTCGTCCTCTGCAATATACTCTTAAAAGAGCTTAAGTAATTCAGTATTATACAGGAGGACATCAGGAATATAGGTTTTTCTGTGCCCCTATTTTCAGAAGTATGCCTTTTGTTTAAATTAGCCTTTTATTATTTTTGTTCATTTTTAAAAGATTGATTAGCTTAACTCCAATTTTAATTACATTTTATACATACAACTATCTTAGTTGGAAGAACTGGGATCATGGAGACAGACATGATATCCTAACGTATCTGACAAGTTGCCTTTTACTGAAAATTATGTGTGTTCTCTGTTGATGCCAATATTTCACTGGTAGGATAAAATTAGGCCAGGTTGACTTTTGAAATGAAATCTGGCAAGGAGGAGGACATCTTATTAAAACACAGCGTAAGTATCAGTTAGTGGAAAAAGCTGACAACGAACCCCAGAGGCCATTTCTAATCTAACTAAGCAATTATGAAAGGCATACAATTTTGTTTGGGAAAAATACAATTAAAACAATGATCTGTGAAATAAAATTTCACAATCGTTTTCTTTATGTTCAGTGATATCAAATCCATGAAAAAATATCTGCCAAGCCACTCTTCTTCCAGCATCATTAATTACTCACTGCTATCTTTTCTTTTGACTTCAGAATTCTTCTTAACACAATATTCCAAATATTCCAGTATGCCACAGGGTTTGCATATTAGTTAAAATCTATTAAATTATGTTAATATCTCCCCATTGGATAATATATTTTAAATTTTTACTGAAGCAACTATGGTAAATTTTTGATATAATTTGGAAATATATGCACCATGATCAAATTAGTTTGTAAAATTATTTTATACTGGATATATATATATATATATATATATATATATATATATATTTTTAAATTGTAGTTTAAAGTTAATTTCAAACTATTCCATCCCCTTTTATCAAGATACTAATGTGATCTCTGACAAGGAACTTATTCTAAATTACTTGATTATACAGAAATACATATATATATATATATATATATATATGTATATATATATCTGTGCATGCACATGCATGTGTATGTATGTATGAGTGTATGTATACACATATGTGTATATATACATTGTATGCGTATATATATACACACATATACATACATATGCATGTGCATGCACAGATATATTTATATATATATATATATAAAATGTATGTATTTCTGTATAATCAAGTACTTTAGAATAAGTTCCTTGTATAATCAAGTAATTTAAAATACATATATATACACATATAATAATGTATATATATGTGTATATATATGTATGTGTGTACATAGATACGTACACATACACAAATATGTAATGATTTTTGTGACAGTTATATATATATATATACATATATATACACACACACATATATATACACATATATATATATACATGTAGGCATTGTACCTAAGTGGGATAGAAATTATAGAAAGTTGCTTATTATAAAACAAATATCAGAACTCACATGGAAGGCATATTTGAACACCTCATTTTTCTACTTAAAATATTTTTCACAAAAACCTAAATTAAAGGGATAACATTCTTTACATTTTTAAAACTGGTAAATTGAAGCTCAGAAAGTTTAGATCATTTACTTAAGTTACACAGCTAATGTATGTCAAAGTTGAAATGTGTCATAAATTTGCCTAATTCACAAGATGGTATTCTTAACATTCCTGTGATATGATCTCCTTTTCTTTTTAAGTTGGCTCCTAAATGTGGTGCAAATGTTCTTTGGAAAACACACCATATATATTATATGTAAAATATATATGATATGACCTTTATAAATTACTTTGTTCAAACAAAATTGTACAAGAGGAAAAGATTATCGTGATGTAGATGAGTCAGAAGACTACTGTCTCTAATGTAAAAATGAGATTTACAAATAAAAAACAATCCACATTCAAAAATCTCATATGGCTGGGCATCGTGGCTCATGCCTGTAATTGCAGCACTTTGGGAGACTGAGGCAGGAGGATAACTTGAGGCCAGAAAATCAAGACCAGCCTGGGCAGCATAGCAAGACTCTATTTCTAAAAAATAAACAAACAAGATCTCAGCAGCAAAGCCAAAAAATATGAACAGAGAATACACAGAAGAAGAAATACAAAGATATTATCAACAGAGTGACACACCAGTAGTCCAAGAACAATACCTAAATAAATAAGATGTTACATTTTGCTTACCATAGATTTGTGAAAGCTTGTGTTTGTGAGGATATAAAAGAATCTCATACAGTGATGACAGGATTACATATTATATAAACTATTCGGGAGGATTGTATATGCATTTTAACTCATCTACTTTTAGTAATCTGACTTATAAATATGCAAAAAAATATGTACCAAGATGCATATTACAGCTTTATTTGTAAGAACCAGCTCAACTTGTTGAAATTTGGAAAATGTTTAAAGAAGATACTGATCATCCACATTGTAGAAAAATGTATGGAATGTGTAGAATATAGAAACATTGAATAAAATTCATAATGCTAAATAAACAGAAATGTTAATAAAGTATATAGATTATGACATTGTTTCAAATATTAGTTACAATGGTTAGTCATAGGCAATGGGAATTGGAAAGAATAAAGAAAATATGAGGACATTTCCTTACATTGAACTCTATTTAATCCTGTATTTTAAAAACTTTCAAATATATATATTTTCTATTTGTTAAAAATCAGTAACTTTTTTAAGTACTTTTTTTCCATTGGAGAATTTGTCTCTTACTCTGAGCTAACAGTAACACAGATAATGCAAAAAAGTTTAAATGGGTGTAACAAAGTTAGATATACTTTCTACTTACTTTAAGTTATATCTATTTATCTAATATTACAACAAAACAGGAGAAAATCCTGTTTAGAAAAAAGTCATGGTGGGGTGAGTTTGAAACCATTGCTTCTCCAGATACAAAATAAATGAAATTGTATAATTAAGGAAGATAAGTTTAACACATAACACATAAAGTACCTTTTTGGAGGTGAAAGTGCATTATCCTGTCAACCACAGGAGAATACGTAATTTAGTAAGTAGGGAACTCTAGAAAATTAAGTGATATTTGAGTTATCACCAATGTAAATAAAAGAGTAATTTGGATCCAAAAAAAAAAAAAAATCAAGACATACCTAAATGCTAAATTTCTTATCATCTCTTATTAATCCCATCTCTTCTTCCTTCTTTTCATACATAACATTCAAAGAAATCTATGCCTTCTTAAATCTCAAGATTTCCTCAAGAGGGACTTCTGCCTAGAGAGTCTTATGCCCCTCTGATGACTATTAGTAATCATTTTCCTCTAGGTTAGGCTACCTAGAACAAAATGATTTTCAAATTCTCAAGGGCTTACAATTAGTCTATGTTTATTTTTTGCTCCTGCTCCATGAGGGCAGTTGTCCTGGGTCCTGTGGGTTTGTGGACAGGGATCCACATGTTTTAGCATTTCAGAATCCAAGCTGGAGGAATTGCCACTGCCTAGAACATCTTGTACTCATGGTTGACAGTGGGAGTGAATAACCCTCCAGGCTAAATGACAGCATTAAAAATTTTTGCTCTGATGTACCAAATGTCGTGTCCACTCATCCCATTGGCCAGAGTCTGTCCCATGACCCAAAGAAGCCATTGACTGAGAAAGCATGAAAGGAAGGGTAGATGAGGATTATTATGAACATATCTTACTCTCTATGTGTGTTATTGAAATACAGAACAAGTTGATCACATTTTTGTTATTCTCTACTTTTTTCAGTCTCTTAGAGTAGCTATAAATCACTCCACTCTTTGAGTGGTCAAGCATGTGGCCTTGGCCGGATAAAGCACACACAAATGCAAACACACACGAAGTCAATACACAGTATTTGGGAGCCCATTTCTACCTTTAGCTGGACTAAGATGTTGAATAATAAACATCCAGATACCTAAAGGATGCCCTTTATTTAAAGTATTGGTAGTAATGATTAACTCCAAGCAAGTACTGAATGAACTCAGTTTTTGTTCAGTGAATAAGCTCTTGGAAGGAGACTTATCCGCAGACATTTTCTCTTGTGAATCCAGGCTTGTTTTTAGCCTGCCTATAAATCCTCAGCTACAGTCACTATCAACTGTATATTTCTTGGTAAAGCTATCACCATTTACCCATTTTCAATGTGAGAAAACTTCCATTTCCCATTAATAACTCAAACACAAGTGTCAAAAACAGAAATTTCAAACCTGAATACTAAATATAAAAATTGCTTAGTGCTATTAGTATTTTAAATTACATTATTAACTACATTTCAAGGTCATACATTGGTCTTCCTCATTCTCCTCTGCCTAAGACCAATGAATTAAAACTTAATTGTGACTATAAACACATGAGAGGGTTCAAACTGGAGATTTGAACAAATTCAGCATCTTGAGCTTTTAATTTAAATAAGCAGGAAAAAAAATACAAATCAAAAGGCCTGCTGATACCAAAAAAACTTCCTCAGTAAAGTAAAACTTTGAAAGTTGAATTTTCCAGAAAACTGTGACAGAAAATGGGAAGGCTTTGGGGATATCAGTAAAGCAAGGGCAGTCTCTAACCTTTTCTGTTTTCCCCTCAGTGGCTTAAACTATGTTAAGAATGATAATTTTAGTAAATATTCAGAAGCCTACTGAAATGAATCTGAAAGAGAAATGATGTAGTTAAAAGTTGTATCAGTTGAATTAAAGTTAATGTGACATTTATTGATCAGTAAATGCTGACTAGGAAGTTGTCTTGGAAATTGAAAATAATTGTTACCTCTTCCATTTCACTTAACTCATATAGCTGGGACTGGTAGTAGATATGGGAGGTCTGTTACCCGGCTTGAAGCAGCAATGTGGAACCTCATCAATAAAAACTGTTGAGGCCCATTTATGTAGCTGTATCTTCAGCTTTTGTTTACCTGAAAGAGAAATAAATTCTTTGTGAGTTACAGGGAAGGAGGAAAGAAGTTAGCCTCAGGTATCTCTTCAGAGAAGTTGTTTCTGTGATCTCCTCAAATACTATGAGCTATATGACCCACTGCCAAACCTTCCCCACACAAGTCACATGGCACAGCAAGGGTGAAACCCAAGTCAGGGTTATGAGAGATCTAGTGGGCTTCTTTAGATGCAATTACATGTGCAAGTGAAATTAAGATGTTAAACAGTAGAAGCACCATATTCAAAGTCCAGAAAATCAAATCAAAACAAACCATAAGAACCCAAAGTTGAAGACAAAAGGAAGTTGAATGGAGCTTAATGTAATTGTTGAGTATGTGGTTTTCTTCTCTTGGTTTTTTTTTTTTTTCTTTTTGTTAGATGGAGTTTCGCCCAGGCTGGAGTGCAATGGTGCAATCTCAGCTCACCGTGATCTCTGCCTCCTGGGTTGAAGCGATTCTCCTGCCTCGTCCTTCCAAGTAGCTGGGAATACAGGAATGTACCATCACACCCAGCTAATTTTGTATTTTTAGTAGAGATGGGGTTTCTCCATGTTGGTCATGCTGGTGTTGAACTCCCGACCTCAGGTGATCCGCCCTCCTCGGCCTCCCAAAGGGCTGGGATTACAGGCGTGAGCCACTGTGCCTGGCTGGGCTATTTTTAATAAAATCTCTCTCGACTTTTCTACTCAAATTGAAAAGCCTCTTAAAATTTACTGGGACTTACTCTCAACAATTTAGCTGGGGTGATTCAGCAGTAGTAGAGGTAAAATCAGGCATAAGTGGATTGAAGTGTACACTTCAATTTGAAAGTTAAAAAACAAACCAACCAACACGGAATAAGTGAATGTAGAACACTCTTGGAGTAGTTTAAATAAAAGGAAAAGGGAAAGTTTTATGTATGTGTGAAATTGAGAACAGTGTCAAGTTTTATAGCAGGCATAGAGTTATAAAATGTGTCTTTTAGAATAGAAGGGACATAAAACCTGGGATGAGTCTAAGAGAAAAGATGTCAGAGAAGGAGACTCAGAAGCTGTAGGGAAAAGGGGAGATATGTCTGTGGAACTCTGCCTTTGGCTTCTTTCTGCTGCTTAGGTCAAAGATCACAGAGCCATATTTGGTGACTCTTTGTGGTTTACAATCCACATCTGGCTCATCAGCAATTAGCAGTGTTACTTTTAAAACAGATCCTGAATCTTACTACTTCTCGTCACCTCCACTGCTAGCATTTTAGCAATACCAACACATTTCCCACTTGGATAGTGCTGTGGCCTCTTCACTGACTTCCATATGCATGTGCTTAGCTTTCCCAGCTCTTTTACTCCATATATGGTCTTAGCTAAAGCAGATCCTGCCATTCCTCTTTTCAAAACACACAATGGCTTCACATCATACTTAGAAGAAACAGTTCACTAAGATGAGTTCCCTGTTCATCTCTCCAGGTTCTTTTTTGTTTTAACCCTACCCACTCTCCCTTACTTTACTCCAGCTGTACAACCTTTCTTAATATACCTTGGATATGTAAACTACGTCTGCCTTAGTCTTTTTAGGCTGCTAAACAAAATAGCATAAACTGGTTAGCTTATAAAGAACAGAAATTATTTATTACAGTTCTGGAGGGTGCAGATTTCAATATTGAGGCACCAGCAGATTCTGTGTCTGGTGCGGGCCAGCTTCCTGGTTCATAGATGACAACTTCTAGCTGAGTCCTCACATGGTGGAAGGGATTAGCTAGCTCTGTGTCCTCTTCATAGAAGAGCACTAATCCATGAATGAGGATTCCATCCTCATGACCTAATTACCTCTTACAGGGCCCTCCTCCTAGTACCATCACATTGGTGATTAGATTTTAGGGGTACACATACATTTAGGGGTGATGAATTTTAGGGGTACACATACATTTAGACCATAGCAACATCTTAACACAGATCGTTCACATTTGCTAGTCCAGGAGCCCATATAGCCACATAACTTATTCCTCCATTCATTCAAGATTTTATACAAATATGTTTTCAGAGTGGTTTTCTCTGATCAGACAAACTAATCTCTATCATCTTACACAGTTTTATTTTTCATTGTACTTATCACTACCTGACATTTTAATGTATTTATACTGTAACATGATTGGTATTTACTATACTATATGGCTCTAATAGGAGCAATACACTTTTTTGTTTAATATTTGGCCAAATGCTCTGTGCCAAAGGACTATAAATCATTCTGTTATAAAGACACATGCAAACATACGTTTGATGAAGCACTGTTTACGATAGCAAAGACCTGGAACCAACCCAAATGCCCATCAATGATAGACTGGACAAAGAAAACGTGGCACAAATACACCACAGAATACTATGCAGCCATGAAAAATGACAAGTTTCTGTCCTTTGTAGAGACATGGATAAATCTAGAAACCATCATTCTCAGTAAACTGACACAGGAACAGAAAACCAAATACCGTATGTTTTTACTCATAGGCAGGCAACGAACAATGAGAACACTTGGGCACAGGGAAGGGAACAACACTCACAGGGGTAGGTGGAGGAGAGGAGGGGAGGGGAGGGGAGGAACATTGGAGCTGGGAAGGTTGGGGAGGGATAAGACTGGGAGAAATGCTGATGTAGGCAAGTGGGGGGATGTAGACAGCAAACCACCATGGCATGTATGTACCTGTGCAACAATCCTTCAGGTTGCAGGATGTGCATATGTACACCAGAGCCCAAAGTGCAATAAATTTAAAAAAAGAAAATTATAAGGAAGAGAAAATATATCTAATGTTCCTTAAGTGGAAGCAGATCATCATAAAGACCTTTATCCTTTGTTTTGCATTGAGTGGGCTATGGAGGAGGAAGAAGAGCAAGGCTTGGTCTTGCCATCTGGGGGGCAGGCAGAGACAGAAGAAGAACCACAACATATAAATGGGTCTGTGCAGTTCAACTCTGCTTTCTTCAAGAGTCAACAGCATTTACCACTACCTACTTTAATGTAAATTGTGACTTTACTCTTTAAAAATTTTCAGTTAAGGGATCATATTTTTGTTTCTCTCCGTGGGATTTAGTAGCTCACGTGTGATGTGGTGTTAAGTCAATGTTCTTGTTGATGGGCTAATGGGGAACATATTAAGGAAGAAACCACTGCTTTAGCCTTATAATTAGTCCTAGGTGTCATTGATTTATATTGAATACTGGAAGAAAAAAATGTTATAATAATGGGATTGTCATCAGAATGATGAAATAAGTTGGGGTCTTGAAGGTATGTGAGCATTTTCAGCACAAACATTCTCTTCTTATCAAACTCAGTCGCTTAAAGGGTTGCTAAACTCAGTGATGGCAAATATATCAGGCAGCATTGAAGACCAATTCATACACAAACGCTAACACATTTTACAAAACAAGTCCTGGTATTTTTAAAGCTTTCTGGGCTTCTAATGTATCCATGCATCATTCTCTCCTAGAAATTTTATATCACGATGTCCTTTATTCTTTCATTGTGAGTCTATTTGTAACACCCCTAATTTGGTGCTGTGTCCTTTAATCTACTGTTCTCAGTATTTTCACATTATAATTTTCTACTCCCCTTTCTCCTTATTATATTAGCCGACCTTCCTACATTGGTGGATTAAAACCATTATGCATGTGAAATTTATAGCAATTACTGCTTTGAGTGTTAATAAGTATTTATTCTGGCTTTATTAGGAATAATGTTATGATGATGAGTTACAGGAATGTGTGAATTGGTAATAGGCCTCACACAATAAAGCATTTGAAACTATTGCCAAAAGCAAAAGTAAACATAGCTGGTTTCTTTAAAAATTCCTTGCTAAAATAAACATATAAAAGTTGTTAAGTAAAAGTACTAAGACAAGTTTTCAGTTACAGTGACAGAGTTAGAAAGATTTTTTAAAAATGATATTCATGCTACCATTTCTGAGTAAAAGTTGTTTTAAAACCCTGAATCACACTTTTATTGTGTTTGCTTTTCTTTAACAGACTGTTCTGCAGCCCTAGCTTGGAATACCTGTGGTTCTTTTTCTTTTCCCTAGAGATACTAGATAAATGGCTCCAACAGACAGAAGCAGTTTGTTCCATGACCGAAAACCATGCTCAGATACACAGGTTACCAAAAAGGTCATACTTACATCCAGGTACAGGACTTTCAGTCGTGTGTGTGAATAGCAATTGGTCTCAGAATCAATAAAAGGCCAGGCTGGTGACAAAGGTGATGGAGCTGGAGGATAATAACATGACGACCAGCCTGAGAGCAAGTCAGCTGTTGTAGATGAGAATTTCCCTTCAAATGAAGTGTTTGATGAGGTAGTCTAGTTAGACCCCAATGGCAACCAGCATGCCAAGATATCTGTCAATAAGTAGGCACATCTCCAGTTTCCAAGAATTCTGTGACAAAAGAAACACAATGCTTGTTCAATTACTGAAATACATAATGGTGTTAAAATTTTGAGCTCAGAAACTAAAACCTGGGAGATTTCTATTTTGTCCTCTGCTACCAACTACTGTGAGGTCTTCGTTGAGCATTTTAACCTCATTGCGTGTTGATTTCTTAATATGTATGATGAAAATGATAATGTCGAAAAATTCCTGAGGGCCTGGCAATTAATTAGCATTTATAAAATGCTTTAAAGAAAGGTGCCTTGTGAGAGCAAACTATTTAATGTAAACCAATAGAACGCTGATGAGCACACCATCTGAAGGAGAGTTCTGTATCCACTGAAATAGGAGGAAGTGATAAAAGTGACAGTTGGAACTTAAAAATAAAAGTTTTAAAATCCTGCAATTAATTCAGAGCTCTCAGGACTCACAGATAGCTAATTATCATGACTTTGCTCTTCAAAGCACATTGTAACAAGCTCTAAATTTTATTCTGATCATTCTTTTCAGTGGTTTGGCTTCCACTCGGAAAAGAAAGAGCACAATAAAAGATCATCCAATCACTCAGCTACAGTAATGATTGTATCCACCAACAGTGATTTAAAAATATATATTCAAGAGAAGGCTAAGCAGGTGAAAGAAAAGAAACTGATCTGAGAGATAAACAGGTGGGCCCCTCAAAAATAGGAAGATGACTTCTTGTTTCAGACAGATGCCAAGGGTGGCATATAAAGGGTGGAAGAGCTGGTGGCAAGCTTAGTAATCAACACACACACGCACACACAAATGTGACACACTGTGAGTCAGCAGGTTGGGTCCAAATAGCTTGAGAAAGAACAGTCTGTATGTACCCCACTTCTCTTCTGCATTGTCTTCAGCAAATAATCAACTTCTGCTTTGCCACCAGGGAGCAGGGAGGCAGCAACTCCACCTAAAAATGAAAGCAACTTCAGAGCCACACTGTCTGCTGCCTGCTGCCTGCAGGAGGGCAGTGCTCACTACCACAGGCAGGTGGATTGACTGACCCTGAGAGTCCCCTCCTGCCTTCTTCTGCATTTCAGACATGCAGGTTCTTTACAAAAATGGGGCCAACAGCCACATTAAAAAAGTTGTTTGTGTCTTGGGAAGAGTCCCAAAAGCCATTCCTTGATCAAAGAGGATGGGGCAACTGAAGAGTGGGTGAATAAAAATTAACTTTCAACCTAGAGTCGAACCCCCTTCTATCACATCTATCCTCAAAAACCAAGAGAACATACTGATTTCGAGGGCAGCTCACGGGCCTAAGAGAACAAAGGTTTGTAAAGAAAGTGTGTAATGTAACTGCAGGGTTTATCCACTATAAAAAAAGATCACAAGTGGGGTTGCCTATGCCAGCATAACCAGAATACATACAATAAAACAAGAATCTAGCTGGATGCCGTGGCTCATGCCTATAATCTCAACACTTTGGGAAGCGTTGGTGGGAAGAGGACTTAAGTCAGGAGTTCAACACCTGCCTGGTAATTCAGTGAGACCCCATCTTTAAGTTTCAAAACTAGCCAGGCATGGTGGCCCACACCTGTAGCCCCATATACTCAGGAAGCTGAGGTGGGAGGATAGTCTGGGCTCAGTTAGGTCAAGGCTGTAGTGAGCTGTGATTGTGTCACTGCACTCTAGCTTGGGCAACAGAGCAAGACCCTGTCTCAAAAAAATTTTTCTAATATAAAGAATCAAAAGTAGCATAATAAATATTATCAAAAAGATGAAAGAGTTATTGCAAATTAAGCAGAACTGAACTAAAAAAAGAAGCAAAATGGATATAAAAAGTATAAATGTCAAAATATATGAAATAAACAGGATGAGCTGAATAAAAGAGTGAATGTACTCAAAAATAAGATAGTGAACTGTATCAAACATGCTCTCACAAAAGACATCAGAAATAGATGAAAAGATAAAAAGAATGGGAGACAAAAAACTAAGTAAAATTATGTTTCATTCAGGGAGCTCCAAGTAGTAAAGAGAGTAAAAAGGAAGATAATAAATACTTAAAAACATGAAACTAAAGAAATAAGTAACATCAGATTGAAAGAGTTGAGAGTGCTAAAGATAATTGCTAACACAAGACACATTAGGCAAATGTAAGCACCGAAGTCCAAGAAAAAAAAATTCTAAAATGTTCTAGAGAGAAAGAAACAAAAGAGCAAACTTATATTACTATCAGTTTCCTGGAGGTCATGCATCTGAATAGAAACTGTGTGTCTACTAAAGAAAATTAGAAAGCAATGAAACTATAGCTTCAAAATATTGAAGAAGAAGTCATTTGAGTCTATAATTTCATCATCAACAGATGCATATTTTCCTGGGCACAACTTGGGTGTGCTTTTTATTCCATTCTGACGATCTCTGTCTTTAAATTGGTATATTTAAACATTCACATTAAAAGTTCTTATTGATATATTTGGTTTAATAGCTCTCATGTCTTTAACCGTTTTCTTTTTGTTACATCATTACACTTGGCCTGTTTCTTTTTTCCTCCTTTTCTACTTACCCTGGTTTTAAGTGAGATCTGGTATGCTCTATTTTAATCCCTCTCATGGTATATCAGCTGTTCTTTTAAAAACTTTGTCAGTGTTTGCCCTAGAGGCTCTAATATACGTTGTGAAGTCATCTAAGTCCACTTTACAGTAACAACATACAGTTTCACGTTTTCTCCATTTTCACGGAGAATTCCCAGTTATTCCCATCCATTACGACATTGCTGTCACTACTTTCCTTATCCAGATGCAATAATCACACAACATATAGTTGTTATCATTACTTTAAAAAAAGAGTTCAGATGAATTAAGAATTAGAAAAACAAAATATTTTTTCTTCATTCATTTCTTCTCCTTCTCCAACTGTCTTCTATTTATTTATTTACGTAAATCTGTGTGGTTTAAATATTTACTTTCCCTTAAAATTTATATAGAAAGAGCCTAACCCCAAGGTGCCAGTATTAGGCAGAGGGCCTTTGGGACGTCAGTTAGGTCAGGGTGGCAGACCCTCATGACTGGAATTCTTTTTACCCTCACAAACTAAGCCAAAGACCCCAGACACCAAATCAGTAGGCATCTTGAATTTGGGTGTCCCACACTTTAGAAGAGTGAGAAATAATTTGTTTTTGTAAGCTACATGGTTTATGGTATTTGGTTATAGGAGCTGAAATGGCCTAAGAAACTGATTTTCTGATTATTTTTCAATGCTTGAAAAACTCCATTTAATAATTCTTTCAATATTTCCTCCAAGGGAGATCTGATAGCCCCTGACTTTTTGTTTGTCATAGAATATCTTTATTATTCCTTGACTTTTTAAAAAAATGATTGTTTTCTGGATACAGAAGTCTATGTTGGTGTCTTTTTTTTTCTCACAATAATTTAACATTTCACTTTACTCTCTTCTTGCCTGCATGGTTTCTGATAATAAGTCCAACGTATTCTTTGTCCTCTCTAGATAATTTTCCGTGGGGCTTTTCCTTTTTCTTTTCTTTTTGAGACAGAGTCTAACTCTGTTGCCAGGCTGGAGTGCAGTGGCTTGATCTCAGCTCACTGCAAGCTCCATGTTCAAGCAATTCTCCTGCCTCAGCCTCCCAAGTTGCTAGGACTACAGGCTTGCGCCAACACACCTGGCTAATTTTTATATTTTTAGAAGAGATGGGGTTTCACTATGTTAGCCACGATGGTCCTGATCTCCTGACTTTGTGATCCACCTGCCTCAGCCTCCCAAAGTACTGGGATTACAGTTGTGAACCACCATGCCCACCCCCTCCCGCTCCACCCTGGACTTCTTTTAAGATTTACTTCTTGTCTTTGTTTTTCTGTAGTTTGAATCTAACAGGGCTAGGTGGAGGGTTTTTCTGTTTGTTTGTTTATTTTTAGTTATTTGTTTTATATTCTGCTTGGTGCTTAATGTTATCTGAGTTCCGTATATCTGTAATTTTGGAAAATAGTTGGCTGTTAATATTTTAGGTCTTTCTTCCTGCCTTCTTCTCTCTCTTTCTTCTCCTTTGGTATTTCCATTTCATGTATGTTTAAATTCTGAAGTTTTTCACAGTTCAATTAAACACATGTTAGATCTCCTTATTGCATTTGAATATTTCATGATCCTATCTTAATCTTTTTAGCCCTTCTTTCTCTTTGAGTTATGATATATATACATATATGAAGAATATATATATATTTTTTGAGCTGTGATATATATAAAATAATTTTTATGTTATTATTTTTATCACATTCATCCAATGTAAGATGCTATTGAGAATAGGTTATAATAAAATGTAAAATAGATTTCTATTTCAGAAATTTTAACTGAAAGAAAAATATGTATCTCAGTATCAATGAACAGTGGTAATACTGAGGGAAGTAAATCTATTTCCATTCATAGTACCTTGATCCCCATTAATATAACCTATGGAAAAATAGAAAAACACATCTATAGGTATTATCTAAAATAGTTAAACAATAGATATAGGAGGGGATCTTTGTTTTTCTCTACTTAATTTTTGGCAACTCATATTTTAAGCATCCTCCTGCTTCATCCTAGTTTTTTATCCTTTTGGAATCTTGACGTATTTCCTTTATAACTATCATCTGAATTCTATGGCATTTTATTATGTCTTAAAGCTTGCAACTAATCTGAAACTAACACCTACATAAAGAAATTTCTGGCAGCAGAAATATGTGGAAACAGCTAATTAGGGAAGGAGGAGGCCTGTTGAAACAAAGCCATTGCTACAGAAGAGAAAATAGTACTGTTTTTTCATATTATAACCTATTACAGTAGAGTTAAATATAGTCTTATAAATGCTATAATAGTCAATGATTATACCTCTCATTGAAGAATAAGTGAAATGTTCATTTTCATTTTCAAATGTATGGACTGGCTGCTCGAAATAATTTCCAACACTCATTTCCTCTACTGTTTTTTTTTATAGGAAATACAGTATTACTACCTAAACTCATGGAAAAATGATTTCATAAGAACACAAAAATAAATGGCTTATATATTATTATATATGTATAATAACATAAAATTGAATCACAATTATAAAGGGCTTTTATATCAGCAATATGGCATTATTACAATGAGAAAGCCTTTAATTATGTTGTAAAGGTCTAGTATTCCAGGAAAATGTCACTTCAAAATAAACTTCTAACAGTTAATTCTCAGTGATATTTAACTTGCACAAAAATTAAATATCACCATATAATCCTGTGATCATTTTTTTGCTTTTGTAGACATTTCGATATTTAAGGGTTCTTAAGTAACAATGAAAAAGACTTGCCACTAGCCCAATTCTTAGCTTTGTATGAAAAATCATATTAAATTATTGTGCTTTGTTTTTACAAATAAAGCTTTTAAAAACATCGGAAAATATTGCCTTATTGCCAAGGGACAAACAAAATTGTGCAGTGTGCCTTAAGTCATTCAATTCCCAAAAATTAGGGTATAAATGTGAAATATATTACCATGTAAAATAAATGGAATGTCCCAGTTCCTATCAGAGACTAAGACCATGAATAATGTTAGGAACTGATAATAGCTCTTTCAGAAGTAAAATTTAATGACTAAAATATATTAATGTTTTGTGTGTTTTCAGTTGAAGCTATGAGATTTACATAACCTTAATATACTATATATTTTATATAGCATATAAATAAAAATGTTAACTGTATTGAGAACAAAGGTATACAAGAACGAGTTACAATTGAATGCTGAGTAAGAATCTGACTACTTGAGCTAGCCAAACCGAAATAGAAAAGGACCGTTTTATCATTTGTATATCAGCAAAATACAGTTAAAAAAGGACCATTTTATCATTTGTATATCAGCAAAATACAGTTAAAAAAGGACCATTTTATCATTTGTATATCAGCAAAATACAGTGTTGCTAGGACCTGCAGTTATACTGACATCTTCACCAACTTCTCATTTAAAAAATTACTGATTGTCATTTATACTCAAGTGTAAATGAAGAAATCAAAATTATTTGTCCAAAGACGTGAAATATTTTGAATTAAAAAAATGTAGATATATGATGTCTGGATGTTCCCTGTTCAAATATCTCCAAATATGCCAGAGGTGATATTACCAGATAGCCATGTCTATGGCCCCCAGCTTTGAACACCAGTGCAGCAGTCAAAAATGAAGAAGCATAAGTTCTGTTGGTATACCAAGTATTTGGCTGTTATTTTTTAAACAGGGATTCTGTAGCAGTATGTGAACTGACTAAACCTATATGTTTGTGCTCACAAAGTTTCTTTCTTGATATCAATCTGTGTTAGGTAATTTTAAATAGAATAGTTTTGGAGCAACATGTATACATTCCAGCCATAGCCCCTAATTACTGATGATAGTTATAGTGAGCTATTTTGGGTTCAGTAATATGAAGAAAATATATTTATGGGATTATATTAGTGTCTGTGAGTACTCAAAGATGACAATTTGTGTTTCCTAAAAATATATGCAAAATAATATTAATTGATCTTTAAAACACTTAAGATGTGTGGAGAGGGTGCCAAATAAAAATATCGTAAAGTAAAAATTAAGTTTAAGCCAGAAGATGTATCCAGGGAAATTATTTTTTGGAGTTCTAGATTAATAACCATCTATCAAATGCCCAGGATATGGAGAAGTTAGGAAAAATAATTCAATAAGACAAAAGGGAAAAACATAAGACTACATGGATAGCTGTAATCCCAATTCAAAATTCTTACCCTGTGAGTTGGATTACATACAGCTGATTCCTGAACAGCTTTGACAACCCTTCACAAGTTGGAGAAATCTTAATGGTAATTCAATTTGACTTTTGGGATTTGAGAATACCTATTGCAAAATTTGGCATTTGTGATACCAGAATACCTAAAGCCAAGGAGCTAGCACTAAGCAGAAAATACCAAAAAGACACTTACATATTAATTTTTAAATTTTTTCATGCTTTTTTTTTAAGACAAGTTCTGGCTTTATGACCCAGGCCAGAGTGCAATGGAGCAATCTCTGTTCACTGCAACCGCCACCTCCCAAGCTCAAGCAATACTCCCATCTTAGCCTCCTTAGTAGCTGGGACCACAGGCATGTGCCTCCATGCCAGGCTAATTTTTGTATTTTTGTAGAGACAGGGTTTTGTCATGTTGCTTAGGCTGGTCTCAAACTCCTGAATTCAAGCCGTCCACCCACCTTGGCTTCCCAAAATTCTGGGCTTACAGGCGTGAGATACCACACTCAGCAAGACCCTCATCTATTCTTGCAGTGTCCTTCTCATGTCTCTGCTGTGTCCTGAGTCTAAAGGATGGGTAGAGGAGGTAGACATAGTAATGCATAACAAAAAGCCATAAGAGATGCTGTCATATTTTTACATGCGTTTTCCTATGTAGCATATAGTTAAAAATAAGACATTACAAAGGAATATTAAAGTACATGGATAATTTAACTTAATTACATTTTAGCAATTGTTTTACCCTCAGTACAAGTAAATGTATGACAGATTTTGAGTTTTACAGTGTTTTGTGTTCCAAACGTATAGACATAAACAGATAGATGATAGAGACAGATAGATGATAAATTCATAAATAGATAAATTAGATAGATGACAGATTCATAAATAAATTAGGTAGATAGATGATAGAACAAAAGATGCAGGGGAGAGAGAGAGAGAGAGAGAGAGAGAGAGAGAGAGAGAGAGAGAGAGGGAGAGGGAGAGAGGAAACAAGTAATTTAGTAACTAGCTACTTTGTGCCAGGCTACTCAGATATATTTGGTTAGAGAGCAAGGGGAAAACATACTAATCAAGTTGATTTTATGAGACAGGATTTAAAGAATTGTTATTGTCCATTGTTTCCATTTTTTCATTGTGTGAAATTTAATTACAAACATACACATTATTCTGACATTACTTTTCCATTTTAATTGCAAAGATAATACATGAGAAGCTGTTTCTAATAAATTGTGTATGTGTTACACATGTGTAATTTTTTGTTATATAGACAAATAGAATAAAGCTCTACATAACAATTGGTATTATTTTTCACCAGCAAAAATTCAAGAACTTCATACTTGTATACATAGATATACTTCATTTTTCTAAATTGTCATTTAGTCGTCCATAGTATTGATATTTTAGACTTTACCAAAGTCACTGCCATAATAACAAGTAACCACAATAACTGGTTTTAAACTAGTTCAGTCAAACAACCATCACTTGCTTCAGTAAATACAGTTTTACAATCCAATAGACAGTGACAAGCTCTTAATGCTGAATGCCAGCCAGCCAGGAAACAGCTTATTCTTCTTCTTTTTATTATTATTATTATGCTTTAAGTTCTGGAGCACATGTACAGAACATGCAGGTTTGTTACATATGTATACACGTCCCATGGTGGTTTGCTGCATCCATCACCCCATCATCTACATTAGGTATTTCTCCTAGTGCTATCCTTCCTGTATCCCTCTACCCCCGACAGACCCCGGTGTGTGATGTTCCCCTCCCTGTGCCCATGTGTTCTCATTGTTCAACACCCATTTATGAGTGAGAACATGTGGTGTTTGGTTTTCTGTTCTTGTGTTAGTTTGCTAAGAATGATGGTTTCTAGCTTCAACCGTGTCGCTGCAAAGGACATGAACTCATCCTTTTTTATGGCTGCATAGTATCCCATGGTGTATTTGTGTCACATTTTCTTTATCCAGTCTATCCTTGATGGGCATTTGGGTTGGTTCCAAGTCTTTGCTATTGTGAACAGTGCTGCAATAAAAATATGTGTGCATGTGTCTTTATAATAGAATGATTTATAATCATTTGGTATATATCCAGTAATGGGATTGCTGGGTCAAATGTTATTTCTATTTCTAGATCCTTGAGGAATCCCCTCACTGTCTTCCACAATGGTTGAACTAATTTACAGTCCCACCAACAGTGTAAAAGCATTCCTATTTCCCCGCATCCTCTCCAGTATCTGTTGTCTCCTGATTTTTTTAATGACTGCCATTCTAACTGGCATGAGATAGTATCTAAATGTGATTCTGATTTGCATTTCTCTAGTGACCAGTGATGATGAGCTTTTTTTCATATGTTTGTTGGCTACATAAATGTCTCCTTTTGAGAAGTGTGTGTTCGTATCCTTTGCCCACTTTTTGATGGGGTTATTTGTTTTATTCTTGTAAATTTGTTTAAGTTCTTTGTAGATTCTGGATATTAGCCCTTTGTCATACGGGCATATTGCAAAACTTTTCTCGCATTCTGTATGTTGCCTGTTCACTCTAATGATAGTTTCTTTTACAGTGCAGAAGCCCTTTAGTTTAATTGAATCCCATTTGTCTATTTCAGCTTTTGTTGCCATTGCTTTTGGTGTTTAGACATGAAGTCCTTGCCCATGGAATGGGCTTATTCTAATAAACACCTCTAAGCAGTACCTAGTCAGCAACAGTCTCACTTAAGTAATGATGCTTTCACAGATAACAGCAACCCACTTACACCCCTGAACATCCTTCTATCCCTATTGCTATAGCATGATTGTTACTTTAAAATATCAATAACAAATTTTAAAATATGTCATATGAATATGATGTTCAACTGAACATCAGTTTTCTCTAATTTACTTGAAGTGGTTTCCTCTTCAGCTTCTCCTGGCATCATCTTGACATGTCCCTGTCACATTTTAGGCATCTCCTTACTTTCTCACAGTTCACATTCACCATGTAATACCTCTGCACCTGCGCTAGAGTCAGACCTGTCTCCAAGGAGCCCTGGGTACCTTCAGTAGAAAATGCTTGGGGAACCAATATCTTGTCAGATTTTTTTGTAGTCTTAACTATTTGAGGGCTTTTGTTTCAGATAGAGCTATGAAATTTATGTATTTGCATTATATATTATATATTTAATGTTGTATTTATTTATACATAGATACATACAATACATACATGTATGTGTGTGCTATTTATCATGAATCTATACTGGTGACATGAAACTATAGTGCTAGTTTAGGTCAGCATCTAAGTTAACCTGCTCAAGTTAGCAGGTTAGAATGCTAACCTAAACTAACACAATGGATTCATTTTGTCAGTATAGATTCTGTCACTATAGATTTTTTAATATATTTTTTGAGATGGAGTTTCACTCTTCTTGCCCAGGCTGGAATGCAATGGTGCGATCTCAGCTCACTGCAGTCTCCACCTCCTGGGTTCAAGCAATTCTTCTGCCTCAGCCTCCCAAATAGCTGGGATTATAGGCATGTGCCACCATACTCGGCTAATTATGTATTTTTAGTAGAGACAGGATTTCTCCATGTTAGTCAGGCTGGTCTTGAACTCCCAACCTCAGGTGATCCATCTGCCTTTGCCTCCCAAAGTGCTGGGATTATAGGTGTGAGCCACCATGCCTGGCCACTTCCACACTTCTGTAGTTCATATAAAATAGTTTCTGAATTGCTACAGCGACACCATTTCCAGCAATAACCTTCCTAGTTAAAATGCAATAATATTCTGTAATTTGGTGGTGTTGTATTTACACTAAGGATATACAGTCTGGGTTGAATATATAAGGTTTTGTTACTTTTATTCTTCCTTGTGAATATGGTATTTATTAAAAATAATTAGAGTAATCACATCAAATGATACTATTTTGAACTAACTAATTTTGTGATAGTTGGTGGAAAGGGAGAGTAATTGTTATAAAAGGAGATTCAAGACATAAACAGTAGTGTAAAGGGATATTGGTATAAAGGCACTCATTAGAACAAAAATAAAAGCCTTTCTAAAATCAAAATAAATTGGGTAAAGATATAAGAATATTGAAAAAATGGAGTTAAACATTAAAGACAACTGAATGCAAAACAGTAGTTTAATAAAATTAAGCTAAAAATATTGGACATGTGATTAGATTTAATGACCGATAAAACAAATATTTTCAAATTGGTTTAAAAAGCAATACCCACTTTAGGTGGTATTTTTAAAAGCTTTAAAAGGTGATTCAGAAAGGCTAAAATAGGCCGGTTGCAGAGGCTCATGCCTATAATATCAGCATTTTGGGAGGCTGAGGTGGGTGGATCACCTAAGCTCAGGAGTTCAAGACCAGCCTAGCCAACATGGTGAAACCCCATCTCTACTAAAAATACAAAAATTAGCCAGGTATGGTGGCAGGCGCCTATAATCCCAGCTACTTGGGAGGCTGAGGTAGGAGAATCACTTGAACCGGGGAGGTGGAGGTTGCAGAGGACCAAGATCGTGCCACTGCACTCCAGCTTAGGAAACAGAATGAGACTCTGCATCAAAATTAAAAAAAGAGAGAGAAAGACTAAAATAAAGGGAAGTAAAAAGATACTCTATGGAGATGACAATCTAAAAGCAGGGTTTACAATGCTGGTAAAAGCCAAAGAAAAGTTCAAAACAAAAGGAATAAACTGGAGAAGAAAAGACATTTCACAATACTCTTTTACCTAATGCAATTTAATAAATGGTTTACATAGCACAGTTCACAATACAGTAATTCCCCCCTCCTTATCTGCAGTTCTGCTTTCCAGGGTTTCAGTTCCCCATTTTCCATTCAGGATTTTCAGACCACAGTATTTCAACAGTATTTCACAGTTGAAATACTGTGGTCTGAAAATCCTGAATGAAAAATGCCAGCAATAAAAAATTCCTGTTTTAAATTACACACCGTTCAGAGTGATGGAGTCCCAAGCCATCCCACTTCATCTTGCTTTATTCTGCCCAGAAAGTAGATTTTCCCTTTGTCCAGCGACTCTGGGCTGTGTCCACCTCCCACACAATCAGTCAGTAGCCATCTCTGGGATCAGATAGACTTTTGTAGTATCATAGTTTTTCTGTGCAAGTAACCTTTATTTTAATTAATTATGGTACAGGATTCAAGAGGAGTGATGCTGGCAGGTTGATCTGCCAAAGAGAAGTCAGAATGTACTAACTATAAGTGAAAAGGTGAAAGTTCTCACCTTACGGAAACAAAAAAATTGTATGCTGAGGTTGCTGGGAACTATGGTAAAAGCAAATCTATTCATGAATTTGTAAAGAAGTAAAAAGAAATTCATGCTAGTTTTGCTGTTGCACCTCAAACTGTAAATGTTACAGCCACAGTGCATGTTAAGTGCTCAGTCAAGATGGAAAATATATACACGGTGTGGCTGGAAGACCTGAGCAGAAATACGTTACGATGGAGGGCAATGTGTTGCAATGCAAAGCATTGAGCCTATATGAAGAGTTCAGAAAGGGATCTCCTGCAGCAAGTGACAGCCAGCCATTTACTGCAAGTAAGAGATAGTGGCACAGATTCAGGAATAGGTTGAGACTGAAAAATATATAAATTACTGGAGAGGCTGTGTCTGGCAATGATGAAGCTGCTGCCACATTTCTCACTGAGTTGAAGTTGATAAAGGCACAAAGATACTATTAAGCAAGGCTTCAGTTGTGATAAAATTAGGCTCTTCTGAAAAAAGATGCCCAGTGGAACTTACAGTCATAACACTGCAAAGTGGGTACCAGGGCGTACAACACAGAAGGACAGGTTAACTCTGGTACTATGTGGCAACTGCAGGGTTCTGTACTACCTGCAGTTTCAGGAATCTGCTGGGGGCTTGAAATATGTGCCCTGCAGATAAGGGGGGCTGCTGTGAAAATAAAACATTTAATATTTATGTAACAAATAATATAGCAACCATCATGATAAAGTGTAGAAGCTTCACTTAGAGTAATCTGGAACAGTGTGTATATTCTCTGTCTCCTGCTCATGCCAAGGGCAAGGGTAATATGTGGATTTATTTGCTCTTGCTGTTGATCTACATGTATTTTTGGAGGAGATATCTAAGTATATTTTTGCCTAACATTTATAGAGAAGTTTATTACAGACCCACTTAACTTATTTTTTATGTAAACCCAGTGAAATAGGGAGAGTTATCTTTCATTCAGAGTTGAAATAATCTCCCTCAGCTCTCAAGTATATTTGTGATTCTTTCAGAAAAGTCTGAGAACTGAAAGAGAAAAAAATCAAAGGGTCTCAACTTTGTCATAACATTGAAGTTTTGATATAACATTGAAGTCAAGGTGTAAATGAATATAATTTCAAATATTTTATCACAGTACTTCTGTGATAAAAATAAGTGTAAAATCATTTGATGATGAATGGGAACTAAAGAATAAGCAGGATAGCATTGCATATTTCAGAATCTGTATCTGATAAAACTTAAAAACTCAGGAAAATTAACACAAATAATTTTAATTTTGTATTGTTTACATAGAGGTGATCACTATTTTATAGCTATATATTGTGCTTCTATTTATCTGAGATTAAGAGGAAGTATTGCTAGAAAATATAGTGTAACATAAATGGGTTAATACTTTCAAACAAAATTATTCATTTTGTGTTATTAATTTATCATGTGCATTATGTCATATATTTGATATTTTTCAAAGTCTAAGCCAATCGAATTTGTCAGAGTATATTATACATCTCCCACCCCATCTCACATACACATGAACTCAGAAATAACTTATATCCACTTCTCATTCCTTATTTTAATTCTACCTCCTTTTTCTTTTTCCATAGCTGGTCTCTGACAAATATATTTGGCTAAGATTTTAGGTCTGCTAGGGGAGATTTTTCTTGTTTTTATTTATTTTTTCATTGAAATACTCTATAAAGCATACATCTACATAACACCTATAAGAAAATATTAATGAAAAGAACTACAGGAAAATATCTCTGTAGTTATCATATAGAAAAAAAGCATTTAAAAAAGAGAGAGAGAAAACATCAGTGCATTTTTAACCATGACAACTTTCTACCTCCCCTGAAGAAATCACTCTTCTGACATTTATGTTGCAAATTTCCTTCTTTTCATTTCTATTTTATCAACTATGTCACCTTCCTTAAATATTATATCTTAGTTTTGCTTGTTTTTGAACTTTATATGATTAGAATATATGTCTATGTTATTTTGTGTATTGTTTTTAATTTAAATTTTGTTTGTAAGGTTAATCTATGGTAATATATGTCAGTGCAATTTTCATTTTTATTTTTGAATAATGTTCAACTGTTTGACACTTATTTTCCTGAGATGGGGTCTCACTCTTTCGCCCAGGCTGGAGTGCAGTGGTGTGATCACAGCTAACTATAGCCTGCAACTCCTGAGTTCAGGCAATCCAGCCTCTCAGACTCTGGGGTAGCTGGGACCACAGGTGCTCAGTAATATGACTGACTAATTTTAATAATTTTCTATAGAGATGGGATCTCACTTTGTTGCGCAGGTTGGTCTTGAATTCCCGGTCTCAAGCAGTCAGCCTACCTTGGCCTCCCAAAACGCTGAGATTACAGGCATGAGCCATCATTCCTGGTCCACACATATTCATCTAGACCTTGCTGTGGACATTTACGTGTCTCCAATGAGCCAATTATAGACAGACTGGATTATGCTATATGCCCTGTTGATATGTTAATGCATTGTTCTAAACTATGTACCCGTGACTGGAATTCTTGTTTCATAAATCATGTACACCTTCATTTATACTTGTTGATTTTAAACACTTTTTTAAAATGGTTTCAGCAAGTTAAATTTCCACTACATTTGTATAAACAATTGTCTTTCTTTGACACATGTACCTTCATCTCAAATAATCACTTTTTAAAAATATTTTCTCATCTATAGAGTACATGATGTCTTTAAGTAAATTTCTGTGTCTTATCAATGAGATGGAACTCTTTTTTAATATTTTTATTGACCAATTCTATTGATCTGTTTCCTATGTTTTGTTGACATTTCAGTAGCCCATTCCCCTGCACTACAACCTATTTCAGTTTTGGATTAACAGATGAGTTTTCAACAACATGTGTAAAGGATTGTTCTCAAAGGAAGCTCTCTCCCTTTTAAGGCTTCTCAATTTATTTCCCATTAGTTATGAAGATACCACTATTTATGTGACTGACACTCATTCTGCAGCACCAGTGCCCCATAATTTAAAGTTTGTTTATAAAATGGAATTTGGAGAGATTGGCTGTGTGTTTCTAAAAACCATTTTTTTAAAAGATAACGTCTCCCTTAAATCTTTCCGCTAGTAAATATATGAACATGCATGCAGGAGGACTGGTTGAAGTTAGTCATTCCTTAGGGAATGCTGAAGCATAGAGGGGAGTTGTTAATCCTTTCTTTTCCCAGTGAATATGAAACTAAAGTGTAAATGTCAAGGTCAGGAACTGGAAGAGCTCTCAGGTCATCAGCACATTCAGTGATCTGATTGTTCTTGTATGTTTCTGGTTTCAAGATTAATGCAAAAAAAATGGCCAAGGAATTTACTCATAAATATTTAGATATTGCTATGGTCTCAATGTTTGTGTTTCTACAAAATTTATATGTTGAAACTTAGCCGCCAAGGTGAGGGCCTTTGGGAGGTGATTCATGACTGCCTTAGTCCCTTAGACTGGGCATTTATAAACAACAGACATTTATGGCTTACAGTTCTAGAGGCTGGGAAGATCAAGATCCAGATGCCGACAGATTTCCTATCTGGTAAAAGTTCATGTTTTGCCTCAAAGATGGAACCTTCTACCTGTGTTCTTATGTGGTAGAAAAGGAGAACACATTTCCTCAGGGCTCTTTAATAAGGACACTCGTCCCATCCATGAGGATGGATCCCTCATGACAAAATTAACTTCCAAAGTTCTCATCTCCTAATACCATAATTTGGGGGGTTAGGATTTCAACATATGAAATGTTGTGGAAAGGCAATGATTCAGTCCATAGCAGTGCCCTTGGAAAAGAGACCACAGAGAGCCAGCTCATTCCTTCTACCACATGAAAACACAGTGAAATGGTATCCTCTATGAGGAAGTAAGACCTTCCCAGATGCTGAGTCTGCCAGCTTACTACTGATTTTGGACATCTCAGCCTCCAGAAATTTGAAAAAAGAATGTATGTTGTTTATAAGCTATTCAGTTTATACTATTTTGTCATAGCAGTCTGAATAGACTAAGATAGATATTTAGTTACTTTTTAGAAGAGCTTGAACAAAATATTTTATTGTTTGGAGCTGGAGTCTTAATCCAAGTGACTTGGCATGTCATTAAAAGAAACTGCAACTTAAAAGGAGAAAGAAGAGTTATGCCTTTGCCCTGTCCACCTAGAGCTGTTGACCCGTACAATAGCCATCTTTCCAAACCCTATACTTTATTTAACAGGGTAAAGAATCTCGGAAATAACAATTATTATTATTCCAGTTTTCCATAGGTATGCCACAGTTTTGTTTTGTTTGTTGTTCCTTTAATTCAATCCCTTTATGATTTATATTCATTTCTGATGAGAAGAAATGAATATTTAGAATTAAGAATATTAGGATGTTGCCTCTGAGGACACATTACTTTCCAAAGCAAAGTACATTTGGATAGGGAAGTAAACTCTTAGAAAATAGCACCTATGTTTGATTAAAGAAAAACACAGCTAGAAATCTGAATGGAGAAAAACATTTGAAGTTATCTGCAAGATCCACATACCTAACAAAGCAGTTCTGGTCTTACCACCTGGCAAAGATGTAAACAGGACAGTTAATGAGCAGCCAAAGAATGCCAAAGCCAAGAGAAAGATCTACTTCTCTCCTCCTGTTCTGCTTACAACTCAGCTTGGAGACTGTGAACTCCTATGTTGAACTGCCAAACGGTTCTCTCTGGTGCTGTAGATGTTTGCTCCATCATTTCCTGAACAGCTTCCATACTTCCTGGAATTTCACAGCTGTGCATGCTCCAGACTAAATCTGGCCTCAGGAAGCCAAGCTTTCTGCATTAGCCTTCCAACTCCTGGTAATGAAGTTTTCCAACAGGAATTAATTATGACAAGGAAATGCAGCTGCAGCATATTCACACTTGCTGAGATAGAATTTGAAAATAGCGTTGGTTCTTCCATTCACTGAAATTCATTCATCCCACAAGACAAAGATGGATTACTTCCAAGCTGCTCAGGATGAGATAAGGTAATACATACTAATGGTTAAAAAGCAAAACAAAATATAATACATGGAATAACCTATAAATTTACAACTTTTATGTCTTTATATACAGCATGAAAATGTAGTTTTAAATGGTTTTGTTATGCATCTTTTTTCTTCTTACCTGTTTTTTTTAGGCCTACATTTTTTATTCAGTCATGTTTTTCTTTTTTTAATAACTTTCTTTTCCTTTTCTCAAAAGCAATATTGATATTTTAAATTCCCAAATATAAGATATATGACACCATATGATTTAGTTAAATAAGGTAATTATTAGCAAGAGTATTTGTATGTTACATTTTTAATTAAATTAGGGACATTGCATTTATTTTTTGTATTCTGTGTGTTGAAGTAAAATGTGTCATGGTGAGTACTATCTTTGAAAACTTTAGGACTAAGCAAATGAAGAGTGATTCATGAAAAGATAATGGATTATATGAAGGAATAATTTATTAGTAGGCCATATTATGTATTACTTCTTGAATTTAATAAATTCTGCCTTTGCTTCATTTGTTCATCTATGGAGGCCCTTTCCCAAATCCTAGTAACTACTTGTCTAATTGTTACATACTATGTGTACCTAAGTAAAATATTTAGAAATGGAAAATCTTCTTAGAAGATTTTTATCATGTGCAATAATTTGTAATGGCAACAAAATGCAATCACTCATTTACCAGGTCTTTTGTAGGCAAATTTCACTCCCTTTGAGTAAATTTTCGTGGCAACTAATTGATATTCCCAAGTATTATATTAGGTAAAACTGTGCTACTATGGAGTACCTTTGACCTTCAACATGAGCTTGGACTAAATGAGTTAGCTCAGCATTTGCAGATGTAAAACTTCACTTCCTTCCTCAGGAGAGTCTTCTTAGATTCGTAATAATACAGGAGTTAAAAGCTTTTCTCTTAAGTAGATACAGGCTAATGTTTTCATAGGATTTTATAGTTGCCAAAGTGATTTCACATGCATTCTTGAATCTCTGCAACAACCCTAGAGGTGGGGAGAGTAAATAGAGTATTTCTTAATTTGTAAATAAAGATACTAAAAATGATTAAAGTGACTTTCATAGGGTACTATAGCATGTATATCAGAACTAGGAAAAATACTCAGTTTTTCTGATGCTTGCTATAATTTTTTAATGGAATTACTCTCATTTTGTTGATTCAGTTTCCATCTCTATTGTATACATATAGAGTCTTTATAAAATTTATTATTCCCTGGTTTCTCTAATATATGATTGGATAAGTGTTCCGGTTCTTATATATCCTAACATAGTACAAAATTTCTGTCTGCTCTATTTTTCAAATATGTGCATTTTTCGATGCAAGGTTTTGCTTACATTTATCATTGCAGAGAGAGAGATGTTTTATAAGACACAGAAGGTATCAGGGAGTAGAATCATAAGACAGTGTAAACTTAGTATAGTGGGTATTTGCTATCCATCTTTACATTCACCCTTTTGTATCCATGGAGGATTGTTTCAGGGTCCCTCGCAGATACAAAATACATGGAATTTTGGAATCCAAAGTTTTTATAATTTCTTTATATAAAATGGCATAGTAATTGCATAGAACCTATACATATGCTTCTGTATACTTTAAATCATATTTAGATTGCTTATAATAATACATTGTAAATTCTACATAAATATTTGTTCTACTGTATTGTTTTATATTTGCATTTTAATTGTTCTATTATTTATTTATAATATTTTGGGTTGGTTGAATCCATTGATTCGGACCTCATGAATAGGGATAACTGACTGTATCACCTTTTAGGTGAACCCACATTGTCAGTGCATGCAATCCAGCTGATCCCTATCCAGTTATCAAGGATCACAGGTGTCCTGGTGATGGCCAGTGTGAGGCCCCTACTTGTCTGGCTATGGCACTTGTTTCAGGCTGTGAAATAAGTGAGTTATGATAGCCCAGTCGTCATTAAGCCGAAACCATTCACTCAGACTCTTTGGAAAATGTTATATTAGTCAGGGAATATATAATAATATATAATAATTCCCTGACTTCCCACAAAGGATATGTGTGTATATTTATATATAGAGAAAGAATTGTTATGAGGAATTGGTTCATCAGATTGTGGAGGGGTAGAAACCGAATCCGATGGGGAAGGCCCACAGGGTAGGGTTTCAGGGAGGAGTTCTAGCTGGAGTCTAAGGAAGTCCTCTGGAGAATTCCCACTTGCTTGGGAAAGGACAGTCATTATTTTTAGTTGTGTTTTTTAAATGAATGGATGAGACCTTCCAACATTATGAAGGACAATCTGCTTGATTCGCAGTCTACCAGTTTGAATGTTGATTTGTCCAAAAAAGCCACCATCACAGAAACATCTAGAATAATGTTTGCCTAAATATCTGAACATTGTTGCCCAGCTGTGTTGGCACATAAAATGCACCATTACAAGTGCGTTCTATTTTTTTCTATGATTGATATCTATAACCACCAAATAAAACCAATGGCAATGAAACCATCTTTGCCATGAAAGAGAAACGTTGCCCCTCTTTAAAAACCAGCCTGTGGAGAAGCAGAGCTCACAGACTAGGATGTGTGTTAGAGAAGGGGGGAAAGAAAGAGAGACAGTAAGATGCAGAAAGGGACTCAGTCATCTGACGTTAGTTGAAACTTTATTATTTTCAGTTAAGTGAACATTTTTCTTTATTTCTGCAACTAGTTTGAACTGTGGTTTTCTAAAGCAGTTCTGGGCTGTGTTAGATTTAGCAGACATCTCAGCTTATATCTTCAAGTTTGTAAATGTAAAATAAATCCAAGAGATAAAGTTTTGGGTTTTTTTTTTTCCTAAAATAACTCTATAACTTCTTGCAGATTTTAGACTGGAATCCTAACCTTGAACTCTGAAACCACTGTGTTTTTTTTTTTTTTTTTTTGAGCAGTAGGAAAAGCATTTTAGATATTGAACGCTTATTCTAGTTGATGTATAATGCTGTTAAATTGGGCAATTTCATTAAAGCAAAAAATAAATAACAGGCTCTTTTGCATGCCATTCTTTACCACTTTTGGGTATGGGGAAAGAAATTGTTCTCCAGGACGTATGTACTTCAAACAAATCTTTCTACTCTGGAATGAAAGGAAATTCAAGGAAGCGTGAAATCTTACAACACAGAATCAATCCTGTTACTTCCCATTCTAGGGAACTTACTGTGTGAGGCATCTCATCTTAGAATGAATCCTCCCATTAGGGAAGAACAGGTTTATGAAAAATATGTACAGTGGGACAACGTCCAAACTTTGGTAGAAAGTACAGTAATGACAGATAAACCTATCTGCTGAGACAGGCATCATTTCCCAGAAAATCAGCCATAAACCAGTATCATGGGGCAGAATACTAGAAACCAGGACTCATCTAAAAGACACAAATAAGTTTTAGCCAGGATAGTATTGCTACCAAAAATGGAGGATAGACATGAATTTAAATGTAAGAATTAAGAGGGTTATGGGCAGAAAAAAGTTGGTCCAGGAAGCAGGGAAAGAAGAAGGCTTTGGTTCTATGGGAGCTTAGTAGGAAACCATGAAGTGTGTGAAAGTTACAGAAATACACCTTCCTAGGGAATAGATTACACTCGTGGAAACCACTTTTTATTTATGCCCGTGTATCAGGAATTAAATATCATAGTTCTGCTTTAGATAAATACATTTCCAGAAGATCAGAGATAGAGAGGCAGATGGAAAGTGTCTCATGCTTCAGACTGGTAAGCTCATACCTGACAAGGTGCCATCTCTTCTAGCATGTTCACTCACAAGATAGCCTCAAAAAATAAGGAAGATTTCAGATCCTTTGCTGGGAACCAAAATTTTAAAAATAAGAATTAAGAGGAAAACTCAGATTTACTGAGTGTTCACCATATGGCATTAAATAAGCACATTTAATCCTCACAATAACACTTCAGAGTAAGAAACCCAACTGGGTGGGAGTGGAAAATATGAAACTTGAGGTAGCAATGGTATAATTGGCCTGGGATCATCTGACTCCTACTTATATCTTCTACTTCTTTGTATCCTTCACAAATATTGCTGACCACTCTAGAAATAAATCAGGTCTTCTTATATCCTTCCTTAATGTCGTATGTTCTCCTTCCCTCCAATTTTCACACTTGTAAATGTTAAATGATTTGTTTATTTTCAGTCACCCCTGGATAGCTATAAGCTGCATAAGACCACAGACCATTTCTGGTTTTTGCTAATTTGTCTCTTTTTCTTTAATTCTTAGCACAGTACATAAAATACAGCTAACATTTATAAATAATATTAGAGTTATAAACTCTGGCTAACAATGTTTTTTTTTTAGAAATTCTATGGATCTAAAGACCACTGTTTCCAAAACTGATGTAATATGTAGGTCATTTTACTGGTTAGTTGTGTCCACCAACCTGACTGACTAAGGGATGCTCCGAGAGCTAGGAGAGCATTATCTCTGGGTGTGTCTGAGAGGGTGTTTGTTTCTTCGCTTCTTTATTTGATATGGAGTCTCACTCTTTCACCCAGACTGGCATGCAGTGGCACTGTCTCAGCTCACTACAACTTCTGCCTCCTGGGTTCAAGGGATTCTCCTGCCTCAACCTCCTGAGCAGCTGGGATTACTGGTGTGTACCCTCACCCCAGCTAATTTGTATTTATTTATTTATTTATTTATTTATTTATTCATTCATTCACTCATTTATACAGACCGGGTTTTACAGTGTTGGCAAGCCTGGTCTCAAACTTTTGACCTCAAGTGATGTGCCCGCCTTGGCCTCCCTAAGTGTTGTGATTACAAGCATCAGCCACCATGCTGGACCCCTGAGAGGCTGTTTCTGAGAAGAGATTAGCATTTGAATCAGTAGAGTCAGCAAAGAATTTCACCCTCTCCTATGGGAATTGGTATCCTGTAATCCATTGGAGGCCCAAATAGAACAAAAGGGCAGAGGAAGGGTGAATCTGCTCTCTGTCCTTGAGCTGGGTCATTCACCTCTTCCTGCCCTTGGACATCATTGCTCCTGTTTCCTGGGCCTTCAGACTCAGATTGAAACTATACCATCTGCTTTCTCCTGGGACTCAGCCTCCATAATTGCATGAGCCAATTCCTCAAAATAAACCTCTTTCCATATATATATATATATGTATATCTCCTATCGATTATATATGTATATCTCCTATCAATTATATATGTATATCTCCTATCGATTATATATGTATATCTCCTATCGATTATATATGTATATCTCCTATCGATTATGTATATCTCCTATCGATTATATATGTATATCTCCTATCGATTATATATATGTATATCTCCTATCGATTATATATGTATATCTCCTATCGATTATGTATATCTCCTATCGATTATATATGTATATCTCCTATAGATTATATATGTATATCTTCTATCGATTATATATGTATATCATCTCCTATCGATTATATATGTATATCTCCTATCGATTATGTATATCTCCTATCGATTATATATGTATATCTCCTATCGATTATATATATGTATATCTCCTATCGATTATATATGTATATCTCCTATCGATTATATATGTATATCTCCTATAGATTATATATGTATATCTTCTATCGATTATATATGTATATCATCTCCTATCGATTATATATGTATATCTCCTATCGATTATCTTTCTCTGGAGAACCCTGAGAAACACATTGATATAATGTAAAATGTGGGACTTCTGCCACCAGGCATAGCAGAGTAGCTGATAGCACTCTAGCCTGTCCATTGTAAACAAACATAAAATTGGACAACTACAAAGCAATTGTTTTCGGAGAGTAGACAGTTGACAATGTAAAAATGTAATTCCTGAAAGAAGAAAAACTCATCAGGCGAGCCTCCAAATTGTCCCAGCTTTTTGCCTGAGACAGTTTCCTGACTATGGGGCTTCGAGCTGGCGTCCAAGAAGTGTGCAGTGTTTAAAACATGTTGAGGAGGCAGAGACTAGAATTTAGGGCAATTGAAATGGTTGGGCTTTGCAGAGTGGGGCACAGGAACAGAGGGACAGAGGTAACTGCGAACATGGGGATGCTCAAAAGCTCCTGTAGGGGTCCCTTAAGCATTGGGCCAAAGGACAGGCTGCTCATATGTAGGTGAAACTACCCAAGCCTAACCAGCTATTACAGGATTGAGACACTAGAAGACTAGGATTATCCAAGACCTTGGACGTTCAGCCCACTCAGTGTGGAGAGATCACCTTAACCTCTTTCATGCTGCAGGCATCCGGCTGAGACATCAGATAGACTGGCCTTAAGAGTCAGGGTCCTGCTATGAGAAACTGAACTCAAGATTTTTCCTATCAAAGTCTAAATTCAAGCCCTCACAAAGCTCCACAGGGAGACAAAATTCAGAGACTGAGCTAGCTAGAAGCTTAGGAAGTAGCTTGAGATTTTCACAGATCCCCTAACAAAGCACCAACTCAAATATATGTAAGTCAAAGCCCTATAAATACACATAAAGTCACACCTAGACACATGAGAGGTGAGAAAAGATGCAGTGTGGTGTTTATGACCAGTCCTAGCGGAAGATTTTCAGTGCAAATCCCGCCAAAGCCAAAGAGAAAAAGAAAATCTTGAAAGCAGGAAAAGAATAAAGACAGAGTGCATACAAGATGGCGAAGTCAAAAATTATATCTGACCTTTCATTATAGACAATGGAAAATAGAAGATAACGTAATGAAATGTTAAAGGCCCAAATAAAATAAAAGAAAATTATAAGCCCCCAATTCTATTGTCAGCAATAATATTTTCAGAAACAGGAATGAATAGAATACACTTTGAGATGAGCAAATGCTGAGAAAATTAATAGCTAATAGAAATGCACTATAAGAAATGCTAAAAGACATTCTTCAGGCTGAAAGCAAATAATAACAGATGAAAAGTTGTATCATTAGATAACACAAAGAGCACAAGTAACTAAAGAAAATCTGTTATTATTTTTCCTAGTTATATGTTTTTCTAAAAAACAACAGGCTATTGAAAGCCAAAGTAATAAATTTGAAAAGTAGATTTTATAACACATGGAAATAAAATGCATGATAAAAATCAGAATGATGCTGGGGTGAGATAAGTCAACATGGTATAGTGTGTTTATTATATTTGGGATGGAGTGTCAAGTTGGAAGTGGGAAATGACAAATGTATTGAGAAAAGTGTGAAGTAGGAAAAAGAAAGTATCATGTATGAAGAGTACTGACTCTAAGTGAACTCTGGTAAGTTAAAAGTTTGTATTGTGAGCCTTGAAGCAAACATACATGCACGTGTGCGCACACAAGCATGCACGCGCGCACACCCCCCCCAAAAAATAGGCCCCAAACTGTAATTAATAAGTCTATAGCAAACACACATATTACACATATATTCCTGCCTCTGAACAGCGGAAGAAAATGGCTGCTACCGCTGTGTGTCACCAAACACACCCAAACAAAACTAACAAAAGGATAGATACTGTACCCCAAACCCATACCCTTCTCATAAATAGCAGACAGAAAATTAAGAAGATTCAAAATGACTATTAATAAAAAATAAAAAATAAATCACCAAATCCCAGCAAGCACCTGCTCACAAACTCCCTGCCAGTCTTTATGGCAAGGCTTTAGAGCTGTCCAAGGACAAGCACAGGGAGGGGCGGAGCAGGCAGCCAGCATCTGGCCTAAAATTGCATCAGTATTACCAGCAGAAAGGGAAAGTCCACCCTCTTAGGAAATGGGTCCTTGTAAATCAGAGCACTGATTCGGGGGAAGAGCTGTCCATTATGTGTGATTTGACAAGATTGTTTTTGAAAATGGGAAGTTATAAGACAAAAGCCCCTAAGAATGGGAAGCTCCCTTTGCCAACTATATGGTGAAGCAGAAGGATGTGGCTAAGGGGAATATGTAGTTCCTGGAAGAGACAAAACAGAGAACAGCCAAATATCGGTGGAAACTGAACACCTCCTTCCACCACCAAGTAATAACAATACAAAGGAAACTGGACTTTACTCCTAAAAGAAGAAATCAATAAGCAAGGAATCTTATAAATCACCCCAAATCTAGAAAATGAACCAAAAAAAGATAAGTTGATAGGAAGTAAATATAAAATAATTAGAATTATTAAAATGATAAATTGATATGAAGTAAATATAAAATAGCAAGAATTCTCACATCTCTGCTGCTCTCTTTCCCTTCAAACCCCACCCCAAAATAATGCAGGAAAAAGCTGTAAGACAACACTCTAAATTAAATGCAATTCATAAAGTATTTGGATATGTGGCAAACCATTTTGAATCAAATATTTTTAAAACAAGGAAAGAAAATATACATTAAACAGATAAAAGAAATGGAAGAATATGACAAAATTATCTCAGAAAACTAAGACTAAATTACAAGATGTGCAAAGGAGAATAGACAAATGAAAACTCTAAGAAAGACATTGATAAGACAGTGAAATAACTATAAACATGACAAAGAATAAGAAAAATAGGTAGAAAGTGGTTAAAATGAAAATCAGGCCAAAAAATACTCATGGCATACATATAATTAGATTCTTTAAAGAAGAAAATAGAACAATGAGATACAACTACATACTTAATTGTATCATTAAATAACACTCTCCAAGTATAAAAGAAGACATGAAGAATGTACATATTAAAAACACCTATTTCTCTAAATGCAGAGAAAATTGATCTTCAGTTATAAAATCCAAAACATAGCCTAGTACCCCTCTTAATTTCTAAAAGAAAACAGAAAAAAAAAATAGAATCTTAAGAAAAAAAGGAAAACATAATATACTGATATAATATTTTTCAAAAATAATAGACACAGAAAGGCAAAAATAGAGAAACATTTAAGAACAACAACAAAAAAAACCTCAATGAAAGGAAGTGTGGATCAAGGATTTTAATTCTAGTTAAGTTGTTAGATAAATATCAAGGCTATAGAAAAGCAGTTTTAAACAGAAAAACTTAAAGATTCCTTATCCACATGCATTTTTAAGGAATCTAAGACTTAGAATGTGGATTTTATCTAAACAAGAGATCACTTGAAATTCTTAAGCCAAAGAATTTATGGTGAACACTTGGATGTATGTAATTATAGCCCTAAAGATTAAATTAAAGGGTGGATAAAAAAATTAATGTATAAATAGTACATGGTGGGTCGATGTAAATATGACACAGCTGAAATATGGGAGGAAAAGAAAGAGGGAAGGAGGAACATAGAAAAAGCCCACTGTTTGTTCAGTAAGCCGTACACAGAAGTGAAAATATGCTATGAAGAACAAACACGGAACGCTTCCAGTTTCTGTTCATTCAGTATAATGTTGGCAGTGGGTTTGTCATAGATGGCTCTTATTACTTTGTGGCATGGTCCTTTAATGCCTCGCTTATTGAGTATTTGGGGTTTTCTAGGTGTAAAATCATATTATCAGCAAAGAGAGATAATGCAACTTATTCTTTTCCTATTCGGGTTCCTTTTCTTCCTTTTATTTTTATTTTTATTTTTATTTTTATTTTTGAGACGGAGTTTCGCTCTTGTTACCCAGGCTGGAGTGCAATGGCACGATCTCAGCTCACCGCAACCTCCGCCTCCTGGGTTCAGGCAATTCTCCTGCCTCAGCCTCCTGAGTAGCTGGGATTACAGGCACGTGCCACCATGCCCAGCTAATTTTTTGTATTTTTAGTAGAGATGGGGTTTCACCATGTTGAACAGGATGGTCTCGATCTCTTGACCTCGTGATCCACCCGCCTTGGCCTCCCAAAGTGCTGGGATTACAAGCTTGGGCCACCACACCCAGCCCTCCTTTTCTTTCTTTTTCTTGCCTGATTACTCTGGCTAGGACTTCTAGTACTATGTTTAATAGGAGTGCTGAGAGTGGGCATCCTGGTCTTTTTCTAGTTCTTAAGGAAAATGCTTCCAGCTTTTGCCTGTTCAATATGATGATGGCTGTGGGTTTGTCACAGAATATTCTTATTACTTTGAGGTATGTTCCTTCAATGCCTAGTTTTTTGAATGTTTTTATTATGAGGGATGCTGGATCTTATCAAACGTTCTTTCCACATCTATTGAGATAATCATATGGATTTGTTTTTAATTTTGTTAATGTTGTGAATCACATTTATTGATTTGCAAATGTTGAACCAACTTTACATGCGAGGAATGAAGTCTATTGATTGTGATGAATTAACTTTTTTATATGCTGCTGAATTTGGTTGGGTGGGATTTTATTGAGGATTTTTGTGTCTACATTTCTTAGGGATATTGCCCTGCTGTTATCTCTTTTGTGTCTTTGCCAGATTTGGGTTTCAGGCCAATTCTGACTTTATAAATGAGCTAGGGAGGAACCCACCTTCTCAATTTTTTTTTTTGTAGTTTCAGTAGAATTAGTAGTAGCTCCTCATTGCACTTCTGGTAGAATTTGGGGGATCCAGCAGATCTGGGGATTTTCTGTTTATTACTGATTCAGTTTTGGAACTCAGTATTCATCTGTGCAGGGTCCCAGCATCATCCTCTTTCAATCTGGAAAGGTTGTGTGTTCCCAGGAATCTATCATCCATTTCCTCTGTATTCTCTAGTGTGTGTGCATAGATGTGTTCATGATAATCTCTGAGAATCTTTTGTCTTTTATGGGATTGGTTGTAATGTCACCTTTGTCATTTCTGATTGTGCTTACTTGAATCTTCTCTCTTTTTTCCTTTGTTAAGTAGGGAGTAGTTTATCAATCTTATTTATCCCTTCAAAGAACCAACTTTTAGTTTTGTTGATTCTTTGTATGAATTTTTTAGTCTCAGATTTATAGAGTTCCCCTCTGATTTTATTTATTTCCTTCTGCTGGTATTGAGGTTAGTTCATTCTTGTTTTTCTAGTTCTAGCTGTAGTGTTAGGTTGTTAATTCGAGATAGTTCTAACTTTTTCAGGCAGGCATTTAGTACTGTAAAATTCTGCTTAGCACTGCTTTTGCTGCGTTTGAGAAATGGAACAAGACAAGGATGTCTCCTCTTACTACTTCTACTCAGGATAGTACTGGAGGCCCTTGCCACAGCAATCAGGTAAGAGAAAAAAATAAAAGGCATCCAGAAAGGAAAAGTACAAGTCAAACTATGTCTCTTCACTGGATTCATTATTCTGTACCAAGAAATACTCCACCAAAAGGCTCCTGGAACTGATAAATGACTTCAGTAAAGTTTCAGGATACAAAATCAATGTATAAAAATCAGTAGAATTCCTATATGCCAATACTGTTAAAGCTGACAGCCAAATCAAAAATACAATTCCATTTAAACTAGCCACAAAAAATACTGAAGAATACATCTAACCAAGGAAGTTAAAGATCTGTGCAAGGAGAACTACAAAGCCTACTGAAAGAAATCATAGATGAGAGGTGGAAAATCATTACATGCTCAAGAATTGGAAGAATCTGTATCATTAAAGCAGCCATAATGCCCAAAGCAAGATACAGATTCGATATTTAATTTCTTATAGATTCTTTACTCTAATATTGAGAATATACAAGAAACTTAATTCAACAAACAAAAACCAAATGCCTATATTAAAAAGTGGGCAAAAGACATGAACAGACACTTCTCAAAAGAGGATATACAAACAGCCTACAAACATGAAAAAAATGCGCTCAGCATCACTAATGACTAGAGAAATGCAAATCAACACCATAATGAGATACCATCTCACATGCCAGTCAGAATGACTATTATTAAAAATTCTGAAAACAACAGATGCTGGCAAGACTTCAGGAAAAAGGGAATACTCATACACTGCCTCTGAAAATGTAAATTAGTTCATACACTGTAGGAAGCAGTTTGGAGATTTCTCAAAGAACTTGAAACAGAAATACCTTTCAATCCAGTGATCTCATTCCTGTGTATATATCCAAAAGAATATAAACTGTTCTACTAAAAAGACACATATACTTGTATGCTCACTGCAGCACTATTTACAATAGCAAAGACATGTATTGAACCTAGGGTCCCATGAGCGGTGCATTGGTTAAAGAAAATGTGGTAGATATACACCATATACTATATAGCTGTAAAGAAATAAAATTATGTCCTTGGCAGCAACATGGATACAGCTGGAGGCCATACTCTTAAACAAATTAATGCAAGAACATAAAACCAAATACCAGGTGTTCTCACTTACAAGTGGTAGCTAAATATTAGGTATTTATAGACATAAATATGGCATCAGTAAACACTGGGCACTGACTGGGGAGAGGGCCAAAGGCTGAGAAACTAGCTGTTGGGTACTGCATTTACACAGTTGGTCATGGGATCATTCGCATTCCAAACCTCATCTCACGATATACTTATATATCAAACCTGCACATGTACCCCGAATCCAAAATAAAACTTCAAATTATAATAAATAAATAAACTCTGCAAACCTCCATACAATTGCATTTTAAAATGTAGATTGACCTAACTACAGATAGAGTATCTGAACCTCACAATTTCCAAAGAACCAAGGAACTACTCCATCAAAAATTGTGTGATGCCTCATTTTGTGTGTCAACTTGGGTAGTCCATGATATCCAGATATTTAGTCATACATTATGGTATGTATTTCTGTGAATGTGTTTTTTAGGTAAGATTAACATTTCAAACAGTAGACTTTGAATAAAGCAGATTACCCTTTCTAATTTGAGGAGATTTTATCCATCAGTTGAATACTTTTGTAGAAAAGACATCCTTCAGACCAACTGGAACATCAACTCTTCCCTGGGTATTCAGACTGCTGGTCTATCCTGCAGATGCTTAGACTTGACAGTCTCCATGCTGGTGTAAGCCAATTCTTTAAAGTAATAAATTTGTTCTCTTTTTCTTTTTCTGTTTTTATGTTCATATAAAATATATAAAATCCATATATGTATATAAAATATAAACTATTATGTGCATTATAAATACATATATTTACACTCATATATAAAAATACACACATCCTGTTGGTTTGGTATCTTTGGAGAACCCTAATGTGAAATGAATCCCAGATGTTTCCCAGAGAAATTTTACCAATCTTCTCTGTCTTAATAAGCCTGAAATTACTTCAGAGCTTTGAAAATAAAGAAAACTTTTCAGTTTTATATTTTTGAAGCAAGTATAACCTTCTTATTTAAATCTGAAATGGCTAATATTAAAAAGAAAACAAAGATTTATCTCATTTTTGAGTATCAGTGCAAATGTACTAAATAAAATACTAACAAAATCCAACACTATATTAAACTAATAATACACTATGAGAAAGTGGGATTTATGCTAAAGGTTTAAAGTTGGTATGCTATCAGTAAATTCATTATTACAATACATTATTTCGGTAGGTTTTCTTTAAAGGCTCAAATTGTAACCATCTACAGAGATGCCGAAAATACTTTTAGCAAAATATAACCCTCATTCCTGAAAAAAGCACTGAGAAATATAGGAATTCATAGCTGCTTTCTTAACACAATGCAATATACATACTTAGTGCTAAAGCCAGCATTATACTTCATCAGAAACAAAAATAAAAGAAACCCCTGGCAGGAATGTCCAATATTTCCATAGTTATTAGAGGTATGACTCAGTGCAACTAAATAAGGGACCACAATTAAGGTCATGACTGGTAAGAAGTAAAAGATACTTGCAGCTGATATACTAGTATGCATGAAAAACCATAGGGAAACAATACTAGAACTAACTCAACCAATAAAATAAGCAAGGAATATAGCGTGATATAAAATTAGTGTATAGAAATCAGTAGCCTTTTTGTAATAAGCAATAACTAGTTTTTGGACATAATGGTGGAAAAAACCCCATTTATAATAACAAAGATAATCAAATAAGGATAAAGTTAACAGGAAATGTGCAAAGCCTTTATAAAGAAAAAAAGTATTCCAGATCAACACAATATTAGATCTGAACAAATAAACAGACATCCCTTGATCCCAATGAGCATGACTCAGCCCCATCGATATGTTAGTTCTTCCTATGTTAACTTAGTGCTATTCCCATAATAAAAATGCCAACAGACTTTTTACTTTGGAGCTAAACATGCTGATACTGAAGTGTATATTGAAAAATACTCATGCAAAAAGAAGAAGGAAACACTGAGAAAGAAAAATAATCCAAAGGACAACAGCCCTTTATCAGCCTTCAAACCAATCCGCAAAGTCTTATGATTAAAGCTGAATGGTACTAGAGCATGAGTGGCAAGGTTATGAGTGAACAGAATAGAAACCCCAGAAATAGATGTACACAGAGTACATAATCTAGGTGGCATATCATATCATATCAAAAGAGTAAACAATATTTTCAGTACATGGTTGGCAAGCAATTCAATGGTCATTAAAGAAACAAATTAGGCCAGGCGCGGTGGCTCATGCCTGTAATCCCAGTACTTTGGGAGGCCGAGGCGGGTGGATCACGAGGTCAAGAGATCGAGACCATCCTGGTCAACATGGTGAAACCCGTCTCTACTAAAAATACAAAAATTAGCTGGGCACGGTTGTGCGTGCCTGTAATCCCAGCTACTCAGGAGGCTGAGGCAGGAGAATTGCTTGAACCCAGGAGGCAGAGGTTGTGGTGAGCCAAGATTGCGCCATTGCACTCCAGCCTGGGTAACAAGAGTGAAACTCCATCTCAAAAAAAAAAAAAAAAAAAATTTTCTTAACACCATATGCAGCAATAAACTTCAAATTTTTTCTTTTGATATAAGTTCAAATTTTCATTAAGTTGTTTGGCCTTTCCCTGTGCTGCCTTGAATTCATTCAGTAAACATTCCGAAATCATGCCCAGCCACAGAATTGAGCACACCTCTATGCAGAATGTGGAGTTCCCCATCTCTAGCCTTTCCCTTTCGTCAGACCCTCCTACCCTCTAGTGGCTATTTTATCTTTCAATTCTGTCTGTCCTCTTTTCCTCAGATCAGAAGGATCACAGGTTATCTATTAGAGTTTCAGATGTCCTGTCAGCACAGATTTCAAGCTGTGGATATTTTGTTGCAGTTTTTCTATATTTGTGTTTTAATGCTTTAAAAAATATTACTATGATATAAGGAATGCCTTAACTCCATTATCATTCATATTTTATTCCCAACTTATCTCTGTTATCCTTAAATGGGAAAGTCAGTTGTTCCAGAAGCATGTATTTGATAATCCTTTGGGAATGACAACTTTGCCATTTAATAGCACTTTATATCATGCTACTCTAGGAATCTTCAGGGTCTATTCCTTATTATTTTATGAATTTTTAATTTTGTTTGTGTTCTTTGAAAATCTATTCGATATGTGTGTCTTCTAAATCTTGAAAACATAGGTGATTAATTTTTTATGGCATAAAGTTCCACTTGTTATACAAATATAGTATAGTGTCAATTTTCTTTACTTGTTTGAGTGGGAAGTATGCTTATAAACTTTATAAGGCCCAGTATACCTTAGTTTTGTTTGATCTACAACGTTCTTTTTCTGTAACTTCACTAGCACTGATGTTACTGTGATTGTATTTTTTCAGCACATGGTTTTATCTAATCCTCAGAATGAACAAATACGGTTTTAACAAATTATCCTAATTATCAGAAATAGTCTTTGTCGTTTCCCAAGAACTTACTTACCTCTTTCCAATAAACCCCTGGAAAGCTGCTATATTTTATCTAGGAAGCCAAATAGCTAGTCATAAATAATAATCTTCACAGATGAAATGTAAAATTATGTTTCTTATTTACAGTTTACAAATCAGTTACACATATGTAATTGCATTTCGACTTGTATGGTTTCAGAGGCATATAAGATTTTGGATCACTCAGGTTTTAACTTCAGATTAGAGCAATTAGTTTACATGACTGTATGTTTCAGGACAAAAATGGTAGAGAGCGAGTAATTTCTTTATATATAGTATTGTAAAATAAAGAGACTGGAGATAATGAAAAAGATGAAAGGCTTTCAGAGAATCATACCTAATATTATCTTCTGTATTTCACAACTTGGCCCCCTTGTAAGTTCAGAAAACTTTGTACAATAGGTTTAGCAAATGAGTCTTGAAAATAAAATTGTTCCACCTAATTTCAAAAAGATGCTTACAACGCATAGATAGGTTATAGACAGACAGATAGGTGGGTGTTTCCATCTTTAAGATAGGTAATACTGCACTCACATACATCCATTAGACTGCAGTAACAGCCCAAGGAAATGATTGTATGTCACTTCATAAGTATAATTGTATGGCACAAATATAGCATCTAAAGTGAGAAAAGTATAAAGTATAATTCAAGTACAAAGTGTGATTCAAATATTTAATATGTCAGGAACCTAGTCCTGCAGGTGTTCAGAGGTAAACAAAAAATTCAAATAAATGTGCTGTGCTGGGAAGCATGCCTTAATGTCCCACTGGGTTGACTTAAGGCATAAAAAATGCTGGCTCTTGTCTTAACATGGAAAACTACACCTGCTGTGATTGTTCTTTAATGAACCAGCCCTTAAAAAATTCAGCCCAGTGACTCAACGAGACTAGTAACTGGGTGGAGAATAGCCCCTCTAATTTTCTCTAAATTTAACAGCCACTAATTGCATTGCAAGACCCCCCTCCTTTGCTGATTACCTTTAAGTGCTCCATGAGATAAGGTGCTAATGAGATTTTCAGTCTTCCTTTTTAATTTTTTTTAGCAGCACTATTAAAGCTGGTGTATTATGTAAGATTTACCCCACTGACTCTGGTCCTGCCTGTCTCTCTTCACATGTATACAGAAGGTGATTTCGTTTTATGGAAGATGAGGATTAATTCTCAGGTGAAGATGCTTTATTTCTATCATTAATGAACAAATTGCTTCTTTACAAGGCTTGACTGTAAGAGATTAGCTATTCCTTTCTGGTTATTTAGAGGCCCTTCAGGCTTTCTTTGGGGATCTCATTACTTTCTACAGTGCTTCAAAAAGAGATTAAAGAGTCCTAAAGGATGCTAACATACACGTAAACCTGAATATGTTATTCTTCTTGGAAAGAGAATAGGGCAGGAAAGTGGAAGCATGTGGTTTGGGGAGCATATAAAAACCTAATATATTTTATCCATGTGAGGGTTATGGCACCTCATTCCACTATTAAACACTCATGGATAATATGCTTCATTTATTAGACTTTTAAAAGCTGCTAGAAGGTAAATAGTAGATACTATAAAAATGGCTTTCATGTAATTTTCTTGATTATCAGTTCATGATTGACTATTCACCATGTTTTCAGTTATCAGCATCAGAATTCTTACCATCACTATCAGAATGATTAACATTCACTGAACAACTGCTATAGCTCTAGAACTTTGCTGAGTTGGTTTACAGTCTTATTGAATCCACCAAACAATCCCATGCCGTTATTCACACTGTGACCCTCACTTATAGGTGAGGAAACTGAGGGTCCTACAGTGAGTAAGCATGGAAGCGTAAATGGAAACCAGTTCTGTCTGACTTGAGTTCACCAACATGCAACATTACAACCTAATGTGTTTTCAAACACAAGGATAAAAGCTCAGAAGTTACCCTGCTAGATACACTGATTGAGACTAAGCTCTGTGACTGAACCATCCATTTTGGTGTCAATTAGTCACAGTCCATTTGGAAGCAAATTTCATGGCAGCCAATTACTAGGTTGGTTGAGCAAACTATTTGATTAAGCAGGAAGTAACTGTCAATGGCTTGATTTTACTAAAATTTAGTATCTTTAACCTATGGATTGTGACATCTTCTCTGACAGTAGCATCCCCTCTTTTTTTTACAAGGGGATCTTGTACAGGGTCTTTGTTCTCAGGCTAGCTTCAGGAGAATCAGAGAGAGTATCATTTATTGAGTGCTTACTGTGAACCAGTCACTGTTCTAAATCCTTTACATATATTCTCTCATTTACTGATTAAACAATTTTATACAGTAAAAATATATCAACTCCTTTAGTCAGAGAAGGGAAACAAGTTACACAAAAGTAACTAACCTGTCCAAAATCCCATGGTCAACAGCAGAGCCAAGATTGTAATGCAGACAATCAGTGCGTGTCAAACAGTCCTGCTCTATGCTGCCCCTCAGTTGATAACACCATCCCTTCCAGGTGCTCAGGCCATAACTTTTTTTTTTTTAATTTTTTAAATTTTTATTTACCCCATTATAGGTTTTGGGGTACATGTGCAGAGCGTGCAAGATAGTTGCATAGGTACACACATGGCAGTGTGTTTTGCTGCCTTCCTCCCCTTCACCCACACTTAGCATTTATCCCCAGGCTATCCCTCTGCAGCCCCCCCGCCCCGCTGTCCCTCCCCCATTCCTCCCAATGGGTTTTTTTTATTATTTATTCTACTGGATATTCCTGTTTCCCATTCAGGACACTTTTGGGGTAGTATTCTGGTTATACTTTTAGCTTACTGTTAGTCATAGTGAATCCTTGATTCTAAAGAAAACAAAACAAAAAACAGCCATACCAGTCAGATGAATGATCTGTGTACTTTATGCAATCATGATGTAATTTTTCTTGCCTTAAAGATAAACTCAGATTAATATTTTCTTTAGATAGCTAATTCTACCAAACTAAAGTCATACGAGGTCTGCACCGTCTGCTTTTAAAGATCTGAATCCACTGTGTGTCACGTTCTCCCTTTTCCCTACCTCACCTCACACCAAATTCAGTTTCACCTGTGTATGCTTTAGTCTTCAGAATGCTCACATCCCGGGAGGCATCCACAGAAAATCAGCACCTTGTCTTGATTGTCGTGAAGTTATGTCCATGTGATCAGATTCTAAGTGAAATTACTTTGTTAGAGGTGTGTAATTCCTGAAACTGGCTTCTGGGCAAGGCTTCTATTAAATAGCAAGATTTTGGAGATCTGTAACAGAGGATATATTATATTGGTGCATCTTGAAATATGTGATGGAGATTTCCAAAATACTTACTGTCAAATTCGATATTGCAGTAAGTGGATAATAGCTTCTCAAAACAATGACCAATATTTTATAAGAAAAAATAAAGGGAATAGAACATATATATTACATGTAACTTATTTGTATATTAAGATTCTATACCTTATACTCTGCACTATATACTTATAGATATTAATCATTTATCACTTACGTGTTAAGTAAATAACTTTAGGTGATATTTAAAAGTTCTTTATCATTTATTTTTCTAGATAGGTGTCTTCAATTATAAGGGAATCAAATTTATCATTTATTTCTTTTAACATGTGGGCTTTTTTGTTCTGTGTGAGAAATCCTTTCCTACTGAGACATAATAGATATTCACATGTGTTTTCTCCAAATGTTTTTAAATTTGGGTTTTGATACTTCAATTTTTCACTCATTTAGAAACATTTTATAATGTAAGAATTCAATTACATATTCTTCCCTTAACAGAAACTGATTGCTGCATTCCCATTTATTAAATAATTGATTTTTAAAATTTTGCTTACATATGTGTTTAAATCTAATTGTGAGCTCTCCATTCTATTATGTTAGTCTTTTTTTTTTTTTAATTCCTGTGCTAAAATAAGTCTTGATGTCTACTGCCTTCAAAGGTGCCTTGCTTCTTCATGGTTGTTCTTCCATATACATTTAAATATGAAGCTCGTTTCTTCATCTCTCCATCTGAAATACTGCATTGCTTGATATGATATCTGTGTTCTGCTTCCCTTATCATTCATTTTTAAAATTACTCACCTTATTTTGTTGAAAAATGCTGTTAAAGGTAAATACTTTCCTTGTATTTCTAAAAATACCTTTAACCTCTTACCCACTGGCTTAATAATTTAACATGATATGAATTCACATTCCCTGGACTTGATGCCTTTGCAAAAATCTGAGGTTATTATAATCCTTTCTCTTTACAAAAAAAGCTTTGTAGTTTTCTTTAAAGTCAATTAGAATTTTTTTTCCAACATCTGCCAATTTAATGTAGTTTAGAAGTAACTCCAAAAGATTGTTTTTGTTTTCTTCTTTAATTAATATACAATTTATGTGTAGAAGTTTATTTTGTGTGGTATGAATGTTACTTATTTTCTGAAACTTTTAAATCTGTAAGTATATAGGCAGGAACTCATTTTTATTTGCTGCATTTTTAACTTTGAAACAAAATCTCACACAAAAAACCACAGATGAGGAATTAACAAAATAATGAGATGCTAAAAGATTAGCATCTTAACCATCTTGTTTAAATTTCTTTCACAATGTGTATTAATTTTTTAAGTGGTATTTTACAATGAGCTTTTTTACCATACTGAAGGTGTTTTTCTGTAGATGCAAAATATTGGTCATTCTTTAATGTAGCAATTCCCAGTGAAGAACCATATTCCAACCAATTTTCTGGACTGTAATGCATTCCAAAGAGAATTTTATTGGCAATTAGATGTCAGGAGGAGATAAACATACTACAGATATAGAAAGAAAAAATAGCAAAATCATTACAGTTCTCTGCCAGAAATATGACCTTTTCCAAAAAGGAAAGAAAAAAATAAAGATAAGCATTCTAATTTGTATCTTTGAATCACAAGACCTTTGAAAATACATTTGCTAAAATGAAAGCCAATTAAATGTTCCTACTAAACCTGTTGTTTGTGTTACAGGCTGTTTCTTTAGTTTACAAAAAATAACATCGTTATGAGAGATAGTGATGATAAAATAAAATATATTAAGTATTCCAAATAGTGCAAAATGATTTTGTTTTCTTTTATTTTTTTTTAGTTTTTTAATCTTTCCAAATGGGCAGTTTTTCAGGAATAGAACATTAATATCATTTATTGAAGAATCTTTATAATTTGAGGTTTTATTTAAATAACCCTGTAGGGGAGTGAGACCCCCTCACTGAAATGGGACAATTTGCCACCTACCATAAATATGTTACAATCATTTTCTTTCTAATTTCTCTCTAATTTGCAGTTTACCTATATCCAATAACCTCATTAGAAGGACTATAACTATTTTCATGGTAAGAATATTATGTATGTGTCTCAAAAAAAGGATCATAACCTGTGCTTTTATAGGGATGGAAATTAAATAGGCAGTGAAGAGAATAGGAAAGCACTGACGAATTTTATTCTACCATTCAGCATGTCCCCAAAATGCAAGCACACATTATTTCAATCTCCTTCCAGAGTTTGCTTAATTTTATTTTTCTATGAGATGAGGTAAATAATTTCCTGTAAAACATTTTCTTTGCTGGAAAAAGCTAACCAGATGAACCAGGAAAAATTTCCTAAAGGTTAAATGACTGACTTTGGTTGATTTGATGGCCTGTGCTTAAACTCTGCTTAAAAGTTTGCAAACATTTTTCATTTTCTCCAGCTAACATTCAGTTTATATGAAGCAAATATATTTGGAAGTCTGGAACAACAGCAGGAAGATGGCGACACCAGTCGTTCATTCACCAATTGCCCTATCATTTAACACACTTCTAGTTCACACTGACCACATGACTAAATGGTGAAAAGTGTATTCACACTTTAATGCATCCAAATGTAAAAATGTTTTTTACTTCCATTAATAAATATTCTTTTCCAGGTGCACTGGCTCATGCCTAACACTTTGGAGGGCTGAGGTGGGTGGATCACTTGAGATCAGGAGTTTCATACCAGCCTGACCAACATGGTGAAACCCCATCTCTACTAAAAATACAAAAAATTAGCTGGGCGTGATGGTGAGCACCTATAATCCCAGCCACTAAGGAGGCTGAGGCAGGAGAATTGGTTGAACCTTTGAGGCAGAGGTTGCAGTGAGCCGAGATTGTGCCACTGCACTCCTGCCTGAGTGACAGAATGAGTCTTTCTCAAAATAAATATATAAAGATAGATAAATAAATAAATAAATAAATAAATAAATATTCCTGAAAGCCTACGATTATTTTTCAAAGTATTTTACTTATTGTTAGGCTATAAAGATTATCTATCCTGAAATTTCTTACAATATAACTGAAGAAGCAATTCTTGTGTGTAAAACTAATAATAATAAAATAAATAAATAAAAACAAGCAAACAAAAATTACTGTGAGATCACATGCTCTAAGGGAAAAAGAAGCAATATCATCAATTAATGCTATAGAATTCAGGTAGGCAGAAATCATTTAGGAAAATTGGGTTCAACTCATTGTGAGAGAAAAATAAGGGAAAGTGTCATTTCACTTTTATAAATATAAAAATAAAATTATATATACTTTCAGAATGTACATATAACAGCCTTGCAACTTGATATATGTGCATATAAGTATTATCTGCCTGTTTTTCAAAATACAGTATAAACTCTAGAGAAAGAAATTTATCACTGGGCCACCTCACTTGAGGTCTGGAGTTCCAGACCAGCCTGGCCAACATGGTGAAACTCTGTCTCTACTAAAAATACAAGAAGAATCTGCTCGACGTGGTGGCAGGCACCCAGTTACTCGGGTGCGTGAGGCAGGAGAATCACTTGAACCAGGGAGGCTGAGGTTGCAGTGTACTGAGACCGCACAATTGCACTCCAGCCTGGGTGACAGAGTGAGACGCCCTCTCAAAAAAAAAAAAAAGCATTACTGTTAATAAGAGCTACTCTTAGGAAATGAGATGTACTCTTTCTATATTGGAAATATTTTTATATGGTAAATGTACAGTAACATAGATTTATTAAATGAACTTTAGCCTAAAACTGCATCCTTACATATTTCAAGTTCAGCCTGAAGATTTCTCTGTACATAGTGAACTATAACCTAAATGGAGGTGTAAACAGACTGTAACCTACCCTTAGGCCAATTGCTGAGTTTTGGCCAATCAGCGGTAGCAAGCAGTTCAAACTGTTTTCAAACGAGGCAAAAACCAAGGTGTAACCATCCCAGTCGTTTCTGTACCTTGCTTTTGTTTTCTGTATATCACTTTCCTTTTTCTGTCCATAAATCTTCCATCAGGTGACTGTGTGAATGAAGTCTCTGAGCCTAATCTGGTTCCAGGGGCCACCCAATTCACTAATTATACTCTGCTCAATTAAGCTGTTTTGCATTTCATTCCACTAAAGTTTTCCTTTTAACAGAGAGTTGGATGAATAAAAGATGGATGAGTGGGAAAAGAATGGGTGGATGAATGGATGGAAAGATAGAGAAATAAATAGATAGATACATGTACCCACAGATAGATCTGTGGATACAGAAATGCATAGACAAATCAGTATTTCCTGTGGGAAATCTGGAGTAATATATACCAAAATGTTATGGGAAGTAGGATGACAGGATATTTCCATGAATTTTCCTTTTACTTCTGCTTAGCTGATGTGTTTGATTTCCCCATAATGGCACCATGTTAGCTACACATTAAAATAATGACAGTTTTTTAACATGAGTGTTTAATTGTTCCAGCAATAGTTGTTGAAGTCTGTATTTTTACCATCGAAGTGCTTTTGCACCTGTGTCAAATATCAGCCGAGTGTATTTGTGTGGTCTACTTCTGGGCATTCTACTTCATTTCATCAAACTGTGCCTCTGTCCCTTTGCTGGTATCATATTTGTTGATAGCATGAGACCTTTCATTTTGTTATTTTTCTAAACTGTGTGGCTATCCAGATTTTTTTGCCTTGTCATAGAAATTTTAGAATCACTTCATCAATATCTACAAAATTTTGGTTGAGGTCGTATTGAATCTATATATGATTTGAAGAGAATAGGCATTAACCACATTGAGTTGTCCAAATCATAAACATTAAATTTTGTCTTTAAGGAAATTTGCTCGTTTTACCTGTTACAGAATGTATTGGTTTAAAGTGTTTTCTAATGTTCTTTTATGAACTGTAAAAACGTCCCCTGTTATTCGTGATATTTGTAATTTTTGCCCTATTTTTAAAAATTCTAACTGCATGTTTATGATATTTACTGATTAATCAATAAACCAGATTTAGGTATCATTGACACTCCTTTCTTTTTGTTTTCTATTTTATTGCTTCTGCTTTTATTTTTATTTCCTCCTATTTAATTTAGGTTTATTTTTCCTTTTGTCTAGTTTACTAAGGTAAAGTCTTTGAGCATTTATTTGAGACTGTCTAGATGAGGATTTAAAGCTATACATTTTTTGAAGCACAACCGAAAGCACATACTACAAATTTTGATGTTTTTCATATTTACTTTTATTAATTTTGAAATTTATTGTGTTTTATTTTGACTCTATCCTACTTTAAAAAGTAGTATTTAACTTTCAAAAATATTCAGTTTCCCAGACATTTTTCTAGTATCCATTTCTAAATGAATTATATTATTGGACAGATTATGATATGTATGAATTTAATCTTTTACTGTATATTAATATGTGTTTCAGTGCCAATTATATGTTCAATCTTGGTGAACATTCTGTGTGCACTTGAGATAAAATGTATCTTATGCTACTGCTGAGTAAATATTTCTATAAATATCAAGTAAGTCCAATTGTTTGAATGTGTTCTCCAACCTTTCTATAACCTTGTTATTTATTTATTTTGGTCTACTTATTCTATCAATTACAGGAGAGTGTTAAAAATTGTAAATGTAATTTTGAATTTGCCTTTATTTCCTTGCAGGTTTTTCAGTTTTTAATTTATTTTAAAGATCTTGGTTGCATATGTGTTTACAATTGTGATATGTTCTTGCTAAACTGACTCTATTTCTCTTTTTATCCTAGTACCATTTCACTTAAAGTCTACTTTTCTGATGTTAGTATAGCAATTTTCTTCCTTCCTTCCTTTCTTACTTCTTTCCTTCCTTCCTCTTTCTTTCTTTCTTTCTTTCTTTCTTTCTTTCTTTCTTTCTTTCTTTCTTTCTTTCTTTCTCTTTCTTTCTCTTTCTTTCTCTCCCTCTCCCTCCCTCCCTCCCTCCCTCCCTCCCTCCCTCCCTCCCTCCCTTCCTTCCTTCCTTCCTTCCTTCCTTCCTTCCTTCCTTCCTGCCTGCCTGCCTGCCTTCCTGCCTTCCTGCCTTCCTTCCTTCCTGCCTTCCTGCCTTCCTGCCTTCCTCCTTTCTTCCTTTCTTTCTTTTGCTTTCTTCCTTTCACTCTTATAGCCCAGGCTAGAGGCTACAGTGAAATGGCGTGATCTTGGCTCACTGCAAACTCTGCCTCCCAGGTTCAAGTGATTCTCCTGCCTCAGCTTCCTGAGTACCTGGGATTACAGGTGCCTGCTAACATGCCTAGTTAATTTTTCTTTTCTTTATTCTCTCTCTGTCTCTGTCTCTGTCTCTGTGTCTCTCTCTCTCTCTGTCTCTGTCTCTCTGTCTCTCTCTCTCTCTCACTCTCTCTCTCTCTTTTGTATTTTTAGTAGAGACAAGGTTCCATCATGTTGGCCAGTCTGGTCTCAAACCCCTGATCTCAGGTGATTGGCTCATCTTTTCCTCACAAAGTGCTGGGATTACTGGTGTGAGCCACCACTCCCAGCCAGTAATTCTAACTTTCTTAGGCTTATTTTAATGTGTATATATATCTCGTTCTTTAACTTTTAGCTTATTTAAATTTTAAGCTAAACGAGTTTTTTGTTGGAAGCATTTAGTTGAGACTTGATTTTTAAAAATTTATTTGGAGCATTTCTGCATCTTAATGGGCTTGCTTTAGCAATTTATGTTAAAACAGTATAATTAGATTTAAATTTACTATTTTAAAATTTGCTTTCCACTTTTCCATCTATTCTTTGCTACTTTTCTGCTCTTTTACTGCCTCCTTTTTTATTAACTAAGTAGTTTCATGATCCTGCTATATGTTTAATATTTTTTAGCTAGACAACTCCAACTTACAGCATTAGACCTTTAAATATTATCTCACTTTATGTATCATAGAAGATACTTGTAACAGAATACTTTCATTGCTCTGTTCCTACCCTTTCTAACATTTTGGTCACATATTTTACTTCTGTATGTATTATGTGCCCAAACATGTATTATGTAATTTGTTTTGATGTGTCAATTAGCTTTCAAGTAATTTTTATAACAAAAGTGTATTATATATTTGCCCATATATTTTTCCGTCTCTCTATCACTTCATTTAGGTTAAAGTTTATTTCTGATGTCATTTTCTTTGCATTTGAAGAAATTCTATTAATATATCTTGTCATTGTGGTTTGCTAGTCAAACTTCTCTCCACTTTTGTGTTGTCAATTATTTTAACCTTACCATCAGCTTAGAAGTCAATTATTTCTAAATAAAGAATTCTAGCTCAATATATCTCTTTTCCTTTGTCTTTTGACATGCATAATTTTTGATGAGAAGTTGTGCGTAGACTTTTTTTTACGATTCCTACTTTGTACATATTGTGACTATTTGCTCTCACTGCTTTCAAGGGTATCATTTAGTTACTGGCTTTCAGCAAAATAATTATAATGAGCTTTGGTATATGGTATTCTTGTCTGTACCTGTGTATGTTATATGTAACATTTTCATCAATATTGGAAGATTTCTGAGAATTTTTCCTTCAGAATTGTGTCCTCTCCCTTGTCTCTTTCTGAGAATCTATTTTTGTATCTTTTAGGGTATTTGATATTACCGTGAAATTTGTTTCTGTCTTAGTCTTTTTATCTGTTTGCTTAATGTTTAAGTCTAAAGATCTTCAAGTTTACTGATTTTTTTTTTACTTGGTTTGCTTTCTGTCAGAAATCACAGTCCTGCCCTGCCTGTTGTTCAATATCTGAAAGCCATTGTATCTATTTTCTGGTTTCTATTTGTGTTTTGTGGGAGTGTGTTGTGTGGTCCTTGCTATTCCATCTTGTCTAGAAGTATAAATTTTTAAGACTTCTAAGTTATATTTTTATATGATTGTTATATATTTGGAGTGGGATGGACATATGTTTTATATAGTGATTTATCTAATGACAGTTATATTTAGAGTGTTATCTACTTGAGAATTTACTCTAATAGTATTATCAGTGCATTCATATGTGAAGTAAACTGTCTTTCTTTAGAAAGACGTATTATGGATGTATCTACTCAGAAAAATGAGGCCCTCATGGTTAGTCAGGGAGGATAGGATAAACAGGCAGAGCCCATATTTTAAAGCAGTGAAACTACTTCATATGACACTATAATGGCAGATACATGTCATGATAAATTTGTCCAAATCCTCAGAATGTACAACACTATGAGCGAGTTCTAATGTAAACTATGGATTTAAGATGATTATATCAATGTGGTTTTATCAAATCGTAATAAAACTACCACCTGGTGGGAGATATAAATATAGGGGAAGGTTATGCGTGTGTTGGGGCAGGAAGTATATAGGAAATATCTGTACCTTCTGTTCAACTTTGTTGTGAATCTAAAATTGCTCTGAAAAATAAAGCCCATTAATAAATGAGACCCTCTGCTGTTGATTTTCAAGAAGCAACTCTGCATTGGAAGTTAACAGGAGTTGAGCAGAAAAGTTGAATGGGGATGAGGTCATATGAAACGTGTTGGAGAATTGTCCCACAGAAATGGAACAGTGGAATATTTGTGGTGGTGGTTCTCATCCAGGAAGCTTTAAAATGGACATGCCTAATAGCCCATTGTAAGTGGTTTGCTGAGTGATATCACACTGCAGCTTCTCTTTGTTCCTTCAGGGCTACTGTATAAAACAGACAGTTGTCTAGTATGAGCAACAAATTCTTCATCATTGAGTAAAATGCTCTATGTTCTTTATCAACATTAACACAGATGATGTAACAAAGAATAATCCTTAGGCAGAAGACAGATGCAAGTTGTATTGAAGCAGTAGAGCAGGAAATAACCATGAAAGTTGAAGTCCTTGGGAATCCACAGAAACCCTGTGTAAGACGAATGCCTTATTTGGTTGTTTCTTGCTCTACTGATTTAAATCTAACAAATTTAAATCTCAAAGGACATATTGACTTCATATTATATCAGAAGTAGTTAAGCTTTGCCAAACAGCATTGTTTTTTGACAGCTAAAGTTTCTACTTTTTACTTTTCTTATTGATTTTTTCTCATTTTTATTTGCAGATTTTATGATTTTATCTCTACATCTTGAGTGCTCCTATTTGCTTGCTTACACATGTTTTTTCTTTTTTAGTTACAGAAAGGGAAAATTAAAATTTAGTAATATTCAATATGTGTATATCTAAGCCCAAATGAGTATTTTTCACTCCTTATAAAAGAACTTTAAATTTTAAGTTTACAATTAATTTTCATAGCTTTTTCATTTGTATATAGAATAGTTGTCTGTGCTTTAGTTTATTCTTCTGTAAAATAAATAAAACTTTCATCACTTTTAGAAATGATGTTTTATTAAAACATTGTATTTTTAAATATGCTGTAGAACACTAGTTTCCTAAACTGATTGTTAATATACTTGGAAAGTGCTACTTACTGTATGTTCTTCTAGAAGATTTACAGTGCACTTTGGTACATTAAATACATGTGACAGTAATTGTGAATTAATATAATGAAGTGAGATACATTTAAATTTTTGTATTTTAATGCAATCTGTGCCTATCTTATTTGAAGACAAAAATCATTTTTTTCAGATACTATTTATACACATCTACAGAATTATGTTCTGTATGCATTGGACAACATTTGGAAACTATTATTTACAAACACTGTGGAAGAGTGCCAGGATGTTTCCATATTTGATTGTAACATATCAGGGTAGTACTGTTTTTTTTTGTTGTTGTTGTTGTTGATGTTTATATCTAATGGAATTATTTCCTTATGGCAGTTACTTTCAATAGTTCTAAGCTGCCTCTGATACAAATCATTTGAAAGCTTGAAAGATTTTTTTCATTAATTATTATTGAAATGTTTTCTGCCCTTTGACCAGAGGTACACTAACACTGAATTTATGTTTCTAGATTGTTGAGTCATTAAACACAAGTCTCAATAAACACTCTATTTGTCCCCATTGCTGGTACAAGGCTGTGTTCAAATGCTGAAAATAGGATGAAAAAGTATCCACAGACTGTTCATATTGCTGCACTAGAAATACTTCTTTTACAATAACATCTTAGTTTCAGAAAGTACTCATTGTATCAGTCGTCATTACTAAATGCCAAAACAATGCTGATTGGTGACATTCCTTGCTTGGCAAAACTAGTTGAAGGAAAGCAGGGAACACATTTTCCCAGAGCAGTGTATTTTTGTTCTCTATGGAAACCAGAGCAAACATGCCAAGTCTGTGTGTTTGGCATGCATTACAATCAGCACCCAACTCAATATCAAATGCTCTCCTTGTAGATGACAGCTCTAGAGTTATGTGGGGACACCATGGAAACCTTTCACATAGGTTATTAGCAATCATGTCCTGTTGGTGCAAAATTGACTCATGAAAATGACCATGTATTAAACTTTAAAATTACGGGTCGATAATCAGTTAAAACTGTGTTATACAAAAATGATTTTTCTATTTAGTTCTCTCATTTTTTGAAGCATATATTCTGTGTAAATATCCTACAGCCAGTTTGTCAGGTACCATATGTAGCCATGATTTTGCTAGCTATAAATGACAATTAGATCTTCAAAAGGCTTTTTATAGTTGGCATGTTCTGCTTAAAAAAAATACAACCTTATTCATCTTTTAAATCTTCTACCCTGCATATTACATCATAATTTCAACATCAAATCACCTATTTTGAAATCCATAGGTCCCTTAAATATTTCTCAATATAAAATTATAAAACAGATTTTGTACCTACTTCATTGTCATAAGAAATATCCACATAAAATTATATATATTTTTAAATTCTATCTTGATTAGAAAATACGTAAAGGTAATATTTGGTTTAGCAGTTGAAAAATCACTTTCATAGATAATATATTGAAACCTAAAATTATTTTTAATAACCCAAGGTGACTTCTGTAGAAGTCATGATTGGCATTTTTATCTGTCTCAATGGTAGGCAGCCAGTAATTTGATTTTAGTTTAGCATCTTTTTATGTGATTTTTTGACATACTACAAAACTGTTGAATAATTGGTTTTCAGATTTTGCCCTGATTTTGTTTAAAAAATAGTAGGATATAGAAGATGAAAAAAATCATAATAATAGTACTACTTTTTATTAAACACAATTTGTATAAAGATGCAAGTCACTATAGTTAAAGTAGCAAGATTTTGGCCTTAGTCTAAAGCTTATATAATAAATGCCAGACATATTTAATGAAATATTGTACCTAAATTATACTTTAAGTTGATATTTTACATTATAGTTTGGCTCCTGGAATGCCCTACCACCTTTCACATGCTCAATATATAACTTATAAATTATTACACATTCAATTTTTCTATATATTTGCCACAAGCTTTATACAGGAGTGGATGTTGTGGCAAATATGCCACCCAAAAGCAGGTTGTCTCTGATATTTATGAATATGTTTAATTGGTTCTTTTTTTTTTGTTTCTGCTGATCTATTTATTCATGTGGTTAATTCTATTGAATTAGTGCTAAATAAGTCATTTTAAGAGCATGTATATGTACCCATCTCAAGTACATTTACAATCACTTGTCTGAGAGTTTCATAATTATAATGGTGAAAATTGTCAGAATCAAGTTGGAATTACTGTGTCAATCCCTTACAAATGGAGCTGAGGCAGGCCATGAATGGAGGGTTATATGCATGCATGCCTAATAACAAGAGCTATTATAAATGACTGAAAACTGCAGCCTTGTATGAAGGCCACTGCAACATTACAAGTGCTCACACACACGCAAACACACACGCTTTTCTGTGACTTCTGTGAGGGCATCTGCTCAGCAACTGCCTGGTCAACCTTGTGCTTACACCACCCTTATTATTGATCCCTATAGCTAATGACAGTTGTTTCAAAACAATTCTTCCCATTTTTCTCTTTGACAACTCTTATTTTCCTTTACTTTTCTAAATATACACATAGTTTACTATGGCACATGTATTCCCATTGTGATTCCCATTCCTGAATAAATACCATTTTCTATTAGAGAGTCTTCCTTTCTGTTCGTTTACAAGTTTGATATAATTTAGTTTTCAGAGGAGGGATAAAAGTAGGTCCCTAGGATGCATTTAGTGACCCATGGACTCCAGTGTAGTACAAACATTGCATCCTTGCAAGCTCTCTGCTTCCACACTTCACCTTTTCTCTCTGGTCAGCCTCCTGTGAGATTCTCAGACTTCCTCCCTTTGGTGTGTTATTTTGCCTCTTTGAGATCTGTTTCTGTTATAAGGTTGCCTTAAGTAAAGGACCTTACATCCCTCTTGCAACTATAAATATTAGTTTATGTATTTATTAGCAATGCTTTTTGGTATAAAAAGTTTCCTTTTGGTTTGAGTACCATGGCTTCTATAGAATTTATATTCTGTCTGTGAGACATGCATTTTTCAGTAAATTAACTTTTACTTCTTTCTGCCTAATTTAAATTTTTTTGATTTATCTGCATACCTGTTTTAACATTTTTGTGAACACACTTATTTTGTTTTATTTTTATTTGATTATGTGTACCTGTAAACAATTTGTGTCTTTTATTTTTTTCTCCCTGCTCATTTATGAAAATCTTCCAAGAGCAAAAACTAAACATTCTAAATGGTGGGTACGGAATGGCTAATTAAAAGTCACTAGGGTGATCACCAGGGTCTAAGACACTGTTCCAAACTCCTGACAAGACTTACAGGATTTTTGTTTGCTCTGGAGATATTAACAAGAAATAGGCTAGGACTCCCAAAATTCTCAAGCATATCAAGCCCTATGGGAACCCAGCCACCTACATAATTTTCCTTGTGCATTTTTTAAATGAAAGAACATCACAGGGGGCATTCAAACTCCTCAAGCTCATTTTTCTGACTTGAATTAGAACCTTCAACTATAGTGTTAACATGTAGAGTCTTAGAAGTCCTCTATTTCTCTATTTTTTTCCTGCCTACTTTGAATCTGCTGACTTTTCTACTGATAGTTAAGATAAACTCACTGCTTATGGCACTCCAGCCAAGATAGGGAAAAAAAAAATCTTAAAAGGTTTCAAATTAAAGCCCTTAAAGGGGCTTCACAAATTACAACAGCTCCATGGCAACCAAACCCTAGACACCTGAGTCATCCCTTTAGAAAATGTAAATTTAGGTTTGCCTAACTACCAACTGCTTAGGATAATGGAACAGTTAATTGAAGGACTGATACTCTAAAAAGAAAATAACTAGATACATGTTTACAAAAGTTAGGCTTTAAGGTCAAATAGGTTAAAATTTTGAGCTCAAGGCAATAATGTAACTCTGTCCAGCATAAAAAAAATTGCTTTGTCTGCCATGCAGGAGACACACACATGCACACACACACACACACACACACACATGCAATCTTTAAACAACTTCAAAACACTTTTTCTAAAATGCCTCCTCACCTGCTAAGCAAACTGAACTAGCAAACAAAAGAAAGATTTGTTACTAAAAATTCACTGCTTCTTGGAGATAATTGATTTCTTTCTACAATTCAATCAGTCCTAGCTAAAATGTAATTATTTGAAAATCTAACCCGTCAACTCATTTAAAACTAAAACAAAAAAGAAAAAAGGAAAAGAATTTGTTTTTCAATCAAACTGATTTACCTGAAATTTTGGCCCACATTCTTCCAAAGATTATTATTAGAGCAAATAAATTAGCCACATGAACAGGTCTGATTTTGTCAAAAATACAATTTTGGATCCAGCTGTTATTTTATAAACAGATAAATGTATATTACTATTTGTTAATATCTTTTGAATAAAACTTTAAAAGTTATCTGTGTGTGTGTCTGTGTAATCTGTCTCCTTAAATCTCCAAACATCTTCTAAACTGCAGTTTTATAGTGTAGACAATATTTTTTTCTCCAGTACACTTGAGTCTGTACTTTTTTTTTTTTTTTGAGACCGAGTTTCACTCTTGTGACCCAGGCTGGAGTGCTATGGCGCGATCTCGGCTCACCGCAACCTCCACCTCCTGGGTTCAGGCAATTCTCCTGCCTCAGCGTCCTGAGTAGCTGGGATTACAGGCACGCGCCACCATGCCCAGCTAATTTTTTGGTATTTTTAGTAGAGATGGGGTTTCACCTTGTTGATCAGGATGGTCTCGATCTCTTGACGTCGTGATCCACCCTCCTCGGCCTCCCAAAGTGCTGGGATTATAGGCGTGATCCACTGCACCTGGCCTGAGTCTGTACTCTTAGCTTTTCTTGACATGTCTGCATTGTTTCATGTAATCAGAAAACTTACTATACTTTACTAAAAGCCATGTATTCCCCTTCACAAGATACCAGTTTTCTTGCTCACCTTCCTCTTTAATGTGGTGTATACTCATAACCTTGAACACACACTTTTTCTATGTCTGATTAAATTCAAGTCAATCATCATCAGGTTTAACTTCCCAGGTATTTCAATGGGCTTTTCTCTCTCTCTCTCTCTCTCTCTCTCTCTCTCTTTTAAGACAGAGTTTTTGCTCTTGTTACCCAGGCTGGAGTGCAATGGCATGATCTTGGCTCACCGCAACCTCCACCTCCTGGGTTCAGGCATTGCTCCTGCCTCAGCCTCCTGAGTATCTGAGACTACAGGCACGCGCCACCATGCCCAGCTAATTTTTTTGTATTTTTATTAGAGACGGGGTTTCACCATGTTGACCAGGATGGTCTCGATCTCTTGACCTCGTGATCCACCCACCTCGGCCTCCCAAAGTGCTGGGATTACAGTCAATGGGCTTTTCATAAGAAGAAGCAATCACACTGCAGAGCTTTTCTTTAGCTTTTATGTAATTGGCCTAAGAAAAAATATGTTCTGTTTTATCAATGTAGTTTCATGTGTTTCAAATTGTATTTATTGGGTTTTATGGATTACTTAGGAAAAATGAGTTTCAAAACTGTTCTGTGTAACTTTCTGTATTGCTTTTGAGATTTTTTTGATTATCACTCTGGTGAAGTGATGACAATTTTCTCATAATGACAGATGATACTGTTTCAATCAGCTGTTTTCCACTGTTGATATCTGTGGTAAACTTCTCTACTATTAAAGTTCTAGATTAAGTCTTTATGACCAGAATTAACTGATACTCTCCAGTTGGGTTGAGAGAGCTTCAAATGAGGTATCTCTCATTTCATAGAGATATGAAATAATTACTCTTGTTTGATGTGTTAAATTGCATGGAAAGTATTGTCAATTGACAAGCGATTATAGATCTTCCAGTTATATTTACAGGTGTACTATTAATAAGTTTTTAAAAATTATATAAATTCAAGGAAATCTAATAGTTATAATTTTGGTTGTCATATGAAAATATTGTATGTCACTGAAATAACCAAATTTCCTTGTCAGTTGCTGATTATAATGAACTTCCATCAGAGTTTTAACTATGGCTATTTAATTAATAAGTCTTTGTCATCAACACTTTTGATTTCTCTCTAAAGACACCTGCAATCAGATTCATGAGAAAAAGTCTAACAAGTAATCTTGAATACAGGGTTTTAGTAACTTTAAGATCAATGAACTAAATGCAAACTATAAAATTCTAATGAAGACACTGAGGAATTTATGAAACTACTAATCAAGATCAAGCAGAACGAAAATATAATTCATGAGTTTGAGTAACTAACGAAGATAATGCTCGTATAGTTTTCATTTGAACTATTGTTGATTGTTAAAGCTTTTGTTTTTCAGATTTAAGAAAAATTTCTCTTAAAGTATCTGGTGTTTAATGACCGGTGATGATGAGCTTTTTTTCATGTTTCTTGGCCACATAAATGTCTTCTTTTGAGAAGTGTCTGTTCATACCCTTCACCCACTTTTTGATGAGGTTATTTTTTTTTTTTTTTTTTTTTGTAAATTTGTTTAAGTTCCTTGTAGATTCTGGATAGTAAACCTTTGTCAAATGGATAGTTTGCAAAAACTTTCTCCCATTCTGTAGGTTGCCTGTTCACTTTGATGATAATTTCTTGTGCTGTGCAGAGCTCTTTAGTTTAATTAGATCCCGTTTGTGAATTTTAGCTTTTTTTTGCAATTACTTTTGGTGTTTTAGTCATGAGGTTTTTGCCCATGCCTATGTCCTGAATGGTATTGCCTAGGTTTTCTTCTAGGGTTTTTATGGTTTTAGGTTTTACATTTAAGTCTTTAATCCATCTTGAGTTAATTTTCGTATAAGGTTTAAGGAAGGAGTCCAGTTGCTGTTTTCAGTATATGGCTAGCCAGTTTTCTCAGTACCATTTATCAAATAGTGAATCCTTTCCCCATTGCATGTGTTTGTCAGGTTTGTTGAAGATCAGATGGTTGTAGATGTGTGGTATTATTTCTGAGGCCTCAGAATAAATTTAAAAAATTAAATTCAGTAATAATGCTTTCCATTTTCTCTACTAAATTTACTTGAGCCTTCTTTATTAAAAATTAAATACTCAAAGTGTGTAGGGCCATAGGAAAAATAAATAGGAAGTATCCTGAATGAAGGCACTCAGCTGAAGGGGCAGCTGGGAACTCAGACCCAAGCCACTGCCCACTTTCCAAGTCATGACACCCTTGCATCTGCCAAAAGTAAAAGGTGCTGCTTTATAATTTGCACAAAGGTGCCATATGATCTAGCATTAATATTGACATAAACAATGCAAGAGAAAGAGATAGATGCTGTTTTCATAGCATTTTAATTTTTATTTTTAATGCAAAGAAAACTATTATGTCAAACTTAATGGCAAATAGAGCAGGAGACTGTTTAAAAAACAATATGTATTCATGAGTGGGCATTTCGATGGTAATCAATATGCCATAGTAAACTATGTGCCCAGTGAGGGAGTTAAAGAAAAAGAAAGGCTTTTAGTGAAGAAACAAGAAGGGTTATATAACTGCTTTAACTCAATTATCTTTGGCTACAAATGTCAAGGACAAGGGTGGCATTAGTCCAATGTTGGACAGGCAGTTGCTGGGCAGATATCCTCATAGAATTGTGGTGTGTATAAATAAATAAATAAATAAATATATATATATATACACACACACACACACATACACACACATATACACACACAAACACACACACACACATAAATATGTGTGTATGTGCGTGAAGTTGCATTGGAGTTTGCTGGCTGTGGTTTTCTCAGAGTCTTTTGCGATAGTTTGTTTGTGAGAACCCAACCTTCATGGCTTTTCTCAGCTTCATTTGTTAGGGCTTGACACAAGTGACTTCATTTCAGTTGGGATTTTCTATATCCCTTTTAATCTAACCTTGCAAAATTTCTAAAACTTTATAGGTTTTTATGTAACAATTTACTCCACTAGAAAATGGAGAAAACCCACATATTTATTTTGGGTATGCCCTTCTTTACCTTTACTATTTCTGATGTGTTTCTAGGACAGTATCCTTAAGATTTTTTGAATACCTTTTGTTTACTGGAGAGGGCGTGCCAGACAAGCTTTCATACATTTACTAGGCCTCCGGCTTCCTGAAAGTATCTTCATGGAACGGCCTTGGATCTTTGTAAAATCTGAATAAAGGCTTGTACAGTCATGGCCATGGATTAATTTTAACCTTTGTCCTAAACTGTTTCCAAATCTCCTTAGTTCAGTTCACTAACTGGAAAGACTGCCATGGGCACTTTACAATGTCCTGCAAATTCTATTAGAAAACTAAAAAATGTGTTCTTTTCTTCAGTGCTCTCCACTGGCACTGGTCATTGACAGTGAGCAGAAGCCAGATAGCATTTTCAGTATTCTGCCTGGAAGTTCCCTTAGCTAGACTGCCAGGTCTGTTCAGTACATTCATTTTCCACATTACCAGAGGTGACCGTTGTGGTGTCTCACTCAAAATTACAGAGTAAGCAAATTTGCCCTGGAACTACAATGAAGATTACTCTGAGACCGTCACCCCAGTGTCTGTGGCCCTCAGTGAACTCCACCACATTTTCCTGGCTATTTAATCAGGTGTCACTGTCTGGCATCCTTAAAGATAAAAAGTAGATAGTAGAGATTTAAGTAATCACTGCATTTCTAACTGTACTAAAGGTGGTTTTTAACTTTTGGCTGAATCCAGAATCATAATATATAATGGCCCTTTCACTGGTCATCTGGTTAAGAAAGTATACCTCAGAATGACTGTGGAATTTATCCTGCATGTGTGTACCTTTGCACAAGCTGATTGTGGAAAAGACCATTGCTCTTTACCTTTGCTTTCCAGTTTAGTTTCTTTCTTTTTTTTTTTTTGAGACAGAGTCGTGCTCTGTCACCCAGACTGGACACCCAGGCTAATCTCAAACTCCTGAGCTGAAGTGATCCATCGGTCTCAGCAGACACAATCTCAGCTCACCACAAACTGCGCCTCCCAGGTTCAAGAGATTCTTAATGCCTAAGTCTCCCAGATAGCTGGGATTACAGGTACATACCACCATATCCCACTAATTTTTGTATTTTCAATAGAGATGGTTTTCACCTTGTTGGCCAGGCTGGTTTCGAACTCCTGAGCTCAAGTGATCCATCTGCCTGGGCCTCCCAAAATGCTGGGATAAGAGGTGTGAGCCAGTTCACACAGCCCAGTTCAGTTATTTATTTTTCTTTGCCTACTAGTTTAGTTACAATTATAACTACTGTAGATTTAACCAACTTTTAATCTTCTTAAGCCATGCTGGAGTTTTATAAAAATACTTTTTTTACAAATTGCTTCTTTATTTTAACTAATACAAACACCTTGACAAATTCTTATAAATCAGTCTCATGTCACCTCCCTCAGGTTGTTGGCTTCATTTTAAACCTACTTTTAAACAAAAGGCATTTGATTTCTGTTCCTCTTGGCTACCCTTTGTATAAACCGTAGTTTAAACCTGCCAGTTCTTTATATTCATCACTTAGAATGCGTTATCTGGTAAGAAACTCACTCACTTTAAAAGTGCAAAAACAGTTTTTGCTTTGTTTTTATTACAGTGGCATGTATGTCTGATTAGTCTCCAGTACTGGTTTTTATAAAGCTCCATGAGAAATAGCACATTTAAGAAAATTATCCAAGATATTAAATGATATGGATAACAGGTTTCTTACTCTCCAAATATAAACGTGAATCTGCTTTATCTGAACGATGACAGACTATAATTTAACAGGTCAGTAGGTGACCATACAGTAGTAGCATAAGTGGGGAGTCAGTTTTAGGAAACGCTTATTTATTTTTTATACTTTGAGCACATGAACATGGTGCTGGCCTAAGACAGAATGCATACTTCGTAGGAAAATCGGCATTGGAAAGCACAAATCTTTGTAGCAGCCGGTTCACCTGTTTGCCTCACTTCATTCTTAAACCCTACCAATCCACTGATGATAGTGTGAGCCTTGTTATGCAAATAAGGTCATGTCATTCCCTTTGTAAAAATATGTTAATAGCCTCTCACTTTACTCAAGTCTTTAACTGCTTTTTATAGTCTTTAAGATTTGTATCATCCACTGCCCAAGGCCCTTTGCAGCCACTTTTATCTTTACCCTGCCTTTTACTCCCCATGAAAGCAAAAGTGGTCCATTTTCAGTATTGTTCAAACAGTTGCTTGTCTCCCTTTGGGCCTTTGCATATGCTATTCTTTTTGCCTGGAACCTTCCTCTCACCTACCCTACTTTCAATCACATTCATGCAATGGGGAGGATTGCTTGAGCCCTGGAGGTCAAGGCTTCAGTGAGCCATGATTGCACCACTGCACTCCAGCCTGAGTGAGAGAGTGAGATTCTATCTAAAAAAAAAAAAAAAATCTTCGTGCCATTGCCTCATACCATATCTAAAAATTAATTGAAAATTTGTCAAAGATCTAAATATAGAACTTCATGACATTGAACTCAGCAATGATTTTTTTAGCAACGACATCAAAAGCACAAAAAACAAGGAAAGAAAAAAATTCAGGTATGACTTCATCAAAATTTAAAATTTTTATCCTTCAAAAGACACACTCAAAGTGAAAAGACAACACAGAATGGAATAAATGTACAAAGTTTATTAGTTAAGAGACTAGAGTCAAGAATATATTGATAACTTCTACAATTCAATGATAAAATGACAATAACATTTAAAAATAAATATTATTAATACAACTAAAAAACAGAAACTAAAAAATGACCAAAAGACTTGAGTAGATACATCTCCAAAGATGATATACAAGTAGCTAATACACATATGAAAAGATGTTTAACATTATGAGTTATTAGGAAAATACACATCAAAACAGCAAACTGAAATTTTAAACCTGTTGAGAAACAGCTCCCTATATACCCATCTTCCCAGCCCCTGAAAACCACCATTCTGTTTTGCATTTCTACCAAGTTTCCAGGTGATGTTGATGTTGCTCCTAAGACAACTATTTGAGAACCACAGATCCAGCAGGTGAAATGAGCCAGGTCTTTTTTTTAGGAAGAAATAAGTGTAGTGGAAGTGACCTCTGGTCAGGTTTGCCTGGGTCCTACCCAAAAGGCAGATGTACCTGATATAAAATAACCATCAAATAAATATTTGGAGAAATAATCAATAAAGCATTATACTTAGACATAAAGTAGAAGTAGAGAAAGCAAATAATAGTAATGAAAAGGTTTGTTATTAATTTATTAATCTTATGAACTAATAACATTTTCAATTTAACAAATTCATTATCCTGTTTTATATTTCTTTCAATCTTAATTTATTTTAGGTTCAGAGAGTTCATGTCCATGTTTCTTACATGGGTATAATGTGTACTGGTTGGAATTTGGCTTCTAGTACACCTATTAATCAAATTGTGAACATTGCACCCCGTATGTAATTTTTCAGTCCTCACCTACTTCCTAACCCTTTTGGAGTCCCCAGTGTCTATTATTTCCATCTTTAGGTCTCTTTTTATCCATTGTTTAGCTCCCACTTATAAGTGAGAACATTGCTTATGTAATTCTCTGTTTCAGAGTTAGTTCACTTAAAATAATGGCATCCATCTTCATTCATGATGCTGCAAAGGATATGACTTCATTCTTTTTTATGGCTGAATGGTATTATTTGGTTTAAAGAGACTACAGTCTCTTTATCCAGTCAACTATTGATGGACACTTAGGTTGGTTCCATGACTTCGCCATTGTGACAGTAATGCAATGAACATGTGAGTACAGGTATCTTTTTTATATAATGATTTATTTTCCTTTGGGTAAATGCCCAGTCATGGAATTGCTGAGTCAAATGGCAATTCTATTTTTTGTTCTTTGAGAGATCTCCTTGCCGTCTTCCTTTGAGTTTGAACTAATTTAAAATTCCCACCCACAATGCATAAGCCTTCCCTTTTCTCTGCATCCCCACCAACTTCTATTAACTTGACTTTTTAATGATAGTCATTCTAACTGTTGTGAGAGGGTATCTTATTGTGCCTTTAATTTGCATTTGTCTGAAGATTACTGATACCGTGTATTTTTCATGTGTTTGTTGGCCGCTTTTATATTTCTTCTTTTGAGAAATATCCATTCATGCCCTTTGTCCAGTTTTTAATGGGGTTATTTTCTTTTTCTTGTTGAGTTTTTTTTATCTCTTAAAAGAGCATTTAAATTAAAAATTAGTAATAATAGTAAAGTGTAACTAACATTTTAAGTGCTTAGAATGTATCAGATAATATTTTAACCATTTTAAATTTATTAACGTCTTTAACCTAAAACTGCCTATAAAGGAGGAATACAAATTAACTTTCTATTAGAGATGGTTAGAGCTGAGGCAAGTGGTTAAATGACATGCAAATACTGCAGATTTATATAATCAGTTTCTCATTTCAAAACTTATTTGAAGAAAACTGTAAGAAACATATAGTAAGCCATAAATTCTGGAACTATGAAGTTTAAATTAGAACACAAAGTCAAGATTTCAAATTTTATTGGGAACAAGGCAGAGAGATGGGTGCAGATGGAACCTAATAATGAAGGATATTTGACTTTCCTTCCCAGTACAAAATATATATATATATATATATATATATATATATATATATATATATACACACTATTCAGGTTCACAGGTTAATACATTCTCTTCCAACAGAATGACCTGGGGTTTGCTTTACCTGTTTAGATACCAAGAAGGCCTGGCTAAGAAAGGTACCAAGAAGACCTGGATAAGAAAATGTATCATAACTGAATCTCTAATAATGCAATGAGGAGAACTTGTAGAATTAATTAGAATAAAGAGAGAATTGCTTTGTGAACAGCCACCCATGAAAATAAATACAACTAAAGCAAAGATCAGATGCCCAAATGTGGTGCAAATGTCAAAGAGGTTGGGTAGGAAAAACAGAAATCCAGAATGAGTAATTTGGAAGAAGACCTGGGTACCTTTCAGGGACAGGTGCAGGCCCTAACTCTAGACTTCACAGGAGTGGTGAGGTGAGTGGGGAGAGGCACGCAGAGAGTAATGGCTACGGTTTGAATGCTTGTGCCCCTCCCAAAATTTAAATTGAAACTTAATCCCCAGTGCAACAGTGTTCTGAGGTGGGGCCTTTAGGAGGTGATTAGTGGTGGGATTAGTGCCCTTTTAAAGGGCTTGCAGGAGTGAGTTCAGCCCCCTTTTCCCTCTGTCTCTTCCAGCTTGGGAGGACATAGAGTTCAAGAGGCCACTTGGAAGCAGAGAGCAGCCCCCTGCAAGACACTAAACCTGCTGGCCTCCTCATTTTGGACTTCCAGCCTCTAGAACTATGAATAAATAAATTTATGTTCTTTATTCATTACCCAGTTTCAGACATTTTGTTATAGGAACCCAAATGAACTAAGACAGTAATATTTATATAAAAATAGGTATCTCCATTTATTATTTTTATCAGTATCTATTTATGCCATGTTTTCAAGGGAGTAAACAACAAAAAAATACTCTCCAAAAAATGATTTAAACAGTTACTAAGGGAAAGAGCTGTAACTAACCATTTTCTTTTTCTCCCATATGTCTAGCTCTGTGTATAAAGTTGGCATTCAAAAATTATGTGCTGAATGGCTGAATAGTGAATACTTTAATAAGGCCTTATAGAAATAAGCAGACATTCATAAACAGCTATAACATAAGATGTATCAAACATGTCAGAAGCTCAAAAATAGAAAGAAATCATTTATACCTGGTAATAAACATAATCTTTATGACAGAGGGGAAATTTGAGCTATATCTTTGCCAGATCCATAAATCATTAATTTCTAAAGGTGTTTGTGCTTTGACATATCATTTTTTTCTTATTCAAATTGACTCTCTTCCATACAGAGAAAATATTTTTACAAAGATACACAGCTTTTCCTCGCTGTCTTTATTTGCACCACACATATGACATTATTTCTACCGTAGGTACTTTGATTGTTCATCTGAGTGGGAATGTGAAATAGCTTCCCTGTGGTCCACACTCTTTCCACTTTCAGGGTGGTTAAAAAATGATATTACTAAAGCTCACTCATTTGTAAGTTGAGTTTCCTTCATAGTAGCTGCTAATGTGCTGAGTTTGATTTTAGTTGGGAAATAAAATGGGAACGTCAGAAATGCTATTACTAAGCCCGTGCTTCCTATGAATACGTGAACTGAATTACGTGGAATTGATCCTGTGTAATTTTCTCAGTTTATCAAAAATTCAAATGATGGTGTGGTAACCATCCATACTGGAACCAAAACACTCCGTGAGTCTGAATTATCCAGAGAACTGTTGGTGATGAAGGAAAAGAGGAAACTTAACACACTAAAGAAACTTCTCATGGACAAGACAATTGAGCTTTTCAACAGTGATTCGGCTATGTTCAGATAAACTCATCCTCCTTGTTTTAATAATTTAACAATTGTGCAAGCAGAACAATGAGTACAAGTTCCCTGTAGAAAGATTTGGTGCAGAGATGCTTGTTTTACATTATGTTTTTTTTTTTTTTTTTTTTCTGGAGGGCTGGGGTGTAAGTTGGGGACAGATTATGAGATGACCACACACCTTTTTTTAAAAAAAAAAAAAAGAAGAGAAGGAGAGGAAGGAAGAGGAAGAAAAAGAGGGAGAGAGAACAGGAATATTGCTTTATTCTATGAATGGGTATTAACAATGGCCAATCAATATTTTGTGTATTTAAAGTGGAGAATGTATATTTTATGTATTTAAAGTGGAGAGGTCTATAAATACTTACTAAGTTTACTTGTTCTGGATCTGAGTTCAAGTTCTGGATATTTTTATTAATTTTCTGTCTCATTGAGTCTAAATCTCTTTATGGGTCTTATGTATCTGGGTGTTAGGATCCTTAGCTCTTATTATTGCATTGATCCTTTTACCACTGTATCTTTGTTGCTTTGAAATCTGTTTTATTTAAAACATTGTTTTAATTAGATTTGCTGTACTTACTTTTCAGTTACATTTGACAGTCTTTTGTAAGTACTTATGCACAGCACCAAGGATATTAGTGAAGAAGGCAGGAGAAAACCCACATTTGCACAAATATGAAGCTAGTCTTGGTTCCTTGGGGAGATAAACTATATTTTAGGTATAACTAATACTAATAAAATACAGCATAGTACTTCCTTAGTAATGGGTATATCTTGTATCCCTATGTAAGAGGACTGAGCTAAAAATTATTATATTTTCCATCTGATGAATGAAGTTGAAAAATCTATGGGAATACAACATGGATCATAAATATGGGAAACCATATAATAGACTGCATTTTCATGCAGTAGTATTCTGTTGCTGGATTACCTGCTTCAAGTAGTCATGCCTCCATATATAATTACTACTTTTGCTCTATGCTTATCATTGAAAACTGTTTGTTGATGTGCAATTCTTTTTGTTCCTGTGTGGATTTCCTAGGTTTCAAATGATCTGTACCATACAGAATAGGCAGTGGCCACTCTCTTACATGACACTAATCATTCTGTGCCATTTAATCTTCATGTTTGAACTATCAACAGTATATTACATATGAAAAGTAAAATAACTCTGTAAACTCTGACTCAGCACAAAAATAAACATCTTACATTATTGAACCAGAATCATTCAGAACAGTCTAGATCTCTTCTTACATCCAAACTAGGAAATTAATTATGTTTTTAAAGATATTTTTTCAAAGTTTCAAATGTACCTAATTTGATAACACAAGTATATGGGTAAACATTTCCCAACTGCAGCAAAAACATTTTTGCTAAATATATGGGTATCAGGGAAAAGTAAATCAAGTAGCAGAAGAGCTTGGTTAACTATCTGCAAACACCTGGATTTCAGAAAGGTGTCATTCACCCTGGAGTGACTGACTTAACAATTTTCCTAATACTAACCAGCCTTACTTGTAAACTCTGAATCCAGGTTTATACAGGAACACTTGACCAGGTAGCTGGCATGGGGCACATGTATATAAATAAACAGCATGAATGAATATAAACCACATTTCATTTATATTAAACACACACACACACACACACACACACACACACACACACACACACACACAGCAAGAGTAGAAAACAACCCTTTTGTCCAGTGCTTTAAAAAGATTTCACAGCCTTTGTTACATTTCATGCTGTTGCTTGACAGGTCAAGGCATTGCAAATATTTGATGTTTCTAAATAATTATTTTTATGGCTGCTAATGGAAAACAAGTTTCAAAACACATAGCAGAGCACTGCTCAAAAGCTTAGCATTAATAAATTGCACAGAGCAAGAGCATTAATTTGAACAGAACAAGTCTTCTTGTCTTCCACTTTATTTGAGAGTTCAAGAAATGATATTGTACAACTACTGTTGCCTTGGATGCTGCCTTTACTGTGTAGATTTCAGCCACCAGTTAGATGTCATGGGTCCTCTGGGAGGAACTCATAGGAAGTATATTTTTAAATCAACAGAAATGCTGACACTCTCAGAATGGGGGCTGAGTATTTACTATGAACTGTGGTTCTTTTTGGGTCAGGTGCATTTGCAAAAAAAAATGGCTCTGCAAATATCCTGGTCTCATCAGAGGCAACCTGGTGAATGTTCCTTTCACAGCAGTCGTGCAGTAGCATCTTCACTTATAAACCTGTTGTTTAGCACAGTTTCAAAACCTTCTGTTTTCTGTCCATTTATAGATGGTAGCAAGCTTCCCATAAGGCTTTTCCCCCATTTGGGCTTCAGATGTCCCTCATGCAGTTTTAACAAGACCTTGGAAGAACGCAGTCCAAAGAGACAGAGTGCTATGTGTATGCATATCTGTTTGATGAGTAGATGAGAGTAGATGTTTCAGACATTTTTAAAGGAGTTCCAACAACAGACATTGTTTCATGCTGAGTCTTTAGCACAAAATGCAGGCATTTGGGGAAACTTTGTATACAAAAAACAATTAGAAATTTGAAGTGTAAAATGTATTAAATCTTTAACCATAAAATGTCCATGACAAGATTCAAGACACCCTTGCAAAATGTCCTTCACAACTTGCTCTCTTATTTGTTTCTGCAAGCTGTTAGCTAATAAGAGGCAATTGATAACTTCAGATGATTTAGTGTGTTCCATCTATCTGTTTTGGCTGTCTTTAACCACCAAAGACTACATTAACCACAAAAATACAAAAGAAAAGTAGCATCAGCAACATGTTAATTAATATAATTAACATAAAACGTCGATTATGTTTAAATCTCATAATGGTGGCAAACAGAGGTAAGAGACATTTATGATGATGGGAACCAAGATTTCTTCCTTTGATGAATAAGATGATTATTGGGAATATTTATTTCTGACATAGTCATCAAAAGTTTGGAAAGAAAGGATGGCCTGAAGAGATATTGTCAAAGAAGAGATATGAATGATTCTGAGGCCCCCAATATATATTACCTGGTAGATAAACTGAAGGTTATCAACCCAAACAGACTTTCAGTGATGCTACAACTTGAGATGGGCTGGTGACCAGTACCTATGAACAATCACCAAGGAAGAAAATTTAAGGAGGCACTTTAGATTTCCAAAAATATGGAACTAACCTTAGTGCCCATGAACCAATGAATGGTTAAAGAAAATATGGCATATATATGCTATGGAACACTATTCAGCCATAAAAAGGAATGAAATAATGTCTTTTGCAGCAACTTGGATGGAGCTGGAGTTCATTATTCTAAGTGAAGTAACTCAGGAATGGAAAACCGAATATCATATGTTTTGACTTATAAGTGGAAGCTAAGCTATGAGGATGCAAAAGCATAAGAATGATATAATGGACTGTAGAGAGACCAGGGGGAAGATTCGGAGGGGAATGAGGGATAATAGACTACATATTGACCATGGTGTACACTGCTTGGGTGACTGGAGCCCTAAAATCTCAGAAATCACCGCTAAAGAACTTATCCCTGTAATGAAAACCACTGGTACCCCCAAAACTATTAAAAAACAAAGCAGAGGTGCTTTGGGTTGGAGCTTTTCTTGTGTCCCATGTCATTTGGATTATTGAGCAGAAAAGGGGAAGCTAAATTTAAAAGGGGTGTGTGTGTGCACGCACACACACACACACACACACATATACATGTATATAAAATGATGTTAGGGCCTTCAAAAACTAAGAAAAATATTTCGGTTATAAATTTCCAGATCAAGTCTCTAGTGGAGCAGAATAGAGACTGAGATCAAGACTGAGAAAATTCTTAAGAAGCTTGAGAGACAGAATAAACACCTCCGGGATTATCTGGTGTGGAGCCTCTGGTATGGCTGTGGGCAGAGCTGGAGATCATCCACTTAATTTGGGGAATGGCAGAGTTTACATCCTGACACACCCCTGGGTCAGGGCAGTCCACTGAAGGAACAGGTACATCTATGTGTGTGATGAAAATAGTCTGTCCAGAATCTGGAACATACTACCTGAATGTAACTAAGGAAATGACCTGTTCATGAGATTTACAGAAGGTGTGCCTGTTATCAATGTATTGCTTCTTGGCTCTTCATCCACTCTTGGTTGTCTGCTGGTGATACCAGAACCTTTCTCCCTTGACAGGTGGCAGGATGCCATGGAGGTTGGTGGAAAGACACTTAGGAGAAAGGGGCTTCTGGTTTCCTGATTCTTTACTTTCTCTTAGCTCTTTGCCTGTGGAGCTCTCTGCATTTGGCTTCAGTGTAATTGTTAGTGGCTGCACACATTCCACAGATGCCTGTACCAATTTCCCACGGGATGCCTGTGGTTCCTTCCCAGTAAGTTATGCAGATGCCCCAGCCAATTTTCCAAGAATTGCAACAGTAATTCGCCCTTCCCAGTGGCCCCTGGTGAATTTCACTGGCTGCTCCCTAACCACCACCAGCCTTGGCCACCAAATATGAACTAGCTGTGGCCCAGAACAACCCAGCAAACTCCTTCATGTTCAGTGGGCTGCATACCTTTTCTCCTGGGCATTCCCAGCCATGGTGGGCAGGGGGAGCTTCGCTTTTTCTGTTTGTTCTTTCCATGGAAACTCTCTTAGTTGTCTTGGGCTTCCATAGCAAAATCACACAGACCAGTGGCTTCAATAATATACATTTATTTTTCTCACAGTTCTGGAGGCTAAAAGCTCATGACCAAGGTGCCAGTAAACCAAATTTTTAGAAATAGCTTTCTTCCTGATGTGCCGATGACTTCCTTCTCTCTGTGTTCTCCCAGGATCCTTCTCCTGTGCACGTGTTCTGTGTCCTATTCTCCTCTTCTTATAAGGATAGCATATCAGTCATATTGGAGTAGGGCCCCACCTTTATGACTTCATTTAAACTTACTGGCTTTGGCCGGGAACAGTGGTTCACTCCTGTAATCCCAGCACTTTGGGAGGCCAAGGTGGGTGGATCACCTGATGTCAGGAGTTCAAGACCAGCCTGGCCAACATGGTGAAACCCTGTCTCTACTAAAAATATAAAACATTAGCCAGGTGTGGTAGTGGGCAGCTCTAATCCCAGCTACTCGGGAGGCTGAGGCATGAGAATCACTTGAACCCAGGAGGCGGAGGTTGCAGTGAGCCAAGATCACTCCATTGCACTCCAGCCTGGTCAATGCAGTGCAACTCCATCTCAATAAAATAAAATAAAGTAATAAAATAATAATAATAATAAATAAATAAATGTACTCACCTCCATAGAGGTCCTGTCTCCAAATACAGTCACACTGAGGGGTTTGGAGCTTCAACATATGCATGTTGGGAAGACACAATCCAGTCCATAACAGGCATTCTCCCTCAACTGGAGGGTAGTCTTAGGCATCCTCTGTTATTTCCATTTGGTAATTCCTCTAAACGGCTAACAATTCTTCATATCAGCCCTTTCCTGTACAAATGACTCTGTGGTCACTGCCTCCTGGCAGGACTTGACTGACATAGCAGGTAAGGTGATGTCTCAACAGATCCCATCTCCCTTCTTGTGACAGCTTCAGGTATAGAAATGAGCATTGGCGGCCGGGCGCGGTGGCTCACGCCTGTAATCCCAGCACTTTGGGAGGCCGAGGCAGTGGATCACGAAGTCAACAGATCGAGACCATCCTGGTCAACATGGTGAAACCCCGTCTCTACTAAAAATACAAAAAATTAGCTGGGCACGGTGGCACGTGCCTGTAATGCCAGCTACTCAGGAGGCTGAGGCAGGAGAATTGCCTGAACCCAGGAGGCAGAGGTTGCGCTGAGCCGAGATTGCGCCATTGCACTCCAGCCTGGGTAACAAGAGCGAAACTCCGTCTAAAAACAAAAACAAACAAACAAAAAAGAAATGAACATTGGCTTTGCTCCCTTCTGCTATCCCATGTGGTTAGTCTGAGTGTGCTGGCTTTAACCTAGGCCTGTAGACATGATTTCATAATTAATCTATATCTATCCTGAGACAGGATTCAGTCATATATGAGCAGCTACCTAAGCTTGGTAATGAGGCCACTGCCATGGGCTACTTACCCTCCTCCTCTAGAATCCCTTGATATTTTGGTTGAGGCAAAGTAAATTCACCTTGATGTCCTGCCAGCACACAGTGGATTTCTGAATAGGATGACTGTTTAAAAATTTGTACTCCTATGACCTGTTTGCCTTACTGAATACTCCAAAAATCATTTAAGGAATGAGGACCACTGTATGTACCTCTCAGAAATGTGCTAGTTATTCTGGGATTTCCTTCTCTGATAAAATCACTACAAAATGGCTAAGCTCCAACGTAAGTATGTCTCATCCTGCTCTGCATTTGTGAGTGGATTATCGGCCAAGCAAATCAAGGAAGAACCCTATGAGCCCACTGAGGTCTGCTCATGTGTCAGTTAAATTTATTCTTTCAGCACTTTTTAAAGGGGTTTATACCGGCCTTTCCAATGGCATTCACTTTGACAATGCAGAAAATAAGCCTTGGGTTCCTTTCTCTGCAACTACCTCCCCAACTCCCAAATTTATACTAAGTAATTCAGGGCCTTTATACATTGTTTGATTTGGCATAATTAGTACTGATTAGTATCAAGAAAAAAATCCCTCTTTCTACCTCTTCTTCTTTCTCTTTCCTTTCTTTTTTCCTTCCTTCCTTCCTACTTTTCCTCCTCCTTCCTTCTCCCTTCCCTTCCTTTTTCCCTTCCCTTCCCTCCCCCTTTCCCTTTCCCTTCCCTTCCATTTCCCTTCCCTTCCCTTCCTTCCCTTCCTCCCTTCTTTCCTCCTTCCCTTCTTTCCTCCGTCCCTCTCTTTCTTCCTTCTTTTCTTCTTTGAAGTAAGGTATTACCAGCCTTAGAGGACAGTAGCTTCTGGTAACTAAAGACCATTTTGAAGGCCCAAGCAAGTTTGGAGGAGTTGAGATAGAATGAAACCCCCATAAGAGAAAAAGGTAAATTGGGAGAGACTGGAGCGGAATTGGATACGGGAGCTGCACCTGCCAGTGCCATGAGGCAGGGACTCAGAAAGGAGAGAGAACCATGACTCAGTTTCTTCCCCAATCAGTTCAGCAGCGTGGCCAGATCCTTGGATAAAGAAAGGCACCCAAAGAGGGTTCTGAGGGAATCTGCCATAAGGGAAAAGACAAAAATAAAAAACAAAGCCTCTCGTCCACTTTGCCTTCTAAATCTTCAGCAAATTCTATGTTGTTCATTAGCATTTCCAGAGCCAGAAGCCATTTTGGAGCTCTGCATCCTGGCACTGGAGTTGGTGTCTGTTTGGCCCAAGATGGACAGACTCCAGGCAGGGACAGCCCATATCTGCGGCATCGCAGAGGGGAGGAGACACAGGAACTAGAACTCTAACCTGCTCCTGCCGCCTGCTAGTTTGTAAGGTAAGTGGCTTCACCACTCTGTGTCACCATTTTCGTTTCCTCATCCATAATATGAAGATAATACCGTGACAGGGATCTCAGTTGTGAGATGTACGTGTTAACACACATGCTCGGGCACAAACTCACACACGGTGGGCACCTAATCGGTATTGCATCTACTTCAGTTTCGTGTGCTTTTGAATAATGCCATAGTTTGATGCTGGTCATTAATTTATTTCAATATATTTATTCTCTTCTTCAGAATATTTGTTGATTCAACAGACTTACACATAAAAGCAAGAGCTAAGTAGCACATAAATGCTGTATCTGCCTAATGAAGCCAAATCTCTGTCTTCCATTTAAGTCACTTAAAATCTGATATAGTCTCAAGTTCATTTGTTTATTCAATGAGCCCCTTTTCTTTGCCTAATATCCAGATACTTTGCAAACTATTATAATATCATTAAGTCAGATTATGCTTCTTGGAAATTGCTCTAATGGCTGAATTAAAAGAAAATATAAGTGAAATCTGAACTGGAAGTTTCTTGGTTTTGCTAATTTTGGAAAACTTAATCCAGTAAAACAAAGAGTGAGAAAGTCATATTGCTAGGAAGTAGAAAAGAAAGACACTAATTCATGACTACCTTTTCATGCTAACCTGAAAACTAATCACGAGGGAAAAGTACATCACGTTTATATTATAAATGTGAGAAAACTGGCTTCTCTGGCTTTAAAATTAGTATGCAAGCACCATGCGAGTTTCAGCCATGAAAGGGAATCTCCAAGCACGCCGGACGCTCTTACTTCATCCTTGTTTCTGTTTCTTGCTTCTTGCTCTGGTCACCATTAACCCAGTTTCTCAGCTTTTCACATCAGATTCTGTTGTCAGGAGCTCTTCCTCTGGACATAGTAACAGATTTGATTTCTCTGGTTCTGGCCTTCTCTCATCTTTCTCTTCCTGAATGCTCTCAGGAGTCACCTCCTTAAAGAAACCACATACTTCCCCCTTTCCAGTCCGTTTGAATGACCCTATGACCAAGTCTCTTTGTGCTTCTTTCAAGAAACAATAGAAAATATATCAATTATCATCTATGAAATATGCATTGTACACTAAGCTTCACTCCTATTTTTAAGACAGTCAAAATAATTAGGTTATTTTAGTCATGACAAAATCAATTTCAAGTGTTCAAAGTTATCTAAATGTGTGTATCACGGGACTCTTCTGTTTCACACAGCAACATATAAATACTTGATGGGAAGTTGCCAATGTTTGTGACCAAAGAATCAAATAACTTTAGATAAATCATTTTATTCCCAGAGGTACATCTAAGAAGAAAGGTTTGTGGAGCTGAAAATGTTGAAAGGTTTATTTTCAATGAACATTCAAACCAAAGGGAAAACTAAAAAGAAAAACACAAGATACAAGAAAACAAAATCCCAGCAGCACAGGAAGCCATAACCTTGGAGAAGGAAACATGATGAAAATGTCAGAAGCATTTATTTTATCCTGATGAAGGTGTTATAATCTCTTTGGTGTCATACTGCTGCATTCCTCTAACCTTTGAAAATTAGACCACTGGATCTGCCCTTGTAATTTCCAGAATCTAGGACTAGTTTGTATTGAAGCAGGAAATATGTAGGTAGCACTGGTTTTGTTACCAGTGACCTCATATCAGTGAGTTAGAGCAGAATGCAAAGTCCCAATGAAGAGCAAGTGTCAGTGAGAATGACATGGCAGGCATGGTGGGGGCTCCTCACTTAATGGACCTTAACCCAGCAACTAAGTGCTTTAAGGATATGGATCAGAAGAAGGATCCAAGTCAGTGGATATGCCCACATCACTGCTTTCTTTGTTTTGTTTTGTTTTGTTTGAGATGGAGTCCCGTTCTGTCTCCCAGGCTGGAGTGCCAGTGGCATGATCTCACTGCAACCTCCTCCACCTGGGTTCAAGCAATTCTCATGCCTCAGCCTCCTGAGTAGTTGGGACTACAGGCACGCACCACCATGCCTGGCTAATTTCTGTATTTGTAGTAGAGACAGGGTTTCACCATGTTGGCCAGGCTGATCTCAAACCTCTGACCTCAGGTAATCCAGTCATCTTGGCCTCCCAAAGTGCTGGGACTACAGGCGTGATCCACCATGCCTGGCCTTGCTTTCTTAGTTCTTTAGGAAGCCGGTCCTGAATTTCAGTCATCAATTGATAACACATGGAATTAGGGATCTACCAAGTAAAACGGAGCTCAGAATATTTGGCTGTCTATACCACTGAGGAAGCTTGGGTGGAAACCCGTTCTCCCAATAGCCATAGAAAAACATATATGATATTCTGAGGTATCCTGCAACCACATACTGTTAGCAGGCATTATGGACTTAGAGCCAGCTTGTACAGAGCCTGTGGAATCTGGCCTTTTCATAAGACCATAACTGTTTTTCATAAGACCTTCATTTTCTCCCATTACCTCAAGCCACTTACTATATCCCTATTCTGTTATCTGAAGCCGGAGTTCCTATCTTGGAACCTGGCTTGCCATGCCAACACTGCTTGGGATGGTCTTCTAATAACTCAGTTTTGTTGTCTTCAGCTCTTTCTCTGTTTTGCCTCTGAAAACAGGTGTCCCATCCATAAAACCCAAACTTGTGCCATGATCCCTCTGCTTGTTGACTGATACAAATCAGCTGCACATGGTGGCCGCATTAGAGGACCCTTTTCCAGGCTCTCGTGCAGGAAATGTTCCTGGATTCCACCATCTGTATTCTTCTAGACTTCATGCCGTGTCCTGCCTGATGCATGAACCTTGCAATCTTCCTGTATCTTGATCCACCACTTCAGATTCAAGGTTAAAACCAGGTGGGCTTGTATAAATGTTCCCCTAAGTATCCAAGTTCTGAAGATCATATTGAAACTCCCTGTGTGCTAGATACTGTGTTAGGCCTTGTGGGCATTTCAGTAAATGAAACATAGCCCCGACATTCACGATGCTATGATGCTTTCCTCTGTTAGGAAAGACAGAAAAGTACACAGGCACTACAAGGTTGGTAAATGCTGTTGGGGCTCAGAAAATGACACCTCAATATGAAGGCCTCAGAAATAGCCTCAGAAGCAAAAGTTTCTCTTTAATCTTCTCCTGCTCTACGTCTGGCCCATCATTCTCCCATGAGGCAGGCCACAGAAACTAGAATCTCTCTTCCCCAAGGTGGAACTCCTCCTTACCAAAGCCAGACATACAACCCAGAAATATTAGTTGAACCTTCCCCTATGTTTCTACCTAAGAGCTGGCCGTTAAGAGATTCTTCGACGTACCTCAATAGTAAGTCATGAGACCCTCATTCCAGAGAGGTCGTGCCCTATACCCAGGAGGAAGGAGGGCTGCTCAGAAAGGCCAAGACAATGGACAGGTAGGACCCACTCGGTTACCTGCCTTCATCTACTACATTAGATCATACACATCCCTCTGGTCCAATCACATTTCTACAGGGACATGGATGTCCTTTCTTCATTGAACCTAAACATGCAAATTGAAAGTTGTTTATTCTCAATTTTTTTTAATTGCATTTTAGGTTTTGGGGTATATGTGAAGAACATGCAAGATTGTTGCATAGGTACACACATGGCAGTGTGATTTGCTGCCTTCCTCCCCATCACCCACATCTGGCATTTCTCCCCATACTATCTCTCTCCAATTCCCCACCCACTTCTGTCCCTCCCATTTCCCCCCAACAGACCCCTGTGTGTGATGCTCCCCCCCGTGTCCATGTGCTTTCATTGTTCAACACTCACTTATCAGTGAGAACATGTGGTGTTTGATTTTCTGTTTTTGTGTTAGTTTGCTGAGAATGATGGTTTCCAGGTTCATCCATGTCCCTAAAAAGGACACAAACTCATCATTTTTGATGGCTGTATAGTATTCCATGGTGTATATGTGCCACGTTTTCCCTGTCCAGTCTATCATTGATGGGCATTTGGGTTGGTTCCAGGTCTTTGCTATTGTAAACAGTGCTGCAATGAACATTCGTGTGCATGTGTCCTTATAGTAGAACGATTTATAATCCTTTGGATATATACCCAGTAATGGGATTGCTGGGTCAAATGGAATTTCTATTTCTAGGTCCTTGCAGAATCGCCATGCTGTCTTCCACAATGGTTGAACTAATTTACACTCCCACCAATAGTGTAAAAGTGTTCCTCTCCAGCATCTGTTTTGTCTGTATTTTTGGTTCTCTTCATTCCAAAGGCTCCCATGTCACATAAAACTATGAGCACATACATTTGTTATGCTTTTTCTCTTGTTAAGCTGTTTTTGTTATCGAGTATCATCTATGACTATTATGATGAGGAGGAAAGGGATCACCTTGTTATAAGTAAAATTTCCATGCCACAAAAGACATAGCACTTGAAGATATGTCCTCTCAGTAAGGCAGTTTACTTCTATAGAGGGTACAGCTTATAGGTGGGATGGAACAATGGCAGCTACATGCTTGGACAAGGGGAGAAGGGGGACTTAGGCCTGATGGGGGTCATCCCTACTGCTGTGTCATCCCCTAATGGCTAGGGTTAGTCCACACAAGTGAGACTACTCCCAATTGGCTATTTTACAAAGAGCAGGGGTCCAAGCAGGGGTGTCAGGGTGGGTGTTTTGGTTGGAAGAATGGTTACAGACATGTCAGAGCAGGCAGCCAGGGTGATTCCGGTGACCAGGATTAGTCAGGATGAGGCGGGGGCAGGGGGAGCAGATGTGAACTACTGATTAGAATAAGGAAGTTAAACTGTAAAATAGACAAAGAATAAGAGAGCTGAACATGCTGACATACTTATTCTTTGAAGAGAAACTTGGGGTTCACTATAACAAGCTCTTTTCTGCCCCTATGGTTCCATCATAGCCATGATTACAGAATGGGGGATAGGAGCTAGGACCACTTCCTTTGTAATAATGTTACTAGAACGTTGAATGGAAGTGGGTTCAAAGGGACAGTGCATTACAGGAGCCAAGTATAATGAACCAGTTCACTTGGTCAAGGTTAAAACCACAATCAAAAACACACTTTTTTTTTAAGGCTGAGCTTATCCGATAGTCTGTCAATAAAGAGAGAGGTCGTTGTCTCATATCCTTTCTGTATATTTTTTACCTGACAGCGACAGAAAGAGACAGCCTCTTGCCTGAGAGTACCATCAAGGTGGGTCTGCTGTTCTTAATCCATTTCCCACTGAGTTCTTCTCATTTATTGGCCTTCCTTTGTGTCTAAATCTCTGATCTTTAGGGCACTGGCACTGGTGATACAGGAGCTAAAAAAGAAATTATCTAGGCAGATAGCGAGGGTAAGAGAGTCCTTGGTAAGGTTTCCTTTTAATAAAAAGCAGCCCCCAAATCATTTCTTTTCTAACAAAAAGCAGCCTGTAAAATCGAGCTGCAGACATAGATAAGCAAGCTGGAAGCTTGCACAGGCAAATGCCAGCGGCTGTACCAGTAGAAAAGGGATACCTGGAAGCCAAGTCTATTCAACATGGAGGTTCTTGCTTCCCTTTTCTTTGTCGCCATGTGTGCAGTAAAATGGCAGACGTGGAGATGACCAGGTAGAGACCCTATCTGCATAATACAAGAGTAGGGTGAGATGGCCAGCCTCTTTGTGTGTTATGTAAATAGCACCTGGTCTGACCAGTCTTTTGGGCTCTGTGTAAATCAGACAACGCCTCCTCAAGCTGGTCTATAAAACCCCTTCATTTCACCACAGAACCAGAAGACCCACTTGGGAGCCCCTCTCTGTAGGAGAGAGAGCTTCTCTCTTTTCTCCCACCTATTAAGCCTCTGCTTTTAAACTCACTTCTTTTGTGTCTGCATCCTCCATTTCCTTGTCATGAGACAACAAACCTGTCTGTATCTACCCCAGACAATGAGGCTGCTTTATTGGGATGATTGTTTGGAGAGCATTCGTTTTGAAGACAGGTAGACATGCCGGTCTCTGACCCTTGCAAAGTTTGAACTATTTCCCTAACCTTTAAACCTCAGCCTCCTTCCAAGTCAAATGAAGCTAAAAAGAATGCTGTTGAGTTAAGGCGTTGTTATTGTTAAAGGGCTTCGGTTGTTCTGATACATACAGGATACATAATAATTATTAGTTTCTTTTTCAAAGCTGAACAGATGTGCAGCCAATTCCTGGAAATTTCTTCAGATCAAAACTCCTTTCAGATTTTCAGACAATAGAGCATCCTTTGACATTAACAGGGGTTTAGGACAACCCCAAAGACACAATATGTAATTTCTCACATTTAATGTGTTTTATGCCCCTGTGGCTTTGCAACTGCTGTGCAACCAAAAAGCTGTTACTCTTGCTTTGGGTGCAGTTTCGATATGAATTCCTCTGAAGTGCTTCTCCTCATCTGCCCCTTCCTTCACAGGGGAAGTTGCTCATTTCCTTTCCAGTAATTCAAAAAATACGTATTGCTCAAAATGTGGCCCATCTGCATTATATACTTTGTATAATATATTGCGTAACAGTTATCAAACTCTGTTCAATTATTTTTACTTATCTGCATATAGAACTCGTATTTTATAGCATGCCCATATTTGCGGTATCCAGCTGCACACCTACTAACTACTTAATAAGTATTTGAGTAGGTGGATGATTAAATGACTAAAAAAAGAAAAGAATGATTAGAGAAAATGAGTTTTTACTTGGTGCACAGCTCTTGCCAGAGTTAGTTGGCTTAGATATAATCCCTTTGATAATGATCAATAAAACTAATAATAAATTCTGTGCAAATCAAAAGCAATAGCTATTCAGAACTCCAAATCTTGAATTTATGAACTCTATAGATTTTCCGTACTAAACTGTTCCTAATGTAAATGAAGCTTTCACACTGAATTTGAGAGTTAAAGAGGAATGCTACTATACAGATAGATTCGATCGATAGATAGATAGATAGATAGATAGATAGATAGATAGATAGATAGATAAACAGATAGATAGACAAATAGATAAATAGAAAGATAGACGGATGGATGGACGGATGAATAGGTAGATAGATAGATAGATAGATAGATAGATAGATAGATAGATAGGTAGATAGGTAGATAGGTAGATAGACAGGCAGATAGATAGCCAGATAGCCAGATAGACAGACAATAGATAGACAGATAGATAGATAGATAGACAGATAGATAGACAAATAGATAAATAGAAAGATAGACGGATGGATGGATGGACGGACGGATGAATAGATAGATAGATAGATAGATAGATAGATAGATAGATAGATAGATAGATAGGCAGATAGATAGCCAGATAGACAGACAGATAGATAGATAGATAGATAGATAGATAGATAGATAGATAGATAGATAGATAGATAGATAGACAGATAGATATGACACTATTTAATCTGTTGCTTTGACATAAGGAACAATAGTTACAGTTAGAAAATTATCATAATATGAGACCAGACAGCTTATTTCAATATCTGCATGCCCAATTACCTGTTTTATCAACGTGATTTCTCTTGTTACTGCTGCCTAGTTAGATCTTAAACACTGACTATTCAACTACCGCCGTGCCATCTATTATACATGAAGATGTTTTATTTGTGAGTGATTTTTAATGAAGTAATTGAAAGTGCTGGTTGGATATTTTTTGCCTGCGTGTCTTACAGTAAAATTCTTCTTTGCATGTTTTTCGTGAATCTAAGGGCTGCGAATAAAACGTGCTTGTATGTTGAAACCTGATGCACTATTAATTAAATGAATAAAGCAAGACACAATTTAAACTTAGCTTTAGAAGCAAACTAAAGTGAAGGCAGCTGTGTCTCATTAGCTTCTGATTTTCTGCAAAATGGAGGGGGAATGGGATATAAAAAACAGCGTTGAAAATTGAACAGCCTGTGCTTATGTTGCTATAGCTACCAGAGGTCTTTTTGATGCTTTACTGGGTTGGCAAAGAAATAGGCTGTTTGGAATAGTTGCACTAAACACTCTTATTCACTGAAATAGTGCTGACATTTGACCACGAGCCTTCAATTCCTCCACAGAGTTAAAACATGGATGTGAAAGGAAAAAGGAAAAATTCAAATTAGCTCATGAACATTGGATCCATTTTCCATTAAGCAAAGGAGGGAAATCCATCAGTTTAGGGACAAACATGAGAGTAGAAACATTCCAAATCACTGACATGCCACCTCTAGAAAGCTGATCGGGTGCCTCTGAATAAAAGCAAACCCAACTGGGAGGCTCCTTAGGACGTGGAAATGATAATGCTACACAGAACGGGGAATTGTCATAAAGGAGCCTTTGTAAAAAAAATCCGTCTGCTAGTTTGGCTCTATAGCGATCATGAGAAATACGTCCAAGAGGAAAGAATCAAAGACAGGGAGAATGCATCAATTGCTCCACTCCTCAAAAATAAATGCGAAGATTGAATGTTTCTTTTCTGAGAATTTCTATAGCAACATACAGTTGTTTTAATGACCACTAATTTTTTAAAAATTCTTTTAAATTCAGGGGTGCATGTAAAGGTTTGTTACATAGGCAAATGAGTCATGGAGGTTGGTTTTACAGATTATTTCATTACCCAGGTATTAAGCCTAGTGGCCACTGGTTATTTTTTCCGGATCCTCTCCCTCCTCCCGCCCTCCACCCTCCAATAGGCCGCAGTGTGTGTTGTTTCACTCTATGTGTCTATGTGTTTTCATCATTTAGCTTCAAGTTGTGAGAGTGTAGATTCTTCAAAGACCTAAAGAAAGGAATATCATTTGACCCAGCAATCCCATTACTGGGTATATACCCAAAGGAATATAAATTATCCTATCGCAAAGATGCATGCGTCTGTGTGATCACTGCAGCGCTGCGCACAATAGCAAAGACAGTGAATCAACCTAAATGCCCACCAGTGATAGACTGGATAAAGAAAATGTGGTTACATATACACCATGGAATACTAAGCAGCCATAAAAAAGAATAAGAATATGTCCTTTATAGGGACGTGGATGGGGCTGGAGGCCATTTTCCTTAGCAAACTAAGGCAGGAACAGAAAGATAAATGCCGCCTGACCACTAATTTTCTAGGAGATTACATCAAGAGCACAGGGGATTTACACTTATCCCAAGGATACTTGGTGGTATTTTATGTTCTTTTCAAATGGACACCAATAGTCCCACCAATAGTCTACCATTTATTTTTATGAGAGAAATGACTTCCCTACAAAACAACAACACAGCCAGAGACTCTAAGAGTTGAACATAAAGAGGACCCTGCAGGCTGGTGGGGGACAAGGCCATGTGACCCAGAATTCTTTTCCCCTCAGTTTGCCTCCTCTGAGCTTTTCTGCCCTGATTGGAATCACGAACCCGAACTGGTCCCCAGTACAGCCTTCTTTATGTTACAAGTTCAAATATGAACTACTGGACATACCATATTTTTATAAATATGTGTGAAATAAAATAATTGGGAATGATCTCATTCACGTCAATGTTTTAAGGACAATTCCCACACTGCCAGCCACCTCTCCTCTGAGAGGCATGCTTCTCTTTAGGATTTTGGTGATTTGCCCTATGGATGACCTCACCTTTCCCCTTTGATACAGAAAGTGTGATTTAATTCCACTAAAATAATGAACATCCTATCATCATTATGACATTTATAGAACAAGAATGCTATCCATAGACAAATAGCAGGCCTTTATCAGCATATTCTTCTCACTTTTTTTTTTTGAGATACAGTCTAGCTCTGTAGCCCAGGCTGGAATTCAGTGGCTCACTGCGACCTCTGTCTCCTGTCTCCCGGGTCAAGCAATTTTCTGCCTCAGCCTCCTGAGTAGCTGGGATTACAGGCACGTGCCACCATGACCAGCTAATTTTTGTATTTTTAGTAAAGATGGGGTTTCACCATGTTGACCAGGCTGGCCTTGAACTCCTGACCTTGTGATCTGCCTGCCTCAGCCTCCCAAAATGCTAGGATTGCGGGCGTAAGCCACTGTGCCCAGCTTCTCACTTGTTTGCGATGACAACAGCAGCTGTGTGCAACATCAATAAATGGAGCTGCCTTGTTTCCAGAATCCCACTGTCATGACAGAATCATGAGTAAAAAGGAGTGCAGTTTAAATTTTTTGATTACAGGATAATGGCAAAAGCACAGTCAAGTCTGTTTGCCCATTGGAGTTGTGACCACATAGATGTTATCAGTATAACTCTAATGCAAAACTCAGAAGTTTTAAACCAATGTATTTTCTAACTGAAGATACCATGGTAGAAGGGAGATAAGAAAAAAATATTAACTAAGGTAAAGAATATCATTATTGGTATTATGCTATAAAAGTAAAGTAAGCTATATTTACACTCTATTACCAGTTTTTCAATAGACAAATTATATATTAGAAATTTTTTCTTTCTAATTCTCTTTCTCTCTCTGTCTCTTTATCTCTTTCCCACCTTCCTTTTCTAATTAGAAGAAAATAACTTATGTAAAAATTCACACCTGGCCATAGCAGTTGATTAGAGAACACAGATAGGCATACACTATATTTATTGCTAATTTATTTCCTTCCTTTTTGCAAGACAATTTTAATTGAATCTGATAGCAGTGAATCATTGCAGCTCGTACATTAAAAGATTCATTATTAAATCAATGCCAGATTATATGGAAGCAAACTTTGAAACAACAAATTGTTGAAAGTTTACTTTTGTCCCCAGATATACCACCGGTAAAATATTTATTTGAACACATGCATGTATGTTATAGTGTGCATTGCTTACTTAACAAGTAATCTTTAAGAAATGTTACAAGGATAATTTAGAAATAAAATGTGGTCCTTTCTTCCACAGAAATGTTATAATTGTTCTATTGGCATATAATTTTTCAACAGTAGAGTTTCGGCTCTGGCAACCTGATATTTATATGTGAACTACACTACATTATCAAATCATTAGAGCGTTTGACTGACTCTGAAATTACAACATGCAAAATGTGGATGTGAAGATTCAGGGTAACAATTTCAGTGCTATTGAACAATAGCTGAAATAATCACAATACCAGAAAGGTCCACATTTTTTGCTTCAGAATAGTAATTAACAAAGCACTGCTCTTTAACTAAGATGAATAAATAAGGCCAGACAATTTATTGGTTTTGCTTGTGTGGAGTGTGTGTGTGTGTGTGTGTGTATGTGTGCGTGCACGCGTGTGTGAGCACACCAGTATCTGTGTTTTGTTGTTTGCTTAATTCTAGGGGAAGTGCTAGGTGATAGAAGCAAAGGATGTTAATGTTTCCCTAAAGAATTTCCCGTTCATATGTTTCAAACTAATACAAAAAATAACAACTCTACAGGTCTTAGATCCACTGAGTGGAAACAAGACCGATATGGAGAATTTGTGTGTATTCTTGATTTCATTCGCTTTGCACTATTAAATAAGACCCACATACTTGAAATTGCCAGCCATATTAAACATCCTTAAAAAGGCGTAAGGGGGGATGTGGTATTTGTTTTTAAAACAGGGGTGCAAGAGATTGAGCAGAGTAGATCTCAGTTTTGCCTCCACTGTTGACCAGCTCTGGAATCTTGAATAAATCATTTTAACTCACTGAAACTCAGTCAGAATCCTTAATTATGAATGTAGAAAAATATATGTTGCTCTTCTCAAAAAAAAAAAAAAAAAATATATATATATATATATATATATATATATATATATATCTCCAGAATCATAGGAGCGGCCACCATGTCAACAGACTCCCCCCATTCAGCTTCATAATCTACCTTTCCACCCAAAGGAAAATATATGAAAATACAAAGAGACACCCCAGTGAAACCCTGACATTCATGAAAATAACATCCAGTTGTGTTCTTTATGTTTCTGCTATCTATATCTATGTCTCCTCCCCAGGAAATGCAAACCACTAAAGAAAATTGTTATTTTTCTGTTTATTAGTTGGGTTAAATCAAAAATGCTTTTCCACAGAGCTATTCAGACAGGCTATTGTTTTATTGTCATCGAGGTATGTTGGATCATTTCACTCGTCTCCATGCATACCAGTTCATCTTTTAAAACGCGTCACTTTATTTTTTCATCAAGTGTTTCTTGAACACCCACTAATTGTACAGCTCAGTGGAGAATAAAATAGGAGAGTGAAGCCTGGTACCTCTCCTAGGTAATTTATGTGAGCAGTCTTCATAAGCCTCCTATACAGAGATGTCACATTTATTGCTGCTGTTATTCTCTTGGAAGACAACGCATGCTTAGAAAAAAATAGGCACAGTAACAGATAATGAAGAAGGTTCTGCTCATTTTGCAGAAGTGTTCTAGAGCCGTGCTGTCCAATAGGGCAGCAATTAGCTACAGTAGCTATGAAGCATCTGACCCATGGCTAATCCAAATTGAGATGCACTGTAAGTGCAAACTAAATAGCAGACTTTAATGACACATAAAAAAGAATATAAACATCTCTACTTACATTGTGTGTTGATATGACAATCTCTGATTATATTGGGTTAAATTAAACATTGATATTAATATTACCTTTTATTTTCCTTTTAAAATGCAGCTACTAGAAAATTTTAAATTTCGTATGTAGCTCACATTATACTTCTACTGAGTATCGTGTTAGAAATGCTCCCGACAGCACAGAAACTTTTGAATAAGCAAAAAATAAAAAAAGAAAAGGAAGAAAATTTTAAAAGAAAAGATGATAAAATGAGGGAATGAGTGGTCTCATGCTTCTGGTCTTCCCTCTCAAATGTGAGGCTGACAGTGAAAAAATAATCCAAATCAATGCTGTTTAGTATTGATTTGAAAACTGTAACATTCTTCCATTCTGCATTTTTGCTACTGATTCCAAAAAAAAATTTTTAAACTAAGAAAAAGGATTGTGGGATAAAAGGTAAGCTTGCAAAAATAATTTTTGGAGCTGCTATTTGTAATTAGGTGTCCCTGTCAGATATGGTGACAGATGACCATATTGTGGCCTGTGTCAGAGACACATGACACAGTAACTGGGGAAGAAGACGTGATGTCTGCATACTTGGCCTGAGTTTACAATGATAGACATTTCTGGATTCTCTTAAATGTAGATGGCAAGACACAGTTAAAATAGTTTAAGTGATCCCAGAAAAAGAAAAATTGACTGAGTAGTAAAGCGAGATTGTAAAGGAGACCAATAAAGTTACTGTGCAGACCAAAGGTAGTGGCTCACACCTGTAATCCTAGCACTTTGCGAGGCTAAGGTGGGAGAATCAGTTGAGGCCAGAAGTTTGAGACCAGTCTGGGCAACATGACAAGATCCCATCTCTAAAAAAAAAAAATTTTTTTTAATTAGCTAAGAGTGGTGTTGCACATCTGTGGCCCCCTAGCTACTGGGAGGTTGAGGTGGGGGATTGCTTGAGCCCAAGAATTTAAGGTTGTAGTGAGCTATGATTTTACTATTGCTGTCCAGCCTGGGTGACAGAGGGAAACCCTGCCTCTAAAAAGATAATAACAATAATGAAAATTTTTTAAAAATAGAAAGTTACCAAGCAATTTACCACTATGGACAACTGGAATTTATTCCCATTGCAGACTTCTTGGTCATATGCAGTATATTGGCTTCAGAATTGCCTCATATAAGGCATGAAGGACCAGAGTGCTATCATCTATCAAACCTGTCATTACTAGGAGGGATTTTAGGTCCCTGGAACTTCCAGAATGCTCAGTGCACACTCAGAGCAGGTTCCTGAAGTCTGAGAGAACTTTCAGGCAAAGTGTCACAAGTGCTGGCAGTTGGAAGTTTGGCTGGCCTGACCAGACATTGTATGTCTCCAGTGGATATGGATAAAGCACTGATAATGTCTGCTCTGGTTCCTACTGCCACTGATTCCAGTTGGTGGTGAGTCACAATTTCAAAGAAAAGCACACATCAGTGAGATAAGCTACAGTCTCCATTTGCCATTGGCATCAAGACCACAACTGATATTCATCATATCTGCCTCCTCCCGGCCATTCTAGATTTCTCTTACCCTCAACTATCATTTCTACTGGTCTAGGCTCATCACCTAATCATATAAACCAATCCTTCATCCCTGAGAGATATGAAACCCTGGTTACTATACCCTTGTCAGGCCATACTTGCTGCAATTGCCCACCCACGCTTATCACTGGACACCAAAATACAAAGAGATCCCTCAGGGAATCCCGAGTTCCAGACCTGTGCCTTCCTGTGTAACAGCTCCTCTATCTTCTGTTAATAATTAGCATGCGTTGCTGTTTTCAGCATAACAGTAACTCTTTTCTATCTCTATCCAGGCAAGAAAATTTCTAGGTTAAATGAAGCCTTTACCATGTATATCCTCTTTTTTTTTTTTTTGAGACGGAGTCTCGCTCTGTGACCAGCTGGTGTGCCGTGGCACAATCTTGGTAACTGCAACCTCTGCCTCCCAGCTTCAAGTAATTCTCCTGCCTCAGCCTCCTGAATAGCTGGGATTATAGGCATGTGCTACAACACCCAGCTAATTTTTTGTATTTTTAGTAGAGATGGAGTTTCACTCTATTAGCCAGGATGGTCTTGATCTCCTGAACTTGTGATCCACCCACCTCAGCCTCCCAAAGTGCCATGTGTGTCCTCTTACTGTGGTCCTTGGTGAAAGGGTTTTCCCTTTTTGGTAACCAGGAAGTTTAGGCAAGAAGAGACAAAAGTTGCAGGATTGGGAAGCAGTAACTATCCAAGTTGCTTAAAGGAGCAATGAAGAGATGAGCCACAGCTTTCTCCACACTTTATTTTCTGGATCCCTGTATTCTAGTGGTTGGGGACATGGTACCAAATACTGGCCGTTGATTTAGAATATGTACTGAATTTCACAGGAGAGTGCTCTCACCTGCAGATGGCATCTCTGCACTGACTTGCAGAATTCTGTACACCATTCGACCTTTTCCTCACCACTCTGCCAAGGCAGCCACAGTTACATCATTTCTACCTTAATTATTTTAGGCATTTAAAAAAATCTTTAAGTTGCTGTATTAGCCTATTCTCACACGGCTGTTAGACCTGGCCAGAAGCATTGGCTCAAGGAAGCCTGTAATCCCAGCACGTTGGAAGGCGGAGGCAGGCAGATCAGAGGTCAGGAGATAGAGACCATCCTGGCTAACACAGTAAAACCCCATCTCTACTAAAAATACAAAATATTAGCTGGGTGTGGTGGCATGAAACTGTAGTCCTGGCCACTTGGGAGGCTGAGGCAGAAGAATCGCTTGAACCCAGAAGGCAGAGGTTTTGGTGAGCTGAGATTGCACCAGTGCACCTGGGCAACAGGGTGAGACTGTGTAAAAAAAGAAAGAGAGAGAGAGAGAGAGAGAGAGAGAGAGAGAGAGAGAGAGAGAGACAGACAGAGACAGAGAGAGAGAGAGAGAGAGAGAGGGAGAGAGATTGAGAGAGAGAGAGAGAAAGAGAGAAAGAAAGAAAAGAAAAATACCTGAGACTGAGACTGGTAATTTATAAAGATAAAGAAGTTTAATGTGCTTACAGTTCCACCTGCGTGGGGAAGGCTTACAGTCATGGCAGAAGGCAAAGGAGGAGCAAAGCCAAGTCTTACATGGCTGCAGGCAAGAGAGATGTGCAGGGGAACTGCCTTTTATAAAACCATCAGGTCTGTGAGACTTATTCACTATCATGAGAACAGCATGGGAAAGACCCACCCCCATGATTCAATCACCTCCCCGCAGGTTCCTCTTTTGGCACAGCCGAACCATATCAGTTGCCATTTGTCATAGTCTGTTTGGGCTGCTATCATAAAATACCATAAATGGAGTGATTCATAAATAATAGAAATGTATTTGTCACAGTTCTGGAGGCTGGGAAGTCCAGGCTCAAGGAGCAAACAAATCTGGTGTCTGGTGAGGGCCTGTTTCCTGACTCATTGACAGATGTCTTTTCAAAATAACCTCACATGACAGAAGGGAGGAGGGAACTCTCTGGGCTGTCTTTTATGAAGGGATAATGCCATTTGTGGGACAGCCCTGATGACCTAATCACCTCCCAAAGGCCCAAACTCCTAAGAATAGAGTTAAGATTTCAACATACTCATTGTGGGAGGACACAAACATTGGGAGGATAACTCTGTTCTAGCAGCTTATCTTACTAGGACTAGCTCCAGGTGTCCTTGCCAAAAGATTGAGTTCAGAGTCATAGGAGAGGGCACCATGTCAATAAAGTCCCCCCTATGCAGCCTCATAATCTAACTTTCCTTGGCCCAAAGGAAAATACAGGACAAATACAAAGGGATCCCCCAGTGAACCCCCAACATCATGAAAATCCACATCCAGTTATGTTCTGCATGTTTCTGACAGTACATATTGGCCTGGGCAGCCCCTGTGGTAAATAATCTCTTTCCTGCAATAGTAGAGGCAATACTTCTACTATCTGCCCACTCTGAGATTGAGCTCTTTTAATTTATCTCCATGGTGGGAGATGGGGCACACCTCGAGAAGAATGGTCATCATTGTGAAATAGAAGTCTCAAATCAGACAAGAACACACAAAGAAAGAATCAGATTCACCAATGAGCACACACAAAGTGATTAGTTTCATTCATAGTCATAAGAATACAAATAAACACCACAGTGCAATACCATTAGGACTAATATCTCCTGTGGAAAAATCTGTGGTTGCAATAGTCTTAATGATCTCATGTTTATTATTGTATCAAAATAATTTTGATATAGTTTATCAGAGATTTTTGGCATATGCTGGTCCCCATAAGTCCCAGTGAGAACCTTATGGAAAGTGAACAGATATCTGGTCAAAAACCCTTACTGATTTGTAAATTCAGTATATTGCAAAGAAATCAAAAATGGTATTAAAATAGTCAAAATACTATTTTGCTGAGATGTCCTCTTACTCACTGTTTTATTGTTCATATAAGAAAATTAGTAATGTTTCAGAATTTTCATGCAATAATATTTAAGATCTTCTTTCATCTTCCTGTGTATACAACAATAAAGGTAGAAAAGATATTTCTCTTTAGTTTTTTTCTAAGTAAAACTGTCCTTTACTTACCTTCTAGAATTGATTCAGAATAAACGACTTAGTTTTCAAAAATAAAACAAGAAGAACAATTGAATAAGAACTGATTAAAAAGAGTAATACAATTGTTTGAAGACAAAAAAATTAGATTTGACTACATTTTATTGATTTTCATGTATGTTATAACCTTCATTCTAAAATCTTGTTTTATAAGAAATCCATGAAGAGTGAATTCATACAAATGTGTGTACTATAGCAGGCAAAGCATGCACACCCACTTTCACATACCTTGGTCACATATGGATAGATACATAGTCTCTTTAAACAAATCTTAAGGATGTTTTCTTCTTGTAAGTTTTGCTGAGGAAAACCTTTTATTTTCCCTCTAATAGAATTGTACTTGGGAACTTGATTTCTTTTTCTAAAATAAAAAAGTGGGAAATTATAACTTGATCCAAAAGAGATGTGGCCAAATCAAAAGAACAACATGATTCTTACTCAGCTCTGCCACAGGTTTGGTGTGCTCCCAGAGGGGTGGAGGAACAAAGATTAAACACTCTTTTGTGTTAAGTTTTAAGAAAAATATAATAATTAAATGAAGAAAACAAAAACAAGTAAATCTTTAAACAAGGAACAAATCTGAATAAGTCCTTGGAGAGAAACAGAAAATAGGCAGTCGAGAGAAGGAAAGACAACAAAGGAAGAAAGAATCCCAGAACCCAGCATATAGTATTCTGAGCTGGAAAAGTTATAATTTAAAAATAAGTTAACAGTTTAGAATAACTTCTGAAAACTGTGACAAGAGGAGCCCAATGAACACTCTTACTGCCCACTCAAAAAGCTCCCAGAATGCACAGTTGCTACTATATTGCACCCCCAAGCATTTTGAACACACACACACACACACACACACACACTCTCTCTCTCTCTCTCTCTCTCTCTCTCTCTCTCTCTCTCCCCCCAGATCTTCTATAAATTCTCTAAATATCTATGATATCATAGTTTAAAACTTTGTCCTGACAAACCATTGTTTATTCTATAACTGCTCTGAAATCAACTGTTTCTGTTTTATAAGGCTGAGAGAGGGATCCAGATATTCAGGTTTTGAAATAGTACGTGACGTTATGTTTTCCTGACAATAAATAACTTTATATTTTTTTAATGTCTTTAGGAAATTTGGATATTATTGAAAGATAAGTAATATAACATTTTAGAGGTGAAAGATACTTTGAGATGCCCCCCACTCATTCATTTCTCTGACCAGGGAGACAAAATAATTTTCTCAAAATCTCATAGACAGCCATGGGCAGATGACGTGCAGCAAGAACTGTGTTTTCAGGTCTCACAGATCTGGTTTATTTTCTCTCTATCCTATACCACAACATCAAATGGACTAATATTTTGGATGTAATCAAGAAGCTTTTATTATACAACTTATACAAGTATCCAATGTTAAGAGCTATGGAGCATGTAAGAATATTAGCACATGACCCAAATAGTCCTCAGAATTGAGATGTCAAAAGAATGGATGGTAGAAGCTAATAATATAATCATAATAATCAAAGCTGAATAGGAGTTTAAATAGTTGAAGTGTTTAGTTCTTCCAAAATTACAATAACATTTTATTGTGTATTTTATTTTTAAAAAACTATTAGCTTAAATTTTTGATAGTGTAGGCTGTATCTTCAGGGATAGAATGAGACCAATTAATAATGAATATTTAGAACTATGAACTGTATTTACTATGAGAAGTGCCTTATATATTTCTCCCCACCTTTTTTAAGGTTATAAACAGAGGAATTCTATCATAATTTGTCTTACAATTAAGCAACAGGATATGTGCATTTTATACACAATTTGATTTTTTTGTTGTTGTTGATGTGAGTATCAGCATCACTGTTAGTCTCCCTAAGTAGAAAAATAGAAAAGCAGCTTCACACAGGGAATAGGAAACTCCAATCAAATTTTGTATTTGAAACAGTAGAAAATAAGTATAATCCCGGGAAACTTACAATCACATCTTCGTCAGTCTAGTGTCACATATCACATGGATCCCACAGAGGACTTCAGTGGTTCATCTATTTTGGTGAAAATTTGTGCTCCAAGCAGAAGATTGATTGATACTAAAATATTAATTCAATTCAGAAAAATGCTTCTTGGTGAGCTCCTATTGATATTTTGATTATTTTTTCATAACTTGAAGGATGGGTCTTGTCAAATTTCAGGAAGCACCATTGTTTTCAGGAAAGACAGAGAATTTCTAGAATGAGAACTCCACAGACACTTATCATATTTTTTCCTTGCTGACAAGACTGATCATGTTTCTCTTAACTCACTGGCATCAGGCTAATAAAAAAAAAAATCATAGGAGACTATTGAGATCAAAGAAAAATGCAAGACTTCCAAAAGGTCCCCATGTAATTCAATGATTTAAGAAAATCACATAGTAAATGACAGATTATTTTCTGATACCCAGGAATATGTATGGATTATAGAGGAGGAGCTCACTCAAGGCAAAAAAAAAAAAAGCTAATAAATATGTTTCTGAAATATCTGGAGCTTTAATTTTGTAAACTAATGTACATTGTCTTATTTGATGTTTAATGTAACCATCCTTACCTTAATTCACTTATTGAAAGTCTGTAATGAATTGCACTAAATCACCTTGTATCCTAAGAGTCAGTGAACGAAATGAAATTAGACAACTATTTAAATGAATATTACACACAAGGCAACTTTAGCCATCACAGAGGAAGGAAAGAGGAAAGCTATATTTTTTTATGAGACATGAAATAGAAACAAAGATACTTGTGATTAAAGCAGAATACGCTGCCCACCATGCAGTAGATACAAATAAAGTGCAAACTCAGTGGAGAAAGAGTTTATTTTAATCATTGAATATCAAACAAATAGCAGAACACTCTAAGTACAGTTGGATATTAAGAATGAGTGGAATTTCTGAAAGCAGCTGTGTTGGGTAATTGCTATTCCAAGAGCTGTTCTTTTCTTTGTCCTATCTCAGAGAAAAACGTCAACAAGAATGTGTAAGAATAGAGACTGGGAAGGGTTTAGAGGGTGTTCCACAATTCCTTAAACTGTTGCACTTATGTCTGTGGATGTATATCATTATTTGTGCATATGGAAGACAAAGTCAGTTCTTCTCCTAGTCGTGTGTAATACCATTCCTTCCACATGTAGTTTGTTCTGAAAAATTTCTACTGATTGTCCCTATTCCAGCATGTATATTTTGTCCCTGTGATTCATTTAGATAGACCTGACTTTCCCTTCTCTACGTTCCTGTACCACATTTTATATTTTATATAACTTAATATTCCCTTATAATTACATATTTGTATATTTATGTCTCTTGGAACTCTTAGGACCTAGTTAATAGCATGATAAATTGTAAATTTTTAGTGAGTCTTTTCATTTTTCTTTAACTGCATGAAAAAATGAATGAATAGAGAGAGATTTTTAACCTCTTCTCATTATTTTGAGTTTTGCTTATACTGGTATAACATTCCATAATGATGGCTTATGAGAGTAAAATAGCTCTCTCTTTACAAGGAACATGACCACGGCTGTATGTATGCGTTTTATCTTAAGGGTTATATTCCAGGCTATATTCTTCCTGAAGCATTTTCAACAACATAGTTTTGTAGGATAAAAATAAGAAGGTTGGGAAGGTTGAATAAAACCACATGAATTGTTTAAAGTTATTGAAGAATTCACAAAGAGACAACTTGAATGTTTCTTTTTATTGCTGAGTATCTAGAAGAGGCTATTCTCGCTCCAATATCAGTTTTATATGGATTGAAGACAGTACTTTATAGGTTGGTAAGACTCCCTCATAAAACCATGAGGTCGTTTGATTAAAAACATCACTGCAATCATTTTCCACTCCAGAATATAAATGTCTCTTTAAATGCAACAGTTAGTTATAAAAATTTGAAATTCATTCAGCTCCCACACATTTGCATTCCTAATACATAAAACAGAAATAACTCTAAGTAGACACCTTTATATATACCATCAGACATTTAGGGTAAGTGCTTTAAAGATAACGAACTAAAGTAATATTATAAACTTTGATCACAGATGTTTCCTTAGCTATTCATAATCTATAGAAATGCCTGCAACACCCAGATAGCAATTAGCTGTGAACATTGATATATGATAAGTGGTATTCTGCCAGAAAATAAAACAATTTGGAAATCAAAGAAAAATAAAAGAAGATTAAATGAAAAGTTATCTTAAAAATAAACAATAAGGTTTGTATATGGCTAAGACTTGGAGATTTTAGTACTGTCATTATAGTACAGTACTATTATAAAATACAGAAGTAATTATTGTACCATATTTCAGACATACTCCTTTGTATTATAATAATATCAAAATGGCCCTTAAGTTTAACAACCAGCAAGGTTATTTAATGAATAAATAATCTACTCTGCTTTTTAAATTTTATAAGGAATATAGAAATGCTTATATTCTAAAATGTCAGGGAATAGAATACAAAATTTGGAAATTCCTTATTTATAACCATCCAGGCCATTTTTACCCAACCCCAACCATCACCTCAAGAATTGTAGACCTTCTTTCAGAAAGGTAGTTAAATATATATATATACACACACACACACACACACACACACACACACACACACATTTACATATCTAAATATATGATCATTATGTATAGTTGTTTATATAGTATTATGCATTAATATACAGTATTAATACAGTACAGTAATTACTGTACAGTAATTACTATAAAATTAATGTACACTAATTAATTTTACTGTACCATTAATATTACAGTAAAAAAAATAATTTTTACTGTAATATTAATGGTACAGTAATGTTTTTGCTTATGAAAATGTATTGCAAATGAAAAATACAAATAAATGTTTACTCCATTGTATTAAGTGATATCTGTAATTCCACAGATAGGCTGCAACACAATAATTTAAAACCAGTCCTCATTCATGAACTTTTAATTTGAATCCAATATTTGCTTATTAAAAATAATGCCAGAATTCCTCTTCTAGTCATGATAGAATAATAGAAGCCAATTTTAACCCCCTACATAATAAAACTAGAAACTCCAAGCAACTTTATAAAACAACCTTTTCAGACACTGAAAAATAGGCAGGACAGGTTTATTATCCCTACAAAAAGGGAACCAAACAAGGTAAGCCATAAAATCACCCTTCTGCTGGAGGCACATTATGAATGACAGTGCAGGGATGGACAGTTCCATGTAAGGCCCAGCAGTTTTGTTTTATCAAGGAAACAGAGACTGGAATTAATGAATGCTGAAGTGAGGGAAGTTTACAAGGTGAAATTCTGTAGAGGAGAGATCATGCAGAAAAAGAAACTCATAAGTCTACTAGGTGTTTGCATAAGTTAAAAGAATATTAAAAATGCACAAATACATGAGGTTTAAAAAAGAATTCCATGAGATTTAAGAACTTCTGAAAATCCCATGGCGCTAACTCAAAACTATGACTCATTAGTTTTCTCACCAGGATGAGTGAAGTGCTCTTTTTGTTCACTCAAAGTATTCAGTAGATAACCCACAAAGAACAATTTCTTAGTAATAGGGCAGGGCTATCCCTAGAGTAAAGACCACAGTAGCCCTGAAAAAATAAGCATAGAGGGCAAGTTTCAAATTGATCTAACAGGGTTTTAAGTTATATAAGAACCTCTCAGAACAAAGGAAAACATTCTATAAGGCTGACAGTAAAATTCCAAACACCCCATAGCATAAAATTACAATGTCCAACATCCAATAAAAAATTACTAGACATGACAAAAGGTGGGGAAAAATATTATCTATAACCAAGAGAAAACCCACTAAATGAAATGCGATCCTGTGAAACAGAAGTGGTATAATTTGCATCAAAGAATGTTTAAACGGTAATTATATATGTTCAGTTATTTGAAGAAAATGAGAAAAAAGAATTGCATGATATGAAAGCATTAAAAAAATTCTAAGGATGGAAAACACAATGTCTGAACTGGAAAGGTCACTGAAGAAGGTTAAGATAAGACAAGATAATTCAGAAGGAAGATTAGTAAACCTGAAGAATACCAACAAAAACTATGCAAGGTGAAGCATGCTGGAGGAAAAATCCTGAAAAAAAAAAAAAAAGAGAGAGAGAATCTTAGTAAAGTGAGTATCAAGTCGTTGAATACATGTGTAATTGAACTATCAGAAAGCAATAAAAGGATGTGTCGGAGGGGCAAAATACATTTGAAAAATTAATGACTACAAATGAATCAAATTTGATAAAAATTATAAGCTCATCAATTTAAGAAGTTAAACAAACTCCTGGCATGACAAAGATGTATGCACACAAAGACACACCACCACCACCACCACAACAACAAAAAAAACCAGAAGCACCCACTGAAAAGCAAGCACGCGTGCGCGCGCGTGCGCACACACACACACACACACACACACACCACCACCACCACCCTGCCCCCGCAGAATACATTCTAAATAGTGACTAAGAGAATTTCTTAAAAACAGCCTTGAGGAAAACTCTCATTAAATTACAGAACTGATAAGGTAAATCAAAGACTTTTTGATAGAAACAATGAAAGCCGGCACAGTGGTACTAAACCTTTAAAGGACAATAATTATTTTAAAAGTTAACTTCAAAATGTAAGTGCAGTGAAAATATACTTAATAAATAAAGACTAAATAAAGCCAACATGTTTATCAACAAAAGCTGACATAATTTGTGTTCAACGCTAATATGTTGTAAGAAACTAAAATGGAAATTGTTGAAAGTAATGAAAACTGGTGGCCATTGAAAACTTACAACTTCACAAAGGATGATGGACACCAGAAATGAGATTTAAATTTTCCTTTGAAAATCAATAAACATTTTAATGCGAAAACACACAAAAAAAAATGAACTTAAAATAGACATACAAATAAAATAAATGATAAAAATAGCATAGAGGATTGGAGGAAGAAAATGAAGAAAAATGTTGTAGATATTTATATTTACATGAGTAAAATTATAATATCAATTGAAGGCAGGCTGTAATATGTGAAAGATGCATGCTTTATATCTGAGAGCATCACATAAAAGAATAAACTCAGACATATAGTTAATAAGCCAATAGTGGTTGTAAAATAGACCAGCAAAATTACTCAATCCCTAAGAAGGCAGGAAAAGGGGAAAAAAAGAACAGATGGGATAAATGGAATATAATTAGCAAGATTGTAGACATAAGTCAAATCATTTTGATAATTGGTTTGAATATAAATTTTCTAACATCCCAAGTAAAAAACAGAAATTATCCATTGGGATAATAAAGCAAGACCAAATTATACGTCTCCTAGGGGGAAAACAGATATACAGATAAAATAGATTAAAGGAAAAAGGGATTGCAACAGATACCTCATGTAAACACTAAGATATCAAGCACTAATATCTGAAAAGAAGACTGCAGGGCAAGGAATATTACAAGGAATAAAGACAGACATTTGAAAATTACAGGCGTTTCCAGGTATCAAAAAGACATACCTGTTCTAATTGTAAGTATACCCAATAACAGAACTGCCAAATATATAAAGCATACCTGATAGGAGAAATTTTTGAAAATCCTGCAGTTTTATCTGTATGTTTCAACACTTTTTTCTCAGTAAGTGGTAGAATAAGGAGAGCACAAACCAGTCATAGCATCCTGGTAGAGACGGAGTGCCACTCAAGAGAACTTGTGTGCAAAACATTGACGGATGCTCGCCAGCCGCTGCCTCTGCAGGTCCATTGTATTAGCGTCATGGCCACACTTCTCCCAGGGTGCCAGTAGTCAATGTGAGATGATCAGGCTGTTCATTCCCAGCAGAGGAATTCTCTAATTGGCAAGCAGTTTTCAATAATTATCCATTAACTTGAACTAAGCTTTCTCAGAACAGTGCAGTGATCTGAGGCTCACTTCACCCAATCTCCCTTCTTTACTTTTTTCTCTTTTATTCTGTATCAGAGCTGTACTACCCCCTGAAAGCTCTCCTTATCTTCTCCTTCCCCTCCCCTTTATCTTTTATATGGACTTTTCCCAACAAGTCTTCAATTAATTCTGTCTTCACAAATAATTCTCAGAAGACTCAGAACGATGCAGAAATAGAAGACTTGAACATCGTTAGCTATTTTAACCTAATTGAAAATTATGAGAAACCAACAACAGAATTTTCAAATGCATATAAATTGTGGTGTTATATGTTATTTTAACTTATCCCAAAGGAATCTTGCTCTGTTGCCCAGGCTGGAGTGCAGTGCTGTGAACTTGGCACACTGCAGTTTCTACCTCCTTGATTCAAGTGATTCTCCTGCCTCAGCCTCCCAGGTAGCTGAGATTACAGGTGTGCACCACCATGCCTGGTTAATTTTTGTATTTTTAGTAGAGACTGGGTTTCATGATGTTGGTCAGGCTGGTCTCAAACTCCTGACATCAAGTAATCTGCCCACCTTTACCCCCCCAAATTGCCAGGATTATAGGCATGAGCCACTGCACCTGCTCCCAAAGTATTTTCTAATATTTCTTGTAATTTCATTTTTTGACACTTTGGCTATTCAGAAGTATGTTGTTCAATTTTCATATATTTGGAAATGTCCCCCAAATCTTTTTCTTGCTGATTTCTAGTTTTAATTATATTGTGACAGGATAATATATTTTGTGCAATTTCAGGTTTTTTTAATGTATTGAGCTGTAGGTTATGGCATGGTGGACCTGGGGAATCTTTCATGTGCAATTGAGAAAAATGTGCATTTGGTGACATTGATTAGAATGTCCTTTAGGTATGTTTTAGGTCTACAGTGTTGTTCAAGTCTTATATATTTTTGTTTATCTTAAGTGTAGCACTTTTCTCAATTATTCAGAGTAGGCTATTGAAATCTCCAGCAGTTATTGTTGAAAACATTAAAAAAACCTTTCAATTTGGATTTATCTTTTTGGAGACTATATTGTTTATTAGATATATGTTTTCAATGGTTATATTTTTCGGAAGGACTGATCCTTTAATTATACAATGACCCACTCTGTTTCTAGAAACATTTCTGCCTTAGAGCTTATTTTGTCTGATAATGATGTAGCTACTCTCACTCGGTTATGCTTTCTATTTGTATCAAGCTTACATTCTTCTATTTTTTCACTGTCAACATATTTAAATCTTTTTTTTTTTTTTTGAGACCTAATCTGGCTCTGTTGCCCAGGGTGGAATGCCATGACATGATCTCGGCTCATTACAACTTCCGCCTCCTAAGTGATTCTTGCACCTCAGGCTCTTTCATAGTTGGGATTACAGGTGCCTGCCACCATGCCTGGCTAATTTTTTTTTTTTTTTTTGGTATTTTTATTAGAGACAGAGTTTCCCCGTGGTCAGGTTGATCTTGAACTCCTGACCTCAAGAGATCCACCTGCCTTGGCCTCCCAAAGTGCTGTGTTTACAGGTATGAGCCACTGCACCTGGCCTAAATATTTAAATTTAAAGAGTTTACATTTTAGACAGCTTATACTTTGGCATTGTTTATATGATGATTGCTTTTGTTGGACTCAATCTACTTATAAATTTCATGTTATAATTAATGTTGCTGGATTTATATCTGCCATTTTGCTATTTGTTTTCTGTATGTCTTATTCATATTTTTTTCCTCTGTAGCATCTTTACTTCCCTCATTTGCATTGCGTAGAAATTTTCTACTGTGCTTTATTTTTTCAGCTGGTTTTGTGACAGCTCTAGAGTTTTCAACATGCATATTAACTCATAAGAATCCACTTCGGGTTTATGGGATCTTTATTCTAGAGAAATATGGCAATTTTACTCCAATGTAGTTCTATTCTCTCCACCCATATTTGTGCTATTATAACATATATTATATCTATATATGTTACAAACCCAATATCATGTTGTAACTCTTGCCTTTTATCATCTCATGACTTTTAAAGAAACTAAGAGAAGAAAGGAGAAAATACTTTACGTAATTTTTGTGTTGGCATTCTTATTTACCATTTCCTGTTCTCATTATCTTTTCCTTTATGTCATTGGCTTTTCACTCCACCATGTTCTCATTACTCTCCTCCTCCTTTTGCCCATCATGTTCAATCTATTTCTGTAAGTTATAGTCCCAATTATATAATTTTAAAGCTATTATATCATAGTCCCGATTATATAATTTTAAAGCTATTGCATTAGGCTTTTATTTTGAAAATTGGTTGATAGTAAAGAGAAAAAAATATTTAATTATATCTCATGTAGTCTACAGTTCCTCCCTCTGTTCAGCTGTGAGTGAGTAGCTTACAAGCACCCTCTCTTTTATCCTCTCTTGTTGCTCTTAAGAGGCTGCAGTCTAGCACATGTGCACAGCCTTCCAGAACACTAAACGTGAGTGTGAACTTAGCAGGTCCTCTTCGACTGTCTCTTTCCATGTATCTCTGTGCTAAGTGTTATTACTCTCTCACTTCATCTGTTTCTACTAGAATCTTGGAGCTGTTAGAATCCTCTGATTGCTTGCATTTTGACCTCTGTGGTTTGGGACTTTATGCCTGGACATGGATTCCTTCTCAATGTGTTTTAAAGGCCTTCTGGCCCCACTGGAATGCATCATACATATTTCAGATCTGGAGGAGAGTTTGGAGGCCCCAGCTCCCCTGACTTCCCTGCATGGAGACTATATTACAGAGCAGACTCTGGAGGAGGGATTGGAAACTATCATCACTAGATACTGTGTTTTTCTGGAATTACTGGAGTTATTCTGGAGTTACTCCTGTAACTCTGAGTTGGAATAATGGGGGAAGCCTTTGGCTCAAATGCCACAGTCCCCCGCTGTCTTTAATAAGGCTTAGAGGATTATCTCGAATAAAAGTTTCTCGGTTTGCTTTATTCCCTTTGATCAGGGTCCAGATAATTTAAAACATTGTCCAATGATTTTGACTAGCTCAATAGTTGTTTTCTATGGAGATCCTCATACAGGCATTCTGGCAATTACCTGGGTACCTTGAGATTTGTCGTTTTGCTGTTTTCCATCTGCCACATGTATTCTATGAACCCTTTTCTTTCTTTTGAATCAATCAAATGTTATGTACTATTTTCTGTAGTTGACTTTTAGCTGTATTTTCGTGCTTTGTTATTTTATGGTTGCTTTAGGGTTTATAGTACACATTGTTGTCAGTTTCCTGTCAAATAATATTATATTACTATATATAAGAATCTTACAATAATATATTTCTAATATTGCCCTCTTAACCTTTTTGTTACTGATATCACCCTTTATATTTCATTCTGCATTGCTAAAATAGGTAGGTAGATACATAGATACATACATGGAAACCACATGACTTACACTTAACCACTTTAACAATTATTTAGTTATAGTTTTGCCTTTTTAAAAGTACCTTGTATATGGAATTAGATACTATGTAGCCATTTGGGTCTACCTTCTTTCATTTAGCAAAACACAATAAAAATTTATCCATATTGTTAACTGCATAAATCCATAGTTCATTTTTTTATAATGGAATGGAATTGTATTATATAGATTTTCTATAGTTTTTCTATGCACCAGTTGAGGATGACATCTAAGTTATTTGTAATGGTTGACAATCATGAATAAAGTGCTAAATATATTTGTGTATAGGTTTTCATTTGAACAGGAATTTTCAATTCTCTCTCTTTTTTTTTTGAGTTGAAGTCTCATTCTGTTGCCAGGTGGCTCACCGCAACCTCCACCTCCCGGATTCAAGCAATTCTCCTGCCTAAGCCTCCTGAGTAGCTGGGACTACAGGCTCATGCCACCACGCCCGGCTAACTTTTGTATTTTTAGTAGAGATGGGGTGTCACCATATTGGCCAGGCTGGTCTCGAACTCCTGACCTCATGGTCTGCCCACCTCTGTCTCCCAAAGTGCTGGGACTACAGATGTGAGCCACCGCACCCAGCCAAATTTTCAGTTCTCTAAGATTCATACTTAGGGACCTGATGCTGAGTTGTGCAGCAGGTGTTTATAAGAACCTTCCAAATTGTTTACTAAAGTAGCTATATTATTTTATATCTCCACCATTGATGCATGAAAGTTTCAAATATTCTACTACCTAAACAGCACTTGGGAATGCCAGTGTTTTGGAATTGTAGACATTTAAATTTTGATGTAGCAATGTGTCATTGTGCTTTTAATTTGCCTTTCTCTAATAATAAATGGCATTGAGGGTATTTCATGTGTTTATTTGACATCTGTTTACATTATGTTTATTCAGATATTTTTCCCATCATTAAGGGCTATTTGAATTCTTTTTGTTTTAAACAGGCACACTTTATCTTATTGTTTTTTGTTTACTTGTGTTTCCCAGATTTTATGTTTTATAAAATTATTATTGTTATTGTTATTTTAACTTTTATTTTAGGTTTAGGGGTACATGAGAAGGTTTGTTACAACACCTGTCATGGGAGTTTGGTGTGCATATTATTTCATCACCCAGGTATTAAGCCTAGTACTCAATAGTTACTATTGTCTTATTATTGAGTTTTAAGCATTCTTTCTGTAGCCTGGATTCAAGTCCTTTTCAGGAAATATGACTTGTACATTTATATTCTTCCAGACTGTGACTTGTCTTTTCATTTCCTTGATAGTGTATTTTAGATAGAAAATGTCTTTGATTTTATAAATTTCCTTTCATCCATTTTTTAGATTTTGTACTTTTAGCTTGTATCTAAGAAGTCTTTGACTCAAAGTTAGGCACATTTTCTCTTCTGTTTTATACTAAAACTTTTGTTATTTACATTTTAGACTTAAGTCTAAGATATATATTTGATTTAATTTCTATTGATTGTGAGGTATACAGCAGTGTTATTGTTTTTGTTTCTATATGAATGTCCAGTATTTGAGCAATCTAATATTATTGAAAACATAAGTTACGTTTTTTTTACCTCTGTCAAAAATCAGTTGACTATATTTTGGGGGTTTGTTTTTGGGCTTTCTTTTCTGTTCTGCTTTTCAATATGTACATTTTTATGATATCACTCACATTATAGCTTTATAGTGGGTCTTAAAAATGATATTTATCCTTCAACTTTATCCTTAGTTTTCAAAAATCCTTTAGTTTATGGAGTTAATTTGGCATTCATATAGATTTGAGAATCAGCCTGTCATATTAACTGAAAGATATTGAGTTGTTGACTGGTATTGAGTTAAATGCATAAATGAAACTGGGGAGAATTGAAATCTTAACTATATCAATCCTAATCTGTGGGCTATGTACATCTCTGTATCTTCTTTGATTTATTTTGTCAGTGTTTTGCACTTTTCAGTGTATAGATCCTGAATGTGGTATGTTCAATTTATACCTAAACATTTTTGTGCTATTGTAAATTACATATATTTTTAAATTGTCAATTCCAATTACTTTATTGTTTACCTCTCTCTGACATTGTGTCCATTTGTGCTTATGGTAATTTGGGCCCCTATTATGGAGTTACATAAGCATATTAATTTTCCACTGCTTCTGTACAAAATTACTACATATTTAATGCCTTAAGACAATACACTTTTACTATTTCATAACCCTTTGGGTCAGAACTCTTATTTGGTTCTCACTGGACTAAAATCACTGTGTCAGCAGGGCCGTCTCCCTTTCTGGAGGCTCTAGAGGAGAATTCATTTCCTTCACTTTTCCAGTTTATAAAGGCTGATTGCATTTCTCATGACTTCTGCCTCCATCTTCAAAACCAGCAACAGTGGGTCAAGGCCTTCATGCACTGTATCACACCAACATTCTCTCCTGCCTTCTTTTTCCACTCTTTAAGACTCCATCATTTCATGGGTCCTACCCACAATATTCAATGTAATCTTCCTATCTTATGCTCAGCTGATTAGCAACCTTAATTTCATTTTTTACTTCATTCCCTTTTGCATGTAATGTAGCATATTTACAGTATTTGAGGATAAGAATGTGAAAAATTTTGGATGGCTATTGTTCTCTCTATCCCAATACATATATATTTAAAATTGTTGCGACTTTCTGAAGAGTTAACTGTTTAGCCATAATGAAATCCGCTTCCTCTTTGTCTCAAATACTATTTGGTATCTTCAGGTCTGTTTTGCTCGTTTTTAACAAACCTGCTCCAACTGTTTTAGGGCTACCCTCTGTGCAGTCCAACTTTTACTTCCAATCAGCTCGTGTCTTTGAATCTAAATTGTATTTCTTATACACCACAGATAAATATTTCTTATTTTTGAAGCCTGTCTGATAATTTCAGTGCTCTCATTTTTAGTAGTTAATTCATTTTCATTAAGTGTAATAATTGATATAAGTAGATTTACATCTGCTCTTTTGCAATCTGCTTTCTAAATGTCTTCTGAATTTTAAAGACTTTTTTTCTGCTTTTTTGTTCCTCCATTACTGCTTTCTTTTAATGTACCACTTTTCTTCCTTGCTGATTATTTACCAGATAATTTTGAGTTATTTTCATAGTGGTTACTGTAGTAATTATAGTATGCATCTGAATTTATCATCCTGTTGTATATAAGTGCTTAGTTCCAGTAAAATATAAAACTTTGATACAATTTAACTTTATTCTTTTTCTCAAAATTTTCCTGTTTGTTTCATATATATCTATGTATTACAAACTCAACAATATAATTTTATATAATAATTCTTCTTTTATGTAATTGTCTTTTAAACTAGTCAGAATAAAAGAAAAATATATATTCATGCTGTCTTTCAAAATTTTTGCATAATTACCCTTTCTGGTAATTTTTATTGAATTAGAATTACTGACTGTTGTTATTTCCTTTTATATAGAAGGACTTTTTCTACTACTTCTAGTAAGGCAGATTAAGAGTAATTTCTCTCTTTATTTTGCCTTCACTTTGATAGGTCGTTTTGTTGGGTGTAGAATTATTGCTTGAAGTAGTTTTCTTTCAATGCTTTGAATGTAATGCTCCATTGCTTTTCAACATTCATTGTATCTCTGAGAAGCTACATGGTGTTCACATTGCAGTTTTTCTATGTGTAACGAGTTGCTTTTTTCTTCAGTTTTAGAGGTTCTCTTTTTGTCTTTGTCTTTTGGCCTGGCTTACATAGTTTTTAAATATGTTTACAATTGCTATTTCGAAGTCTTAGTCTGATAAGTCAGAAACTACTTGAGAAGGGAAAAGTACCCATTTTAGCAATTGGAATTAACAGGTTAAATGTTTAAATGTGGATTTTATAAATTTTTATTTATTGAATTAAAAATGGGTAAATAAAAATTTAATTGCTTACTTAATTTAAAGTTTTTATCAATTTAGTACATTTTGAATATTAATGTACCAGGAATATACACAGTATAAAGCCTTTATGGAATTGCTACCCAGAAAACAAATCCTAAGAATTGGAACTCGTTAAACAAGAGTTTATGAAATATTAGAGTCTCAGCCACTGGGCATTTTCCCAGTAGTGTCTAATACTGATACAGGCATACCTCGGAGATAATGTGTCTTTATTTTCAGACTACCACAATAAAGGGAACATTGCAATTAAACCAGTCACAGGAACTTTTGGTTTCCAGTGCATATAAAAGATATGTTTATATTACACTGTAGTCTATTAAATGTGCAATAACATTATGTCTAAAAAATAATATACATACTTTTGAAATACCTTATTGCTAAAAAATGCATTACCCTTTATTGAGAGAGTCAGCCATTAAAGTTTGAAGCCAGGCATCAATTTCTTTCTAGATATGAAAGTCCTAGATGGCATCTTCTTCCAGTAGAATGCTATTAGGTCTACACTGAAAATCTATTGTATAGTTGTAGCCACCTGCAATAATTATCTGAGCTAGATCATTTGGATAATTTGCTGCAGCCTCTCCATCAGGGACTGCGGCTTCACCTTCTACTTTTATGTTATGGAGATAACATAAAATAAAAATTTTATTTTATGTACAATAAAAGATTATTTTGCTTTTTTTGTTTTTTAAGTATTTATATGTTCATTGGAGTAGCACATTTAATTTCCTCCAAGAACTATTTTTTTTTTTTTTTGAGATGGAGTGTTGTTCTGTTGTCCAGGCTTAAGTACAGTGGCACAGTCTCGGCTTATTGCAACCTCTGCCTCCTGGATCAAGCAGTTCTTGTGCCCCAGTCTCTGGAGTAGCTGGGATTACAGGTACCCTGCCACCACAACCTGCCAATTTTTGTATTTTTAGTGGAGGCGGATTTCACCACATTGGCCAGGCTGGTCTCAAGCTCCTGACCTCCGTTCACTAACTGTTTTGGGCTAACTGAGCAAGAGGCCTAGCTTTCAGTGTGTCTCAGCTTTCGAGATGTCTTCCTCATCGAGTTTAATCATTTCTAGCTTTGGATTGAAAGTCAGTAATATGTGACTCTTTCTTTCACTTGAACACTTATAAGCCATTGTGGGGTTATGAACTGGCCAAATTTCAGTTATTATTGTGTTTCAGAGAATAGGGTAACCCCAGGAGACAGGGAGAGATGGAGGGCAGCCAGTCATTGGAGTAGTTAGAACCCACACAACATTCACAGATTAAGTTCACAGTCTCATATGGGCACAAGCATGAAGCCCCAAAACAATTACATTAATCACATCAAAGATCACTTGTCAAAAATACCTTAATAGATAAAATAATAATGAAAAAGTTTGGAACATTTGACAGAGATATACAAAAATGATAATACCGTTAAGAGCATGGTGCTGACAGACGTTCTCGAGGCCTGGCTATCAAAAACCTTCCATTTGTAAAAAATATGCCTAATCTGTGAGGCTTAACTAAGCAAAGCACAATAAAATGAGGTATGCATGTCCCAATGTCTCATACTGACATTGCTTTTCCAAAGCTTTACTGTCTTTACCTGACACACTGCCATGACATACTTACTGCAGCTGTATAAATTGAAACCGATCTACAATTTGAGATGAGTATTTATCGTTTTTCATTCTAATTTATAATATTAACTAGCAATGTAATATTGGTTTCATTTTTATTTTTTTGAAGAAAAGGAAATATTATGTATGCTTAAATTATTTTATACTTCAATTATGACAAAATTCAAGTCACAGATTTATTTTCGGTTCATATGAAAACAAGACTGTTTTACTTATCATTGGAGAAATATTCCTTTCTTTTTTCTTTTTCTCTTTTTCTAATACCTAACCTTTACTTGTATCAACTTTGGTTTAGAATTTCCTCACAAGCTGCAGTTACTCTAATGAGCCCCAGTGCTTATTACCAACCCTCTTTCATACAACAGAGGATATGATTCCTCAGTTAAAAAACAAAATGAACTTTATAAGTCTGATTTGTGTCCTGAAGAATATAAATACCTTGTGTTTTTCTTTAAGGAAAAAAAACTCTCGAGTTTTAACTGGGCACATAGCCACTACGAGAGCAAACTACACTTCTCAGTCAGGTGGTGTCAGATGACTAAGTTTGGACAAATGCAATATGTGTGAATATAATGTGTGCAACTCTAGAGTCATCCTCTTGAAGCTATTTGCCCTGGATTTTTCTTTTTCTCTTCTGATGGTGGGGAATAACGTCAACTACAGCAGGTATCTTAGAATTATTAGCAGGATAGAACTATCCGTCTGCAAAAGACCCTCTTCTACATTTAGACTTTTACATGATAGAAATACAGACAGCTATTACAAAAGTTTTCATTGTAGAAACTGCAAGGTCACAGCATTAATTCATTAACATAGTCCAGGCACTGCTGACAGAAAATGATGTTATTTTAAATCAATGGGTTTTTAAACATTTTATTTAAAGTCCAATATACAAAACAAATAATAGTCAAACTATTCAAATAAATCTGCCCTTTCTGTTCCACTTTAACCTTAGATAGTTCTTCAGTTCTTCATGGAAAATCTAGGAGTATTCTGATCATAGTTTCAATATCACTGTCTTAATAAGAATAATATTTATGTAATGCTTTATAGTCTCAAGCTATTTTTTCTCTACTTTATTATTTATTTATTTAGAGACAGAGTCGCACTCTGTCTCCCAGGCTGGAGTGCAGTGGCACGATCTTGGCTCACTACAACCTCTGACTCCTGAGTTCAAGCAATTCTCCTGCCTCAGCCTCCCAAGTAGCTGGGATTACAGGCACACGCCACCATGCCTAGCCAATTTTTGTATTTTTAATAAAGGCGGGGTATCTCCATTTTGGCCAATCTGGTCTCGAACTCCTGACCTCAGGTAATCCATCTGCCTCAGCCTCCCAAAATGTAGGGATTATAGGTGTGAGCCACTGCATCAGGAATCTGCTTTATTTTTTTAATAAGCCTCATAATAAGTTTGAAAAACATTTCTCTTTCAACTTTACAGGTTAGGAACTTTGTGCTGAAAGAAGTTAGTTATATATCAAAGGCCAAACAAATAATTATGAAAGGAGAGATAACTTACAAAGATGGAAGAGTGATTTTTCTGCCATTCTTCCCTTATAACATAAGGATTATGAACAGTCGTTAGCTAGCATTTAAGACTACTTGATAAGAAATATGTATACATAAAACTTAGATTTGAGAATAAAAAATAAAGTATTGCTGCTAAAATCAGATTGTTTCCAATTATCATGAAAATATAAAGTACATGAATATTGACAGCATAGACTATAGAAAAGTAACGATGTCTTATAGTTTCTATTTAGCTTATATTTTTATTATCTTCTGTAATTATTTGTGTTAACAGAAATATTTGCATGATCAAATGATGCCACTTTATTACAACTACTTTTTATTTGTTTAGACATTTTAGTAAAGGAGGGAGAATATGAGGTATAATTTTATTTTGCATTCAAATAGGACAGTGTGATAATGAACTATGACACTCACGTCACATTGTGTAGCTAAACACCGGCTTTTCTTCCTTATATTCTTTCGGTGTACTACTTTCCTACACAAAATATCATCAATAAAATCAATTGTCAGTAGTAATATGCAAATATTCAGAAAGTGTTACAACTCATTGCTGTTGGTATGAAGTGATTAATAACTGTCTTCCAGGTATCTCTTGCTTTTGCTCTATTTTATTGTTGGCAAATTTTTTCAGTGGCAAAATGACCTAAGATACTTTAAAGGAATCAGAAGAACATAGGAGTACCATTACTCATTAATTTTTCTTGAGTACCATTCTGTCTTTGAGTGGAAAATAGGTTATTTAAATATGTATCTACTACTTTTAGATTTTTTTAAAATTTGCAATTCAGATATATTCCAGAAACAAAAGTAATATTTACTTGAATTTATAAGCTTAATCAGGTGGATATACTCAAAGCAGAAACCAATCTATTTTCATCGAATTATCTACTGATCATTTCTTTAGTGTTTGATGTCAATGGTAGATGTCATTCTTCATTTGCTCTATTGAGAATACTTTCTCAAATTAATAAGAATCATTTTCTCAGGATTGCCATGGGAAGCATTGCTTGGTCCAAGATATATTTTAGCTGATAAATACTATAAAATTATTTTTAACTCTGCAGTATATTCATGGGCTCTTATATATGTTTCCCTATGGGAAATGCAAATACCATACACTTTTTTTTGTTGGGTCTAGCTTAGTATTGAATGTTCTTGTTCTTAGTTACTAATATAAAAATGTAATATAGTAAGTCCCTAGGGTGCTCTAGTTAGCAGTCTACAGAATATTATCAATTAGACAATAAATAAATATATATATAAATAAGTAAATGCTGTAGACCTATGTACTATATATAATATGCAAATATGTATATGAAATGTACTGTAGATAGAGCACTCATACTTAACTTACAAAATAAATATTTTTCAATGTATATTGATGCAAGTACCCTTATATACATATGATATGTATTAGGCACTCAAAAAATTAATTTGGATTATGAAACTGTTTTTTATGAAACTCCCTCGGGGGGACCCTTTTCTAAAGCTACTGACTCCAGATATTAGGACCAGGTACGTTGCCTTGGCACTTTAAACTTAGCTGTTGCTAATTTTAACTTACTAGATTCCTGCTCTACACATTGCTCACAACTTTATAAACAGTACTTTTTGGAGTTTTCCTCAGCCCTTTGTGAGTGGTCTTCTGCTTCCTGCCAAGATCCTCAGGGAGGCACCATGCCAGTTGGCTTGATTCATCAAATTTCAAACTCCTTGGGGTTGGGTGAATGATGGTCCCCTAAAGATGCCCAAACCCTAATCCATGGAACCTAAAGATGCCCAAACCCAATATTCGCAGGTTTGCAAATGTGAATAAGGATCTTGAAATGGGGAGGTAATCTTAGATTATGTGGGTGGGCCTGCTGTAATCACAAGCGTCTTCATAAGAGTAAGGCAGGGAGGTCAAAGTCAGAGACAGAGATGTAAGGACTTAAGCAGAGGTCGGAGAAGAGAAAAGATGCTCCTGCTGGCTTTAAGATGGAGGATGAGGCCTCCTAAGGAAGACAGTCAGCCTCCAGCAGCTTGAGAAGGCAACCACCCCCGGAAGTAATGCAGACCTACCAACATCTGAGTTTTAGGCTTCTGACCTCCAGATATGTAAGAAAATGCATCATTTTTGTTTTAAACCACTAAATTTGCAGTAATGTGTTATAGTAACATTAGGAAACTAACAAATGCGCTTTTAAAGACATCTCTTTTCAAGACAATTATTCTTTTTTTCACATCTCTATTCTGTTAAAAATAATCTGTGCTTTAATGTAATTTTTTTGTACCTCTCATTTTAAGTCTATCCTAAAAATGTAACTTTTAAACTTGCATTAAAACATTCAGTCATATTTAGGGAATGATAGAGATGGAAATGATAGTTACATCAAAGAAGTTAATGCTGCAGAAACTCCACTGAGAAGGATTACACAAAATCATAAATCTATCCAATTCATATAAGTTTTGTGTTCTTTGAAATGTATTTAAAGGCCTTTGCCTGAGAAAGGGATGCTGAAGGCTATCACATTCCAGAGAATTATTTCCAGTTTATACATTTCTAAATGCAGTCTTGTAAACTAAGTATAAAATCATATTTAGTTATTAGGAAATACGTATTTATAAAATAGCATGGAAATAATCTTTAGGAGTAAAATGACTCCAATATCCAGTGAAGGTCAAACTTTCAATCATAACTCAGCAAAGACAATTGATGGTTACTTCTAGGCTTGTGAGGTTTTTTTTCTGTATATAACAAAAACTATTGTATATATTTTGTTATATAATAATAACTGTTAGATACATTTTGTTATATAACAATGACTGTTAGAAATGAGAACAGTTAGCAAGTTCCAAAGCTGCTCATGTTGCAAAGCAATAGAGTGTTGAAAAGTCTTACTGCTACCTCCTCTGAAGAGTCTTCCCCACTCGCATCCAAAGTTCTAGTAATTTAATATTTCCAAACTGGTAAACACTAACATCCTTTCTTCTTCACCCATAGCCTTTGATGCATGCCTTAATCATAATATTGATCATAATATTAACAACGAGGTGGGCATAACGTTCTATGAAGTGGCTGACACTGTGTTAAACATTTTAGACCTATAATCTTATTAAGTACAACAAATATTTGCTGTTTTTTTTTTTTAATAAACTGGGGTTACATAACTAAATAAGTTTCAGAACTTCAACTCAAATCCAAGACTGCCAACGTCACAACATTACTTTTAACTCCCATGCTCCACTGACTGGCCATATTGTATTTTATCAGTTAGTTACCTGTGTGTTTGATGCCCCAGCTGGCCATCAGAGGTCATATCCTATGTGTTAGTATTTCTCATTCATGGAATTTGCAATGATACTTAACAGATGCTCAACAGACGTATGAAAGAGCTTACAATTTCCAAGTTGTTTTGATGCTTTACCAGGGGTTTAGTTAGGATGTACATTTTAACGTAAAAATTCTATTAAAACTTGTCTAGGTATTTTAAAAACAGAAAAACCCCAATCAGCTTTGACTGACATCATTGCAATCTGTGTAATCTGTCTTAGACAAAATTAGAACTGAGAATCAATTGAGCTTGACGTAGAAATAAAACCTTTTAAGCCAAAAACCTAAAGTAAGTGATAATATCTTACATGCTGTGTAGAAGTGATTTGACTTGAGCATGCTAGGTAAATTACCTGGGCATACGCCTTAAGAACGTCTAGGTGTTTTAGATTTTCATCATAACTTAATTCAAATATAAGGGTTTCTTTTAAACAGAGGAAACTTTAGAATGTAGAGGACTTATATATTATTTCCCAAAATAGTATTATAAGTGTGCAGCCTTCTCCAGATGGTGCAATTTGTGTTTCATATATTTTGACATCTGTGAATAAACAACTTTTCTTGTTATTGAAATAAGCACAGAAAAGCAATTTCCATGTCATTGTGAGAAAAATAAATTTATAATAGAACTACTTCTTTGGTTGGAATTTAAGGAAACGAGAGAAAACAAGCGAGACAGAAAGAGAGAGTGCACGATTGAGAAAGGATAGATAGAGATAGACCAGGAATGAATGCACAATGTAAAATAGATGTAAGAATGCATTATATTTCAATTATCTCTCTGAAACCATTGGACTCAACCTGTTTGGATATATGACTTTTTTTCCCTCTTTCCTTTTATTTATTTTTTTAAACAAAGCATCATTAAACCTGCAAGCTCAAACTGGCACAGAATATATACTGCGAGGTTATGAATGTATATATATTCAAATTCCCGTAAGTAAAACAGGCGTCTTTGTTCGTTGTGGTTTTATATTTGAAATTACGTATTCCGAGTGCAAGTGCAATGTTGAGTTATCTGGAATATACCATCATTTAATTGTCTCCAGTATATTGTGATTAAAGGCATTTAACAGTCTCTTGAATGCCCAGAAAAAAGTAATGGGCTTAACATATTAAAATAAAATACACTTGGGTGATAAAGTAGCCATTTAAGTAAAATTTACATTTAAAGTAATATTAAATCTAAGCCTATTAACTTCTTTTTATGATAGACAAAGTTTTCACTTTGTTCTCAGAAAGACTAAATTTCTCTCCTCCTAAGTTGAGGCACATTTAGTTACCCTCCGGCAATTTAAGACCTCAGATCTCAGTCTGCTGGTCTTTGCAGGCCTCCCTAGGTTCTACAAAACAGTACACGCAGTTGCTCTTCAATCATCTTACTGTAGTGTACTGTCTAAACACCCCCTGGAGACATGGAAGATTGATATGGTGTGATTCTACCTTTTAGAAAGTACCATATTGTTGTCATGCCTTATATAAAGTAAGGCATTTTTATTATTTTCGGGTCAGTAATTTTACAGCGTTGTATCATATTAATATCTCTCTCTAACATGCAGGAATACACCACCTGAAATCTACAATGTAAGTCATTTTCTAAGAAACTCTTGACTTAACAACTGGCTTATTTTAATTATAGGGACATGTTATGCCTGCCTGCAGGTGCATGGATAAAAATTAACATAAAAGAAAAATTCAAATTTTACCAGCATAACCATTTCAAAATCACAGCTTTTATAAATATTGTGTATGAGAGTACTTACCCCTAAAATGCAGAAGAAAACTGAACAGAAGTCATGTTTCAAGTTATATATATATATATAATTTTTAATTGTGGTTAAATTAATATCTATATAATTTATATAGATATAATTATAGATATATAATTTATATATATAATTTTTAATTGTGGTAAAATACACATAACAGCAAATTTATCTTCACCATTTTAAGTGCACAGTTTAATAGTGCTAAGCATATTCACATTATTGTGCAACCAATTCCTATATCTCATTTTATCTTCTTTTTATAATTGTATTTTAAGTTCTGGGGAAAAAACTGAAACTCTTTACCCATTTAACAATAACGCTCAATCCTCCCCTCCCCTCGCCCCTTGGCAACCTTCACACTATTTTCTGTCTCTATGAATGTTACTACTGTAAATACCTCTTATGAGTGGAATCATACAGTACAGTCATTCCTTGGTGTCCATAGGGGATTGGTTCTAGGACTACTGATACCAAAATCCACGGACACTCAAATCTCTTATATAAAATGTTGTAGTATTGCATATAGCTTACGCACATCCTCACATATACTTGAAAACATCTCTAGATTACTAATAATAGAAGTTAAATTCTATGTAAATAGTAGTACTGTATATATTAGGAAATAACAAGGAAAAATATCTGTACATGTACATTCTTTGTTTCTGGAATATTTTCTATCATAGTTGGTTGAACTGACAGATAAACAACCCATAAATATGGAAGACTGTCTGTATTTGTCTTTTTTTAAATAAACGTTATTTCTAGAGAAGTTTAAGGTTCACTGAAAAATGGGACAGTATGTACAGAGATTTCCCTTATGCTTCTTCTCTCATGTATGCACAGCCTCTCCTGCTGTCAACATCCCCACCGGAGTGGTGCGTTTGTGACAATTGATGAACCTGCATTGGCACACCATTTTCACCCAGAGTCTATAGTTTACATTAGGGCTCATTATTGGTGGTGTAGATTCCACGAATTTGGTCAAATGTATCATGACAAGTATCCACCATTATGGTGTCACACAGAGTAGTTTTACAATCCTAACCATCCTCTCTGTTTCAACTGTTCATCCTGTCCTTCCCCTACCTGCTGGCAACCACTGGTTTTACTCTCTCCATACTTTTCCCTTTCCAGGGTGTAATACGGTTGGAAACAAACAGTAAGCAGTCTTTTCAAACTGGCTTTTTTTCACTTAGTATCTTACCCATTGAGTACGTATTACATTATCTTACCCATTGAATACATATTGCTCTGCTAAGTTTTCTCCATGTCTTCTTGTGGCTTCATAACCCATTTCTTTGGTATACTGTCTGAGATTTACATTAACTAGAGGTAATTTTAAAGCTCTCCTATTTACATTTGAAAATTAGAGATGCATGTCTTATATTCTATATATGTACACCATTTTCTCATTTGATTTTCTCATTCATTATACCTCAAACATTGGATTGACATCAACTGAAGGGAGAGATCCATCTATTGTCTGGATGGAGCACAGTTTATTTATCCATTCACCAACCAACAGATATCTGGGTTGCTCCGAAGTTTTGGCAGTTATGAAGAAAGATGCTGTCAATATCTGTCGGCAGGTTATTGTGTAGATGTAGCTTTTCAACTCTTTTTGGGTAAATTACGAGGAGCATGATTGCTGAACTGTATGACAACGTATGTTTAGCTTTATAGGAAACCACTGAACTGTCTTCCAAGGTGGCTGTATCATTTAGCCTTTCCACCCGGAGTGAGTGAGAGTTTCTGTTGCTCCACATCCACACCATCAGTTGGTGTCAGTATTCTGGATTTTGACTATTCTATTGGGTGTATACTGGGATCTCCTTGTTAAACTTGCGTTTTCCTAATGACGTATGGTATGGAATATCTTTTTATATGTGTATTGGCTGTCCGTATATCCAGAAGTAATCACCGTAACGTGTTTATGGCTAGGCTGCTAAAATCACTGTCAAAAACCTAGAATGCCTTAATTTCAAATAATAGAAATTCTGGATGTAAATTGTTTCAATAATGGAAGGACCTATATTTATACTTAAAAGTAGCTGAGGCAGAGTGCCTACAGGGCTAGTTAATTCAGCTGTTCAATGCCATCACAGGACTGTTTTTTGTTTGTTTGTATTTGTTTTTGTTTCTTTTTTGAGACAGATTCTCACTTTGTTGCCAGGCTGGAGTGCAATGGCATGATCTCAGCTCACTGCAACCTCCTCCTCCCAGGTTCAAGTGATTCTCCTGCCTCAGCCCCACTAGCAGCTGGCATTACAGGCATGCACCACCATGCCTGGCTAATTTTTGTATTTTTAGTAGAGACAGGGTTTCGCCATGTTGGCCAGTGTGGTCTCAAACTCCTGACCTCAGGTGATCCACTCACCTCAGCCTCACCTCCCAAAGTGCTGGGATTATAGGTGTGAGCCACCAAGCCTAGCCAAGATGTCATTCGTTTTACATTGTCCATGATTGATGATGTTGACTACCTATTGCTAACTTCCTCCTGTTTGAAAGCTGCCAAAATTCTAGGTGTAAAATGTGGATACATTAATATTGAGCAGAAAAAAGAGGACTTGTCTTCTTTCTTATGGGTATCTTTTAATTGGTGAGGATATCTTTTCCAATACCAGCCACATACTTAAAATTCATGACTTATTGCCAGATAGGGCCACATTCCATGGTAAATCAATCACCCCCAGGGAGAATGTAATCACCAGGCTACATTAAGAGCAATCAGTTAAGCATACAGCATCAGGAAATCTATTGCAAAGGAAGAAAGAGATGGAATGAACTGTTGGAAAGGAAACTGTGTGGTACACAATGCTATTCTACAAAGTCACGTAAAATATGTACCTAGTAAAAAGGGTAGTAATTAAGTTTCAAATTATATAAAAAATATAGTTGTTTATTTTATGTAATTAGTGCTTTCTTAAAACATTGATTAACATAACTCACTAAGATGAGAAATTTATATACAGATAGCCACATACATTAATTCTGTGAAATTTAAATATGCCTTAAAAAAATATAGAGTAAAAGATCCAGTCTATCATTTCGTTTCTCAATACACCACCTTTCTTCCCTCCCAAATAATCAGGAAGTGATCTATGTATATATTCTGGATTTAAGCTTTTGGCTTTACATATTGAAAACAATCTTATATTTTACAGTCTAAAATTATATCCCTTACAACCAACCATTGATTTTCTACTGACTCTTTTTTGTTAGTTATTATCACAGACATTAAAATGTTTGGTAATCTGGGGGAAGTTATTGGTACATATATATTTTCCTGAGGTAAAATTAAATGGGAGTAAAATATTTATGATGTACATTTTATTAACAAAAATATTTATTGAGCGCGAATCTGTTGAAATAATTTTGTTTTTCTTAAATGACATGAAGTCAGAAGTTCATCCCTTGACAAATCTATTAACACTTTGAGAACACGCAACCCTAGCTGTTAAAAGAAGAGGGGGTTGTGTTCCCTGTTCCTATCATCAGACAATTTGAAGAGCTTTTCCCACAAATGATAGTTTAGCTAAATCCTAGCTTTAGCACTCAACATGCATTTCATGTTAGTTTTGCCCATGACTGGATCATAACTTTCACATAACCTCTGCTCCCAGGTCTCTCATAGAAGGTATATAGTATGAATGGCACTATCATACTTACATCAACGTTTCTATTTTCAAAATGGAATAGCCTACATATGAAACTAGGTCAACACTGATACAATTCTACAGGATTTCTTCTTCCTTTTAAGTTTAAAATAGTTCAAAAGAGATTGCATGTGGCCCTGCTGTCTTGTGGCTCAGTGGTTGGTGAATGATAGTACATTCTCTGAGATTTGCATCCACCCAGGAGGTAGTTTTTTTAAAACACTCACACCTATATTTGAAAATTTGAGAAGTTACTCATGCCCTGAAATATAGTGCCCCATTTTCTCTTCTAGTTTCCTCATTGATTGTATCTCAAATACTGGATTAAAGTTACCGGTGGAAAGGAGAGCTCTTGCATTGTGTTATGAGAAGATAAATAGAGACAGACGCCCTGAAAGGGTCATACCTGCTTTTCTCAACAAAGGAATTCTGCAGTACTTGTGCACTGAAACTAAGCTAGAAATATTCTTTGTAGATGATTCGGAATTTAAATATCCAAGAAAATTCATTTTCTTTCTTTCCCTAGACATTTTTTTTAACCATAAAACATTCCCTCCTTAAATATAGCCCCCATTCTGTTGTGGAGAAAGAGAGCAGCTGTTTGCCTGTATTATCCGCTTGTGAATTTTCTCTCTTACTCATGTTTACCCGTAAGCCAACTTAAAAGCTACTACGAACAAGTTATCTAGACCCGTATCCAAGACTCTAATATTAGCCATGCTGATAAAAACAAAGGGACAGATAAGTTTGTATTAAAAAGTCATAGGAGACACCAACCTGTTTTTCTAATGTATACATTTTCAGAAAACTGCAAGAATATTATGCTAATTCAGAATATGTTTCCTTCACTCTTTTGGAATCTTAAAAAAATACATCAGCATTATTCTTATTCTTATTGTACTATCGTTATAACTATTAACACTCCTTTATGCAATACAGTAGTGGATTATCTCAGAAAATGTGAAAGAAAAAATAAAAATGAAGCCTACTCTGAAGGCTTTTTAACCTAGGAATGCTCATTTACCTAGCCATGGTTGAAACTTATGTGAACAGTGGTTGGTGGGATGTCTTTCATGAGTAATTCTTTTGCTTTAGGGGACTTTAGGTAGGAGTCACATCGTATCTTTCTTGGGAATTACCATGTGGTCTTAAACTGTCCATGTAACATCCTTAATCCAATGAACTGGTCAGCGAATCACTCGTGGGAAGAAAGAAACAAAAAATTAGTTCAAAATGAGACACCTAGGAGCTGGAGAACATTGCTTTCCTCATAATAGCTCCTTTACAGGGTGTTTACATAGTTGCTTTAAAATTGCCGTAATATTTGTAATTGTGTCCTAAACAATATTTTGCATCGCACCCTGTTTTTCCTGTTTAGCCAAGCCATTTCCATGATTTGTTGGCTCATTTTTATGTTAAATATTTTAACAAGAATGGCTTCTTGACATCAGGGAGTCAGTCAGATATAATGGAGTTCTGCTAACAAGCCTCATAAAAATATAGCAAGCAGGTAATAAATCAGACTTATATACTGCATAGATAATAACTTGAAATTTGGAATAATTAAGTATCTAACACATTACAGCATTTGTGAAACATTAAGAGCTTGGTGCAAATGGAAAAAAAAATGTCAACCCATATTTAAATCTGGTTTTCTTTATTAAATCAAATCACCAGGTCTCTATGCTGACACATTGGCTATCCTAACTTAGAAATATAGTATAGAGTCCTAAGGGCAACTGCTGGAATTATGACAATTTCCTGGTGTTCTCTGGGAACCTGGCTAGGTAAATAGAAGTGATGTTGAGTAATTTAGCCACAGCTGGTCAGGACATTTCATTAGCAGCATTACTATCAATCCTTGGTTAAAAGATTAAATGGAAGTCCTATGAATTATTAATAGCTCTCAGAGCTGAAAATGGGGCTCACACTTTGCCTTAGGGAAAGAAGTTTGAGAAAGGCAAAAAAATAGTCATCTTTTTTTTTTTTTGGTTTTTCAACAGGAGTTGATTTCTCTACTCAAAGCAATACCCATAATGTCAAGCCCTTGATATAAAACCTGATACTGATTTTTCCACAAGGTCACCTATATTTAAGTAATCTGTTCAGAATTATAGAATATGAGAGTTAAAGCAGAATAATGAAAGTAAACAAAATTTCAGTGCTAATGTTATTTTGAGTTGTATGGCATTTTTTCATCTGCTAATTCAAAAGCAATTGAATCTCTTAGAAACTGAAATGTTAAAATTGATATTTTTAAAAATCCTAACCCTGAAATTTCTAATTTAGTCCTACATTCAAATGTAAAATAGTCCACTTAAATAACTTGGCCCCTGGTATGCCATCAAGGGCCATCATGTTTTATCATATATGTATATATTCAAATAGGAATTCACTTATATTTGTTCAAAATGTATTAGAAAAAATCAATATGTGGTCAGTAAACACTGCATGTGAATTGGAAACAAATATTTAGTGTGAAAATATAGTCATTGATCTATTCATTTTTACCAAGCGATTTCTAGTTGCTGATGCTAACCTATACTGCATATTGCCAATGTTTTACCTGATTTTAGAGCAAAGCCATGTGACCAAAACTAAAAGGGAGAAACAGGCCTTCTATTTTTATAGCCGTTTACATTCACAGATGTATACACATGAACAGTCAAGTCTACCATCATACAAATGCTTAGAGCAAGTCAAATTAAACCCCATCAGGGTACAAATCAATTTCCCTATTTTAACTTTTTTCAGTTTACTTTTCAACCACAAAGAGTACAGAATCCTAATCAATTCTATCAAATTTAGCAGAGTAGTTAAAAGAGCAGGAGGAAGTATGAGACAACTTAGATTTAAATCTTGTCTCCGCCACTTACAGACTCTGTGAACTTGGAAAGCTACTTTCTCTAGTGTCTAAAATGGAGATAGAAGCTCAGAAAGCCTTGCAAAGAGTCATTGCTCAAAAATATTAGCTACCGTAACGAAATTATTATTATTTCACAACTTTTAAGCTTTCAATGATTTCTTTCGGAGACTTGGGGAAGCAAAACTGAGGCAAAATTAAATAAACAACCTCAACTAGTTTATAGCTTAACCGAATGCTAAAAAAAAAGAAACTTTGAATGTATTAAATTAATTTGTAATTCAAATAAATAGGCTACTACACTGAAATTTTACTTAGTGGTTGATGAACAGGGGTTCTTAATTTTATTTAGTCCATTTTACTTATCTGTCTGAATAGTGCTTTATATGCATTATTAATAGCAAAACAAAAACTTTCCCTTTGTGAAATCCTAAAGATTTTATTTTAAAATTGAAGTGTAATAAATTAGCATAAAATTTATTTTTTAAAGTGCAAAACTGAATGGGTTTTAGTATATTTACAGCATTTTAGAAACATTACTGCTATCTTATTTTAGAATGTTGTATCACCTCAGAAAGAAGTTTCATACATATTAGCAGTCAGTCTCCCTTCTTTTCTCCTTCCTACCCCCATCCCAACCCCTGGAAATAACTTAACTACTTTCTGTCTCTGTAGATTTGACTATTCTGGGAAAGTAAAATTAATGTAAGCATTTTTAAGATGTGGATTTCTGTGCTTTGATTCTTCCGTTCAGCATAATGTTTCCAAGTTTCTTCTATGTTGTAGTATGTATCACTACTTTGTTTTTATTAATGGTTGAATCATATTGCTTTATTCATATGACAAATTGTGTTTATCCATTTATCCGTTTATCCATTGGTGGACATCTGGATTGTCTCCACATTTGGATTTATGAATGATGCTGCTAAGAACATTTGTGTGGCCAATATTTTTACTTCTCTCAGTGATATATCTAGAAAAGGAAATATTGTGTCAAATATTGTATTAACGCTATGTTTAACTTTTTGAGAAACTACAAAACAATTTTCCCAAGGGGCCACACAATTTTGTATTCCCACAAGTAATGTATGAGTTCCGTTTTCTTCGTATCCTTGTCAACATTTGTTATTGTCTGTATTTTTCATTAGAGCCATTCTAATGGGTATGAAATGCTATCTCATTGTGATTTAGACTTATCCCCATTATTAATCATGTTTATTATTTGTTTGTGTACTTCTTTGCCATTTATATATCTTCTACAGAGAAATATCAATTCAAATTCTTTTCCAATTTTTGTTGGGTTGACTTTTATTGTTGAATTGTAAGGATTCTTTATATATTATCGGTATAAATTTTTCAGATATATAACTTACAAATATTTTCTTCTGTCCTGTTGGTTGTCTTTTCTTTTTCTTAGTGGTGGTCTTTGAAACATGGAACTTTTTAATATCTGTGAAGTACAACTTATTTATTTTCTATTTTGTTGCTTGTGGTTTTGATGACATGTCAAAGAAATAATTGCATAATTCAAGGTCATGAAGACTTACACCTACATTTCCTTCTATAAACTTCATATTTTTAGCTCTTACATCGTCTTTAATCCATTTTGAATTAATTTTTGTATATGGTGTGGGTAAGGGCCCATCTTTATTCTTTTGCATATAGATATTCAATTGTCTAGTCACCATTTATTGAGAAGGCTTTATTTTCCTATTGGATTACTTTGGCACACTTGTCAAAAATTAATTAGCAATAGATGTAAAAGTTTATTTCTGGAATCTCAATTCTAATTCATTGACTCGTGTATTGATTCTGATGCCAGTACCACACCGTCTTGATTACTGCTTGTTTGTTGTAACTTTTGAAACCATGAAGTATGAAATTTCTGACAGTTCTTATACATCAGGTTTCTTTTGACTATTCTGGATTCCTTGAATCTTCATGTAAGTTTTACGATTAGCTGGTCAATTTGTGAGAAAGTGAGTAGCTAAGACTTTTGGTGAGTGTTGCATTGAAAATGATCTGTAGCTCAGTTTGAGGACTGTTACCATCATAACAATATTAAATCTTTCAATTCATGAATATGGGTTGTCTGTCCATTGATTCCATCATGGGCTCCTACAATTTCTTCCAATTATCTTTTTCTTAATAACATTTGGACATTTGGAGTACAAGCCTTGCGTTCTTTTGTTATGTTTATTCATAAGTATTTAGTTCTTTTTGATGCTATTGGAAATGACATTGATTCATTAACTTCCATTTAGAATTGCTCATTTTAATATAGACCAATATAATGAATGGTTGCCTATTAATCATGTATTGTGCAACCTTGCTGAACTGTGTTTTTTAGTTCTAATTTTTTATATGTGACTTCTTTAGGGCTTTCTGAATATAAAATTGCATCATCTGTAAATATAGTTTAACTTTTTCATTTGTATTTTGGGTGTCTTTTATTTCTTTTATTTTTGCTGGATTGCCAGTTGCTATAACCTCCACTACAATAATTGAATAGAAGTGATCAGAGCAATCATGCTTGTCTTCTTTCTTATCTTGTTATTTCTTAGGGGGAATGTTTCAGTCTTTTACTATGAAGTGTAATGATAGATGTGGTTTTTATAGATGTTTCCTTGGGAGCGTAAATTTTCCCATCAAATTTGTCAGTTTTGCTTCATGTATTTTGGGGCTATAATGCTACATGCATATATATTTTTAATTTTATGATTTCTAAATTGATGCTTTTTTTTCTTAAAGTCTACCTTGTCTGATACCAGTATAATGTTTCATCTCTCAGTTTTGCTTTTATTAAATTTTAGAAACTTAATGATTACCTTTCACACTTCAACCAAAACTTAATCTGAAATTGACATAGTGTATGGCAGGAACGAGAGGATTTTTATTCTCACAGTGTTCTTGCATGGATTGCCACATAGCCATGCAACACTGTTTACTGCAGTAACCATTCTTTCCCCACAGATATGCTCTGCTTTTTCTTCAGAAATCAGTGTTTCATTTACTTATGGATCTGTAAATAGCCTTTTAAAAATTTGTCTATTTTTCTATCTTTGCATTCAAACCACCATATCTTTATATGGCTTTAGGTAAGCCTTTATATCCCATATTGTCTTGTTTAAGAATAGCTTAGTGAATCCCAGCACTTTGGGAGGCCGAGGTGGGTGGATCACGAGGTTAAAAGATCAAGACCATCCTGGTCAACATGGTGAAACCCCATCTCTACTAAAAATACAAAAAATTAGCTGGGCATAGTGGCGCGTGCCTGTAATCCCAGCTGCTCAGGAGGCTGAGGCAGGAGAATTGCCTGAACCCAGGAGGCGGAGGTTGCGGTGAGCCGAGATCGCACCATTGCACTCCAGCCTGAGTAACAAGAGCGAAACTCCATCTCAAAAAAAAAAAAAAAAAAATAGCTTAGTGATTCTTTTCTCATTATATTTTGCACATCACTCCTCAAATTTGTTGTACATATCCATAAACCAAACATGATGGAAATACATTGAAATTACAGATCAATGTTAGTCTGCTTCTTATTTATCAATTCCAGGTCTTCAAATTCATGAAAAGAGTATATTTTTTTACTTATTTAGATTTTTTAAGAATTAAAATTAATGTTTTATAAATTTATAGATATTTTACACTTACATTAATTTTTAATATTTTCATTTTTAAGAGACGTTCTAGGTTTATAGCAAAATCGAGAAGGAGGTACAGAGATTTCCCATATCCTCGCTGCCTAAGCACATGCACGGCTTCTTCTGTTATAAATATCCCCCACCAGAGTGGTACATTTGTTTTAATTAATAAATGTACATTGACACTTCATTATACCCAGTGTTCATGGTTAAAATTAGGGTTCACTCTTGGTATTGTATATTCTCTGAGTTTTTCCCTAAAAATCCTCGTGCTTTGACTGTTATTCCCTTTCTCGCCCAATTCCTTTTGTTAATGTTTTAATGGTATATTTCAAATTTCATTGAAATTTTATTACCAATTAATTTTTATTTGACATAAGCTTTTTTTAAATTGACTTTTTCTATGTCAAACTACCTTGCAAAATTTCCTAAATATTTATTTGTCAATATGGGGTGTCTTATATTTACCATCATATTATTTGAGAATAATGCCTGCTTTATTTTCACCCACTTATTATGCTATTTATTTATTTTCTTATGTTAGTTCACTTGCTGGGACCATCAGTATAATATTAAATTAACGTGGTGGTCACGAATATCTTTGCTTACTTCTCAATCTTAAAGTGAATGTTTTCAACATTTCACAAATTAGATATACTCATCAGATCAAATCATTTTTCTTCTTGTTTTTGTTTGCTAAGGACCTTTATCATGAATATATATGTATATTCAATAACTTTTTGGTCTATATTGAGAAGATCAGATACTTTAAGAATTTGTTAGTGTGTTGAAAAATGTTGAGGCCACATAATCTTTGCTATTGCGTTTACATATTAGGTGTATTACAACAGATAGATAAAACAATAACTTACCAACGTTGAGATAAATTATAGCTTGACAGTAATAATTTTAAATATGTTTTGGATCATTTTGAAAATTAAAAGTGAAAAACACATTTTGGAAATTTCTTTAGTGAGTTTAATGTTAATAATGAAATAAAGATATAAATAGATGCTGCAGAAATGTAGAGGACTGTAAGAATATATTATGAACAGCTTTGTATCAATCAATTTTTAAATGTGCATAAAATATACTAAGAATCAGACAAATGTAAATTGCCAAGATTCACATCCACTGAAGCAGAAAAATCTAAAGAATTCCTATCTATAACACAAATGTAATCAATAATTATGGAACTTTCTGCAAAGAAAACTTCAGACCCAATATCATTAGTGAATCCTAGCTAACATTTTTTAAAGTAATGCCTATTGTCTTAGTTTTCCTTTGCTGCCATAACAAAGCATCACAAATTCAGTGTCCTTAAACAGCACAAATATATTATCTTACTGTTCTGTGGTTCAGAAGTCTGATACATGCCTCCTGAGTTAAAATTCAACAACGGTTGAATTTCTTCCCTGGAGTCTCTAGGGAGGAATATGCTTTCTTGCCCTTCTCAGCTGCAAGAGCCCGCCCATATTGCCTGGCTGATGTCACTTTCTTCCATCTTTAAAATCAGCAAAGCCATGTCTAGTTCTACCCATGCTCCTATTTCTCGTATTCTTTGTGGTTAGCATAGGTTCTCTACTTTTGAGGATTTATGTAATCATATTAAATTCGCCCAAATAATCTTGGCTGATTTCTCCCATTTCGTGATCCTCAACCTTAATCACATCTTCAAAGTCCCCCTTGCCTTACAAAGTAATGTTGGTCACATTTTCCAAAAATTAGAGCATGAAAACTATTGGGGAGCCATTATTCTGCGTACTTCACTCATCTCTCCAAGTAGAGATAGATAGTTAGATGGATAGATGGATGGATGGATGGATGAATAGGTAGGCAGGTTGATAGATAGAGCCATATAATATATATCATATTTTTATTTATTGTATCATTATATATATAAATAATAACAAACAGAGAAATAGACAACTCATTTATGAGTTCAACACAATAGGGGCACCAAAACCTGAAAACAACATATGAACTGTAAAATCACAAGCAAATCTCCTCACGAAAATAGAAAACAAAGCTACAATACAAAATATTTAAAAATAAATAATTTTCAATAAAAATATTAGTGTATTTAAGCAAAAGAGGCTTTATTAAAGGAATACTTAGAAGATGTTTGATTTTGCTTTTTTTTAAAAAAAAAAAAAGTCAAGTGAAGTAACTACTGCATTATCAGAAACAGTTATAAAAATATATGATCCAGTCAATAGAGGCCAAAATAAATTCAAGATCCAATCAAAATAGAAACTATTTGCAAACCAGGATGAATGTGGGACTTTATTAATAAATCTTAATAAAGGTTAAATGTAAAATGCTTTCTGCAAGCAGCATAGTTGATATCAACATATTGAAAACTGTCATTTTGAGAAAAAAAAAATAGGACAAAGAAGCACACCAGCAATACAGCTGCACAACACTGAACCAGAGATCTCGGTCACTGCTGTTAGACATTAGTTACGATTGCAAGGATTAGGAAGGGAATATTAAAAATCTTTGTATTCACAGAAAATTCAGAAATTAATAGATAGATTATAATTAATAAGTGTAGTAATTACGTTAAATATAAGGTCACTATTTTTACGTCTTTACTAGATTAACAGTTAAAACAGAGTAAAAATGAAATAAAGTTAAAAATTAAATCAGAAATGTCAAATATCTATGTATAAATTTGACCAAACATGGGCAAAATATCTATGCAAATAATTACAAAACTTTTTTGAGAACAATTGAAGATTAAAATAAATAGAGGAATGTTTCATGTCTGTGGATTGAAAGATGAAATATTATAAAATGTCAATTCAGACTGAACACAATGGTGCACATGTGTAATCCCAGCACTTTGGGAGGCTGAGGTTAGAGGATCACTTGAGGCTGGAAGTTCAAGACCAGCCTGAGCAACATGTGAGACCCTGTCTCTATAAAAAACTTCGCCAGATGAGCGTACTACTGTACTTCAGCCTAGGTGACAAAGCAAGATTGTGTCCCAAGAAAAAAGTTAATTATTTCCAAATTACCAATTTATTTAATGTTATCTTAATAAAATCCAAGTCGGTTTTTATGGAAAGTGACATGACCAATCTAAAATTTATATAGAACAAGAACATGCCCAAAGTGGTCAAGAAATTTTTGAATTTAAGACCAAGAATATGAAGGTTAAAGCAAACTATAATAATTAAATTTGTGATATGGTATAAAGATTAAAATATAAATTAAAAAATGAAAGAATAAAGAGACCAAAACTCATACACATAAACAATCAAAATTTTTAAACAGAGTAGTCAAAGATGGATGATATTTTCAATCAATGATTCCATAGAAATTTTACACCCAAATAGAAATTAACAAAATTAATTCCTAAATTACATCTTATAGGAACTTTCACTCCAGGGGAATTATAAATCTAGACATGCAAAGCATAACAACAAACTTTAGAAGAGATCATAGGAGATGTAGAAAGATACATTAAATAGAATGCAAGAAGAACTGACCATAGAAGAAAAGATTGCAAGTCTGGGGCAAATTAAAAATTAGTAAGACACCATGAAAGGAATAAAAGAACATGTTACAGTTTTGCTGGAATGATTTACATGACTAATAATTACTTGACAAATACTCATGTCCATAATATGAAGAGATATTTTAGTCAATAACATACAGACAAGTAGTCTCATAGGAAGTGTGCTGAAATTAGAATGGCTACCTTTCAAAAGAGGCTAACGCAATAACCAATAAAGACAAAATGGTGCTTATGTTCATTAGGCATTACGTAATTACAAATTTACTCCAGAATGATATCTGACTATATACACTGCAGGATGCCTGAGAGTCCCACTGACAAGCGTGTTTAGCCAGAATACGCATAATTGAGAACTTGCATACTTATGTGCATCAGCTTGGGAAAACCACTGGGCATTGTCTACATATGTCAAAATCTGCATTATCTCATAATCATCAATTCTATTCCTGGGTCATATCTAACAGAAATACATGGGCATGTGCCCCAGGGACACACATACACACAAGAATGTTTATGATGCATCTTTCATAGCAGGTAACAATGAGAAATAAAACAAGTACCCTGACAAATATATCATGCTTGATTCAGCAGTGTAATAATATACAGGTTTGCAGATTGAATGAAATATGCTACATCCCACAATGCAGTTTGTTCCACAAGCATAACATTGAGTGGAAGAAGGAATGGAGAATATAATACATGGAATAGTCCCATTTATGCAAAGACAAAATAAAGTAGACAGTATTAAATTGTAGTGTGAAGAGACACATATGTATTTACTAAAACTAAAAACCGTGGAAGAAGAGAAAGCAATGAGGTAGCTACCATGAAAGTCAGGTTAGTGGTTACTTTTTTTTTTTTTAATGAGACAGGGTCTTGCTCTCTCGCCCACGTTGGGAGTCAGTGGTATAATCTCGGCTAATGAAACCTCCACCTCCTGGGTTCAAGCGATTCTCTTGCCTCAACCTACTGAGTACCTAAGATTACAGGCGTCACCATCATGCCTGGCTAATCTTTGTATTTTTAGTAGAGATGGGGTTTCGCCATGTTGCCCAGGCTGGTCTCAAACTCCTGACTTCAAGTGATCTACCTGCCTCAGCCTCCCGAAGTGCTGGCATTACAGGCATGAGCAAAGCCACTGCATCTGGCCCAGGCGTAGTGATTAATTTTATTCACAGCAGGACATAGAGATGGGAAGGAGACAATAGGATTCTTTGGAGTGGTGGCAAAATTTGTATTTTCTTCTTGATCTTTGTGATGGTTACATGAGAAACTATAGCTGTAGCTATAGTTTTATTTGATTTATTTTATGTGCATTATACTCTGTCTTGAAAATGAGAATTATTTGTTTTGTTTTGTTATTAAAGAAGTTGAAAAACCACTTAATGGTTAGAATATTTTTCTGTTTCTTTCTTAAGGAAAATACCATTCTCTTGGACCATTCTGTACTGACTCAAGAGTGGAAGAGAAATGCTTGTCGGAGGCCATTCCTTAGGACACATATTTTCACAACTAGTTTTGAGTTCTCTCAGATCCAGATGAAACGTGAAAAGATAAATGGCTTGGTAAGTCTCAAACTTAAAATTTTTTTGCAGGAATCATCTCTCAATAACAATTGTGGAGTCTCTGTTTTATATATTTCATGTGTGCCATGAGGATATCACTTGGGAGAATATGTATAACCTGTGAAAAGAATGGGTAGAAGTCATGTGACAAGGTTTCTGTTCTGATATTAGAATTTAATTTCTTTAGTCATGAACAAGTCTCAAGGAATTAATAGCTGAACTGTTCATGAATGTGGAGGCAGTTGAAAATTATTTGTGTTAAAGGTCATTTATATATTACTTTTTCAACTCTATAGGCAATGTCATCTTCAGTAGGCTAGATGTGACTGTTTTGAAAGATGTATTATTTTATAATGGTGTTGCAGGTTTAACACCCAAGCAGAGATTCTGCACACCAATGAATATTATGCAAAACTATTTTACATATAGATTTTTCTTTCATGACTTAAAAAAACCCTACAAAATATAATCAATTATGTAAAGAATACATGCTAAAAAATCTATCTCATTGTCAAAAGCTGTAAGATATGAAGATTGTCCAGAGAGTGGTATAATTTAATAGAGTATTTACAGGATTTGAAATCAATGAAGAGAACAGAGCTCTGTCCCACCTCCTTTTCTATGGTCAAGTTTCTCCTCCTGTTTTGACCACAGACCCCCTTGTCAGAAAACCAATGCATAAGATCCAACTGGATCCGGTATATTCCAGAGAATATTTAGATTCTCTGGAAATGAGTCAAGGAAAGCCACAGGAGAAACAGGGAAGCTGAAAGAACAAATATCACCATTGTTTCCAAAGGGCAGCCATACATTTTTAAGGTTGTATATCATGCTTTGTATAAATGCTCGTTCAGATAAAGAGGTCCAGCTGCTAAATTGAAAAAAGTAATATTAATGATAGGATAAACACGATTTGATTCAATATGATTTCAGAGTGCCATGAAATGGTTCTTAGTATTTAGCATAATGCCTTTCATATTTTAACTACTTATTAAATGTCTGGTGGATTTATAAAATAAGTTATCTCACAGTTATACAAAGGGTTTATCATTCTCATATATGAAAATTCATCAAAGACCAGAAAATATAATAAGGTGGTTTGCTTTCTTAAGTCTTACAGATTTTAAAGGCAAAAGAGATATGAACATAAGTAGTGTCCCCCCCCACCTACTTTATATGTGAGAAAAACAGAGTTCAACGAAATTATGTGACCAGAACACAAGTTTGCAATGCCAAACGCCAGGTACCACCTGTGAAAACAAATTGCTACCAGTTAATCATTTGATTTTGAGCCTCTTTACCGCAATCATTTGTAAAATAAAGAGACTAGACCAGATGAACTCTGGAGTCTCTGTCAGCTTAAAACTTCAGACTCTAATTCTTGATAATAATCCAAATACATTTTGCCAAATGCTTTACATAAAAATAAAGAATATTAAGGAATCCTGAATGGATCCACTGTTAAATATATTTTGATCAAACTAATAACTATTCTTAATATATTTCAGAACAATACCTCAAAATGATTGTGAACTGATAGAGGAAAGTTCCCTAGTATTTCTTTCATATCCCTTAGAGTAAGGTTCTTTTTGAAATTACTTTTATTCAAACAAAGAATCAGAGCGCTAATATAAAAGTGCTGTCTGTAATTTCATTGCCTATGGTTCAAATATTGAGTTCTTTCAAATGAAATGTGAGTGTTTCGAGATTTAAACCAGGTTGATTTAGAATTCATTATTCTAAAATGAATGCCTTAAAATTTAAAATGTATTCAAAATATGTACTGGAGATTTTGTAGATTCTGAGTCAAAGTAATTTGAAACAGAAATTTTGACAAATGAAGATAATTTTTCACATATTTGTCTTGAATAGAGCAGGAGATATTTACAAATATTTTAAATATCTACAGTTCAACTTAATTTCTAATCATTTCATTTGTTAATTCCAGGAATGTTGTAGTACTTTAGGAATATTTTATTTAAAATAAGAGTAGTTTTAAAATTATACTTAAAAGAATAAGCCTCAGTTAACTGAAAAAATACACCTATTGGAAAAGTGGAGCCCTTGAATATGATGGGTAAAAAAATGGCAGTATTGTAGAGTTAGGTCTATTTTCTGTAAAGCATGGAATTTAATATCTAGAACACTGGCATCCTATGAGCACAAATGAACTGTAATGGCTGTTCAGTTTCATGCCTGCAACATAATAGAGAACTCACAGTAAAAAAAAAATCAGTATAACAGACAGAAAGGACTCTAGTTTTAATTTGCAATGGTACCCAACCGTTGTGAACAAGCTCTGTCAACACCATCTGCTCCACAGAGGAAAGTTGCTGGTGATTGCAGCTCTAAGTGGAATCGGTTCTCTCCCACGACAGCAGAAGGTAAGACAGTGACAAGCATTTGAGGGGCTCTTGCTTGTTTTTAAGGTTGATGAGTTTTCTGTTGAAAGGACTAGTTTGTGAACTCACCGGTGCTGATAAACAGAGTCACTGCTGAGGGCGGAAGGAGTCTGGGAGTAAAGCAGAGAAGAGAACAGAGCTCTACTCCCAGACTCCTCAGCTTCCTACACACAACACTTCCAAACAAGTGTCTCTGCCGAGATCTCATTCATGTGATGGCCTGTGCACACAGTGGCAGCTGCAAGTGATACTTTTACATTGTGTATCCCAGCACGAGATACATAAGACGGTTTAAGTACATTGTATTTCATGTTCCCAGTTTATTATTTTGGCAGTATCTAAGCTGGAAGAAATTAAAGTGCTCTCCAGGTAAAGTGATGTAACATTTTTACATTCTCAAATATAATTATATTAATGATGGATCACTGAAATTAATAGTCACTAAAAATTTGACAGTAAAATTGTGAAATAAAGTTGGAAAGACATTAGTTATCCAAACTTGATGTATTTACATTGGGTGAAACACTCAAATTCATGGAAGTGTAGTTTCTGAATCTCTAATATCAGATTGGGGATACCAAAAGTTCTGCAAAGAAAAATGCAGTTTGTGGCCTCTGCTTTAGGAAGGAACTGATTGATTATTACATTGTACAGAAACAAGGGCTTCTATATAATATTTCACAGCTCTAATATACATTCAGAATTTCATCTTTCTGTTTTGTACATCTTGGATTGCATCTTGAAATTGAATTAGATCTTGGAATGTCTAAAAAGCCAAGAAAAAAGAGGCTTTCCAGATCTTCACAATGGTAGGACTGGAGAATTTTTAGAGGTGGCAGTTAGTTTTCTCCTATTTCCAGGGAAAGTTCATAAAATACAAATTACAATTATGGGTCATCAGTTAATACTATCTGTCTGCCACTGTCTGATTCTTACACAGAGAGCAAAATCACTTATTTGTTATGTATATATTGTTTACGTTAACCTATTTTGATGAGGAGTTGAAGGTAAAATTCCCACCTGTAGACTAAATTGAATATATTCTACAGAGAGCAAATTGCCATCTTAAGTAATCTATTAGTTTTGAAAGACTTCACTGTTCAAGTAATACATATGTATACTTATAAGAGATATACATTGATTACAAAATTAACTATCTTCATCTTCTTATGAAACATTTCAAAATTTATTTGTCCATTAAAATATTTATGAGAACACATTATATCTCATGAACCTTCCAAAAAACAGGTTTGAAGTCTTGATCAAATTACTTTTCCTTCAGTTTCTACTTTTTTATTTTTGGGACTAAGTCTCACTCTGTTGCCCAGGCTGGAGTGTAATGGCATGATCTCAGCTCACTGCAACTTCTGCCTCCAGGGTTTAAGCAATTCTCCTGCCTCGGCCTCCCTCATAGCTGAGATTATAGGCACCTGCCACCATGCCTGGCTAATTTTTATATTTTTAGTAGAGATAGGGTTTCACCACGTTGGCCAGGCTGGTCTCAAAATCCTGAATTCAGGTGACCCTCCCACCTCAGCATCCCAAAATGCTGGGATTACAGGCATGAGCCACTGTTCCAGCTATAGTTTCTTCTTTTAAGACCAAAAAATAAGGATTATAACAGCCTATCTCTAAAGGATTTTCTCAATATTAACTGAGTTAACCGAGACAAAACACATAGATTGGTTCTCAGAATATGATGTTACCAATATGTTTTAGCTAACTTGCTTTGTAAGTACCAAGAACTGTGCTAAATTTGGGTAAACCATGGTATAATTAAATTGATGTACTCCCCTGCTTCTCAGAACTTAGAAGTGAATATGAAAAACCAACAGTAGTTACACATTATTACAGCTGTTGGTTTAATAATAAATATTATTTGCATATAAACTCTGTAAAAAAGGAGGAAAGTAAGAAAACATATCAACCACCAGTGTTATAATTTTGTGTGGGTGTGTAAGGGGGGCAGGTACAAGGATGCTCAAATGTAGATCATAGATAATAAAGCATTGCGCGTATGTGATACAGGTAAAAATGTCTATAATTTACAGAAATGAAAATCTATGTTTCATTTGTATGAAAATGAAACATTTTATAGATAATGCAGAGATGAATAATGCTTTAATGTAGTATCTAATCATGGCTATTGCAAGTCCTTCTAGTTTTAAGGTCACAGAATTTTAATATTGTGAGGTGACCACAGGAAGTCTGGATAAAAATGTTTCAGTTAAAACTACAGTTTCTAAAACGTAATGGTATAATTCCAGTAGATGACATTGAGTAAGAGCTGAAGAAGGTTTCAAAAGATCGAAGAACATATAGATCCTTGTAACCAATAAAATCATTATTAATAAATGTTAGTATTATCCAGTTTTTCATGAGGATTAGATGAAATTTACTGTGAAAAATGGAGGGAGAAAATGGTAGGGTTGACTTAGGTAAATAGTTCAATCAAATGGATATCTTGAGCTCACACACTGTGCATAAAGTAAATAAATATATTTCCTGGCATAATATAGAATGATTTCCCACATAACCAATGAAATTCCTATTTTCTTTGCTTATTACTTTGTCCTGAGCGTAGTAATGGCATTTTGCAAGCTGTGCCTGGTTTGTTTTAAAGTGATCTCCGGGCCAGTTTGGAAATATTGAACATATACTACTAAGAAAAAAAAAACTTTAGTTATCTACATGGACTTAGTAATTGTTTTTAATTCACAATTTAGTGTATGTATTTAGTCATGAGACTGGCATGAACCCTGGTACTCAGAGGTACTCCAAAATACATGGTGATGAATCTTGAGAGAGCAATGTGAGAGACCGCATTTTAAAATGTTAAATCAAGTGCACACATGTTCATTTCCTTCTTACCTGGAGGTGGATTTTAGATGCCTAATTGCCAATATATGTGTATTTTTCACAGATAAGGCATTCCTCAATGGCTTACTTGGGAAGACTGTTGAGTTGGCAGCTGTAGCCATTTTTCTGTTGTCAGAAATGAATAAAAATGCAAGGTCTAGGATGACTCTTAAAAACAAAACTTCCTTTTGTTCTTTCATTACACACATATGGATCCTTGGAAAAAGAAATTATTTTCCTTCTGTCTCTAATTAAACTTTTATGTATCCCTGGCCTGCATTAGGCTAGAGAAACAGGGATCTCAAGTAAATGAGATTACATATGTGAAAGCACTTGGAAACTGCAAAACACCATACAATTCTAAGACATCCACAAATAATGTAAATATCATCTTTTTGATGAAACCATCACTATCTTAAAATATAACATATCTTCCTTATAAATCTAATTATCATAACTTCGCAAGTCATTCCTTAAAATCTCGCATAAGTTTCACACCACCAAGAATGTGCTCCAACTATTTCATCACTGTGAAAAATTTCCCTCCTTCTTTTGCTTTTGTAAAATATCTTTCAATAACTATTTAAAAATAGTTATTGACAACGTATGTCTACAAGACACTATTGTATATCCTGAAATACAGAAATGAAGAGAGGAGAAATATTTTTCCCATAGAAAGCCAAGATTATTTTTCCTCCTCCATTTCTTCAAGAGAAAAAAGGAAAGCTAGCATGTTGAAAGATGGCGGGCTGGGAGACAGTGAGGCCAGATGAATTTACAAGAACCAGCAAGTTTCAGCACATGGTTAGCCTGCATGCCAGGGAGAGGAGTGTGGTTTTCATTTTAACTGTAATGGAAATCTACTGGGAGACATTCAGCAACAAAGAACAATGGCCTGATTTATGTTCTTTAAGATGATTCTGATTTTATTAGGACTGCATTTAGACTACAGCAACAGGAATCTTCTGCCCTGAGCCCCATCACTGTAGAAAACTCTGCATAATACAGACACCCAAACAATAGACTTATTAAAGAAGACATACCCTCTTCTGTCTCTAGGCACACATTGAGCAGTCCTGGCAGAAGGCAAAGGTGACCACAAAAACCTGCTCTTGAGGCAAACAAACAATATTTATACCCCAGGGAAATGCTTCTCACATCTCTTGCCCTATGTCCTTAAAACTAAAGGGAACTGAGTTTTAATGCTATAAAAGTTTGTGAGTTGTATCCCTGTCAAAGTTAGAAATATTCATTCACCCCTGCATTGTACAAGGGCAGCAGGCATAGTTAGGAAAGAGAGGAGACAAACATGTTTGCTTGAGGAACCCATTCTCTCAGATGGCATGGATACAAGGGATTTTTGCACACTGAAGTTATCATTGCACAGGAGTGTCCAGCATTCATTTCCTAACACCTATTTATTGTCCAATTTATGGTTCTGGGAATACTTACAAATGAAAACACTATTGTAATTGCACTGTAAGTCAAGGAATATTTTGCAATTTTAAATAAGAACAGCAAACTGTAGCTTCTGGATTAAATTCTGCCTATTTCCTGCTTATATAAATAAGGGGTTTTTTGGACCTACCCACACACTCAGTTGTTAATGTGTTTTCTGTACTTGTTTTGTGCTGTGACAGCAGAGTTCGGTTGTTGCTATTGATACCCTGTGGACTGAAAACCCTAAAATATTTACTATCCAGATCTTTTCATTAAATGTTTCCCTCATCTGTGCGTACATGAAGTGGAAAGCTGATTATTCTAAATGCTTAGATATTTCTTAAGAGATAGTAAAAAAAAAAATAATAATTAGCTGGTTGTAAAGGAGCACAAAGGTATTTTACCAAGAAGAGTAGTAAATAATGACACTTTGTAACTCATGCACAACTGGTAATACAGCTTCATTCATAACATCCCCAGACTGGAAAGAACTCAACACCCTCATCAGTCCAATGGAGAAGCACATTGCAGTATTATATTAGTCTGTTTTTATGCTGCTGATAAAGACATGTCCAAGACTGGGCAATTTACCAAAGAAAGAGGTTTCACAGTTCCACGTGGCTAAGGAGGCCTCACAATCGTGGTGGAAGGTGAAAGGCACATCTCACATGGTGGCAGACAAAAGAACAGCAAGAGCCAAGTGAAAGGGGTTTCTCCTCATACAACCATCAGATCTCATGAGACTCATTCACTACCACAAGAACAGTATGGGAGGAACAACCCCATAATTCAATTATCTCTCACTGGGTCTCTCCCATAACATGAGAGAATCATGGGAGCTACAATTCAAGATGAGATTTGGGTAGGGACATAGCCAAATCATATCAAGGATATTCACAAAATAGAATCCTCTTTCACAATAAAGAATAAATAAATTCCACATATACCCAACAGAATGCATGAATCTTCAAAATGTTAAGCTGAGTGATAATAAGCAAAATAAAGAATTATTGAATGCAAATGACTTTACATTGAATAAAGGAGTCCAATAGTTGCCTGCAGCCAAAGGTCTAGGGAAAGGGACTGAGGACAAAAGGCCTAAATTGGAAAGCTTCTTAACTTCTTTGGCCCCAATTAAAACACAAAGGAAGAAAATCTTTGGTGATTGGACTGATTTTATATAGAGTATATCTAAGCCTGAAAGGGAAGCATACCTGAATTTTGCAAACAGCTATCTCCTTTTCTGACAAGCATTAAAAACTGTTTGATTTATGAGATTCTCTTGTACTATCTTCAGTTGAAAAAGAGTAAGAATAAACATGCAGATAACACAGTGCCTGGAAATATAAACACTGATGGATGTCAGCAGTGACACCCCAATTTTTCTTGAGGATGACGTACCTATCTGCCACCTGTAGCGACTAGGGTCTGTTGACTGCCCTGTGATGCCACTCACTGGCAGTCTCCCTCAGCCTTGGAGCACTGCCTCATCCAGGGTTGTGTCCTCTCCCAGAGGGCCACGCTTGGGCAGTGGCTGGCTGATGAAGGAACATAAAGTCTGGGATCCCTTGCCTTGTTTTGAAAGTCCAGCTGTGGAGGACCAATTTTATTGCATTTTGAACATCTACACTTTTACCTCCCCTCAAGCAGTTCACTTCTATCACAGTGAAACAACTTTCAAAAACACATTAAACCACAAAGTCAAAGAGAATGAGAAATGAAAGCAAGAAATGTGCACAAGATGTTGGAAACTATGAACTCAATGTATGAGTGGTACCTGACTTAGAAAGAGTGAGGAAAGGGAAGTCAACAAGAGACTCCAAGAGATTAAGAGATCAAGCAAGCTGATGTGTATCCCAGAATCTCAGAGGCCTACAAGTTGGAATGCAATTGCCATCAATGGCTAAAATGTGGATTGGGGCTGAGAGCTCAAGGATTAGTTAGAAGACTTTAGGAGATACAATTAGTGTGTAAGATCTCTTTTCCTACCCTGTCATCAAGAATACTACTCTGTCCATCCCCAAAGAGGACTAAATACTTAATCTATGTAGCAGTTTAACAATAGAAGCACTGGACTTGGACCGCTAGCCACGGATTGCAGTGGAAGTGAGATCATTGTGCTATTTTATGAACTATGAGGCCACCCATAACCCCCTTCTGCTCTTGACCTTCTGAGCTCTCTATCAGCACATCAGTGCCTCGTTCTTAAAGAAGGAAATGTAAATTTGATAAAGTGCTTAAGTAATAAAACATACATAAAGAGAGAATGTAGAGAAGCCAAAGGAAATTAACAGAGGAAATTTTCAAAATAAGTACAATAAACTATTTTATCATGTTAAAATATTAACATTTAAAAAAGTAAACTAGACAAACATAAAATTTAGAGAACAGGGAAAATCTATTAGAAATTAAAATAAAACCGAAGATATTGAAACAAATTTCAGCAATATAGTTAGAAGACAAATTAAAGAAGATCTCACAGAAAGCAGACCAAAAGTTAAGGAGGCTTCCAAGAGACACAAAATTTTAATGAGCTTTCTGGAAAGAAAGAACATAAAATGTGAAAGAAAGAATGTCCTTCAAAAATAATTCAAACTCTTCAGAAGGTCTTTGGCTCCACTTAGGATATGAAAAAATTCAAGAGAATATTATTCTAACTAACTGCAAGAATAAAACTAGATGATCTACACAATCATAACTTTTCTTGAGCCTAGCTGAGGTTGAAAGGAAATCAGAAAAATTAATTCCAAAAAGGAACAAGTCTCCTCCAGGATAGAGATCACAAAAATGGTTTTACCTTTGGCAGAACAAAAAGAGAAAAAGTGGCAACTATGCAAATGTTACCTGTTGCAAAAGGTGGACAATTCAGAAAATTCCAACAGAGAAATGAAAGCTAAGAAAGTGTCAAATGGAATAACAGGTGATAAGAAAATGACAGAAAAGTTGAGAGGTTTTTCTTTAGACTTACTAATACCACTAGACAAAACCAGTAAGAAGAAGGTCAAAAAGAAACACAAACCAAAAAATATGGTGGAAAAACTACAGCTACCAAGAATCATGACGATGGTGTAATGAGAACATAATTGTAAATGCAGAAGAAGAGGTTGGGGAGTGGGTGGATAATAGAAGAAACACTTGAAGAGATAATGGCCAAATTTTTTCCCAAATTAATCAAATATATCAATTCCCGACCTAAAAAATTCAGAATACCCAAAGCAGGATAAAGACAAAAGTATATATCATAGTCAAAGTTCTAAAAAAAAAAAAGACAAGAAGAAAATCTTGAAGAACTGCGAGGAAAAGAAAGAAATAGAGAGGAAGGGAAGTAGGAAGAAGAGGCAGAAAGGAAGAGAGGGCAGGGGGAAGGAAGAATTATTTATAGAGAGAAAAATATAAGAACAATACTATACTCTTGTTAGAAAATATACAAGCCAGAGAAAAATGAGTAACTAGTTCAAACAACTGAATATAAAGAAAAAAACCTGACAGCTTATAATTCTATATTGGGGGCAGGGAAAGGTTAAGATACCTTTCAAGTATCAAGGCAAAAAATATTTTTCAAAAAAAAAGAAAACTTGAGAAAATTTCGGGTGAGCAGATTTGCTTCAATAAATGATGGTGTTTCCATCTGACTGTAAAGTGAGATGTACCAGCCTGTACCTATTTTAATGAATAATGTTTGTTTGGCAGTAGCCGTATGCAGTCACTTACGAGTTACCTGTGATTGTGTTTACCCACAACATAAGAGTTGAGTAGTGACAGAGATGTTATGCCTTAAAGAGCCAAAAATATTTTTCTCTCTGGCCTTTTACAGAAAATAAGCAAGCTGACTCTTGACTTGAAGCACAATAGTAACAAGTTGTAATAGCACTAAGTATTTATCAAAGTAAAATGTTTAAAAATTGTAGTACAAAGAATGGAAAGGCTGAATTGGAAGGATGTTGTTGGAAGGTCCTCATATGAGACATTAAGTGGTATAAATATTAATAATAAGTGGACTGTGATACAGACATCACAAATGCTAAATAAATTATGAAAATAATTATGATTGTAGTTATAACTAAGTCAGCAATAAAGATGAATTAAAATACTCAACAATAGGTAACTATTCTAAAAATAGGCAGAGAAAGAACAGAGAACAGATGGAATAAATAGAAGGCAGCAAGATGGTAGATTTAGATCCAATTATACTGCTAATTATGTTAACGACACAGAATTAAAACACTCCCATTAAAAGACAGGTATCCCAGATTCGAGGGAGAAATGCAAGACCCAACTCTATGTTGTCTTTATGAAGCCTACATGAAATATAAGATATAGATAACACAAAAAGAAAATATTTTAAATGATGTATGGAGCAAATAATAATGTAAAACACCTGGATTGATGAAATTAATATTAGACAAAATACATAATAAGGGATATTAATGGGGTTAAGGAGGGACATTGCATGATAAGTAAAGCATAAATTCAACTAGAAGATATAATCCTAAATGTGTATTCACCAAACTACAAAGTTTTAAAACACCTAAAGCAAAAACTGATAAAACTCAAAAGAAAAATAGAGAAACTATTTATTATAGTTGGGGATTTCAATATTATTCTTGTAATCATTAAAAAAGTAGATAAAAGATCAAAAGGATATAGAATACCCAAAACACTAGTAAATATCTTTACTTAATTGATATTTAAGGTACAGTCCACACATACCAATAGCAAAACACATATTTTTTCCAGTATAATTAGAATACTTACCAAGCTAGACCACATTCTCATAATAAATTATAATCATGCTAATTTAAAAGAAATAAAGTTATACAGTATATTCTCTGATCACCGTGGACTTAAACTAGAAACTAGTTATTGATGGATCTTGGAAAAATTCTTGAATATTTATATATCAAACAAGATACTTCTAAATAACAAATGTGTCAAGAAGTCACAAAACCATTAGAAAACACTTTGTTTAGAAATGAAATCCCAACTTATCAAAATCCATGAGACAAAAGTAAAGGTGTCCCTAAAGTGGAGTTTATTGAATTAAAGGATTACACTATAAATAAAAAAGTTTTCAAATCAGTTATCTAATTTTACCCCTTAAGATAATAGAGAAAGAAGAATACATTAAATCCAAAGTGAGCAGAAGAAAGAAAATAAAGATAAATGAGAATCAGTGACTCTGTAAACAGAAAAACAATAGAGAAAATTAATCATACCAAAATCTCATTTGAAAAGACCAATGAAATTGATAAGCTTGTAGCCAGACTGATCAATAGAGAAGACAGATGACAAAAATAACCGATATCAGAAATTAAAGAAGGGAATTCACTAAGATCCTACAGACATTAAAAGGATAATAAGAACATATTAGGAACAACTTGATGAATGAATGTAGAAGCCATCCATACCCCAACAAAACTGGGTCATGTTTCTATTTTCCCAGAGCACCTGTACTTAGACCTGATCCTTTAGATCTTCTTGAATTCCTTGTGTATTGTTTTACACAAGGACATGTGGTTGACCTTATAGTCAAAGCTGGTTCACAGTCACAGGCACATTTCATCTGTTTGGTAAGTGGTGTAGACGGCAAATACATCATTTCTATTCATATTGCATTAATGAGAACTTAACCATGTAGTTCACCTCTAGCTGGGAATCATAGTCTTTATCTGGGTGGCCATGTGCCCTGTTAAAGTTGATGCAACGTCAAGGAGTTTAGTACTAAATGTAAAAGAGGAACTAGAGCTTGAATGCAATTAACAATCTCTGTCATAGCCTTTCATGAATATTCCTCTGGTTAACGAATTTGAAGGCATCATGCCCTTGAGGAAGCTTATTCTTTAACCCAGTAAGCTTGGGTTATGTGACTCTTCTCTATATTCCCATGGCATCCTATACTTATAAATGTTGCTAACACCTGCTGTAGCATTTATGCATCAGTATCTTCCTCTACACTCTAGCATCTGGTAGGTTTACAAACATTTACAGTTGAATATATGTATGACTTGATAAATAATTGATGAGCCTTCTTTCATTTCAGCTGAAGCTTAATAAGTCTCTACTCATTCTCACTCTATTCTTTGGCTCTTACTTTTTCTCACTTTCCCTCCCTCCTTTCTGTAATATTAACCTTCCATGCAGTGATATACATTACAACTCAAATGAATGTTAAGACATCTAGGTAAATATTTGTTAATATTAATCACGATCAAGTGTTAAATAGTTCAATATTGGTGAAAACAAGCTAGGAACAAAGTGAGCTTGAAGTATAAACAGATTCCAAGGAGAATGCATTTAGAATTATTGGAACGAAATCAGAGAGCAATTTAGGCAAAGGGAATTCTCAAAATATTAATATGTTAATTAAGCAATTACTACATTTATTCCATTTCTCATTAAGCATTTATGGAATGACTATCACATACAGGTATGTAGGCTATATAATATATTCAGAGACCTTATTTCATTTTTCTATATGAAGAATCCACCTCTAAGATTTTATTAGAAGTTTTGAGAAATTAATATAAAACAGAAAAATACTCAAAAGTTTTGAAATGATTAATCTTCACCTGGAAATTTATGAATCTCACGTGATTTCTTATTCAAAATCATCTCTATCTTTCTGCGTTAACGATAAATCAGCATTTTCCAATTGTACCAATTGCTTTACGGCTCTAGAAGCAATTGCAAAGGACACAATTGACGGGCTTTCGAATATATCCCAGACCAAAACAATAAAAATAAGTAGAAGAAAGCAATATAATCTTCTGACATTTCCATGAAAATTGAATGCTCTTCTTCCACAAACACCGAAGACCAGTTTCATTATTGAATGCCAAGGATCACATATCCATAAAATACCAAGAGATTTTGCATGTCACTCAGTCACACGGCTGATAACCTTCAAGGAGAACTGCTTTTCAGTGAGATGGAATGCTTTAATGAGCTAATTAGTTAGCTCATGAAGGTGAGCCTGTGACATTACTTATAGAGTTACTCCAAAATGTACCTATTCTGCTGTTACTTTATAATAAATCATCTTACTTTATGAGTCAAACTCTAATATTTACTTTAGAAATGGAAATTCTATTAAGCAGCATTTTTTTTTTTTCTGTATGGCAGGCTATCGATTTTTATGTTGTAGTGATTTTTATTATTTCACTCTGAATTATTTTCTATTTAGTGGAATATAATTAGCTTTACCATTAGTACAAAAAGCTCTAGTCTATAGATCATCTCTGATAATATATCAACGTAGAAATAAACTGAGTTCTGATCATCATGACTGTAAGCTTCCTTGTCTCTTTTTTAGGCTTTAAGTTTCACTATACTCTTAAGGACATGGAGGATGGGAACAATTGCTTTGTTTATTCTGGAACTTCTTAATTATATTACAAAAGACTCAGCACATAAGCAGTATCCAGAAACGAAAGTTGACTAAATGAAATGCTAGTAATGAAAATAAAGACTAATGCATAATTGCCTATAGCCTTTGACATACTAGGAGCAGTCAAGCTATGTGTGGAAGGTAATGAAGAATGGGTAAATACCAGAGAAAAGACAGCTGAGCATCAATAACAAAGAAGCTGGAGGCAGGGGCCTAGATTTCTTTCATTTTATTTTATTATGGAAATGGAGTCTCTCTTGCTCTGTCGCCCAGGCTGGAGTGCAGTGGTGTGATCTCGGCTCACTGCAACCTCTGCTACCTGGGTTTAAGCAATTCTGTCTCAACCTCCTGTATAGCTGGGATTACAGCATGCACCACTATGCCCAGCTAATTTCTGTAAATTTAGTAGACACGGGGTTTCTCCATGTTGGCCAGCCTGGTGTGGAACTCCTGACCTCAAGTGATGAGAATAGAGTTGAATAAGAAGGGAATATTGTATACTTGGGCAGCTGCCCTAAATGGAGTTGTTCTGTCTGGTACATTGTATGGTTGAGAGAGTGTGTGCTGTTTAGCTAGGCTACGGGCTTGATGGGCCACTATCTTTTTAACTCATGACTGCTTCTCATCCACCTTGAATTTTCTAGCGGAACAATCATTAATTGGTCTTTAAGCCTGTGTTGTCAATCCTGTTTTCCCTGGTTCAGGATGCACCTTTTCTTAGAAGGACTAAGTTGTTCTCCATCAACTTGAAGTCTTAGTTAATTTTAAGACAAAGCTTTAGCAACTTCTTTTCAGCAACATCACCCCCAATCTCTTTAGAGTTCTATACCTTATGTGATTCTCTCCACATATATATCCATCATTATACTTTTCCACTCTACATTAAATTTATTCATCAATGCGTTTGTCACAACTGCTGAATAGTGAGCTTCTTAATATCTGGGAACGCATTTCAAGGCATCATGCCCTTGACAAAGTCTTCTCTAATCCAATAAACTTGGGTTATGTGACCCTTCTGATTATTGTAGTATTCTGGGTTCAAAGCATTTCAAGGCCTTGTGCCCTCGAGGAAGTCTTCTCTAACCCAGTAAGATTGGGTTATGTGACCATGTTCTGGTTACTGCAGTAGTCAGGGTTCTCCGGAAACACAGAGCCAATTTGTGTGTGTGTGTGTGTGTGTGTGTGTCTTGGGGGTGTGTGGCTGTAGATATAAATGAAGAGATTTATTCTAGGGGATTGCCTTCACAGTTGTGGAAGTTTATAAGACCAATATCTGATGAAGATGTAAGAAAGAAAGAGCTGCAGTTTGAGTCCAAAGGCCATCTGCTATAAAACCAAGAAGAGCCAATGTTGCAAATGAAGTCTGATGGCCATCTGCAGTTCCTTCTTGCTTAGGGGAGGTCAGCCTTTTTTTCCCTTCAGGCTTTCAACTGATTAGAAAAAGCCCATCCATATTATGGAGGGCAATGTGCTTTACTCCAAGTCAGCTGATTTATATGCATATCTCATTCAACAACACTGTCACAAAACACCCAGCACAATGATATATAATAATGATATATTGATATCATTGATATATGATATGTAATAATGATATATTATTGATATTATCAATGATGTGATATATAATACGGATACTGGACCAATGATATATAATAATGATACTGTCACAGAAACAGCCAGAACAATGATACATAATAATGATATTGAACCAAACATGGGCCCTGCAGCCAGGCTGACACGTAAAACTAACCATTGCAGTGACCATGGTCTCTTCAGTTTCTAATAAAGTGCTTGGCTTTATTAGAAAATGTAGGCACTTGATACATGTTAAATGAAGAAACAAACTGACACTATGGTGCTCTACCAAAGAAAAAATTATCTTTCAGTTCGTAGAAAACAGTGGGGCTACATTGTAGGCAGAATAGGATTGATAGCATAGGTTGAGATATAAATCTTATTAGCAACAAAGACTGATCAATAATAGCCAGATTGTTATTGTGCAGACTAGGAGGAGATTCAGAGAAGAATGGTAGCATTTAGCCCCTGTACTATGGTTGTGCCTTCTGTAGAGGTGTGTATGCTCATAACATAGATATGGATGTTCTCCAGACTCTGTCATAGGGAAGCCTTCTACTCACGTTCCTTCTAAAGTAATCACAGTTAAAGACTTAAATGTGTGCACACCAAAATATTGTAATGTTATGTGAGCTCAATTCTATTGCTACAGGCAGAATGAATCTGACCCATGGACTATATCCTGGCATCAGTTGTTTTTTATACTTCCGAAAGAGCAAGTGAGCATTCACACACTTTAGCCAAAAGTTTTGTTTGTTTGTTTGTTTTGAGACAGAGTCTCTCTATGTCACCCAGGCTGGAGAGCAGTGGTATGATTTCAGCTCACCACGACCTCTGCCTCATGAGTTCAAGCAATTCTCCTGCCTCAGCCTCCTGAGTAGCTGGGGCTATAGCGTGTGCCACCATGCTCAGCTGATTTTGGTTTATTTAGTAGAGATGAGGTTCCACCATGTTGTCCAGGATGGTCATGATCTCTTGACTTCGTGATCTGCCCACCTCAGACTCCCAAAGTGCTGGAATTACAAAAGTGAGCCACCTCACACAGCCAAAAGTTTATTTTTATTTTTTTAACAATTCAATAACTATTACATTTTAAAATGAAAACATGTGCAATCCATTTCTAAATTTAGTGTTAGAAAAATCAATTTTCCATGTAGTATGAAAGACATTTCAAGAAACCCTTCCAGAGTGCTTTTGCATTTTGTAATTCTGCATAATTTATGTTTTAAACATATATGGTATCAAATCATTTTTACTTAATTTTAGTCTTAATTTACTATTGTTTAATATATTAGCTTGTTTAGGGACTTCTTGTTTAAGCTAATAAAAGAAAAAATAAATGTCATGGTCATAATATATAAAATAAATATTTGTATGACATTATATTTATATATTAATAGATTAACTTCTCTTTGATACTTTAAATTGATATATTGTCTTATTAAAAGCAAATTTCATTACTTTTAACAACCCTCTTCTGGCAAAATATGTTATCAATTTCTACCTAACAAAATGAATAAATATAAAATATTCCAAGTTAAAGTTATGTTTTGAAACAGAAATGTGTGGAAAATAAAGCGTTTAACTGGATCATTCATATAAAGAATGCACTCTGTTTCAATTACTTGGGTAAATCTCAGTCTCTTCTTTGAGTTATTAAGATAATTTCAATACTTTACTTAACTGCCCAAAATATAGCTCATGTTCATGTTATATTACGTGTAAACCTTCAGCTCTGTTTTCTGATCCTCACAATTATAACCAACATGGTCTGTTGCATATGATTCTTTCTAAAAATTCCCATAAAATCACACATTTGCAAGTTTGGAAAATACCTCAGAAAAAAGACTGTATAATGTACTGTATAATTTTTAAATTGTTGCTTCAAGAATTCCATAAATGAAAGAACAAACTTCTGAAATATCTATAGAAATGGAAAAGTCAGTCGTTCCGACAAACTTCACTCATCTCAGGTGCTTCCAGCTCTTAAGAAGTTGTTCTTCATCAAAACTCTTCCTTCTCCATTAATCTACTTTTAGTTCTAGGTTTGTTTTGGAGTGGGGGTTACCACTCTTATCTTATCCAAATTTATACCTTGGGGAAAATGGAGTCACTTTAGAGTCCACTAGGAATGGAATTCCATTTCTGCTGATTGAAAGGAAGAGCTCCAGAGGACAGACACATCCTGTTTAGTCTCAGAATGAGTAGAACCCAGAAACTAAATGATGTAAACAAAATAATAATAATAATAATAAGAAAAAGGTGGGGCTTAGGGATGCCTTTGATTAAGCCAATAATAAGGATTGGATGAGAATTAGGAAGAAGCCAGGGATATCTGGGATTGTGGCTTCCAACCCAATTGAGTACTGCAGCTGAGGGTTCTGCTGAGTGTGAGCCTATGCAGATGTGTTGAGATTACTGAATGGTACAGAGTCAAGATAAATTGCTATTTCTATTACTCCTCAGTTCTGAATCTAAGAGTTTCAGATCAACTCAGTCTTATCGTTGTTCTGCTGAAATCTGCCCTACTTTTAAAATGGTCTCTTGAAATTAGCGTAGGGATTGACTGACCACTGTGAAGTTGTGCTATTATTTTAATTGATCAAGACACTACACTCCGATAAGGGTGTTTTTTTTTTTTTTTTTTTTTTTTTGGTAACTTATTTGTCTTATACTGAGCCTGCGATCAATTATATTCTGAAAAATGTTGATTCTTTTAGGATTCCTATTTTAAGACTTACATTTTTTTCTGCATTAAATTTAATCCTGCCAGATTTGACCCAATATGCAAAACTACAGAGACTGTTTTAGATTCTGTTAACCAACTTGTTATCTCTCCTAGCTTTATGTCATCTAAAATTTTGATAAGTACCTGTAATAACTGGCAGAAAGCTCATAGCATATTTGCAGTAGTTTCTTTCAGCACAGGATTTTCTCTCAATATTATTTTCCCTATATTATTTAGACTTTTTTCAGGTTTAATGGCTTGTCATATCCTGTTAATACAGTCCTTTTAAGAAATAATAATTTCCCAGATATTTAAAGAAACAAATAATCATTTATATGCTCCTAACCATTTACTTTCTATAATTTAGTAGAACATATACTTTTGTACAGTCTGGAAATAATAATTCATTTAACCCTTTGTGGTAGGTAGGTACTATTCTTAACTCCATATTAAAAATGAGGAAATTGAGGTACAGAGAAGGGATGTGACTTGCCCAAGGTCATAAATTGCAGTGTAATTTCATCCAGGATACCTTTCTTCAGAGCCCAAGTTCATTAATCACTGCTCTTTGCTGACTTGTACTTGATCATAATTGTTAAATAAGATGAATTTAGGGAAGAGCCCCAAGGTCTGCTTCTAAAATATCTCCATGTTGGATGAAGCAGATGTACTACTCATCAATTTCTAGCTCTCTTCCTTTGACCAATTACAAAGCCATTGGACCAAATTCTCTCTCTGCTATTCACAACTTGTCCACTTGTTAAATGCTTCCTGAAGATATGGAGAAGATAGTTCTTATGGAGAAGACACTTCAGAATTGTGAAGATACTTTCTTAAGTATTTTCAGGTCCATAATCCTTTCAAAATGGAAACAAAGCTAAACTGCTGCTACATTATGTTTCATTAATGCCAGAACTTACCTCTTTTCTTTAAGTGGTCAGATACCATGATCATCAACTAGCACATTGTAAGCACTGAATTAATATTTGATGAATGGATGAATCTGTTATAATTTTAATTCAACACACACTTTTAAGTATTCTTAAGAAATTTTCCAAGCAGAAAATATTAATAAATACTATGATTGTTTCATTTTTTCAAATATCTTTCATAATAGAAGGTAATCTTTTCCTGAATCTAATCTGTTGCAATATATTGTTTGAGTTGAAATCTAAAATAACACAACAAAACAAAACAAAAACTACAAAATCATCCTTACACATGCTGGATTTTTGGAAAAAATAAAGAGGAGTATTTTAATGATCTTTTTAGATAATTATGGACATTTTTCTTGAATACTACATTGACACACAGCAATGTCTTAAATGTTATTCGCAATGTTATGTGGAATATGAAGCAATATCCACAAACTGTTCAAATTCAGTTCTATTTCGATCCATGGGTGTACTTTCTACTTTTACATATGCATGCTTGTGCAACATCATTTGAAAAGAATTTGTTCACTCAGTTATGCAGATTTTCTAAATGTTGACATATTTCATACAATAACAAAAAAAAATCATTTGTAAACATTGCAGTCACCACAATAGTCTCTACGTATTAGGAAGCTGCCAAGCTCACAGAGGCAGGTGCAAGTTTTCCAAAATTAAAAGTTCTGCTTACAATCTTTAATTTTATTCTTGGCAACAAACACTGTCAGTTGCTTTTCTTGAAGTGACCAGCTTCCTTCATTCACTTTTGACAAAACGTTTTGTAACTAATGAATTCTACGTAGCTATTGTTTGTCTGTCAGTATTTATTTTGCATTAAATTGTTGTTCCAGTAAAAACACAGCTAGTTCAGCTCCCAATTCAAATGATTGCACACATGCTCTCCTCCTGCCATCCATCAAACCTGGATTTGAAGCAGAGTTGTCTTAAGTGGACTTCCCATCTGTCATAGTAAATTTTTAAAAGATGTGTGTTCCAGGCTAATAAGTAATAAAAAAGGTAATAAAAAAAACTTTAACATCATTCTCTTTGGTACTGTTTGAGTGTGTAGCAGAGAAATATACAGTGACTACTTGCATAGCCTAAAGCTACTACCTTAATAAGTGCTGATACAGTTTGGATATATTTGTCTTCTCCAAGTCTCACATTAAAATGTTATCCCTGAGGTTGAAGTTGGGGCCGAGTGGGAAGTGTTTGGGTCGTGGAGACAGATTCCTCATAAATGGCTTTGTGCCCTGCTGGTGGTAATGAGCGAGTTCTCACTCTGTTGGTTCACAGGAGAGCTGATTGTTTAAAAGAGCTTGGCCTACTCCTCTTCTCTCTTGCTCTGTCTCTTACCATGTGACACGCTTGCTCCCCTTTCACTTTCTGCTGTGAATAGAAGTTTCCTGAGGATTCTCCAGAAGCCAAGCAGATATTGGTGCCTTCCTGGTACAGCCTATGGAAGCATAGGTTAAAAAACCTCTTTTCTTTCTAAATGACTCAGTCTCAGGTATTCCTTTAGAGCAATGGAAAATGGACTAACACATGTGCTAAATCATCAGCTGTTTAACTCATACTCCTTTTACACTATTGGAGCAAATGTCAACATAGTTGTTACTGGATATGTCATGAGATTCAGTAAAGTTATTCAAAGCTAAGTATTGCAGCACCACTTTTGTTTTTTTCCAAGCATTAACCCAAAAGCAATCTTCTTCAATGATAGTTGGTGCTGATACTCTGGTGTTAGGTCTAAAATTAAGGCCCAATATAACTTCTCCCTTCACATATAGTGGAATCAGGAAGGCCTCCTATGATGTCACTGCAAGTTTCTCTCCCTGTTCTGCTCCCATGGATAAAGCCTCTTAGCCATACAGCTTCTTTGTCTAGGAGGTCAGGTGAAATTCCTGAGTAATAAATTTTCGTTCTCTGTTAGCATGTGAAGTTATTCAGACCAGACAATTGCATCCCCACTGTGGGAACCAGGGGTTCCCCAAACCCTCAACACTACAAAGCCACCTCCCACAACCGCTGCTTGTTCATTCCATTCCCCAGTACAACCCCAGTGGCTCTGCATGGTGTGACATGTTTTTTCCCCTGGGCCATGTACCTATGTGACGAATACACTGCTGTTTATCTTGTCTGTTCAGTATCAGATGTTGATCCCCTATGTTCAGTAGCAGGTGTTGTGAGTATGAATGTATTAGTCCATTTTCATGCTGCCAATAAAGACATACCCAAGACTGGGTAATTTCTAAAGGTAAGAGGTTTAAGGGACTCCCAGTTCCACAGGGCTAGAGAGGCCTCACAATCATGGCAGAAGATGAAGAAGGAGCCAAGGGACATCTTACATGGTGGTAGACAAGAGATCATGTGCAGGGAACTCCCATTTATAAAACCATCAGATCTCATGAGACTTATTCACTATCAGGAGAGCAGTATGTAAAACCACTCCTGTGATTCAATTATCTCCACCTGGTCCTGCGCTTGACACATGGGGATTATTACAGTTCACAGCAAGATTTGGGCATTCATAGAGCCAAACCATATCAGTGGCCATCCCCATAATGCTTGGTGGGGAATCTGTCCCCACCAATGGTGTGAATTAGAGGCAGTTAATACAGATGCCAGATGAACACAGGCAACTCCACAAGTTTTTGAGGCAACTCCACAATCTATAGATTCAACTGTTTGTAAAGAAAATATTTGCAAATGATTCATCAGAGACGGGATTAGTCATCAGAACATACAAGGAGTTCAAGTAACTTGACAGCAAAAACCAAGTACCTGATTTAAAGGTGGGTTAAATATTTGGATAGATATTTCTCAATAGAAGACATACAAAGGGTGCCAAGGTATATAAAAATGCTCAGCATTTCTAATCATCAGAGAAATGCAAATCAAAACTATAATTAAATGTCCTCTAACCACAGTTAAAATGGCTTTTTCTGAAAGACAGGCAATAACAAATGCTGGCAAGGATGTAGAGAAAGGGGAACCCTTGTACACTGTTGGTAGGAATGTAAATTAGAACAGCCACCATGAGGAATGGTTCCTCAAAAAACTAAGGAGGTCCCTCAAAAAACTAAAATTAAAGCTACCATATTATCCAGTAAACCCCCTTCCATGTATATATGTGAAAGAAAGGAATCAGTGTATCAAAGAAATGTCAGCATTCATATACTTATTGTGGCATTATTCACAGCAGCCAAGATATAGAATCAACCTAAATGCCCATTAATTAATGAGTGGATAAAGAAAATGTACTGTACATACACAATGGAATATTATTCAGTGTTCCAAAAGAATGCAGTCTTGTGATTTGCAACACCATAGATTAAACTGAAAGACATTTAGCGATATAAACCAGGCATAGAAAGACAAATTTTCCATTTTCTCACCATACCTGGGAGCAAAAATTTTTACAAAGCAAACTCCTGGAGGTAGAAAATAGAATAGTAGGTACCAGGTGCTAGTAAGGGTAACAAAAAATGTGCTATTAAGTGGGGATGTTTAATGAGTACAAAAATACAATTGGATAGAATGAATGAGATCATTTACTCAGTAGCACAATAGGTTGACTATTGTTAACAATCATTTATTATATATTTTTAAATAATTAAAAGAGTAGAATTGAAATGTTCCTAACACAAAGAAATGATAAATGCTTTAGGTGATGTATAGCACAATTACCCTGAGGTGATCACTTGATCACTACACATGTGTGCACGCATCAGAATACCATATGTTCCCTGTAAATATATACAATTATGTATCTACCCATGATAATTTTATGAAACATAAAATTATAAGATTCTATTTTGTGTCACTTCTACTAGTGTCTCTATCACTTTATGTACTCATTTACTCGGTCATTGTTGGCCATGAAAGCATGAAGAAATTCTACTTAAAAATGGTAGAATAAAAGTTTTGATGCTAGGTAGAATGCAGTGGGTCACTCCTTGCCAACATTTCTATATGCAATATTTACATGTGATGGGAATATATAGTTCGTCATCTACAACATCTGCATTGTTTCCTGCATAATCTGCATCCACACCGAATAACCATGACCAGAACTCCCTAAATGGATATGGAAGACTTCAGGGTCAGGTTGTTTTTAAACATCCAGAGATGGTTGATGAGTTCACAAAACTTAGACCATGATAGGTCCATTTCTTCCTAAGATGGAAAACCAACATAACCACTGCTAAATATAAATAGCAATTTCTCATTTATTTGGAAAATGAATGTATCTGATGCCACATCATATATGAACTTTCATAATCACATCAGATATATACATCAAATTTTCTCCCATCTGTCAATTTAAAAAGTATAAAGCATTTAGGTATTACTTGAGAAACTGAATTCTTACCATTGGTAAGGAAAGGAAACTTTCCTGCAATTTCATATGCTTACTAACAACCTTTGTTAATAGTTAATAGTATTCAATTTTGAAATAATTGTGCTTAGAGCCTTCTTAATCTCCATGTAGAATATCAGCTGAATAATTACTCACTTTCAATACGTTAATGAGGACCTTGAAAGACTGCTTAAATGAAAGGTGAATGAAGGCCTCCCCTCCACGATCTGTCCCACTGACCCACAGAGTGTTAGAATGAATAGTTCTTAAAGAATAGGTCAGTTTGAGCCAGAAAGAAAGAATTGTATTTGTAAGTTAATTGTGGGTTCAAAAGGAAAGGGGTCATGGCATGGTGTGTCAAATTGGCTGGGCCACAATCCCAGTTATATAATCAAACTAACTGTAGGTGCTGAAATAAAAGGGAATTTGCAAATGTAATTAAAGTTCCTAATTAGTTGGTTTTGTGTAAAGAAAATTATGCTGAAAAGTCAGAGTGGGCCTGAATTAATCAGTTGGAAGGCCTTGAAAGCAAAGCTGGGAATACTCAAGAGAAAGCAAAAAGAGTGTCTATCAACCACAGCTTTCTTTGACTCATGTCACTAGAGTTCCCACTGCTTACGATCATTCCTTCCTGGCTGTCTCTATGGAGTTCAGACTTGCTTATCTAGCTCCTAACAACTGTGTAAGACAGTTTCTTGTAATAAATCTTTTTATATGTGCATGAGTGTGTGTATATATTGATCAGGATATGTATATATCCTACCAAGTTGACTTCTCCGGTTGAATCTATGGAATCTGGTCTAAGTTGTGATGATAAATTTTCTTTGAACACCTACTCTAAAACTAACTGAAGCAGTCTGATATACATATCTCAGATTTGTGGTTTGCTTTTTGTTTGAGAAAGATGGATGAGTTTAGTTTATTGGTTTATTTTGAACTCTGGCCTTTGATAAATTTCTGTAGGACTTCTAACATATTAAAGAGCTTTGAGGTATCCTGAAACAATTCTCTTAACCCAGAAGTCAATGTCTGACATCTAATTTTGCTCAATCAGGATTCATTTAAAGATCATTTTAAACAGTCAAAAATCTGATTTCATGAGATTAAAGATTAAACCATTATGTTATCTAAAATAGTAAAGCCATCATTGGAATTTAAAAAATAAAATTTACCTAATTTGTCAGTCAATGGCAATTATTTAATTATTATAATTTTGATAATTTCAAAGTAATACATACTCATTTAAAAAGTAGATAGTAAGTATGAATTATGAAAAGGGAAGAGCAAAATTATATACCATGTTTTTCATATATCAGCTTAGCAAAATTTTAAGCTTACTAATAATAGTTTGTATTGGTGATGATACAAATTATTATTACATGAGAATTTTCATAGCCTGGTAAGAAATTATTGTGATCATTTTGATGGATAATTTTACAGAGCAATGTAAAATTTCAAATACATATATACTGTGACTAAAAGATTGAATTTAGGATATATATTCTCGAAAAACACTCACACAGGTATGCAAGGAGGCACAAAGAAAGAAATTTATTGTAGCATTATATGTAATAGTAGATAAAATGAAAACAATATAAATGTATGCTTATATGGATGACTTAGTAGTTTCATCTACAGATTTTACAAACCTTTTAACCCCAAAAATCTTACTTGTATAATGAAATTCTTAATATTTGTAAAAACCTGGAAGTTCCCTCGGGAAATTTCCATGTCCCACTGACAAATAATTAAACAATTTGACCCTTATTTGATTTTTCTAATTATTATTATTATTATTATTATTATTATTATTTTTGAGACGGATTTTCGCTCTTGTTACCCAGGCTGGAGTGCAATGGCACGATCTCGGCTCACCGCAACCTCCGCCTCCTGGGTTCAGGCAATTCTCCTGCCTCAGCCTCCTGAGTAGCTGGGATTACAGGCACACACCACCATGCCCAGCTAATTTTTTGTATTTTTAGTAGAGACGGGGTTTCACCATGTTGACCAGGATGGTCTCCATGTCTTGACCTCGTGATCCACCCGCCTCGGCCTCCCAAAGTGCTGGGATTACAGGCGTGAGCCAACGCACCCAGCCTCTAATTTTTATTTTTATATTTACAATACCATTTAGAAGGGATAGTGTCAGTAGCTGCAGAAGTAACAAGTTTGTTTCAAAATTGGAGTGGATTTATTCTACATTGCTTTTAGAGAACATCCTTTCACCTGCTATATCTTGCACCTTGACTCATGCAAAGACACACACTACAAACACTGTGTTTTCATACAGATCAGTGCTTCTTTTGGTGAGAATTTAGCATGTTCCTGAATTGTTAACATGCAAACATGTGTCATTTTCTGTACATGTATCTTTATATTCTTGTCTTGGTCATGTCTGTTATTTCTTTGGCCTATTACAGAGAAAAATGGAACCTCACAAATACTCTTATCCTATCAGAAGAACAAGTATATGCACATCTTGAGGCTTTCTAATAAGTTTTAATTGTTCTTTCAATTAAATGTTCTGTCAGTTTATTTGTTCTGTCTCCCACTAGAGAAAAGTGGGAGATTTTAAAAGCGAAATGTTAGACTGACCCTGTGGCTTGTCTATGTATTTCCAGTATGTTCTTCACGCTTTCTACTTAGTAACAGCCCATCAAGTTTAGTGGTTGAGTGAGTTATTTATGTAAAACTGAGTAAGAGGTACATAGAAGATTGTTTGTTTTTAAATAAAATTAATAGTCCAGTGTCTCTTACTCCTTTGACTAAAGGATAAGTGGTACTAATTTTCAGGCACAATTTTGTCAGAGGGCTGGTGAACTTCATTATTCTTTTATAAGCAAAACTGAGCTATTCTTTGTAGTTGTGGCTATGCAAAGAGAAAGAGAGATTGATTCTTTGTTTAAATAACCACACACTGTATTTTTCAGTATGTCTTATTCTTCTTCACCACAATTGCAGAGACGTAGATTCCAATAAGGATTATATAAAATAAATAAGCTAATATTGGATGTACACTGAACAAAGTCTATACACTTGTTTCCAGCAGATCTAAATAGGCTTACTTTAACTTAAGTCACATTAATTTGAAAAAATTTACTGTTCTACTTTGTGGAGCTCAGTAAGTATTTAAGAATTAAATTCCTATAATTAACACAAATTTGAAATAAATTATTGGATAGCGCTGAAATGCATTGTTCACAAAAAATGAACTTGAACAGAAGAAGAAGATCAAACATCCAGTTATAAGGACATTGTGAAATGTAGTAATTGTGCAACAAGTTATCAGTACATCAGACAAAGAGTAATTTCTGTTTCAGTACGAAAGGCTATTAAGGCATGTATGTTTATGCAAATTTCATTTATTCTGATAAAGGCTTTAATTGTACTTATTTAAAAAGCTAAACTAGAGAATTTAACAATTTTTATAAAGGTAATAAAAACAAACATTTTTGTGTGAAGGTGAACTTTAAGTAATTTTGAATCAAACGTTGAAAATGTTATTTAAAATTGAACAAAAATTGGTTTTGACATATTAAAGAATTTACAATTAATATTAGATTATTTGCCTTTTTAATGTCAGCTAGCTTAATGTATTATAAATGTACTGTTAAGAGAGAATGCATGAATAAGAGTTATTAAATCAATATTGCTTCTCTATCTCAATTTAACAACACATTAACAATAAATGCGCAGCTGCTCTTAGTAGTTACCTTCTTTGAAAAGCATTACCATGGAAAGATTATTGAAGCATTTAATCAAATGCTAACAAGGTAGCCTTGGCAGTGAATGAAACTGTAATCCATTTGCTTAAAACCACCTTCATTAAATAAGTCTTTACTAACCTTATTTTCTACAGATATTATATATCAAAAATCATATTCACTGGAGAAATAAAGGCTGACTTTTGGCCTTAAGGACTTTCTTTAGAAGGAAAGCAATTATCCATTGACAACACACATAAAGAAATAACCAACCTTTGAACCATCTTTAACTTAAAAATCCAGAGCCCTCATTACCAAACCGGTTATACCAATCATGTGAATTAGTTGGACATAAAATCTCAGGGATTAATAGAAACTAAAATTTTAAATCGAAACCAAAATTTCGGTTTGGGACAGTATATCTTTAATCACTTTATTTTAATGACCTTAAAGTTACTGAAGGAAATTATATTGATAGTTTATTTTTAAATATTAGAAAATATTTTTATTATAAAGGTAAGTGTGTTTAATGTAGAAAAGTTCAAGGTATACAAAAAGTACAAAAAAGTAAAAATAACCCTTAATCCAACTATCCAAAAAGAAAATCAGTTAAAAATTATATTTATACACTTTCAAATACACACACACAAGCGCACGCACACACACACACGCACACTGAAATGGTTTTCTACCCAGTTCTCTCAGTGTGAGTAAAAGGTTAGCACTACTGACATATAATTAACACTTTATAAATGTTAATTAGATTGATGGTGGCTACTTGATTTAAGACCCGGACCTAGGCTCTTACATCTTGGCTACTATATCTCCCATTGTGCAAAATGTGTTTAGAAGCAAAGAAAATGTTTACCAGGGGCCTCAGAGATCATATCCTATCATGCCATAATGTAACAGTCTCAGGCACCATACACGAATGTTTCTGGACCATGCAGTTAATTTAGAGTAGAGCTCAAATAATATGGTTTGGCTATGTCCCTATCCAAATCTCACCTTGAATTGTCATAATCCCCATGTGTCCAGCATGGGACCAGGTGGATAATTGAATCAAGGGAGTGGATTCCCCCATACTGTTCTCATGATAGTAGTAAGTCATACAAGACCTGATGGTTTTATAAAGGGCAGTTCCCTGCATGGACTCTGATGCCTGCCACCAGGTAAGACATGACTTTTCTTCTCCTTCGCCCTCTGCCATAACTGTGAGGCCTCCTCAGCCACATGGAACTGTGAATCCATTAAACCTCTTTCCTTTACAAATTGCCCAGCCTGAGTACAGACTAATACACCAAACTGCATTTCAGGTCTATCCTGAGCCCAATATGTGTGTATTTTCTTAAAATACACATTTTTCAATATAGGTATATGCTGACATGGTATATGCTGACATTATTTCCACAAAGATTTTCTGGTTATTTATGTTTTTTCTAAAAATCTGACTGGAAATTCAAGTTTTATTTTTTCTATTGTATTATTATTATAATAGATACATAATAGTGATGCATATTTATGGGATATATGTGGTATTTTGATACAAGCATACCATGTATAGTGATCAAATCAGGATAGCTGAAATATTCATCACCTCAAGCATTCATATGATTTCTTTGTGTTTTGAACATGCAAACTTTTCTCATTTAGTTATTTTGAAATCCACAACAAATTATTGTTAATTATAGTCAACCTATTGTGCTACCAAACGTGAGATCACTGAAGCTGAGCTGATGGAGATAGATTGTAGAATGATGGTTGCCAGAAGCTGGGAAGGGTAATGGGAAGGGGAATAAAGAGGAGATTCCTAATGGGTATGAAAATACAGTTAGAGGGAAGGAAAATCAAATTTTCTGAACATAAGGAAAAAAAACCTTCTGTCATGATCTCTCCCACTTAGTTTTGGAATAGCAGCATGACCTGTTGAGGAGACATAATCCAGTGATCCCATAAAAGTGGCAATAGAGCAGTAGTTGCCTGCAGTATGTGTAAAGGAAAATTCCTATAATTCACATTTTTATTAAGCTGCAAAAATGAAATCTATGCTATTGTCATAGATACAATTAAACTAAGTATGTTCAACAAATTCTCCTCACTAGGCACCAGCAAAAGCTTAGTAATTTACCTAAGCAACCAACTAAAAGAAAAAGGATTAGAAAGCTAACACTTCTGAAAACAGAAAAACTCCAAAGGGTGGTGGGCGGGGTTAGCAAAACAAACAAACAAACAAACAAACAAACAAAAACCTCAAACCATGGAAAATAGACATCAGAATGCATGTGCATGTGAAATACTTGGATATTGAGAATTGTGCCCATTCCTGCACAAGAAATACTTGATGGATTAGGAAGTGAAATACTTGTCCATAAATTATTTTTTAAGGTGTATCATGTACAGAATAGCTCTGTGACAGAAATACTAAAATATTCACATTTTTGCTTTTTCAAAAAGTGTCCTTAATGATCTCCATTGTTTTATAGATTTTTTTGAATATTCCCGTTTATGAGTATAGTTACGTGATTTTGGTATGAAGAGATAAAGTATTGATTTGCCTAAATACCTGTAGGAGCTTTCTAGTTCCTAGCTCTACTAAACAATACCACCTTACAGAGTTTTAAATATTATGCTCTTTATCAAAGTTTTAGTTACTAAATTAGAATGACTGTGATAATACTTTTGTATACTTGTTTTAGGTAATACTCAAGCTAGAAAACAAACAAAGAGGCTCTATATGTCTCAAAGACTGGAACCAAGTGCTCTTTATTTTACATTTTCTCAGTACCCAGCCTCGTTCTAAGTAAATACATAAATGCTGCCTGACCGAATAAGTAAATCAATACTTTTTAAAGAATATTATGTGTTTTCTTTACAAGGCTGGGCTGCATCTGGGCACTCAAGTGATCCTTTGATGATGTTTCATCAAGGCTTAAACATTCCAATTCTAACCTAAACAATACTGACAATCTAAGATTCAAGATAAAGTGTCTTTGGCTTTTTCTCTTTCTAGCATTAGTTTAGTTCCATCAGCACTTTGATAATCCTAAATTTTATGCTTTCGAATTCAGTCCTCTATTTTTCCCTTTCCTGCTTCTTATCTTTAGAGTTAATGTTATACATTCCATATACTTTCCTCCTCCTCTCCTTCCCTGTCTTCCTTTTTTCCTCCCTTTTCTGTTTTAATCACAAAACTTTATAACTTCTAATTCTATTTATATTATTTTATCAAGAATAACTACAGATACAGTTTTATGCCATAAAATTTCTGCACTTGGCTATACATTCAAGTTTGCAATTCCTATAAGGCATCTAATAGTGCTCTCTAAGGATGCCATGTTTAAAAACAACTGTACTACATTTCTGTTTTCTTTCAGGATGCTAATTTCTGTCCACCTAGAAAAATCTATCTCAAAAATTAAAATGTTTAAAATAAATTTTAACTTTTAAAATTTTTATTGGGTAAAAAGATATGAAATGTTTCTGATTATATTGTTCAGTTTTCTTTATTTTTCTTGAAATTCATGAAGTGTGAATTCTACAGTGTGTAGCACACTCTGTGAAGACATTTAATGATAAAATTATGAATTGAAATTAGTCTCTCATAATTGTGAAAAATATTTATTTAGATGTTTAAATATTTTACATGTTTTATTAAGATAATTAAGTAGACTTTCCAAGTTTTTCATCTTCTAGATATCATAAACATTGTTTTACTGAGTATATTTTGGGGATATGCCTATTCACCTCTTTGTTGCATATAAGGTTTTTTTGCTCAGAAAAATGTGTAATTTATCTTAATTTTTATCTTATTTTTACAAAGAAAAGAGTAATACATAGGAATTTTTAAATAATCATTTTTCAAATGTTGAGGACACTACAAAAGTATCTGTAATAGTACTATAGGAAAGACAGTCCTTTTGTCTAAATATAAAATAGTGCTTTAAAATTGGATACATCTCTGATGTCTCAGTAATTTGGGATTTCTATCTTTTCTTACAAAATTCCCTAAGACAATCTGAAAAGGAAATTCTAATGGAAATTGAATATTTGCACTGGATCAAGACACAAGGAAGTATAGAGTAAAAATAAAATAGAATTATGAATACATTAGAGATTTGAGTCTATTAAATAAACCTATCACAGAGAACAAAAGAAAGACATTTTGAAGCTGACATCACAATGTCTTTAATTCGGTTATTGTAGGGATAAATAGTGAGAACTACAAAACATACTTGCAAGAAAGATAAAAATGTAAGAAAAGAGAACTCACCCTGGATGTGTATGAGCTGTAATACATCCTAGAAAAATTTCAACACTTCGCTCGTAAACTGACAGATCCTGACTTAGTTGTAAACTCTGTGGGAAAAGCTCTTGGTGTCATCCCAGATAGATCAATGAAAATATTTCCTCCACATCCTTCACATTTCAAATCTCATCACAAGCCCAAGATGTTCTTCTATGCCATATTAAGCATGTTTCTAGTTCCTGGAAACTTAATGCTTTGACATGTGCCCTACATGTGCTGGACACATTTGCTCCAAACAATGCCACTAGTGTATACCTGTGTCACTTTGTATAGTATGAGTCTGTTGTCATGCTGCTAATAAAGACATACCCGAAACTGGGTAAATTATAAAGGAAGGAGGTTTCATGGACTCACAGTTCCACATGGCTGGGAAGGCCGTGAGGACTCCCCAGCCATGTGGAACTGTGAGTCCATGAAACCTCCTTCCTTTATAATGTGAAATCATGGCAGAAAGCAAATGAGAAAATCATGGCATTAAACCTCTTTCCTTTATAATGTGAAATCATGGCAGAAAGCAAATGAGGAGCAAAGGCATGTCTTACATGGCAGCAGGCAGGAGAATGCTTGTGCAGAGGAACTCTTACTTATAAAACCATCAGACTTCATAAGACTCATTCACTACCACAAGAACAGTATGGGGGAAACCAGCCCCATGATTCAATTTTCTACACCTGGCCCTGGCCTTGACACATGAGGATTATTTCAATTCAGGGGAGATTAGACTAAGTTTCCTTCAATGTCTCCTTCTAATTGTTGAATAATTATTATTGATTTTCCTCAGTCACAGAAAATTAGAATCAGTATCCAAGAAAAGATAATATTTATGTCAGCAAAGTAAATTATGGAGAACACAAAAAGTGCTCAAATTACCCAAATACAACTCACAAAGTAGTGAAAACTGTTCCTAAAGAGGAATATATATCTGAAGAAAAAGTTACAATATTGTGTACAGTGATAGTCTGTATTTAAGAAAGCAGGAAAACCTAATTCTCTCAAATATACATTAAATTTTCATGTAAAATACATTTAAGATTTCACTACTTAAAGGTAAAATATCCAGTAATATATTAAAAAAAATAAAACGGAATCGCCCTATATCCTGACAATACTGGCTAAATGTCCTCAATTTCAGAAAGAAGCTAACATATTTTATACAGGCTGTATTATAATATGAATTATAAATGAATTCCACAAACCATATGTTATCATTCTCATTAGGTTGCAAAGTCTTTCAGGGAGACAGTCTTATAGCTATATTATTTATTAGTTGTTTCATTTATTCAGCAAATATTCAACATTAATAGTGCAATAAACACCAAGCTAAATATGACTGATAACTGAATGAGACTCCATCAGGCCTACTCCTAGCATTTGAGGCATCTAAAACAAGCGTGCAAATGGAGAACCAAACGGTATGTGTAATTACTTAAAATTATACATTAAATTGATGTAAGTAAGGATTATCCTCTTATCTTGAAAAATATTCCTTCCAAGGAATTCAGAAAGCCAGGATTCCACATAATACTCAGACTTTCTTATCAGAATTTAATGGCCAATGCAGACCACCTGAATCCTAGCCCCAGTTCCATCCTGCAACTCATGAAGTAGTTTCCACATCACTGAAGAGACCCTTACTCTAAATATCTCTTGGTCCTCGGAGTGTGTACACGTTAGTATTCTGACCCCAAGCAGACAAACTTAGGGAGATTTGTTCAGGTTCTGGAAATGGGTTCAGTGCAGTTGTGACAGGGAATACCGGGTCCTAGGCAGCTGGAAGGTGGAAAGAGGGTGTGTTCTGTATCATCATAGTCCTGCAGATCCCTGAACTTTTTTCAGAGTGCAGAGCACTAACCATTACACCATGGAACCTCGCGATTGATCCCTGAACTTTTCAAGAGGCACAGATAGAAGAACACAGTGAAGGAGGTGGATAAACAGTGGGGCACAAAGCTTACAGTCCTTGGAGGAAAAATGAGGTGAAATCAGCAACTGCAGATGATTGTAATGATACTTTTGCTAAAAAGGAAATTAAGGAAACTAGGCACAAGAATTTAAATCACAATATAAAGAATCTAAGATGGAATCCCAGAAGAGGTGAGATATTTGTATATACTGTTTAGCCTCAATTCTTAGTACTTGCCAATAGGGATTAAGTATATTTTTAATGCTATGGGATAACTGTTTACTAAACAGCTGCAGAAAAAAATTGACGCATATATATATGTGTGTGTGTGTATATATATATATATATATATATACACACACACACATATATACATATAATGTATTTACATATATAAATACCTATTTGATAATATTTTTAGGTCTAAAAAGTGATAGTATAACTATGAAGTCTATCCTATTAATGTGTATGGTACATTTTTGTCTTTTATTTTTGAAAGATACTCTTACTATATAAAGAAAATCTAGAGTAACAATTTTTCATAATTCAAGGAGCCATTTCATAATATAAAATGTTCTAACCCCTGGGTCAAAGAAGATGTCATAAAGGAAATTAGAAAGTATTGTTAATGGAACGAAAATACAAGGTACTAAAAATTGTGTGAAGCTGTCATGGAGTACACCAGTTTTTCTCCTGCATTGTTTAATGTGTTGTTAATCTCATTCATTGCATTTTTGTTTGTATCTTTTTTCTCTATGAGTTCTGTTGGTTTTGCAATAGGCCCAGTTTTTCTTCTCATTATACTCATGTTTTTGTTTACCTTCTTGAGCATAGAGAACATATTCATAATAGCTCTTTTAACATATTTCTCTTTGAGTTCCGTAATCTTACTTTGTGAATTTGCTTATATTAATAATTTTTCTTTTGGTTCTAGGTCAAATTTTCATACTTCTTTTTACCCTTGGTACTTTTTAAATAAGTCCTAAATACCGTGAGCTTCATGTTTCACAGCTGCATTGCACTGTGGTTCTTTACCCAGCGATTACCTTCTGTGCTGGCTTGCAGTTTGGTTTAGTTACTGATAATTAGAGGTCCTTTCCAGCTCGCTTTCAGGCTTTTTTAGGGTGAAGCCCAAGTATCCTTTAGTCCAGGGCTAAGTGAGCCTCAGTACGAGGTGAGAATTCTAACTATTGCTCCAGGTATTATGAACTTTCCACTGTGTTTGGTCAGAACCCAACTAAACCTATTTCTGTGTGGGTTCCGGGAATTTTTCTGCATTAAAGACTAGTACTAAGAATTAAAAAAATTATCCTACATCAGTGTTTTATATTGAAAACTAGAAAAGTAAAGTTTAAACAAGTTAAACCTAAAATAAACTATGGAAAAGTAATAATAGAGAACAAGAAAGACATGAATAAAATAAAAACAAAAAAATAAAAATGAAAATAAAAACAAAAAAAAATAGCTGGTTTTAAATATATATCAATATATCAGTAAGTAGCTGAGCAGACTGAAAGAACCAAAAGAAAAAAATGGAAATTGCCAATATGGGAAACAAAAGTTGAGACATCACTGCAGATAGTGCAGATGTCAAAAAATAATGATAAGGGGGAAATCCTGACCAATTTAAAGCAACAAACTACAGCAATGAAGTAAGTCGATATTGATAAGAACTGATGTAAGAACTGATAAATGTTTAAAGAACAGAATATAGAAAACAGAAATAGACCTATACATATATGATGTTTATTTTTAACAATGGAACAAAATAATTGATGGGAAATAGAAAGAGCTTTTTCGCAAGTGATGCTGGAATAATTCGATACCAGTATGCTAAAAATATATATTTATCTCAGTCTGTACCCTAAAATTTGCCAGTATTTGATCAGACCTAAAACTGTAAAATTGTTAGAAGGAAACAGGAGAAATGTTCACAGATTCGTGCCTCCCAAACATTTCTTAAGTTAAAAACAAGGCTGGTCACAGTGGCTTACGACTGTAATTCCAGCACTTTGGGAGGCTGAGGTGGGTGGATGACCTGAGGTCAGTTTGAGACCAGCCTGGCCAGCATGGCAAAATCCTGCCTCTACTAAAAACACAAAAATTAGTTGGGTGTGGTGGCATGTGCCTGTAATCTCAGCTACCCTTGAGGCTGATGCAGGAGAATCCCTTGAACATGGGAAGAGGTGGAGGTTGCAGTGAGACGAGATCGTGCCACTGCACCCCAGCCTAGGTGATAGAAGTGAGACTCTGTCTCGAAAAACAACAACAAAAACAACAACAAAAAGCTAAGACAAAAATGTAAAAATGTGTCAAATTAAACTTATTCAAAATTAAACATGTATCATCCTCACAACACACTGCTAAGAAAATGAAAAAACAAGCCATCCCCTGGGAGAAAATATTTGCAAACTGAAATAATTGATTGGCAGCAGACTTTGACTTCAGGAGATGTTAAAGGAAAATTCTTCAGGCAGATATCAGATGGAAAAGATCTACACAAAGGAACGTCTCCTTTTGGTAATGCCTGCCCAGCCTCATGTAATTTCTCTTCATACATATGCAAATTAATATGCAGCTCAATATTCTTAAGGGAAGCCCTCTGCAAATTTCTGGGTCTCTTGCTCTCTCTCTCTTTCTCTTAGCTCCCTCCTGTTGTTTCTCTGTCCAGAGTTCCAGGCATTTCTTTTCCTCATCCTTTGGTCTCTGCCTCCTCAATTCAGTGAGATCTCTGGGCTCTCTTTACCTTTTTCCTTCCTGCACTGAAACTTGTAAGCACCTCCTAGCTGTAAGCTCCTACAATGGTTGGACTCATTTTGTTTCCCTCCTCTCAGAGTTCTTAATGCTTCATTGCCTATTGTCCAGTGTTTGATATATGTCAGATATTTTATACAGTCCCTGTTACCTCAATTGGTCAGAAGGAGAAGATGGATTCGCTGAGTTTTATCAGCAGATTGAGACATCAGATTTCTCATAGCTTCTCGGCCTTTTGGTTAAGATCAAGTGGAGACACCAAATTTCTCAAACACCAAATATTTTTATCTCTGGCCTTCCAACTAGGTAATTATTTTAAAAAAATAAATTTGATTTCAGGATTAAAGCATGTTTTAAAATTATATATAATTGTGCATTTTTCAAATGATTCATCATTCATGTTCTCTCCAATTCTAAATATAAATCAACATAACTTTGACCAAATATGCAACAAATTCAAACACTAAAAATACTCTTCACATCTTTTAAATACTTCAGACATTAAAACATTTTCAATGAATTTCATAAATGAATTCCTGGCATGCCAATTATGTACAAAAACCAGAATGTGCTTACACTCTGCAGGCAGCATATAAAGATCTATCTCTAACATGCTTAATGTGCTAACTATAGAATATGTAAAATGAAAACTATTTTGGTTGTCACCTTACTACAAAGAAGGACTTTCGGGAGCAGAGTTTGAAAGCTTCTTGGAAAACTCATCTTGAGCCAATTGAATTGATTCTTTTTTCTCCTGTGAGAATGCTTCTCTATAAAAGCAAAGACCTTCATAATTATTTTACTGATTTACAATTGCTTTAATGCAGTATTAAATGTTCAATTTATTTTTTATAAATATGAATGAATACAATAGTATTTCTTCTCTCTAAAACTGAGTTTTCAAAAATAAAAGCAAAATACCTCATCTCTTCTTCATCTTATCCCCTCTGCTAAGTTCACCCAACACTTAGCTTAGTGTAAATTCAATAAAGACCACTTGAAAAATAATAATTGCCAGCTTTTAAAAGACTTCAAACTTAATTTCTCAAGTCATAATGAAACCATTAGAAAATTAATTGGAAAAAATAATAATTAGGACTTGTAGAGAAGGTAGTTTGTGTAAGACCTTGTGATGTAGTATATTATAAACATTTTCCTATTTAATCTTCACTTTCATATCTAGGAGTAGGTATCCTCACATTTCAACATGAAACTAAAATTCAAAGAAAAGTTAATGTAAGTCACATTGGTCACACAGCTACTAAGTGTTCAAGGTGGAAATGCTTTTGCTTCCATTATGACAATATAACAGCACAATCCTATTAAATTGCTATAAAAAGGATTTTTATAATTTTTGTGCTCCCTTCAGTAGCCACAAATTAAGTCAACTTTCTATATAATTCAACATAAATATTTTAATGTAAAATTCAAAGTAACACTGAAATACTACATACACCTGATGGGTGTGTTACACATTTATATTCCCTGCAAATATGTATGAACCTTTTGTAAGACACACATAAAGACAAGTTAAGTTATGTATGGAAATTATCCAGGTTTCATGGGAGTTAATATTCTAAAATTAGCTGGCACTTTATACAGTATAAATTTGGTCTGCAGATAATGTTGGTGTGTTTGAATGGTTCTTTATGTATGCTGACAATAAGTGTATATGTGAATGTCTAAGAGGATTTTTGCAGGTAATTTGACAGAAGTCCTTTAGGGAAGATTCTCCATCACCAGATATATTAACACCTAGAAACAGGTTCATAAAACAAACTTGTTTTCTTTCTTAGCTATTCAAAAGTTGCTTCTAAAATCATAGCATGTATTTACCTTGAACTTGGTCTTTAAAATGAAATTGTCCTATTCCTTCACTTGAAAGACAATAGTATTCAACCAGAACCTCAAAGCTAGGTGTTTTTGTTTGTTTGTTTTTAATATCCAACATTATATTGCTTACAATTAGTCATGAAAAGTGTTGGATAATTACTTGCTTCAAAATAGATGACTGCACAATATAGATAATTCCTGAAACTGTATGCCTCTCTCTGCATATTAATTGATTTTCTCTCTCCCGTATACATCTTTGCAGGAACATACTCACAAGCTTGAATTCATGTATGGAACCAATTTTCAAGTCAAAATAACTAAAAATATTTATACCATATTAAAAATGCTCATTATTTCTTAGTAAATTAAAAAAAAACTCATGCCAACCTTATAGTTGTTATTTCAGCTTTGTGTTAACCAATCTGCCCATAAGATACAAAATACAATGATTATTTGATATAAAAATATGTTGATGAATATAAAAAACTCTTAACCACCTATTTTCCAGTTGGGAGAAAGTTTAAAATTCATGTTTGCTAAGATTAGTGCTAGAATCATACACGGGATAGACAATTTTTCTACAATTATCCTTGGTCACATTCAAAATTTCTCAAAATCTTCAGTTTTACCAATTGACTTGATGAATCAAGTCAGTAAATGCAAAAGCTCATCACAGAGATTTCATATATTACTTTCTATTCAGCAAGTGAGTTTAATTATCCATATTGCATTCGTAGTGACCGAACACAGGACACAGGATGTGACAAAACTTGGGGCACATGTTCATTTAAATACAGATTATGGCCGGGTGCAGTGGCCCACGCCTGTAATCCCAGCACTTTGGGAGGCCAAGGCGGGTGGATCATGAGGTCAAGAGATCGAGATCATCCTGGTCAACACGGTGAAACCCCATCTCTACTAAAAATACAAAAAATTAGCTGGGCGTGGTGGCGCGTGCCTGTAATCCCAGCTACTCGGGAGGCTGAGGCAGGAGAATTGCCTGAACCCAGGAGGCGGAGGTTGCGGTGAGTGGAGATCGCGCCATTGCACTCCAGCCTGGGTAACGAGAGCAAAACTCCGTCTCAATTAAATAAATAAATAAATAAATAAATAAATAAATACAGATTATTAGTCTGATTTGTGAGTTCTGGTCAACACACTCAATAAATAGACCAGCCCTTTTAAATTGCCAAGTACAAAACAAACTGCAACTAATATATAAACCCTGTGCCAGTTCTTTAATTTTTTTTTTTTTTTTACTATTATAATTGGGCTGCAAAATAGACCACATTGCACATGGGAAAGCAGCAAAAGTCAACAACTATTTTTGTATCTATTTTCAAAATTTATTTAGAAGCAGTTCTCCTATTTGTATAACATTTGTGAGTAAATATGGCAGGAGGGAATTAGGCACCAAGAGACTCCTTTTGTTACTTCTCCCCTTCTATTAAGTTGCTACTAACGGCCTTAAAGATTGAAACTTCTATATATCATGAGGTCTCTGTTATAAACCCAAGAGATTAAATTTAAGAGACCTTCATCCCACAGTTTGCTTTTTATTCATTTCTCTTGAACTCCTTTAATATTGATTATGTGAAAGATCTTAATATAATACAGAGTTAGCACAGCTCTTCAACTGGATTCATACTTCTTATGTTCAATCCTGAGTCTTGCTTCTCTTCAGGGACACATATTTCAGCTCTTTTCTTTGGAAGAAGATTTCCGTAAAAAGTCTTCTGGGTGAAATATTTGCCAGTTCCCATTTTCTCTCTTTTCCTCTCCATTAATGATGTGTCATGTTTCACCTAAATAGCATGAAATTATTTGCATTCAATCATCACAAAAATAACTTACAGTTTATTTTATCTAGACTAACTTCATTAATTAAGCAAATTTTATACAATGTTAGATTGATCCTCAGCTGACACGCTGCATTTCTCCTAGGGACTCCCAAAATGTATACCCAGGTTTATATTCTTCTCTCCTTTAATACTGGATATTTTCCTTGTTCATTTATTTCATAAATATTTATGGATATACCAAGGGTCTAATGCTTACCTGACATTGTTTTCACACTTAACAGAAATCAGTGGAAAAAATACAGATACATTTCTGCTCTCATGGAAGTAAAAACTATGTGTTTCATTTTAAGTTGGTGAATACTAATAAAATAGACACACATAGGGGATATTGGCAGTGCTCGTGATGTGCTTACAATTTTTAAAAGCTTGATTATAATGAGCTTTACTGAATTGGTGAAATTTTAGTGAAGATTGTCGGAGGGAAAGGAGACCTGAATATCAGGCAAAGGAAATGGTCAGTGCAAAGGCCCCGAAGCAAAAAGACGTGAATATTGGAGGCAAGTTTGGTTGGAAGAGTGAGGAAAGGGAGAGTGTGGAAGGGTCAAGTCTTCTAGAGCCTTGGAGGTCACTGTGATGACTGTGGTTTTCCCTCTGGCACACCATTTCAAATTGAGAAGTGACATGCTATGACTTACATTTTAAAAGGATTGCTCCTGCTGATGTTTAAGAAGAGACTGTGGGGAAAAGGATTAAAATGAGGAGATGTTTCTAATGATCCAGGTTAAAGATTGAAGTAGCTTGACTTGGAGAGGGTGGTAGAAGATGAGATGAAAAGCCGTCTCCAGATTTCTGATGCATGTTTGAGGTCTCGCCAAAGGACTACCTGGGAAGGAAATGGGATTAGTGAAGAAAAGAGAGAACCAAAAGAGGACACTGAGGCTTTTTTCTGAATAACTAAGGATGGAAAGCTGAAGTAAGAAAGACAGGTGGAGCAGTTTTAGAGGGGAGGGAATATCAGGAGCTTTGGGCAGATTAAGCGTACATAAGACAGCCATGCTAACATGTGGAGCACACAGCCCAATGTAAGTTTGGAGTTCAGAAAAAAAGGTTCAATAAAGAAAGTGGGGCCAGGCATGGTGGCTCACGGCTGTAATCCCAACACATTGGGAGGCTGAGGTGGGCAGAACACCTGAGGTCAGGAGTTTGAGACCAGCCTGGCTAACATGGTGAAATCCCGTCTCTTCTAAAAATACAAAAATTAGCCGGGCATGGTGGCACACACCTGTAAGCCAAGCTACTGAGAAGGCTGAGGCAGGAGAATCGCTTGAACCCTGGAGGTGGAGGTTGCAGAGAGTCAAGATCTCACCATTGCACTCCAGCCTGGGCAACAGGAGTGAAACTCTGTCTTAAAAAAGAAAAAAGAAAAGAAAAGAAAAAGAAAATGAAATTTGTTTAACTCATATAATAGATTTAAAAACATGAGTAAGCTCCAGAATGTCCACTTTATATATTTTCTAAATATTTATAAAATATATATACATATGTACACACATTTATATATTTTCTAAATATTAAGAGTCTACATACAAGCATACTTCAAAATATATTGCAAGTTTGCTTCAAGACCACTTCAATAAAGTGAATACTGCAATAAAGTGAGTAACACAAATATTTGATTGCCCAGTGCATGTAAAAATCCACCTGTAATCCCAGCAACTTGAGAGGCTGGGGCAGGAGAATCGCTTGAACCCAGGAGGCGGAGGTTGCAGTGAGCTGAGATTGCCCCATTGCACTCCAGCCTGGGTAACAGAGAAAATAAACGTGCTTATACTCTACTGAAGACTATTAAATGTGCAATAGCATTATGCCTAAAAATCATGACATATACCATAATTTTAAAATAATTTGTTGCTAGAAAATATTACTTGTCCTATGAGCCTTCAGCTAGTCATAACCTTTTGCTGGTTGTTGGGAGTGGGGGCAGTCTTGCCTCAGTGTTGAAAGCTGCTGACTGACCAGGGTGCTGTTTGCTGAGGTTCTTAAAACAAGATAACAATGAAGTTTGATGCATTGACTGACCCTCCTTTCACAAAAAAAATTCCTTTGTGCTATTAGATGCTGTTCGATAGCACTTTACCCACAATAGAATGTCTTTCAAAACTGGAGTCAATCCTCTCAAAACCTACCTCTACTTTATTAATAACATATAAAATAATATTCTAAATTGTTTGTTGTTACTTAAACAGTGTTCACAGCATCTTCACCAGCAGTAGATTCCATCTCAGAAAACGACTCTTTTTTTCTAATTCATAACAAGCAACTCCTATTCAGACTTTATCATGAGATTGTAGCAATTCAGTCACATCTTCAGGCTCCACTTCTAATTCTAGTTCTGCTATTACCACCATATTTGCAGTTACTTTCTGCAGTCGCATCTTGAAGCCCTCAACATCATCTGAGATAGTTGGAATCAACTTCTTCCAAACTCCTGTTTACATTGATGTTTTGACCTCCTCCCATGAATCACAAGTGTTCTTCATGGCATCCAGAATTGTGAATTCTTTCCAGAAAGTGTTCAATTTATGCTGCACAGATCCATCAGAGGAATCACCATCTATGGCAGCTATAGCCATATATAATGTATTTATTAAATAATATAATTTGAAAGTTAAAATGACTCCTGATCCATGGACTACAGATAAATGTGTTATCAGGCATGAAAACAGTACTGATTTATTAGCAGATTTCCATCAGAGCTCTTGGGTGACCAGATGCATTGTCAATGAGCAATAATATTTCGAAAGGAATATATATATTTTTTCTGAGTAGTAGGTCTCAACAGTGGGCTTTAAATATTCAGTAACCCATATTATAAACAGCTGTGCTGTAATTTGAACTTTATCGATCCTTTTACAGAGCATGGGCAGAGTAGATTTAGCATAATTCTTACGAACCCTAGGAATTTCAGGATGATAAATGGCATGGGCTTCAGCTGAAAGTCACCAGCTGCATTAGTCTCTAACAGGAGAGTTAGCCTATCCTTTGAAGCTTTGAAGCCAGGCATTGACTTCTCTCTAGCTATAGAAGCCCTAGATGGCATCTTCTTCTAATTGAAGGCCCTTTCACTATATTGAAAATCTGTTGTTTAGAGTAGCCACCTTCATCAAAGATCTTTGCTTGATTTTCTGGATAGCTTGTTGCAGCTTCTCCATCAGCACTTGCTTCTTCACCTTGCACTGTTACGTTATGGTGACAGCTTCTTTCCTTAAACCTCATGAAACAGCCTCTGCTAGCTTCAAACTTCTCTTCTGCAGCTTTCTCACCTCTCTCAGCCTTCACAGAATTAAAGAGTTGGACCAGACTTCGACTGAAAGGAATGTTGCCATTGGCTTGATCTTTACTCAGACCAGTAAAACTTTCTTCCTCTCAGCCATGAGGTTGGTTTTCCTTTCCTATCACTTGTGTGTTCAATGGGGTAGCACTTAATTACCTTCAAGAACTTTTCGTTTACATTCACAACTTGGCTAACTGGCATGAGAGGTCTAGCTTTTAGCATGTCTCAGCTTTGGATATGCCTTTTTCTTGAAGCTTAATCATTTCTAGCTTTTGACTGAAAATGAGAGATGTGCAAATCTTCCTTTTGCCTGAACACTTAGAGGCCATTATAGGGTTATTAATAGGCTTAATTTTAATATTGTTGTGGCTGAAGGAATAGGGAGGCCCAAAGAGAGGGAGAGAGGTAGGAGAATTTCTAGGTGATGGAGCAGTCAAAACACACACATTTATAAGTTTGCAGTCTTGTATGGGTGTGGTTCATGGTGCCCCAAAACAATTACAAGAGTAACATTAAAGACCACAGTTCACATAGAAACATAGCAGATACAATAATCACCGAAACAATTACAAGAGTAACATTAAAGACCACAGTTCACATAGAAACATAGCAGATGCAATAATCACCGAAACAATTACAATAGTAACATTAAAGACCACCGTTCACATAGAAACATAGCAGATGCAATAATCACCGAAACAATTACAATAGTAACATTAAAGACCACCGTTCACATAGAAACATAGCAGATGCAATAATCACCGAAACAATTACAATAGTAACATTAAAGACCACCGTTCACATAGAAACATAGCAGATGCAATAATCACCGAAACAATTACAATAGTAACATTAAAGACCACCGTTCACATAGAAACATAGCAGATGCAATAATCACCGAAACAATTACAATAGTAACATTAAAGACCACCGTTCACATAGAAACATAGCAGATGCAATAATCACCGAAACAATTACAATAGTAACATTAAAGACCACCGTTCACATAGAAACATAGCAGATGCAATAATCACCGAAACAATTACAATAGTAACATTAAAGACCACCGTTCACATAGAAACATAGCAGATGCAATAATCACCGAAACAATTACAATAGTAACATTAAAGACCACCGTTCACATAGAAACATAGCAGATGCAATAATCACCGAAACAATTACAATAGTAACATTAAAGACCACAGTTCACATAGAAACATAGCAGATGCAATAATCACCGAAACAATTACAATAGTAACATTAAAGACCACCGTTCACATAGAAACATAGCAGATGCAATAATCACCGAAACAATTACAATAGTAACATTAAAGACCACCGTTCACATAGAAACATAGCAGATGCAATAATCACCGAAACAATTACAATAGTAACATTAAAGACCACCGTTCACATAGAAACATAGCAGATGCAATAATCACCGAAACAATTACAATAGTAACATTAAAGACCACAGTTCACATAGAAACATAGCAGATGCAATAATCACCGAAACAATTACAATAGTAACATTAAAGACCACCGTTCACATAGAAACATAGCAGATGCAATAATCACCGAAACAATTACAATAGTAACATTAAAGACCACAGTTCACATAGAAACATAGCAGATACAATAATAAGAAAAAGATATAACAATATGATATAATAATATAAAATATAACAGATAATAATGGAAAAGTTTGAAATATTCAAGAGTTGCAAAAATGTGACACAGAGACCCAAGTTAGTGCATGCTTTGGAAAAATGATGTCAATAGACTTGTTCCATTCAGGGTTGCCACAGACTTTCAAATTGTAAGCTATGCAGTATGTGCAAAGTATAATCGAGCAAAATACAATAAAACAGTGACTGCCTATAATTTAAAATGTTTTAATACTAAACATCTATGTTTCTAAAATAAAAATTAAGTTAAAATTTAAAAAAATTCAATACCAGACAAAATATTTTATGCTCAAGAATATTTTAGATCCATAATCTAAAAAGCACAGAGGTCCCTAATCTAATGGTTTATATAATCTAGAACCAGAACTTCACCTACTGTCTCTATTTATCTATCTCTACATTGATACCTACAATCACCTCGCATTAGTTATATTTCATTCTATTTCTGAGCACTTCACTTACTTTGCTAATCTTTTGCTCAAGTTATTGACTTTTCCACAGTTGCCATTGACAGAGTAGTATAAATCAATTTAAGCTATCTTACACAAAATTTACATGTAACTAGAAAATATATGGGGACAGTAATTTTAGGTGTGTTGGAATTCAGAGATTCGGAGGAAAATGACAGGCCTCATTTTATCTTTCAGCCTCAGTTCTGATGACTCGTGTATTTTTTCTTCTTCAGAGGTTGCAGGAAAGATGAATAGTGGTAGAGATATCTGTCTTTTTAGTTTAACAGCCCTGATTGAAGAGAGGAGTTTTCCTTGGAAAGGGATATTTAAGTTGATGTAGATCGAATTACTTTACGATCTTTGAAGCAAATGGCATGGGCAGAGGAGTGGGCATTCTGACTGGCCAGAGCCTCTTCACTTCGCTCTCTACTTTTTGCAGCAGACATAACCCAGTTTTATTTCCTTCACTAGTCAATCATAAAATATTTTAAACAATTTTGGCTCTGTTTTATCTAATTCATTTATCACATTTTTCTAGTACAAACATTTCCAAATATCCAAAATTTGAGGGGGAAAAAAAATCTCCTCAATACACGGATCAGCTTCCAAGGCCTTACTTTTGTCTTTACTTTTTTTATCTTTCAAATTTCAGTGGTATTTTTTATGACAAATCATAGGTTTTTGCCTTTAAATGTTTCAATATGAAAACCACAAAAGGGATATTTTCTAAATACCTGAAATGCTGTTTTCATAGTCATTGACATATCACCGTAATATCACAAAATACCCATATTAAAGTTACTTTTTGAAATACATTTGTTCAAATCAAAACCTAATTGAGGCTCACTTACTGTAATTGTTTTGTTTTTGAAAATCAATGAAATTGATAAATCACTAGACAAACTGTATTAGTCAAGGTTCCCTAGAGGGACAGAACTAATATTTTATATATATATATATATATATATATATATATACACATATATATATATATATACACACACACACACACACACATACATATATATATATACATACATACATATATGTATATACACATACATACATATATATATACACATATATGTGTGTGTGTGTATATATATATATATATATATATGAGTTTGTTAAGTATTAACTTACATGATCACAAGATCCCACAATAGGCTGTCTGCAAGCTTGAGGAGCAAGGAGGACCAGTCCAAGTCTCAAAACCGAAGAACTTGGAGTTCGATGTTTGAGGTCAAGAAGCATCCAGCACAGGAGAAAGACATAGGCTGGGAGGCTAGGCCACTTCCCTTCTGCTAAGCAATCCTAACACAGCAAAGACCTCTGTGACATGGCTCCATATCTGTTTCCTGCTAAGTCACTCTGTATCTAGATCTTGCTGAGACAGTCTATAACTAGAATCTTGCTGAGGCACTCTATCTGGAATCCAGCTTCCACTTCTTTAATTGCCAATTCTCCACTTCCCTTCTTCCATATATATGTTAAAATCCTCTTCATTTTGCTGTTGTATATTTATAACTTTTAAATTATTTTACTAGCATTTTAATAGGATGTCATAAAGAAGTAAAGATAATGTAAAATAGATCTATTTAACCAAAAGCTTTACCTTCCAATAATTCTTTGGCATTACATTGCTGAATAAGTCTCCTAAAATTGGCATTTAATTAGGTACTGATTTTCAATACAAGTAATAGTATTTCACATAACAAAGGATTCACTTAATTCATATTTATGATTAACCAGTACATTTATTCTTTTTGCCATTGTGTATTTTCCTTTCTAGCATTAATTTTATTGTTTTAACTGTTCTTTGTTTTCTTGTTATCTTTTGAATGTAGAATTTTGTTCCTTCATTTGTATCCATTATTTTTGGCCACATATTTGGATTGTCAAGTTATATACCTATAACAATGTACTATTTAAGCTTAAAATGTATTAATTCTATGTTTTCTGTTCATAAAGTTCAACAGTGAAATTTTGTGTTTTTTAAGTTTTCCTTTATTTTGGTTATATTTTGTTGTTGTGTTGGTTTTTGTTTGTCAGACAAGGTCTCACTCTGTTGGAGGCTGGCATGAGTGGCATGATCACAGCTCACTGCATGGCTAACTCCCAATCTCAAGCAATCCTCCCCACTCAGCCCCCAAAACTGGGAATGCAGGTGTGTGCTGCCACACCTGGCTAATTTTTTTTTTTTTTTTTTTTTTTTTTTGGTAGAGACAGGGAACAACTATGTTGCTCAGGCTGGTCTTGAAATCCTGGGCTCAAGTGAACCTCCTTCATCAACCTCCCAAAGTTCTGGGATTATAGATGTGACTCACCATGCTCAGCTTAAGTTTTTCATTTTGAAGAGGAGAAATGTACTGTATGCTGTTTCTTTCTTTTCATGCATCTTGCATCACTGCCCTTGCCAATACAATTTGAAAATTCAAGATAAAATTATTACAAATGGTAATTTTTACAATGTCCTTTTTAAATTTTAGCAGTAACTTTTATTGTTTATATTTTGTTTTGGAATATATTTTTATTTCAAACTTTTGCTTTAATTTCAAGGATACATGTGCAGGACGTGCAGGTTTCTGGCATAGGTAAACATGTGCCATGTTGGTTTGCTGCCCAGATTGTCCTATCACCCAGGTATTAAGCCCAGTATTCATTCATTAGCTAAAATAGATTCTTAAATAATTATTTACACTTAACATTTTTCTTAGGTGAACTCAGTGCTTATTACCATTTGCTTCATAACCACTGTATCCCATTCTTCAACTTATAATTGTATTTCTTCTCATTAACTGAATCATAAACAGATACTTACAGAAAAGAAACTAACCTTGCTTTATGTTTGTAGTGTCCTTGTTTAACTAAGAGTTTCAGTTGCTTAAGAAAAATACTGTTATTCCTAAAGAATTATGCAAAAGTTGGTATAATCTACATAAAAGTGTGAAGGAGAAATGTGAAGTGGAATACTTTGCATTCCTTCATAGGATCTTTATTAATTTAGATTTTCATTATTTTTATTTGTTTGTTTTATATCTCCTGGATGCTAGTAGGATTTTTACTTTATCTTTGTAATTCAAAACAATTTGAGTGTGTTTTTCCTGACTGGAATTTTCTGGACATAGGAAGCCCTTTGAATCTGTATAGCTATTTTTTAAAATTAAATTTTGTCTCATTATTTATTCTACCCAATTAAGCCAATTTTTCTTCATAAAGAATAGTTTTATTTTCTGATCATCCCTTCTATTCATGATGCAGCTGCTCCAAATTGCCTTTCATATTATTACATTTTCTTGCTTTTTTAAATATGTATTTTTGAATCACTATAATTATTTTCATAGATTAAAATTACAGCATTTTTCATAGAGTAAAATTACAGCATGCACACCTAAAAAATTAAGCACCATGGCAGTGTAAAATGTGAATTCTTTGCAATCTCCTCCCATGTGTTAACAGTTACTTTTTAAAATATTTAAAGTTTAATATTCGCATGTGACTATGAGTAGATGTACATGTGCATCAATATTTAATTATTGTATCATGTTTATATCTTCCTTGAAGGCCTCAGGATCACCCATATCCAAGGCCGTTTGTCCCTCACGAGTCCTATTGTTTAACTTCTGCATGGTTTGTTGTGAGTGGTTAGGGAAATATGTAACTATTGCTGCACACTATGGAGGAAAATCTGAAAAAAATATGCTAAAATTATAAAATGCAATGGCCACTTTACCTGAAAATCTTATTGCTAAGAATTTAAACCAATGCCTCTATCAGAGCATAAAGATATTGATTGTAAGTATACTGTAAAAGAATAAGAAAATAATTAATATATTCACCAATAGTTCTTTTGTTATATAAATGATATAAATATAATGAAATTATATTGCATTAACATTACCACTGTATTCACTTAAAAAAAAAAACTAACAAAGTACAGACACAAAAGTACTCTCTCTCACACACACACACACACACATACACACATACACACACACATACACACACACATACACACATACACATACACACACACATACACACACATACACACACATACACACACACACACACACACACACACTTAGATATAGAAAAAGAATGAAGGCAGGAGAAGGATGCTGAGTTTGAAGTGGGAGACAGTAGCTTGCACTTTCTTGTTTTTGTTTCGTTAGCTTTCTCCTATGTTTGCCTTTTCTAATTTCATAAATAAATTATATTTATGCCTACTGGTATGAATGTATTTAATATCAAGAAGACTTTTCCAGACACTAATATGATGTGTCATTTTCCTCTTACTACTTCTTCATCTTAGAAAATTAATTGTTGTGGTTTCTAAGCTTATATAAATTACAAGTCTCAAATATCCAATAACATTGCATTCCACGGTATATTTAATGTTGTTTGGAAACCAAAACTCAACACTTGTCCACAGAAAAATATTACAAATGCTATTATAGTTTTGCAATGAGCCACGCAATATACTTTCTCCACAATTAACCAAATATCATACCTTGATTTACTTTTGAGTTTACCCATTTTCTTAGTTTGTTTGGGTTGCCATAGCAAAGTACCATAAACTGGGTGGCTTATAAATAGTGGATATGTATATCTCATAGTTCTGGAGGCTGGTAATCCAAGATCAGGGCTCCAGAGTGGTCAGATTCTGGTGAGGGCCCTCTTCGAGTTGCAGGCTACAGTCCTCTTGTTTTATTCTAACCTAATGGAAAGAGGACAGGAGAGCTTCTAGGATTTCTTTTATAAAAGGCACAAATTTCACTCACAAGCACCCTACCCACATGATCTGATCATACCACAAAAGATCCCGTGTCCAATATCATTGCATTGGAGATTTGGATTTCAACATATAAATTTCGAGGGCACACACAAACATTTGGTCCATTGCATCTATTGTTTTATTTATTTATTTATTTATCGAGACAGGGTCTCGCTTTGTCATCCAGGCTGGAGTGCAGTGGCACGATCTCCACTCACTGCAGCTTCAACCTCCTGGGTTCCAGTGATGTTCCTGCCTTAGCCTCCTGGGTAGCTGGGATTACAGGCTTGCACCACTACACCTGACTAATTTTTATATGTTTAGTGGATAGAAGGTTTTACCATGTTACCCAGGCTGGTCTCAAACTCCTAACTTCAAGTGATCCATCTGCCTCAGCATCCCAAAGTGCTAGGATTATAGGCATGAGCCACCACACCTGGCCATTGCATCCATTTAAACATAGTTTAGGTTACAGCCTTATGAAAGCTTTCTTTTGTTTTTGCTTCCAGTTCCCTTTACATTTACTTGGCATTCCATGTTAGATAGGTGGTTTTGAGGGCCTGTCTGAAGGCTTTAATGTTTTAACCCTGGTAGCTTTGAGGATAAGACACCCTGGACTTTGAGAAATCTATCCTGACGAGGCCAGTGCGGGATACTCTGTAAGCAGACAGGGAACTCAGACTAGACAGTTAAAACATGGGAGAAATGAAGAAAGCTTAGAAACCACATGCATTTGCATAATGCAAATTATGCAAAGACAGTAGTAATGATTGACAGATGACATATAAATTGGTAGATAAGGAAGGATGCCCAAGACAGTAGGAGAGATGTAATGCTGGAAATTAGGGGAGTACAGATGCTCCTTGGTGCACAAAGAGGTTATGTCCTGGTAAATCCATCATAAATTGAAAATATCCTAAGTGAAAAAGGAGTGGCTAACTGGGAGCTGTGGCTCACTGCCACTGCCCAGCATCACCTGACAAATAGGATTTCTAGTGAATGTGTGTTTCTGTTGAATGAGTTTCACACAATCATGAAGTTGAAAAATCTAATTGATTTAGTCAAATTGCCAAACCATTGTAAGTCAGGGACCTTCTGTGCATGCAAATCAACTTGACCTTGGTGTTGCTGAAGGGAGACAATGTTTCTTGAATATTTCCCATCTTGTCTTCATTGAAAACAAAACAAAACATTGGTAAAAGGATGACTGAATGATAAATATGCCTTGGATGTTAGATGTAATAGATTGCTTCGAAAGAACATAAAGGCTTATCTCCTCTTGGGTCTCTGCATTAGAAAGCAAAAATTTCTCTCTCTCTCTCTCTCTCTCTCTCTCTCTCTCTCTCTCTCTCTCTCTCTCTCTCTCTCTGTCTCTCTCTCTCTGCCATTGGAGAAGAGACAGATGTGCCAGGTGCTCTTCATGGCTTCTGGATCTCATAATTTTATGGTTCTTCTCCTGTGGTACATTGACATCTGATCCTCATTATGTTGCCCTGTGGGGAATTGAGTGTGAGAAATTGGGAACTCAGAGCCACTAAGATGCTCTTTGAGTATATAAAACAGTTTTCTCTAATTGGGAGATTTTGTTTCCTATTAGAACTTAAAAAAATTATAAATATGGATACAAAAGCTTTAAAATGAGCATCCATGTTCAGAGTGATTTGTCCAGTTCAGATAATGTTGGGGAAAGCACAATTAACAATATACATACTAGCCTTGTTAAGATAACCTTGATTTCAAATGATCCTGATTCTACCCTATCATTTCCATGACATAAATTATCAGAATGTTTTAAATTTTTAGATGCAGTCAAATTGCATATTTCATAATCCTCTTCCCTTGGAAAAAGCCCTCTCTCCCCCAAAAAAGAGTAGAAAGAGTGGCATAGAGTAAGTTAGGTTTCAGAGGAGGCTCAAGGTTTGGGGAGAGACTTGAATTCTAGGCAGATGAGACAAAGGAGATGCTCAGTGAAATGGATTCAGCTAAAACACGAAAGGAGTTGAACAGCTGCAAACTAGCAGTGACATTCAGTACACTGCAGGCTGGATCTTAATACACACTCACAAAACTGACTGCAAGATCCATTACCTGGAGAAGGTGAAGCAGCTGATTCCTATTATTCCCTGGTCAGGACTGATTCAACACTTCACAGTGGGCGGCTATAGGGACTCATGGGCTCCACTTGGGAACAGCTGACAAAGGCAACCACTATATTTTATTTTACTTAATTTATTTGAATCTTATTTTATTTTATTTTCTTATTATTTTAATGCTGATGGTACTGATGATGATTTTAGCACAAAGTAAGAATATACAGTGGATTTTCCTCTCTACATCTACTGCTGGTAAGGGTTACATGAATCCAGAAAAAAAGAACAGTAACAAGAACATCAGTTACTGTTTCCCTTCTCCTAACCTTCACTGACAGGGAAGAATGTTTTTCTGTCTCCTGGGATTCATAAATAAATGCTAAGTGTTCCAAGTGCAGTAATGTCTGATAATTAATGCAGAAATATTTGCAATGCACCACTTTCAGGGTATGTGTCTTATTTCCCAGTGAAACTGTGAGATCCTTAAAGATAGGGATAGTGTTTAATAGTCATTTTATATGAGTTGTAATCCTAGAACAGTGCCAATAAGCTGGAAAGCACTCAATAAATAGTTATTTATTGATATGAAATTATTTGGATTAGTCCTAAATGAAACACAGTATCTTCTTAGGGTTCACAAACAAATTCTTAGAGCAAGTAATGCAAACAAAACAGTATGTAGGCACCTGACTGGCAAACGACTGAAACCAATTTGGCAATGAAATATTTGTAAATATTTAAATTTAAATATTTAAACATATTCAAATGGAATTTTTTAAAGGCACATTATATATAATACAAGAACAATACAAATTACTTCCCTCTTTTAGTCAAAAGACAGTATAGATTGGCATCTTTAAAATGTCAAAACAAAATGTAACTCTCTCAACCTAGAATTTGATTTCAAAAATGAAGGCAAAACAGAAACATTTTAAGTTCAATAAACACCAAAAGAAGTATCTTCCCTAACAGAAATACCATGGAAAACATCTCTCAGACGGATACCAGGCTGACATGTGGATCTTCATGAAGGTCTAAAGAACACTGGCAACTAGGTGCGGTGGCTCACACCTGTGATCCCAGCACTTTCGGAGGCTGAGGCGGGTGGATCATCTGAAGTCAGGAGTTTGAGACGAGCCTGGCCAACATGGAGAAACTCCACCTCTGCTAAAAATACAAAAATGTAGCTAGGTGTGGTGGCGCACACCTGTACTCTCAGCTACTTTGGAGGCTGAGGCAGGAGAATCACTTTAACCCAGGAAGTGGAGGTTTCAGTGAGCTGAGATTGTGCCACTGCACTCCAGCCTGGGTGACAGAGTAAGACTCTGTCTCAAAATCAAATAAATAAATAAACAAAATTAAAAAACAAAGAAAGAACACTGGCAATTTTAAATATAAAAGTCATTTTGCTAGTTTATTATCTTTAAATGATAATTGACTATTTAAAGCAAGTAAGAATAAATGATAAAGATTGCACATATAGGAAACTAAAATGTATGACAAAAATGAGGTGGCAAATGGAAATATCATGTTTAAGCTTCTTCAATTATACTTATGTTGTTATGATATTATTTGAAAGTGGACTGTGATAAGTTAAGAATTCATATAATAATGTGTTAAGAAAATACTGAAATATAAAGATACCAAGCCAGAAAGCCAGAGGAAATAAAATGAAATATAAAATACTGAATTAATCCAAAGAACTCCAGAAAGGAGGATAAAAGAAAGAAACAAAAATTGGAAATGTAGAAAAAGAATAGTTAGGTTGAAATTACACACAACATCAATAATTACATTAAATATAAGTAGACTACACTCTTGCATTAAAAGGAAGAGTTTGTCACCTTGACTAAATGAGTGAGACTCAAGTCTACTGCTTGTGAGAGATGTGCTTTGTGTATAATACAAACTGTAGAGATGTTATTTAATATGAGTGAAAGAATGAAAAGGCAGACACGATATAAGCCATGAGAAAGCTGGAGTGGCTCAGTTATTATCTGATCCAGTAAACTAAGAGATCAGAATTAACATGATAGATAAAGAGGGATATTAAACAATGATGAAAGAGTCTATCAAAAACTCAAAACAGTACTGAATTTGTGTGTATCTAAAAGCATACCTTTAAAATATGTAAATGAAAATCAGATGGAACTAAAATAAGAAATAGTCACTCTACCCTTATGAAAAGAGATTTAAATACTCCTGTTTCTATAATTGAGAGAAAAGTAGAGAGTATGCCATTAAGAAATTAAATATTTTAATTGTAGCTACTAGCATTAAAGTAACACTGGGCTTATTTTGCTTTTTATCTGCTCTCCCATTATCATGATTTTGTTACTTCTAACATTTCTACATTTTTGTCGTTTACAACACTTTTTTCATCCTAATGATTTTGCTCTGGTTTCATTTATGTGCTAGACTTACAGTTAAATAGACTCAGCTCCCACCACTGGGTCTTTGCCATAGTTTTCTCTGTCGGGTCTTCATTGGTAGGAGTTTTTCCTACAGCATTTTGTCACAATAAGCTCGTTGGAAGAATAGTCACTGAGTTGTTAAAGTCCAAATCTGTTAGAGAGTATAATGAAATTTGAGTTTCTTATAGGTTTTGCTCCAATGTTTTTCATTTGATTTGGTTTAAAATTTTACAGATGGTTTGGTTTTGCTTACCAACTTCTTTTTGTAAGAGGTTGATATATTTGCTTGGCTTCTTGAAATATATTTACCTTTAAAGTCCCAATATTTATTAGAATATATTTTTGGATTGACTGTTTTGGATCAGTTTTCCCCAGTGTACACTGTATTTTTTCAGTATATAGATTTAATCTTCTTTTATTTCAGGAAAGCTTTCTTGAATTGTAGTTTAAATAGTCATTCTATTCCATCTTTGGGAGAGAATTCCTCCTTTGGGTGCTTGTTATCAATAAACATTTTTACTAGTTTTTTTTTTCATTGTTTTCTTCATTTGTTCCTTTACTTACTCTGTAAGTAAACCTATGATGTCTGTTTCACTCTATGCTTCTTGTTACTTCGTCTTTATTTGTAAACCGTTTTTTTTCCTTTCCCGAGTAACAGATTTCCTTTGTTTGTTTGTTTTCTCCTTTCTCTTGTTATCTGGCCTTTAACTTTTGTTGTTTTATGTTGATGTTTGATTGCTCCATTAAAGTTTTTTTCTTTATTTCATACTGAAATTATGGTTACAGTATTCATCTACTGTGTGTCTACTGATAGTAGATTTTGAGTTCTTGAGTTCAATTTCACTCTTCACTTACAATATTATTGCACTAGGCTTATTCTTTTCTTGTTTCACTGCTTAATTCTGAATGAGCTGGATTTTTAGAAAACTATTAGCAGACACATCCTTTGGAGGAGAGAGGGGTCAGAAATTTGTTGTGATAGCAAAGGGCTCTCCACTCATAGTTGCACCTGCTTTGTGTGTAACTTCCTCATCCCTTCTGACTCCCATAGCCTACCAGACTCAGGAGAACTTTGTAGCCATGTGGCTTCTATAGCCCTTGCTACCCAGGCACAGTATCTTCTTACGTAGGTAACTTGCATACCCTTAGTATATTTCCTGCAGGCACAACTCTGGGTTTCTCTGGGCACTTTCTATACCTTTTCTCTCTCCCTAGCCATTGGTTTTGTCCATGTGCCCTCCCATTTAGAGAGAATCTTCATTGTTAGTTTCTGTGATCACCATTGACTCTCTGCATTTCACTTTTTGTTCACCTTTAATATGTAGATATGATGGTACCTGACAGGGTTGTTAAGAGGTTTAAATGGAGTCATATTTTTAACTACGTAGAAAAATCCCAGATACATAGTAAGCACTATTTAAGCCTTTGTTCCATTGAAACAAACAAATCTGCGCCCTCTTTGCCCCCTCATGACTCCCAGTCCTTCCTGGCAGGACTGTCATTGTTTCCCGCCTGGGGTTCTCTGGCCTCAGAGGTCTTGACAGTATTCATATACTGCTTGAAATTTATAGATTTTCTCCAACTCAGATTTTCACTAAAAATATACTTTTGCTTCCCTCATTCTTTCCACTTTTTGTTTCATTTCTAGGGGAAAAATATACTGTGAGAACATCAGGAACATGCTCCCAGAATCCTACAGAAAATTCACTGGCAACTTACACCTTTGGCATCATTTGTAACCACTCCCCTCACTTAAGAGCGAACTCTCAAATTAGCCTCACATGGAAATCAAACATCTTCCCTTTGTTTTTGGCTTCATCCTTCCATACATCATAAATTTCCAGAAACTGCATCAATCAATCTTGTGTAAATATTAAAGGGGTTAAATATGCGAAAGAACAAAAATGTCTTCAAGACTTAGACAAAGTAAATAAATCTGTTCTCATTTGAAGATGTCTGTCGTGGGCTTGACTTTTCATCCACATACCCAGACCCCACTTCCTGATGCCCAGAGCACCTCTGTAATCATAGACTCAGTGTTTCGCTGAGCACATGCTAACCCAGTGGCCTAAAGTAAAATAACATAACACGTTATCGTGTTGTTAAAACATGACTGTTTTTCTTACAAGAGAATGACAAAAGTAATACTTTCCTCAATAGCAGGTAACAGCAACGATATTTTCCCAAGCTGATTTTAGCAGCCTAGCAGGAACACAGCAGCAAATAGTGTGAAAATTAACAGAAGCACATTAAGCTCCTTTGCACACACCCACACACTGAATGTGCAAAACTTACAAATTTGTAAAATTACAAAGAAAAAAAAGGTGAGATCACATTTTAAAAAATCTAAGCAATTGGGAGGAAAAAAATGAATAACAGAACTTATTCAACAAAACTGAAACTTTTTATGAACCAAACAGGATTTATAATGCTCAGAATTCTGTTCCGTGAAGCAGATGAGTCATCTCTCTCTCTCTCTTTTTTTTAATGTCAGAAAATAGAACAAAGCGAAATAAGGAAAACTGTTGTTAGTGCTTATAAGTGTCTCAAAATAAAATCTTCTCTACATCCAAATGATTAGGCAGATAGAAGCCAAAATTCCTTCTATACTTGCTTATGAAGTCTAGGTTTAAAGACAGCCTTTTCCTCCAGTTAGCACTCACTGAATGCTTGCACCAAGGAAATTTGAAGTTTGTAGACTGTGACGAACTGAATGTTTGTGTACTCCTCCCAAATTAATATGTTGAAATCCTAATCCCTAATGTAATGATATTAGGAGGTGGGGTGTTTGGGAGGTGCTCAGGTCATGAGGGTGGAGCCTTCATGAATGGGATTAGTATCTTTATGAAAGAGACCTCGGAGAACTAACTGGTCTTCTTTCCTGCCTGTGGGGATATAACAAGAACATGTCCACCTGCAACCTGGTGACAGCCCTTACTAGAACCTGACCATAACCAGCCTGGCACACTGATCTTGGACTTCCAGCATCCAGAAGAGTGAGAGATAAATTTATGTTTAGTAAGTCACCCAGTTTGTGATACGTTATAGTAGTCTGAGCTGATTCACACACAGGCATACTAACCAGGGTCATTACCCTTCTAATTTAGTCTGTAAGAAGAAGAGACAGTCTCAAAGCCCCATGCTTATGACTTTTGATAGCTGAAGTCCACTTAAATAGGAAACTGGCACTAATCTCTGTTGTCATCAATCATGTAACATGTTCCTTTTCCACAGGTTGAGAGAGAAAAGGGCAAAGTGGAAGAGAAAAGTTCGTACTTACGGAAACCAGAAGAGTAGGAGGAAGAAACTCTTAGTTTTGTTTATTTTTTTTAACGATAGCCTTAAGGATACATGTGTGGAAATAAGTGAAGCCCATCCAGTTGAGAATACAGTCTTTATTGAGGGCTTGCTGTGACCAGGGAGTTGGCCACCATCACTTTTGTTTGCCCAGTGCTTACAAGCACACAATGGGAAAGCTTTATAGTGGGTTTCGGGGAAAGAGAAGGCTTTTCAGGTATGCTCTGGCTGGAGGTTGTTGGTATGGAGAAGCTGAGGTTGGCTTAGGGGAAATGGGTCATCTTATGTGACTGGCTGGAGAGTATATTTGGCTTTTTTCTAGTTTGTCTTAAGTGGAAGGAGGTCGTTCTCGGTTAAATCTCTACTGCTTAGGGGTGACTGAAGCAGAGCTTGGGTTTGGCCTCCTGGGCTTCTTACCCAGATGAGAGTTGTATTGTCATACTTACTTCAGATAAATTCTGTATATTCAATCTCTCAGGTTGAAAGATTTTGATCAAAGTGCAAGGCGTATTGAGAATGCAGTATTTGCTCGTTTCCTTTTGAAGAAAAGTCGGAATATTAGAGCTAAGGCCACCTATATATGCTGAAAATTAAATTGATCTAGATTGAATGGAAGTTGATAACCCATAAAGAAAGCATGTTTAAGGGGCAAACCAACCAACAAAATACAGTTATTTCCATGGAGATAAAATGATCCACATTTTTCTCTGAAAACAAAATTGTATGATGTTATCACAAGAATGATTTAACATAACAGTATCTAAAACCAACAGGCCTTCAACAAATTGTTACATTTGAGCAAATCAGAAAACTTTACGTTATATTAATATTAATACAATTTAAAATATTATAAAATATTAATGAAATTGATATCTTCAATCTTTCTATATGTTTATATAGTGTTCCATCTGTAGACCTATTTGAATAAAGGCAATATATTAATGATGTCTAATAATAGATACAATATACTAATCATGTCTAACAATATTACATTAGGGGTTAGGATTTCAACATTTTGATTTCCATAACTGTCTCTCGGTCCTGCAAACATAAACCTGTACATTTTCTCGTTTTTCCTAATTCTTAGAAAAATTTTAAATTACCTTCTCTTCTGTCTCATCGAATCATGGAAGCTCTGTGGATATATTCCAGTAGGTAGCTAATCAGGCACAAGCACGGCTGGAGAGGGCTCCCCACTTCCACACCAGGAATGTTAAAGAGACCGTCAGGTGGGTCAGGCAGTTGTTAACTATCTCTCTAAAATAAATGGTAACAGCCAACGCCAGGGAAAGGCAGTCTCCCAATAAACAGAAAACACCTGAAGCTGGAGATAAGCAGCTTCCTGAGAAGATTCAAGAGTCGAACAGGTGGGCTCAAGCATGGATATTAAGAGACAAAATTGCAGAGTGTAATTGGTATATGAGCTGCTAGGAACATTTGGCTGGTAAGGGAAAAACGCCTTAAGTGAGCATGCGTACGACCCCGGTAAACGCACCGGGCGTGTTCACCTCCCAGGTGCTAGCAGCCCACTGTGCATGCAGAGAGCCCACCCCAAGGAAAGAATCGGGAGAAAAGGGATGCAAGACCCCGGAAGCATGCCTGTAAAACTCCAAGTCAAAAGGTCAGTCAAACCCGGCCCTTGCTCTCTCAAGTCGCCGTCTTGGTCCTCTTCCAGGTGTGCTTTAATTACTTTAATTCCTGCTCTAAAGCTTTTTAGTAAAAAAAACCTCTAAAACTTGCCTAGTCTCTCTTTCTGCAGTATGCCCTTCAGTCAGATTCTTTCTTCGGAGGAGGAAAGAACTGAGGTTGTTGCAGACCTGTACAGATTCACCACCACTAACGTACTTCGGTGCCGCTTGACTCAGATATGTTCTGCTGCTAACAGATACTAATTATAATTTGTTATTTGCGTACGTATTTTGTGACAATTTTTTTTTTTTCTTTTTGAGATGGAGTCTCACTCTGTCACCCAGGCTGGAGTGCAGTGGGGCGACCTCGGCCTCACAGCAGCCTAGGCCTGTTGGTTCAAGTGATTCTCATGCCTCAGCCTCTAGAGTAGTTGGGACTAGAGGTGTGCTCTACCACACCCAGCTAATTGCTAAATTTTTGGTAGAGATGATATTTCATCATATTGCCCAGGCTGGTCTCGAACTCCTGACCTCAAGTGATCCACCTGCCTTGGCCTCCAAAAGTGCTGGTATTAAAAGTATGAGCCACCACACCAGACCTGACAATACAGTTTAAAAATTTTTTAATATTTGGTTTTAGATGAACAAATTTTTAATAAACCTTCAATTCACTAATTAAGGCTTCTAAGCTCACTAAATCTGTTGAAATAATTTGGTAAAGGTTTTCTATTCTTAGCCCTCTAGATGCTGCAGTGGCTGTTTTTCTTCTTGTCTTACTTGACTTCTGGGATGTGTTGATTACTTCTTTTGCCATGGAATTCTTTCTTTCCTTGAGAAGGAAAGGCTGGCTTTACTCCAGTCTAGGAAAATGGAAATATATAATGTCTTTGTAAGAGGGTTAGTTGGAAGAGATTCGGGTCTTTACACAATAGCAGAATTAAGATCTGTTTACTGTTCATTCCAAATGAGCCACAACTAGGTGGTGACTCCAATGAGCAGGAAGAAAATGATCATCTGATCAAATAATAAGGGAAAATGAATAAATGGAGGAAAATGGTGGAGCAGATTAAGTCTAATATATTTCTAGATATTTGTGTGCCTTTTCCTTTGTCTTTTTCTTTTTTTTTTTTTTTTATTTATTTAGTATGATATTTCTTTTTTTATTTATTTATTTATTTATTTATTTATTTATTTATTTATTTATTTTTTATTGCATTATAGGTTTGGGGGTACATGTGCAGAACGAGCAAGATAGTTGCATAGGTACACACATGGCAGTGTGCTTTGCTGCTTTCCTCCCCTTCACCCACACTTGGTATTCATCCCCAGGCTATCCCCCCCAGCCCCCCCCTGCTGTCCCTCCCCCATTCCCCCCAACAGTCCCCAGTGTATAGTAGACCGCCTCTCTGTGTCCACATGTTCTCATTTTTCTCACCCACCTATGAGCGAGTCTTACTCTGCATTGTCCTTGCTTAACGTCTCCCTTTCCCCCTCGTTCAATAAATCCCTGCTTCCTCTCCTCCTACATTTGTCTCTTTCCCCTTAAAATTTCTAAGGAACAGTGGGTTCAATCTTAGACAATGGAATTATTTTCTTTTTGTTAAAGTTCAGTTGCTTCCCAATCTCATGAATGCCCCTGTGGTAAAACTGTGCAGTCCAAGTTCTCTAAACTCCTACTCCCTTTTCCTTCTGGCTAACACAGGAGATTTAATAAGTCATGAAGAATCTGCAAAAGAATATATACTTCTGCAAAAGATTTGGCTAATGTGTCTTATATTTTCTGTGAAAAGCACACATTAACTTTTGTATTAAACTATTGACATGTGTTCAGCACTTACATGTGCAGTTGCCCTGGGCTAAGACCAAAATTAATGTATAGCTCTTTGGGCATCCTGGACAAACACAAAGAATGATTTATGAAAGCATGCATTCAAATGAAAGTCATAATTGCTTTCTAGACATAAAGAAACTTACCACTTCTTTTGGTCAATATCTTTTGTTTAGAAACTCACATTGATTTTACCTGAGAACGCACTCTTCATGTAGTTGGATGACAGTGACTCTTTTCTCTGGGCTTTTTGTATCTCCTGAAAATGTAAGAGAAAATACAAAATTTTGCTTCTGTCAGATAAAAACTTAGCATCAGTTCAATATGACTTTATCACTTTAATGGAGAAGTGAAAATGGTCTCCATGGCAGATGGATATATTTTTCTTTTTCTTTTTTAAAAAGTATTTTATTGCATTTGAGGTTTGGGGGTACATGTGAAGAACATGCAGGATTATGGCAATGTAGTTTGCTGCCTTCCTCCCCATCACCTATATCTGGCATTTCTCCCCATGTTATCCCTCCCCAACTCCCCACTCCCTGCTGTCACTCCCCTAGTTTCCCCCATAGACCCCAGTATGTGATGCTCCCCTCCCTGTGTCCACCTGTTCTCATTGTTCAACACCCGCCTATGAGTGAGAACATGCAGTATTTGATTTTCTGTTCTTGTGTCAGTTTGCTCAGAATGATGGTTTCCAGGTTCATCTATGTCCCTGCAAAGGACACGAACTCATCATTTTTTATGGCTGCATAGTATTTCATGGTGTGTATGTGCCACATTTTCCCTGTCCAGTCTATCATTGTTGGATATTTGGGTTGGTTCCAAGTCTTTGCTGTTGTAAACAGTGCTGCAGTGAACATTCGTGTGCATATGTCCTTATAATAGAATGATTTATAATCCTTTGGATATATACCCCATAATGGATTGCTGGGTCAAATGGAATTTTTATTTCTAGGTCCTTTAGGAATCACCACACTGTCTTCCACAATGGTTGAACTAATTTACACTCCTGCCAACAGTGTAAAAGTGTACCTATTTCTCCACATCCTCTCCAGCATCTGTTGTCTCCAGATTTTTTCAATGATCGCCATTCTAACTAGCATAAGATGGGATCTCAATGTGGTTTTGATTTGCATTTCTGTAATGACCAGTGATGATGAGCATTTTTTCGTATGTTTGTTGGCCTCATATATGTCATCTTTTGAAAAGTGTCTGTTCATATCCTTCACCCACTTTTGAATGGGTTTGTTTGTTTGTTTCTTGTAAATCTGTTTTAGTTCTTTGTAGATTCTGGATATTAGCCCTTTGTCAGATGGGTAGATTGCAAAAATTTTTTCCCATTCTGTTTGTTGCCGATTCACTCTAATGATTGTTTCTTTTGCTGTGCAGAAGCTGTGGAGTTTAATTAGGTCCCATTTGTCTATTTTGGCTTTTGTTGCCAATGCTTTTGGTGTTTAACTCATGAAGTCCTTGCCTATGCCTGTGTCCTGAATGGTTTTGCCTAGATTTCCTTCTAGGGTTTTTATGGTATTAGGTCTTACGTTTAAGTGTTTAATCCATCTGGAGTTAATTTTAGTGTAAGGTGTCAGGAAGGGATCCAGTTACTACTCTCTGCACATGGCTAGCCAGTTTTCCCAACACCATTTATTAAACAGGGAATCCTTTCCCCATTGCTTCTGTGAGGTTTGTTAAAGATCAGATGGTTGTAGATGTGTGATGTTGCCTCCGAGGCTTTTGTTCTGTTCCATTGGTATTTTTCTTTTTAAGAAAGAAAATATGAAAGAAAGCCCAGTGTTCCCAATGACGCATCCACCATCAACAGACACATACATGATTTACAGAGAAATAACCTTTGAAAAACATCAATCTAAATATTGGAGTACATTCCTTTTATTTTCTTGATTCGATTCACCCTATTTTTGTGACTCTATGTTTAAATGTGCCAAAGCTAATTCACTTTTTGTCTAAGAATATGTGATTGATATATTGACATTAGGGAAATAATTTCCCTGAGATCACTAGAATCTCTAGTTTTAATAAAATTTTTGAATCCCACTTAGAATATATATGTTTCATTGCAACATTTAGCAGGCTCTATACAAGCCGTATGTTATATTCTTAACCTTCTTTCAACAAATGCAAACTAACTAATAAATTCAAGTCATCAATATTCCCACTCCTGTCTCAGAAACTCCCTGGGAAGCTGCTAACAGTGTTTAAAAACCATACTATTATTCTGTTCTATTTCTACCCACTTTATTTTCTCGTATTTTCAAATCTATTTATGCCCTTCGAGCTTGTAACCTGGCCGAGACTTGCCCTGCTCCAACTCTGTTATTGGTGTCCTCAAAGAGCTATCGCTGTAGCATCTACCTCCCTAGACGTAGGTTAGCGTTAGGGTTAGGGTTAGGGTTAGATTCAATCTCCAGCACAAGTCCCTTCCCTGCCTCTCCTTTGGGGCCCATCAAAATGAGTGACTCAAATATCCTTCAGTTAAGAGGTGGAGAAAGTACAATTTTAAGACATGAAGAAAAGGGCAACCACAAAAATTGAGAGCCCTTCTGCCTTAAACGTTTGTCCAAAATTCTCCAATCATAGTTGTACATAAAATACAAATTCCCTGGAATAAGAATAATAACACAACATCCATCCCCAGTATGATTCTGCTTAAGGAGTTCTGTCTTAATAAGTATGTCAGATACTGTATTTGAAGGAAAATGTAACGACAGAAAGCATAGAATAGAGAAAGGTGATCTCCTGCAAGCAAAGCTCTTTAGAGTATCATGCAATTGCATTCTACACTGGAGCTATAACAGCTAAAGGGCATTCTCTGGAGGGTCATAAAGGAGGGGAAAATTGCATAGGAGTTACCTGGAGAAACACAGGGGAAAGAGGATGTAAGCATGATGTTCTGAAACAAACAAACTTGGGAACCAAATTATCCACCTCAGTCACTAATTATGGGACCTGGACAGATTAGCTAACTTATTTTGGTTCCATTGTCTTACCTGTAAAATAAGTGTTGGAGTCAACTTCTCATTGTTATGGAATAGAATTAAACACATAGAATTCTAAGAATAATATATATATCAAAAATGTATATTATATATATGTATATATATAACATATACATATATGTAATATACATTATATTATAACATAATATATATGATATATATACATATTGTACACTCATGGTTGTACATAAAAAGTAGTTTCCTTGTAACAAGAAATAGCACAATAAGACTGCCCCACATAAATGGGTTAATGCCCTTATGCATAGCGTTTCATTTTTTGGAACACTAACCTTGCCAGAGTTATGTATATCCTACTGCTCAAGTCATTGCCAAGGTCTGATTTTTCATTCGTGCAAAAATTCAACAAATTGTAACTTCTGGCATAAATATTCATATATTTTATATAAATATAGAAAAATTATATATTTATATATAATAACATGCTATTGTATTATGTTGTATACTATATTATATATAATACAATACATTTTCTATAATATGTATTATATATATGTACATACATATATTACATATATATTTACATAAATATATAATGTATAGTGCTTATAGTACATATACTATGTACATAATACAATATATTATCTATAATATAATATGCATATATTATATATTATGTATGTATATATACTATGCACATAGTAAAACAATGCAATGTTATCTATACTATTTATACATTGTGTATATGTAGATATATAGATTATGTGTATATAATATATGTATATTTTATGCATTATATACATAATATGTGATATATTATGCAATATGTAATATATAATATATACATAATATATCATATATAATATATAGATTGTTCTTTTTTTAAATTATATTTTAAGTTCTGGGGTACACATGCAGAACATGCAAGTTTGTTACGTAGGTATACGTGGGCCATGGTGGTTTGCTGCATCCATCCCCCGGTCATCTACATTTCGTGTTGATAATCTATTTCCATTTGTACAGTCCAGTCCTGTCTAAAGCTCACTTTTCTAATCTGCCAAAGATGAAGGTCAATACTTGTCTGTCAGGGTTTTATGATTAACAAACGACAAAGATGGGCAAAAATGCATTGAAAACACAATAAAATGTCCAGGTGAATAGCTAGCTTCCATACTCTATTGATTAATGGTTCGCCTCGGTAATTTTAATTGTAAAAATATTTTCACCATAATTATATAAATGTGGTGCAGAAAAATAAGACATTACATCTCTTGGGTTGCATCTGGACACCTGGACCATGAGTGTCTTATGCTGTTTGTCCTAAGAAGAGTCCACAACCAATGACCGAAGGTCATTTCAGAGCCTGCAGCAGGGGCGGTTCCCTCCAACCCCTTCTGTGTAGAAGCTCCAGACATTTAGAATAAAAAACTTAGAAAAAGGGAGGAGGTGAGATAAGTTGCCTCCATGAGAATCCAACTGCTGTTAGATGGAAATCTATGGTTTAGCACATATTGCTAGCTCCCTTGAAGCATGAGCTCAATTTCACAACTGCTTGAAGCGAATCCACTAAAGAAGTTCTATGAATACCGATAATGTAGTTTCCACAGCATGCCTTTTCCTACAAAGCACCAATTTTTGTTTTTTATTTTCTAAGCACACCACCTTTTCAAAGTAAAGACAAAGAAGTTCTTTTCTTCCAGACTTTCCTGACCCTTGGATTTCATATTTTCCTATTTGTCTGCATTTAAACAGGTGAATAAGGACTCTTTTCATTGCATCAGGACTCAGCTGATGTGTCAGGCATCAGGTGCCTCACATGATTCAGAGCAATCTAATTTTATCAAGACAAGAGAGCAAAGTCCCTGAGACTTTTCTATGAGCCTTGCATTCAATATATGTGAACATTCATTGCTAATAATAAAATTCTTGAATATTTGTAATTCTATATCTTGGCAATTAAGGGAACCATTTTGCTATGAGAAAACATTTCAGAAGTTTGAAAGGTGAAGATCCCTAAAGTGGCTATTAGTCCAGATTATTTGATTACTGATACTTTAGTATTCAATCAAGATATTCCAAAATTTGTATATTGCATTGTTGATGTCTTCATTTATTCTAGACTCCCATTTTCTCTCTTTTTTTCTGCTGTTCTGATTCATATTTTATTTCTTGAGGGTTCTGACTTTCTCTATGCTTGTTAATTTATTGTTAAGAAATGATATACTAATGAAGTAAACGCTTTAAAATGCAAAGTCTTGGTAATTATTATTTCCTGAAATTGACACAATCTCTTTCAAGTTTGAGGCTACAAAAATGCAATTTCTTAGTAACATTTAGAAAGAGAGACTACAGTGTTCATCATTCTGGGTAAAGAAGCATAAGTGGGTTTTTTTTTTTCTCATGGCAGCAAAATGTATTGTTCTCACTAAATATTCATGTAGTTTGTATATATATGTATGTTTATATAGATATTTATATATAGTTTAAATATATGTGTGTAATTTATATTTTTATATTTACATATGTACATATATTTTATAAATATGAAATATAAATATATACACATATTTAAACATATATGCATATACATATGTAAATATATATTGTGCATATGTATTTGTGTGTAGGTACATATATGTGCATATATATATATACACACATAAGTTTTAATCAACCAAAAATGTAAAAACCAATGTTGTGGAGCAGTTCTGGTGTAAGAGTTTGAAAATTCAGATATTTCTATTGATTCTACTCTTGATAAAGTGGTGACCTTCACCAATTCAGCAATTATTTACTGAGTGTCCACTACATGCAGTCTTTTCTCTATATGCCTGTGGGAGAAATAAAGATGACTAAGGTTAAACTGTTTCTGTGAAATATCATACCAACTAGCATAAGAAATAAGAGATGCCCACAGAATCCTATAAAACAAGCAAAAGTTAATCACCTGTTCTGACAAATACAAATGAAGTGGGAGCCCAAAATAGAAGATATTTGCTTCTAGAGATTATCCAGGAAGGCTTCAAGGAGGAAGTGAGGTTTCAACCAGACAGACCATAAAGTCTACTTAGTCTTGGGTGCTAATGGGCAGAGCAATGAAGGAGAGATGAGCAGTCCAGGCAGCAGGAACAAGATGAGCAATTCACGGAGGCTACAGAAGCAGAATGTGCTCTGAGCTAGATAGGTTGTATAGGCTGGGCAAATAATAGAGTGTATACGGAACTTAATTAGAGATAATGCTTGACAAGTGATCTCAAATGTAAACTACATTCATTCGGGAATTGAGTCTGGCACAAATGTACTTAAATGGCAATGTGCCACGTAAGGACGTTTCATCAATGGACCGCAGAGGCGATGGCGTTCCTGTAAGATTATGTAATAGTACTGTAATTTGTACTTTACCTTTTCTGTGTTTAAATATGTTTAGATGGACAAATACTCACCCTTGCGTTACAGTGGACTGCAGCATTAGTACAGTAACGTGCTGTACAGGTTGGTAGCATGGGAGCAGTAGGCCATCCCACATGGTCAAGGTGTGTAGTAGGTGCTACCATCAAGTTTGCATTAAAGTGCACTCTGATGTTTACACAGTGATGCAGTCACCTAACAATGCATTTCTGAGAATGCATGCCCATGACGAAGTGATGCGTGGATATAGTTTAACAAACCATTTTTAGCCCTTAAGTCAACAGATACGCTATTTCTAGTCAAGCAAAAATTTAAAATGAAAGGTTTTCCTTATAGCTGTGGCAGAACATGCATTTGAATACAATTGTAACCATCAAATATGTTGGTAATACAGTTCATAAATTTGACTTAAAAATGCAAGCAATCTCCTTTTATATTGCAACAAGTTCCTTGCTGAGTTGAAAAATACATGTCTTTTCTAGAGCTGAGTTGTTTCATTTAAAGAGGTTAATGAATTTTAAATGTGATGTATATTATTCCTCGCTTCTAGCTCAGTTTCCTGAGACAGCCCTAAGGCATTTATTTCTCTAGAATATAGTGCTATTTGGTTGTTTGTTTGTTTGAAAGGGAACTGTTTAGTGAGTGGTATTTTGACCCTGAGATCTATTTTTGGAAGACGTATCTGAGATGCAGAATTGGAACAATAAAGTCTTTTTATCTTTCTCTGATATTAACAGAGGACTCACATTATGGAATTCATTCATGGAGTACAGTATAAAATGTGATAAAAATCAACAAGCCATGTCACTGATTTTTAAGGAAAATATTGGCATAGATATATTATACTCTGAAGATTTTATATGGAATCAGAAGAAATGTTTTGTAGCCCAAACAAGCACTGAGATCTTCTAGTGATTTCCTATAAAATATGTCTATACGTGGTAGAAAGTTATTCATTAATGTGCTTGCATTAGGAAACAGAAATTTTCTTCTGCATAACAGAAAGATATTCAGCTTGACATTCTCCTGAGATATACGCTAACAACAGAAGGAATGGCAGAACAGTCACTTAATATAACAAAACGTGTTATCAGGTTTATTTCCTTTACTTATCTCCCATGTGTTATTTTACATTTTTCAATTTATTAATCTATCACACAATTAATCTCTCTTAAATGCTAAATATTGTATTTAGAGGCTTCCTTTTTAATTTTTTTCCTGAATTCCTGAATACCCATTCTCATATTCTCCTAAATTTCTCATTTTGAATTATGTTGCTTCTTCATGAAAAATGTATTGCATTCCGAATTGTCAGATTCTTTGATCACCTGGATTCTTAAAAATCAATTTCCTTTCCTACAAGGCTCAAATCCTTAAGACTCTCTTGTTCTTCAGCCTGTCATGAAAATAACATTCTCTACTTCCAAAACCTTAAGTAACTCTGCAAACTGCATTCTAAATAGAAGCTAATCAGTAATGCAATTACTCCCTTTGATTCTTTATTTATCAAACTGCATTGAGACTTCCCAGGAATCTCTTTAACTTTTTTTTTTTTTTTTTTGAGACGGAGTTTTGCTCTTGTTACCCAGGCTGGAGTGCAATGGCGCGATCTCGGCTCACCGCAACCTCCGCCTCCAGGGTTCAGGCAATTCTCCTGCCTCAGCCTCTGGAGTAGCTGGGATTACAGGCACGGGCCACCATGCCCAGCTAATTTTTTGTATTTTTAGTAGAGATGGGGTTTCACCATGTTGACCAGGATGGTCTCGATCTCTTGACCTCGTGATCCACCCGCCTCGGCCTCCCAAAGTGCTGGGATTACAGGCTTGAGTCACTGCGCCCGGCCTCAGAATTTTCTTCAGTTTAAGAAACTGGATATATCCATGTTGTTCCAAGAGATGAGTTTCTTTTAAGTCACTTGATCAAATAAAAGACGGTGTCAGCCTCCCTGTAGTTGGATACTTCATTCTCATGTTCTTTCTTTTTCCGTCCTAGAGGATGAATGAAGGGGAGGATCAGTTGTGAAACTTGTATGAGATGAACTAACAAATAGAAGGATAAAATTGACACTTTGACCCATTAGGTAACTTCGAGATCCTATGTTTTTATGTGAACATAACTTATATAGCTCTATTAGCTACTTCCTTTCTCTTTTGATTCTTTTCTGTTTTCCACAAAGTGACTCACATAATCATCACCACTGTAGCTAAATGAGGATAGATTTGCAGAAGCAAGGTCAAGAGCTCATATCTGTAAAAGGACAGTGGTAAATATAGGTATGTTGCCATAAATTTGATCTTTTAGCAGGTAAACAAGTTGTCAGAAAAAAGTAAGAAGAAGAAAAATCATTATCAGTGAAACAAAGAAAGAGATATCACTAGAAATTCCAAATTATGTGTAAGTGCTGCTGAAAATGAGGTGAATCTGGCAAGAAATAATGACGGGAAGCAGTCATTGGCATGCCAGGGAAGAGCAGGAATTTTGGAAACCTCGGTGACGTTTCCTATTGCAGCTGTAATTCTATTTGTAGTCTTATTTTAAAGAATTCAACATAGGCTATGGCAACAGATGTAGTCACTTGGCTGCCTTTTCTCCCCTGTCGCTGTTTACAAAGGGTATCAGAAGCAGTTAACTTTCTAGAGAATGGAGCAGTATTTCTTTTACTGTCTTAACTCAACACTTAGTGAAATCTCTTACCCTGTGTCACAGTTTACTCTGAGGAGGGATTGACTGTCTTGTTGTCCTGCAGGACATCATGCTGGTCCCTTATGTGGATGGTATCATGCTAACCAAACCTCTTGGGAAGTTCATAGCTGCTGGCCATGCAATCCCACTGATTATATGACTTGAACTATCCATCACTACCTGGATGTTACCTAGTCTGCTAAACCATAAAATTGAATGTTTATAGGATAATTTAATTGCAGAATGGAAATACATTTACCAGAGATCCAAACAGAGCACAGATGGCTCTGATGGTCGTGGTACCTGCCTCTGCCACCTTTCCGGCTGTCTTTTCAACACATCTCTTACCTTGGGGTGACTTTTCTATGACTGGTTAAGGGATCTGTAGCTCTGAGTTGCATTTAGATCTGGACTGTTTACATGTACCAGCCAAAAGACTGTGTTAATTAAGAGGGGGCCTAGAAGCAGTAGTGAAGAAAAAGCCTCCTGTAGGCTTATATTAGGTCAGTATATGGTTCTACTTCATGTAAAATAAAAGATGGCTTGAGGAATGTATTTATACTGAAGCATGAGTAGTGGCGACCTACTCATGCATCAGTATAGATTAGTTGCAATACATATTAGTATGCAATATAGCATAGTATATTAAGGTTGCAAATCTAGCAAAAAGACTAAAAAGAAAGGAAACAGATTAGCAAGGTGGTCTATAGGAGGAGTTTATAGATAAACCGCTAGAAACAGCAGCACAGGACATCTGCTTTGTGAAGACTGTCAGTAATAAAGTCAACAGTGTAATCCACCTAACTGGCATCCTCTTATCCTGGCCATTCCAAAGCTTGCTCAAAGTGTCCATTTATGTATTGGCCATTGTTTTAAGGATGAAACCTCAAAAGTGAAATCAATTTGTTGATTGACAAAATTTGTTGTTAATTTGCTGAAGAGACAGAATTTTTGTGGAAATTTATTTCTTCCTTCTTATATATATATATATTTCCCCCCTTCTTATGTACATACCTGAGAAAGAAGAAGTAAATTTTCACAAAATTGTATTGACAATATTCCAACTATAGTAATACTATTTGAGTACAATTTTTTTTAGTAATACAGATCTAATGTGAAGAACTGAATTATTTTTGAAGGAGGTAACATTTTAACTGGAGTTCAGAGTTAGTGTTCTCTGTAATCAAAATCTATTGGAAATGTTCAGTTAATAGTGATCTGTAATTATATTTTACTTATTTTATCTTTGAAAATGTCTTCATGCAGATATTTATAGCCAAATACTGATATCATTTGATGAGCATAGGATCTTAACTAAACATATGCGTCAATTTCAGGGCATTGATAGAGCTCTATTGGATTCCTGCTTGATATTGGTGTTTTGGCACAGCCTTACATTGCATATTAGTCTGTTCCAATTGAATGTTAGGCGAAAGTTTCTCAATTTCACACCTAAGTAGGTTGTAAAGTATGGAAATTCCGTTTGGACTTGCATCGAGGTCAGAATATGCTGCCGAAACTCTAGTTTGAGCTCAGAAAATATATTCTATGCAAATTTGTGTAGAAACAAAACTCTCACTTCTTGTTTTAACTTTTGATAGCACAAGAAATGTATGAAGCAAGTTGACCTGATGATTCAAACAGTGTTTGTTGTTGAAATGACTTTACTGTAGTATAAATTTCACATATAAGTTTAGTTTTCCCTTGTAATTTCCCTTGTAAAAAAAGTATGCAGCAAAAGCTCACTTCCCAAAATATTCAGTGTTCAGTAATATTGATGAAGGGCATTTCTTATTTAAATAAGTTTCAGTTTCGGCCTCACGCTAAAAAAAGTCCACAATAAAACTTTGTCTCTGCTTAAGTCATCAAATTGCCTGTATAGATGGTAAAACAAGTTAATGTATTCAAATTTTTCTGACAAAGTTTATAGAACTCATAATGGCTAAGTCCATGAATATGACAAAATTTCAATTTTGACACTACTTTTCAATAATATGATGACAGATAAATGCCTTCTGCAAATATCTACTGATAAATGCTATCAAGAATAATAACAAGCCTTACAATCCTTACATTTTCACAAGCTTTGTAAATTTTCAAACTATGATTTTTTCTTTGCCATGCACATTTACGACCATCGGTTGTGATGCCTCTTAGATGATTTCACTTCAGGTTGTATTGAATGGGTGTTTTGTCAATGACTTTGAAAACATTCTTGCCCGTAGTTGTTCCATGCAGATTGCTCATAGAGTCAAATTCTTCGGCCAATTCAAACTCAGCATTGACTGCTTTAATACACAATGGCAGCTGAACAGTATTAATAATATCTGTCCATTTATCATGAACCGAGGACAACTACTCACAATTGTGTGCCTTGTTTTTTAATTGATGATTAATGTCACTCCTAATGTTTCGACTTTGGAGCAACTATTCTTACAGAAAAACTACTAGCTTTTTAAATTGGCAAATAAATGTTGTATATATTTGTGGTATACAACATGATGGTTTGATATATGTATACATTATGGAATGACTAAACATAGCTAATTAATTAACATACACATTACCTCACATACTTGATTTTTTTTGTGATAAGAACACTTAAAATCGAATAAGGCTAGTACAGATGGTCCCAGGCTTAGGATGGTTCAACTTATAATTTTTTTTGACTTTATGGTGGCTTAAAAATGGTATGCATTAGCTGGGGAGGGATAGCCTGGGGAGAAATGCCAAATGTGGGTTAAGGGGAGGAAGGCAGCAAAACACACTGCCATGTGTGTACCTATGCAACTATCTTGCACGTTCTGCACATGTACCCCAAAACCTAAAATGCAATAAAAATTAAAAAAAAATGGTATGCATTTAGTATGCTCATGGACTTACTATGGGGTTATGTCCTGATAAACTCATCATCTTAAGATATTATCAATTTGCAGTAAGTTTATTGGGCAATAACCTCATTGCAAGTCAAGGAGTATCTGTAGGCTTTGTTTGTTTGTTTCAAAATGTGGACACATTCTTTCATCTGCTTCAGTCGTACATGGTTTAATTGAATTACTACAGATTAACCACTTTCCTTGCTTGACTAACAAATGAGCTACTTACTAACTTTCTCTTCAGAGCTCCAGAAAGGACAGTTGAGATTACAGTAACAGTTACATCACAGGTCAGCTTTTTCCCCGATCTCATTTTATATTTTTATTTTTATGTAGAAATTTTACCAGGATGTCATATTCTATAACACTTTTATCTTCTGTTAGAATATTGAATACTTGGGGATCTTTAGCTATCAATATGATCTAAATTTTTGGTCCAAAAGATCTCACTTGAAATGGTCCTGACTATATTGGGTCGTCTCTGAAACAGTTATAGAGGTAGGAAATGCAGAGGCTAAGTTTTAGCTGTTTGTTTTTTTTTTTCCTTTCTCTCCCTTTTGTTCCTCTTACTTTACATAAAGTACACTGATGGTAGCTAACATTTGTGTTTCAAGTAATGTGTTAAGTCAAAGGAGCCAATCGCAAAAGAATCATATGATTTCATTCATATGAAATGTCCAGAACAGGGAACCTATAGAACAAAAAGTAGATTAATAGTTGCTTAGGGCTGAGGGTAGGAAAATTAGGCGGTAGGAAATGTGTGCTACAGGGTACAGAGTTTCTTTCCAAGGTGATGAAAGTGCTATACAGGTGACTCTGGTGATGGATGGCAGACTGTATCTGTGAATATACCACAAACCATTAAGTTGGACTCTTTAAATGGGTGATGTTTATGATACATAAATGATATCTCAATAAAGCTGTCAAGGGAAAACAAAAGCACAGAATGTAGTGTGAGCAAATATGTCTAGTGCATAATTGGAACATGTGAACAGTGTAATAAAATATGCAGATTGCTGTGTATCATTGTTTTACACAAATAGCAAATTCTCTTAATTCTGGTAAAGGACTTACCTTTATAAAGGAGAGAAAAAAATATGGAACTGAAAATATATATGAAGAAATAGTGGCTGAAAATTTCTCAAATTTGTCTTGAGATATAAACCTATAGAAGCTTTCAAGAAGCTAAAAGAAATCCAAATTGGGTAAACACAATGAAATCTGTCTAGATAGATCACAATCAAACTTCTTAAAGACAAGTAAGCACACAATAAAATCTAATAAAGAGGATCTAGGCCTAAATGGCTTCAATGATTTCATAGTATCAATCATTTATGGAAGAAAAATATTGGTTGTATACAAAATCCTTCAGAAAATAGCAGATAGAGAAAAGTATTTTATTTCCTAAGACCATGACTGCACACATATCAAAACCAGACAAACATTTTAAGAAAAGAGAATTATATATCCTTCATGATCTTAGATCCAAAATCGTCAAGCAAATATTGGCAAATCATATCAAGCAATATCCATAATTATTATGTGAGATGTATCCCAGGAATGCAAGACTGGTTTAACATTGAAATGTAATTAATATACATCACCATATCAACAGACTAATAAGAAAAACCTGTATCATCATCTCAACAGATACAGAAAGCTAATTTGACAACATTTAGCATATTAACAATTATGTGTCAACAACAGAACCTATCTAGAAATTCTCAGCAAACTAAGAATCGAAAGTAACTCCCTCAACCTAATAAAAGACATCTGCAAAAACACCTACAGTTAACATCATGTTCAATGTTTCCCTCTTACCCTAAGTTCAGAAAAAGCTAGATGTTCATTCTCACTTCTTCTACTTAACATCGTGTATTTCCAGCCAGTGATATAAGGCAAGAAAAAGAAATGAAAAAACAAATAGACTTAAAACTAAGAAATAAACTTTTTCTGTTCTCAATATCATTATTGTATAAGTAGAATATATCAAGGAATCTACAAAAGCTAACTATATGTGGTGAGTGACTTTAGCAAAGTCACGGGATACAAGAACAGAACATAATCAGTTATATTTCTGTACACTAGAAATGAACAATCAAACTGAAATAATTAAAAGTAGTACCAATTATAATAATATAAAATATAAAATATTTAGAATTAATCCAAATAACCCTGTACAAGACTGAATAATTGATCTGTTTATAACTATAAAACCGATGAATAAATCAAATATGGTATGTATGTGGGTAGTTTATACATACATACATATTTGTGCATGCACACAGGCACACACACATACACACTCACAAACAGATATTCATGTAAGACTCAATAATTTTCAGATATTAAGTTTCCTCAGACTTCAACAGAAGTTTGAAATAGAGTCAACAAAATACTCTTCAAAACCACAACAGAACTTTTGGCAGAAATAGACAATGAATTCAGTAGATAGACTCTGGTAGAAATAGACTGTAAATTATATAAAGCTAATAGGACAGACACAAACAATTTTGTAAAACAAAATTGCAGCTCTCACACTGATTTCTAGACTTAAGTAATCAGTAATCATCTTTGATATTGAGATATAGCCAATGGTTTTACGTTTATAATGGTGGTAGTATAAATAATAGTGCTTGAAATTTATGATCCATGTAGCATTGACTAAGCAGTAGACATATAAACCAATGAATCAGAGTAGAAAATCTAAAATTAGACCCATATATATGACCAATTGGCTTTTGACCAAAATGCCAAAGAAATTCAGTGGAGAAAAGTAGTCTTCCAAAATATGGTGTTAGAACAATTAGAAATACACATGTGGGCCCAGTGCGGTGGCTGACGCCTGTAATCCCAGCACTTTGGGAGGCCAAGGTGGGTGGATCACGAGGTCAAGAGATCGAGACCATCCTGGTCAACATGGTGAAACCCCGTCTCTACTGAAAATACAAAAAATTAGCTGGGCATGGTGGCACACGCCTGTAGTCCCAGCTACTTGGGAGGCTGAAGCAAGAAAATTGCTTGAACCCAGGAGGCGGAGGTTGCGGTGAGCCGAGATTGCGCCATTGCACTCCAGCCTGGGTAACAAGAGCGAGAAACATCGCCTCAAAAAAAAAAAAAAAGGAAATACACCTGCAAGAATATGAACCTTTATTCATATTTCACCTTATCCAAAGATTAATTCAAGAAGTGTTATAGTGTTAACTGTAAATCTTAAAACTACAAAACTTCCAGGAAAATTTTTGTGTAAATCTTAATGATCCTAGCTTCGACAAAGCTTTCTTAGATTCATAATTTAAATTAGTTAACATATTTAACTTCATCCAAATTAAAAACTTTTGTTCTGTAAAAGATAATTTTAAGAAAATGTAGACAAAAGCCCCAAATTGGGAAAAATTACTTATAAAATACATATCTGACAAAGTACTTACACCAGCATCGATTTGAAAGACTGTAAAAAACCAGTAATAAAATCATGCAGCTCAGTTAAAAATTGGAAGTGCATAGCTATTTCATCAAAGACAATAGGCAAGTGTGCTAAACGATGTTCAGCATCACTAGTCATTAGGCAAATGCAAACAAATCAACACAAAACAAGGTATCGTCATGTGGCTGTAATAGAACAGCTACAATAACAAATGCTCACGATACCAAGTACTGGCAAGAACGCGGAAACAGTGGGACTCATGCATTTCTTACGGGGATGTATAATGCTGCAGCAAGTGATACATCCCCATGACCGAGACTCCTGCCTGCGCTTGAACAGGATCTGAGACAGGCTGGGACTGTATTGTACACTGTTGCAGATTTCCATGAACTTTAATTTGAGAGGGCAGAGAGATACAGTGTTTGGACTTTAAGTTATTCACGGAGACTTCCTAACTTGAATGTTTTTTTATTCATATTTGGGCCATCTCTATTGTTGACAATTTATGATTGTAGCATCATTTTTCTTCTGTCATTTGCTATCAGTGTATTCTTAGCTGAGCTATATTTAACAATATAACTGATCGTATTTTTATGAAATAAAATAAGGAATCCACTTCTGTGCCGTTGAACACAGGCTGAAATACTATGCCTCATCTCATTGCCTGTGTTAGTAAAGTGCACTTTGGTTTTGCTTGCACATTAGTTTGTAGTTTTTCAGCTATTGCATCATGCAGGAGTAGGTAGATTTTCACCAAATTTGAAGGTTATATTTGAAATAGTCCCATTGAAACTATTGGCAACATAGGGTATATGAAATTCATCTTGAGAGTGACTACTAGCAGAGGCAGCTGAAGCCGGAGTTTAATAAAAAGGCCTGTAGAGCTGCCACTTGAGAGAAACATGAGCGCTTGGTTAAAAGGCCCTGGACAGAGAAAAAAATGGTTTTAAATATGAAACCAAATCAATCGTGAAATCTACGCATCATTCCAAGATCCATTTCCACTACTGTTGCCTCATTATAATCTATGCTGATCTCCTAAACCAGAAGTTGTATTTCTCTTTTCTGAAACTCTGCAGCACTTTATACCATTTTTGTCGTATATCATCATCTTTTTTATTAAAGTGTCTTATGTTCCGATTAAACTGTGATTTATTTGAAGGTGGTAACTCTGTCATTTTTATAACTGGATCACTGACAATGTCTGTAATGGCACCTAGAACAAGGCAAATGCCCAATAACTGGTGTATTGGTTTCTGCCTATACCTCCATCATTGTTTCTTGTTCACTATTACATACAATGAAGAAACTGCAAAAAATCAATAGATTTACGAATATTTTAAAACTGCATACAGGCATGGAGCCAGCACTCAAAGATACAAAGCATTAACAGCAGCCAAGTCGATTCTCTGGTACCTTATACCGTCCCACCACCTGCTCACCTCAAAGGTAATCATTATCTTGACTTTTAATGGCATAGATTAATTTTGACTACTTTTGAACTTTATATGAGTAGAATAATACCAACTGTGCTCTTTTGTGCCTGGCTGTTCTTTCACTCAACATTACATTTCTGAGATGTAGTGTAGTTCCATCTCATACTGCATATTACTATGGAGCTGTGCTACACAAAGCATGGTCTCTGGACCTGCAGCAGCATCACATTAGGATCTGGTTAGAAATGCAAATGCACAGGTCCCACCCCAGACCTGCTGAATCAGAATCTCTTGAGGTGGGGCCCAGTAATCTGTGTTTTATCAAGCTGTCCAGGGGATTATTATACTGGTTAGAATTTGAGAACTGTGACTATATCGTATTCCACTGTGTGAACACACCATGATAAAGTCGTCTAGTTAACCGTTGATGGTCTAGGTTAGAATTTGAGAACTGTGACTATATCGTATTCCACTGTGTGCACACACCATGATAAAGTCGTCTAGTTAACTGTTGATGGTACCCTCCCACGACACATGGGAATTATGGGAGCTACAATTCAAGATGAGATTTTGGTGGGAACACAGAGCCAGGCCATATCAGGAAAAGAGGGAGAGTGAAAAGGGGAAAGGAGAAAAAATACAGAATCTTTACATGTGGTTTGCCTCTGCTTATTACTTCAATAGAACCAGGCCAGCATGCAGTGTCTAGGCAATGGACTTACAAGAAAGAACCACCTGTCTCCTGAGTCTTCTCTTTAAAATCCTGTAGTCAAAGGGAAACTGTAGTAGCAAAATTACTTGCAGACAAAACACTTGCCACAACAAGGAAGATGATTGCAGATAAAGGGGAGGATTACACAGTGATGAAGTTATCAATTTTCCAGGGTGATTTAACAGTCTTAAAGCTCTAAGCACTTAACAGGAGAGAAAATATTAAAATACATGAGACAAAGACTAGCAGAACTCAAAAGAGAAATAGGAAAATCCACTGTTACACCTGGAGACTTTAACCCTTTGCCTAAATAATAGATGAGGCAGACAGAAGTCAGAAAGGATGTGTAGGATATGACAAGAACTATTAATAAGCTAGACCTAGTTAATATTTATAGAATACTTATCTAGTATCAGCAGAACACACATTCTTCTTGAGCCCACATTAACATTCATCAAGATTGACTACATCCTGGACCATAAAACACACCTCAACAAATTTAAAAGAATAGAAATCTGACAGTGTCTGCTGTCAAGCCACAATGGAATTAAACTGGAAACCAGTAACAGAAAGATAGCTGGAAAATCCAAAACTATTAATACTTGAGTATTCAATAACAGACTTCTAACACATGGGTCAAAGAAATCTCACCATAAATTTGTAAATATTTTAGACTAAATAAAAACAAAAATAAAACATCAGTATTTGTGAGATGCAGCAAAAGCAGTGCTTAGAGGGAAATTTATAGCATCAACTGCATACATTGGAAAAGGAGAAAAGTTTAAAGTCAATAACCTACCCCTCCATTTTAGGAATGTAGAGAAAGAAGAACATTTGAAGTTGCTGCCTAAATGGAAATTCAAGCAGAATCACTGAAATTAAAGAGTGAAAAACAATAGAGAATATCAATAAAATAAAATATTGCTCTTTGGAAAGATAAATAAAATTCATAAACCTGTAGAGAAGACATGAATTACAATATCAGAAATGAAAGAGGAACCATTACCACTGATCTATGCCTATGGACCAATAATATTATAGAATAAGGAATCTGAATAATAATTGAAATAAAGAAATGGACATAACTAGAAATCCTTGACTTGGATTTCTGTATGTTATCTTAGGAGACTTTTGAGTGGACCCTGATTGTGGAACAAGTGAATGAATTATTTGCATTAGGGATAGGTTTGGTTAGGTGACAGTGTCTTTCTACCTACTGTCCCTTCTCTCTCTCCCCTAAAATCTCTCTCTCTAAATGTACTTTAATCATTATAATTTTTTTTGACTGTCTAACAAAACTGTATACTTTATTAATTTACAAGATGTTAGTTTTAGTATTTCTTACCCTGCCTGAATGAAAACTTCACCTTGTCAAGAGTCTTGATCTGTACTGTTTATGGTTGTTCATCCTCAGCAACTATATTAATTACTGGAATCTGGTGTGAAATTTATGGATCTGTGCTAAATGAATTTCAGCCACTGAGGAGGATATGCTGTAGGTATATTCCATTGCTCCTGTCACCTTATGCGATACCCTTTTCCCTGGTGAGGAATTAGCACCTGAGGTAGCAAAGCCTACTAACAACCAGGGCAGCATCACAGTCAAAATGTTTACTATCCCCCTTCCCCGTAGGGAAGGTATGGGAGTATATTCTAGGCTGTAGTCATCAATAGGTCAACTTCAGTCTTAGAAACAGAAGCTAGAGATGCAGTGAAGCATAAATGTGCTGAGTTCATTCTGTCAAGAATAGTAGCAGTAGAAGGAGGTAGTGCTGGTTTCTGTAGACAGCAGGGAAAGAAGCTCTCCTGGAGCACTCAACCCTGGCGTGGTTGGTGCCTGTGATTTATTCCTGACCTGTGTTCCTGAAACAGTTTCTAGTATCCCTGCAGATGCAGATCCTGACTCCTTGTGCTCCTAGACCAGTTAGGCCCCCAGGCTTCTCAGATTTTATGAGCTATGAAACATTCTTCTTTTTTTTTTTGAGATGGAGTCCTGCTCTGTTGTTACCCACGCTGGAATGCAGCAGCACGTTCTTGGCTCACTGCAACCTCTGCCTCCCAGCTTCAAGCGATCCTCCTGCCTCAGCCCCCCTAGTAGCTGGGATAACAGGCACGTGCCACTACACCCTGTTTATTTTTGAATTTTTAGTAGAGATGGAGTTTTGCCATGTTGGCCAGGCTGGTCTCAAACTCCTGACTTCAGGTGATCCACCTGCCTTGGCCTCCAAAAGTGCTGGGATTACAGGCGTGAGCCATTCTTTTAATGAAATATTAAATGTCTAAATTGTTGGCTAAAGTGGTTTTCTGTTGCTTACATTACAATATCTCAAGATGCAATAAAACTTTCAGCAGCACACAACACTTAAGTATCCAGATCAAAGCCACAAGCAATTTTCAAATGTTGTAGCCAATGTTCTCTCTACCCCTCAATAATGCACATAAGAATTAGAGAGCTTTGGCTGGGTGCAGTGGCTGTTGCCTGTAATCCCAGCACTTTGAGAGGATGAGGCGGGAAGATTACTCGAGGTCAGGAGTTCAAGACCAGCCTGGCCAACACGGTGAAACCCCATCGCTACTAAAAATACAAAATTAGCCGGGCATGGTGGTATGTGCCCATAATCCCAGCTACTTGGGATTGCTGAGGCAGGATAATCGCTTGAACCCTGAAAAGTTGAGGTTGTAGTGAACCAAGATCATGCCATTGCACTTCAGCCTGGGCAAAAAGAAAGAAACTCCGTCTCAAAAAAAAAAAAAAAAAATATATATATATATATATATATATATATATATAGAACTCTCAAAAGTTTGTGACCTAACCCGAGCAGCAGCACAATAATTTCATTGATTTGATGGGACTTGAATAAAATTTTGAAAGAATAAGATATTATTTTTATTTAATGAATAAAATGGGGTTAAAATTTCTTCAGTAATTTCTTACCAGCGTGTTATAGGAGATTCAGTGCAAATAATGTGTATCTGAACAGGGTAGCATGGCCTCTGAATGACTCGAGGACTTTTAAAATGGACTTTTTCATGTTTTTTTTTTTCACTTCTCACCTAGACCACCACCCTGAAATGTATCATGCAGTCAATGTAGAACTGTGTTAACTGGAAGTCTACGATGCTTTTCATTTTCTACTTGATTTTATTGGAAGAGGCTTAGTCCAAAATACGTACATATATAATATTAAATGCCACATCACTTAAGAAGAAATCCTGGGTTAGCACCACTCCGTCATAGCTCTGAACCATCTATGCGAAAGAATTTCCCATATGAATAATGTAAGCAATTTCAAAGGCCACGTTGCTTTTCTTTGCCTTTTCATATTTTCTATCAAATTAATTTAGAACCTTCAAACATCCCTTTCATAACTCAATGTGCTACAGTAAACTGTGGAACAATTTTTGGGAAAAGGAGGTGGTTTGGATTGAACAGATTCCATGAATTTCTTTGCTAATTTTGCCTGACAGCTCAATGATTGTTCTATGCACAAAGTTAAAACGGCAGAAACAAGAGTTGAGCAGCTGGCACTGGAGAAGTTCTCTACTGCCCTCTGCTGGGTGCCATGAGATAGACCTGAATTCTGTAGGCTTTATCCTTGGAGGAAAAAAACTAACGTTGGACAAAAGGCTTGCTTTCTATATCGTAATTCACATATGTACTTTAGATGATAGGAAGGCATCAATAACAAATACAGAACAATTTTAAAATGCAGGCTATTGTTTTTAGATTTCTGCATTGCCAGAGATGGCAATTTAAGAGATACTTCTTTTTCAGCATTATGTTTTGGAAGGATAAGATTAATATATTCTCTCTTTATAATTTGCAGAAAATTTTCTTTTGCCTTTCCTATGTTTGAAAGTAAGTCTATTTGTTTGCTTCTGAGTAATTATTGGTGTGACTGTGCATAGCATTCCACTGGACTTGTCTTCATCACATAACTAGATTTTTATTACTTATTATCCTCAAATGACTTAGAAGGCATTCCCAACAGAAGGAGACAGAAGATGAAAGATGAGAAATGAGCTTACAATTAACTAAGATTTCTTGGTGAGGTGAAATAGAAACATAAACTTTATCGATGAGAGATAATCAAATGAGGTTCCTAAATGTTTTCTGAATTCCGTCTAGCAAAAGGGCTCTTTTAATAATAGTGACATGCCATCAAAAGTGGCACCCAAAATTTAAGGGAAATAATTCTCTTTTCTTTGTTCTCGCTCCTCTCTCTCTCTTTCTCTTTTTTTTCCCTCTCTCTCTCCTGTCTCTTTTTCTCTCTTAATTCCTATTAATGGAAAAGAGTAAAACTGTAAACCTAAGGTAAGAAAAGTAAAGAAATAGCAGGAAAAAATCTGTAATTTGAATCATGTGCTTATTACTTAATGCTTACAAAAGTCAAGCTTACACATCACAGAAAACTGTGAGAATTCAGCTAAGTGGTGATTTTAATATCAATATTTTGGGAGAGCCAGGTAATTAACAGTAGGATGGAAAGGCTCTGGAGGGGACCCAAACCGACTTTGAGTATTATTCTAAGTGTGAGAAAGTGATGCCATGAGAAGGGGCTGGAGATAAAGATGGAAATGTACGCGTGGGTGGAATTAGTCATCCTGCTTAGCAGAAAAAGAATAAAAGCAGAGTGGTGGTTGCAGCCTCCCAACTGCCATTTATCAGCACAACACTCATGCCCTATTAAGTTTCTGAGATGGAGAATAGGGTAAGTGTGAGCCCCCGTGTCTCTTCAGAGGAAATACATGTTAGTCAGAATCAGTCAGACCCATAGAAATTATCCTGGTATTTTAAAAAGGAAAGAGTCTGATGGAGAAGTAGATGTTTGCAAAACCAGTAGAATGACTGGGCAATAGAGATCCCTGGTGCCAAGATCTAGCCTTTAGGAAACCAGAAAGAAGTGGAATCACAGGAGTCTGCAGTGGTGCCTGGTGCTACCTGTGCCACCAAAGTGAGTGGTTCTCAGTAGGATGCCTCTTTACGTATTAAATAGCCAACACATCTTCCTGCATGTCTTTGGTCCTCAATAATCTTTATGGAGATGTTTCACATTTACATGTAGTTTTATCTGTCATTAGTCTTAATGGCTTCTGAATTTAGTGTCTTATTTAGGGAGGAATTTTCCAATGCAATATGGCAAAGCTATATTGTGTATTCTAATATTTTCAGTCTAATAAATGGTTTTATTTTTTAAGTTTAATTCATCTGATATTTATTTTACATATTATTCCAGATTGAACTGCAGAATATATATATTATATGAGAATATATAATATATATATATATATATATATATATATGAGATGCATTCAGTGTTTTGATACAGTTAAAATAAGCATGAAGTGCTTATTTGATAAAATATGAAATAAGCACTTCATGAGAAGGGGATATCCATCAAGCATTTATCCTTTGAGTTACAAGCAATCTAATTATGCTCTTTATTTTAAAATATACAGTTGAGCTATTATTGACTACAGTCCCCCTGTTGTGTTCCTAATGAAAAGTTTCAATACTGTTTGCAGTCTTAAAACTTCCATTCAGAAAGTGTTTCTCTCTCTCAAATTTTTTTTTAATCAGTAAAATGTTATAGTTTTCCTTCTTTAAATTGTATTCTTTTCTTCCTAGGTTTAATCCTAGATATTTTGTGAAAGAAATCTTATTTCTTTTATTTTTGGGAAAGTGTAATCACTAATACATTGAGAATCATTAATTTCTGTATGTTATTCTGGCATCCAGTCACACTCAAACTCATCTATAATTTTTCATTATTTTTCTATTGATTGTCATACTTTTTAAAGTCTAAATATAGAGACCATTTTGTCTCTTCCTCCCCTACTATTTTTTATTTCTAACTGTATTGAAAACCTATCTGTCATTATTATTTTTGCTGCTGTTTTCATATATATATATATATATATATATATATATATATGTAATCATTAAGAAAGTATCCACTATCCCAAGTATAACAATTTTCAACAGAAAAAGCTGTAAATTATTGAATTATTTTTGAACCTATTGAAATAATTGTATTAGTGTTTTGGCTTTACTCTGTAAAGCCAGCAAATCATTTGAATGGCTTCTCTTGAAGAATTTGCACATTCTGTCAATATCAGCTAGTGATTCTGATTATTTTTCACACCCTTTCTTATGCTGTTGAGTTTCCTTACATTATTTATTAATTAACAGTATTGTTATTATTACTCTTAATTATTTTGTTCTATTTATGTCATGCAGCAGAATTTCTTCTTTTCTTCGTTTGGTTTTGTTTTTGTTTTGTTTTTGAGGCAGTCTCTGTCGCCCAGGCTGGAGTGCAAGTGCACAATCTTGGCTCACTGCAACTTTCCACCTCCCTGGTTCAAGTGATTCTCGTGCCTCAGCCTCCAGTAGCTGGGAATGCATGCGTGCGCCACCATGCTCTGCTCGTTTTCATATTTTTTAGTAGAGTCGAGGTTTCACCATGTTGGCCAAGCAAGTCTACAACTCCTGGCCTGAAGTGGTCCACCTGCCTCGGCTTCCCAAAGCATTGGATTATAGGTTACAGGTGTGAGTCACTGCGACTGGCCCAGAATTTCTTAAGCAGTACTGGTTCTTTCAGCTGTGAGAAGGAAGGAAGGATGCACGCTGGTTCTCTTGGTTAGAGTAGGGCATAGAGAAGGGTTTTCCTCTGGACTCTCAAGCTTGTCTATGTGTAAGCAGGGAGGTACATGTCCTCTCAAGACACAGGAAGGAGGGAAGTTTTGGCCTACAGTGCAGTTTCTCTAGCAGAATAACCTTTCTTTGAGATCTGCACACAGAGAGCAAAGCATATCTTCCCCAGGAACTGAAGGGATCCAGTCCAACTAACTGCCTGAACTTTCTGATGAACAGCAAACATAAGCTTTGATCTTCAACCCCACATCTGTTAAACAGGCAGGACTTCAGTCTCTGGGTCTGTATACTTCCAATACCAAAAACATAGATAGAAAAAAAGCTATCATTTTCACTATTCCATACTTTTCAGTACATCTTTTTTTTTTTTTTTAACATTTAGACCTTTTCAACTTCTTCATGCAAGAGTACAGCAAACATATGATGTAATTCCTGAAAATAGGATTTCTACATGAAAGACTAGACAAAACTTTAAGTAACATGCTGCAAAAATGCTCTTTAGGAAATAGATTCAGTTTACAATTCCTACCATCCTTGTGTAAAAATGTCTTTTACTCCCACATTTTACCAGGCATTGCACATTATCATTTTCAAAAGAAAACCGATCTCGTTCCGGAAACATGACACACCTTGCTTTAGGATGAGCTTTGTATTACTGCACTAGCTGTTTCCCTTTATGAATAATATTTTTTTGAATATTTTTCTCTGGGCTGTTGGTTTAAAAATTTATTTTCAAGATATTAACTCATTGACTCTCAAATATGTTCCAGTTTTCCTCCAGT